>JAMRYI010000022.1:0-627469 GCA_029231635.1 Ditylenchus weischeri | reverse complement strand
TTTACCTTCGAAATTACGCAAAATATTCGAAAAAAAGCGTTTGAATTGCCGGCTCTTTTGAAATATTTGAATTTACGAACTGGAAGTTATTCTTTAGTCAGTCTCACCGTTATTGTATGGCGCCGTTAGGCGCCAGTTTTCCTTGTAGTGGTATAACATACTGTTTTGTAGCGCATAATGTGTTCTTTCAAACACTATAAAGCATGTTACATAATATTTAGTATAATGAAAGTTATACGCGTTTTTGTAAAATAACTGAAATTTTGAAAAACCACATTTTAGGAATTTTCGGATTGAATTTTTATTTTCGCCCGACGTTATATTTATGCAATACATGAAGATAAAGAAACTCTTGAGGAACATTTATGGTTTTTTAAAAAGACAATTTAAATCTGGAAAAAAAGTTACAGCCTTACCTAAGTTTCTAGTACCTGGCCTATGGATCACACGTTTCAAATACCGACTTGAACCACTTTTTGATTTGAAAAAAAAATCTGAAAAAGCTAATTCTGCCTTAGGGGTGGCAAAAGTCACGCTCGAGTATCAGAGTGTTAATAATTATAAGATTTGACCTATCAAAATCAACTCTATTCTGATTAATAAACCAAAATCGTAACCCTGCTATAGCTCAAATTTTTTGTTATTAACCTTCAGCTCCTAATCGCTTGTTTTCTCATTGCAAGCGCTTTTTTTTAACATGGATGAATTTTTTTGACAAATAGACTAAAGTTTGGAAAGTTGTGATATTTTAAAAATCATCTTCTCCAGAAAGAAACCCTTTTATGACGCACTATGACCCACTGTTGCGGAACAAATTTTAGTGGATTTTGTAGCGCTGTAGCGCAATATGAGGTTGATATTAATTTTATTTTTGCAAGACCCACGTTGACAAAAATGAACTTTTCAAAATGACTCGAGTAGTCTTATACCGCATTTTGTCCCCTAACAGTGTGTCTGCTTCTCTAACTTCAAACTGAAAATGGACACAGTCTATTTGGCGCGGACTGCGGATTGCAAAATTCGGGATAAAACCCTCAATAGAAACCTCCAAACGTTTTGACTTTTCTATGACACGCTCTCTCTCTACCCCTTGACACTTCACCCTCTGGCGCTAAAAGGCTATGTCCATTTTCAGTGAAACGTACAAAATCTTGGAACACAAAATAATAGATCACCAAATTTTGTCTCTGTTTAGAGACACCATCTTGCGGTACTTTTCAGTTGGTACCCCCCACAAAATGTTTCCAACAAAGAACCAAATTAAAACAAATCTTTTATTCGCATACATATAACAAAGCTATACCCACCGGAGCACTACGACGTCGCATTTTTCTGCCGCATTCACACGTTCTCGTCGAATGCAAAAGGTTCAAATGTTGTAGCCATTCTACGAACTCCAAATCTGTCCAGCGCAACTTGTTGTAAAGATTAGCCATATTGAAACCTCGAAGTTCATTCATTTCTATGAATTCTATGAAAAGCGTTACTTATATAATATGTTCGAAAATGACATATGAGTTTCGGATATTTAAAAATGTCAGTCAAAAATAAGCTGTGGTGCCAACGAGAGAAGTACCCATCTTGCTTCCCTTTTAAGTTAGAGAAGCAGACACAGTGTTAGGGGACAAAATGCGGTATAAGACTACTCACTCGCGAGTAGTCGAAAAACATTTTGACTTAAAACTTTTTTTGCTAAAAATACCTGAAATTCTGATACTAAATTCGTGTTTAGCATGGTCAATTTTCTTATAAAACTGCTCTTAATTCTCTTCTCAAACTTTAAATTCCGCTCGAGACAATAATTATTTAAACAAATGCAAAAGATTCTATTTAAATAAATATTGTCTCGATCAGAATTTGAAATACGGCAGTAAATTTTAAGTTTAAACAGCAGTTTTCTAAACAAATCGACCATGCTGAACACTAATTCAGTTTCAGAATTTCGGGTATTCCAAACAAAAAAAGGTTTACGTGAAAATGTTTTTATGATTTAAAAAGCCCGTTTTTATCAACGTGGGTCTTGCGAAAAAAATATTTTAGGCCTATCTTGAAGCGAAAGTCCGCAAACTTTAAAATGGAATTAACAAAATCAGTTATTATTATTTTGTAGAGCATGGACAATTTAGTTAAATTAGCCGGAAGGGTTTTTTTCCTATAGAAAAAATGCCGACAACGAGAATTTCACACTTTTTTCATTCCGATAATTTTCAGCAAAATTTGCTTGAATGTGTCATTGTTTTAGAAATGAAGTTACTTAGGCTAAAATAGCTGTAAGAACACAAGTTACGAGATAGTGTAGTGGTGAAGCATCGGAATGGTCGATGTTGTTAGTGGGTTTGATTTCCAATTCCGGCTCTACTTTTCAATGATTTAACTTTTAGTTTACTGTAAAACAATTCTAAATATTTTTGGAAGAAAAATAGTGCGTGGCGCAACTTGAATTATCACTTAAAAATATCATAACTTTTTGCTCGTCCATCAGAATTTCGATTTTTACTGCTCAAATGAAAGAGCGCACGTTTTGCACAAGATAGTATCTTCGTCATGGTTAAAAGACCTTAAGTTTAACACTTGTATATGATGCAGCTTTTTGCACTATCACGTTATATTTAAATTTTTGCAAATACTTTGTAAAATTTGGAGAAAATTACGAAAGCAAGTGACAGCCACCTGAATTTTTGTCCAAAAGCTTCTGGGTTTTGTAGGATTTTAGAGTGGAATTGTTTCGGCTTGAATTTTTTAAATTGGCTTGTTGTCTTGCAAATCTTTATACTTGTTCTGTTGCATTTTTCTTGCTGATCATTTTGGTATATTGTAGACATAATTTCTTCTAAAAGTGGTAAGGGATAAGCCAACCAGAGTATCCTTTAAATTTCAATACCAGGAAAACAGCTGGTTTTACATCTTCTCTTGTAATTTCCGAATAAGCTCTATAGAGTTTTTGTGAAGATTTTTACCTATCTTGTAGCTTTTGAATTTATCTGCAAGTATTGACAAACATAAAGCAGTTGTATACAGCTATGACGTGCTCTTGAGTGGCATTAAGTGGAAATGTGGTAGTTGAGAAAATGGTGGTTTTGTGCGTTGGACGCTAGTCATCTACCTTTTTGCAAACAAATTAGAGCTCACATACACTCATTCAAAATAGCAGATCTTAACGGTTATTTTGACATGTTACAGTCATAGATGTGGTGTGGATACTAGTGGTATCTGCCTCTCGGGAGATTATTCACTTTCCTTGAAATGGTGGTCTATTTCAAACCGCTTATTGGGTCACTTGACCCGTCCAAACAAAAAAATTGAAAAATGATCTACGTGAAATCTTGCATCTGAATAAACCGTTGTAATAGGTGGTAATTCACGTGTTAATACAGTGCTCACATTTGAAAATCCAGCCTAATAATTGAGAGTCTGTAAAACCTGTGGGTGTTTATATGGATAGAACTGATCTCCTCTTTCTTATCCTCTTCCTTACCTGTATTCTATAACAATAAAAATTGCGGAAGAAGAGGATGATGAAGAAGAAAATTGGTGTAGGAAACAGATCTGTACAATAGAACGTAAATTACATGCTGTAGGGCTTATTGTTACGTGCTTCTGCTTTTCACTGCTGTAAAAAGATCACCTAAAATGAAAATTATGTTGTTCAAAATTAACGCAAAGCTTTTTGCTGTAATATAATGATCTTTTTAGTAAACCATTATTTGAAATTCAGTACTGTTTATCTTTCAGATTTTGAAATGTTTTTAAAAAATTCTATACTAGGGTCCGAAAATCCATAAGACAAGATTTCTTCTTCTATCATTCGCATCTTCGACTGGAAACATGTCTTCTAATCTTTTACATGTGGGCTAATGACTACTCAAATCAGCAGATTGTCAAAGAAACCGACAAGTATTCCACAGAATACTTGTGACTGGCTTAATATGTGTTGCGAGATTTGTCAAAAGTGTGATATTCATTTAACTACTTTTTTTTTGATTGTTTGGTAAATACCATTTTAGCTACTGTCACAATCAACAGAAGCTCGGAGGACAAGGACGATATGTCGAAATAGACGAGTCTTCGATATGTAAGCGAAAATACAATCGCGGTGGTCTTTGAAGAGGTGCAACTCAATGGGTATTCAGTGGAGTAGAGCGTGGAGAAGGTAGCTCACCTTTATGTTTGACTAAAAACAGTAATAAATGTTATTGGCTTTTAACAGGTGGATTGGCGTTTGCAGTTAGAGTGAAAGATCGCAAAAAGAAGACCCTTCTCTGACTAACCAAAAAGCACATCTGTCCAGGTAATACAATAATAAGTGACGAGTGGCCTGCCTATCGAAAAATAGGTAAGAAAATGGGTCGTTTAGTTGGATACAAGCGTTATACTGCCACAAAAGTCGGTTTGCCAGGTATTTATTTTTTCCTTATGTGATCTATTCAGGACTATCATCGAAGAGGGTATTCCATTTCAAGTCCACACGAACAAATGCGAAGGTCAGTGGGCTCATATGAAGCACAAAGTGAAAAGGCTTTTTGGAACTAGCGACTCTTTGGTGTCGTCCTATAAGCAAGAATGTGTATTCCGCCAGAACTGTCGCGCCAAAGGATGGGATTTTCTTGTGATGTTCATTATTTACAATATATTGTGATAATGTACCTTGTGTGAATATTTAGTTGTTGGCGCTGTTTGTTGACCTGGTATGTAATGGATGAATTAATAAATTATCTGATTTAATAATGCTAAAAAAATTGCATGAATAAGGTGATTATGATTAACATGATCCATGATCACCTTTAATATACTGGGGGACCAAGGCATTTTTCAAGAAAAAACAACAAAGGGGACCAAGGCAAAATTTTTCCCCCTAAAGATGAATAGGGCCGTAACCGGTTTCCGGTTACGGTTTTTCAGTTTTGTTTCGGTCGGTTAACCAGCCTGTACCCGGTTTTCGGTTTATTTATTAACCGGAATTTTTTCGTACCCGGTTTTCGGTTCCGATTAAGTGGGCCGAAATCTGTCTGGGTTGGTTAACAGACCGTGAACCAGAGAATCAAAACACGGAATTTTCATAAATGTTGCATTTTATTTAGAAAATAGAAAATTTATCTCCAGGTGAGAATCCCTTCTCACAACAAAACTTTTTCTAATGCATCTTTTGCTTCTTCTAATTTTTATGTGCCTCTTAAATCCTACAAATCTTCCAAATATTTATGAGCAAAAGAAACTAGCAAAGCCACGCTAACGTCCGCAAAAGAAATATGTATATATATGTTCACAGAGGGCTAGAAGCAAGGGCAAAGGCATGCCTGTTCTCATGTATCTCAATTAATTCTCCCTATACGTCGTTTTTGCTGGCTTTCTCTCCAACAACTAAGACGGAAACACAGAGAAGCGATTTTGACTTGACCACAAGAGGCTGGAATGAAAGAACATTTTCTCTTTTCCAAATCGCTTTTCTCTCCTTACAAAGCTGTCAACTTGTTGACTTTTAAGCAAAATTTTTCTGGTTCTTTTTTTCTTTCTTTCAAAAATCTTGTTTTGACTATTTAAATAAACCTAAATTTTTAAAATTTTAGAGAAAATTTGTCTACTTATGTTATTTGTCGATTTTTGTTTGCGAAAAATGCGCAGATCTATTAAAGTGGTATTAAACTGATATTTTTTCGCTATGCTTGAAAAATCACAGAGGTGCAAAAACAAAAAGTTGCTTTTTCGTAACTCAAGGAATTTTATGCAGAGATTGTTGTTCTATTTATTAGCTATTGCTGCAGCCACTTTGATTACTGGCCATAATAGCACAGGAATAGGCATAGGAATAGCGAGAGCTGCTATTAGCCGGAGGGCGAAATGTGCTATTGAATGCTATACGAAATGTGCTAATTCTGGAACTGTAGGTTCATTTTTTAGTTTTTTAAGACGATACATTAAAACTAAAAAGGGGTTTAAGACCCGCGTCTATAATTTTCCAACACCACTCGAAGATGGTCCATTATTAGTGACGCGTCCATGATTTGAGACGATTTTCTTAAGATTGACTAAGAGAAAAAAGGAACTCCGCGCAACTAAAATTCAAAATTTGTGTTCAAAAGTGTTTAAAAATGCTGCCTTTAGTCTTTTGTGAAACCGGAAAATGCCACTTTTTTATTAGGCTTTAATCAGACCACCGCGGTACACGTACCAAAATTTGCATATAATTTTTGAGTGTCCCACAAAGTTCTGTCCCATTGGACATAGTATCGGAACATGAATCACAGTACAAATATTGATCCGCAACTCTAGTGTAGCGCGGGTCAATTTTGTTGAGAAGTGGACAAAGTCGCGAAGAATCCATTTTTATCCCGCAGGACAGTGCCGAAAATAACTCGTATCTCTGTACCACGGGACCTACTCACGAGACAAAACTTGCGATACGCACTTTGTCTCGTGTCCCCCGGAAGTCTGATTGGCGTTTCTACTCATTTGCGCCCAACTCATTTGCGCCCACCTCGTTTGCACCCACTCATTTGCGCCCGTTTTGTTTTCAGATGTTATATTATTTAAAAAAACCTCAATCTGGGCTGAGATAATTTCTCGGTCCTGAGATTAATCTAGAATGAGATTGCTCGTTATTGAGTTAAGAAAGATTAATTATATTGATTTAAAAGTATGCTTTTTTACTAAGATTGGTGCAGGCTTGGTCTCGCTAAGTTTAGATTCTCATTAAAATTTTGACAAGAATAAATTAAGGCTGATATTTTTTTCAAAGACAATTAGTATTGGATTAAAATATTGAATAACGCATTTTTATTCCCAAGACTAAACAAGTAAACAACTCAATGAAGGTAACACACCAATAACAACAATTTAAAGATTTTCGTCATCTTCTTTATCGCTCCCATCTTCTTCCTGTCTTAACAAACGGAAACTTAACAAGGTGACGTTGGACAGCTTTCAAGAAATACATTCTTCGATCCGACTGATAACCACAAACCAAAAGCTTTATGTTGGCCTCACGCATCTCATATTCTGACGAAGAGCTTCCGCTGGATTCACTCTGGCCCTAAAAATAAATAAAGAATTCAGATTCTGATTACTAAAATAAAGGCGAATGTACCGAACTACCAGTTGACGCGTCTTTTCTTCTTCGGCCTTCAGACGAACAATAAACGTGCTTAGATTCATGTGCGACTTTTGAAAGCGTTCGTTGAATCCCTTATGCAATCCCTCTACGTGATAATTGGTTCTCGGTAGTCCATTTATCGCAGCAGCATTGCAATTCCACAGTTTGATCGGAAATAGGCCATCGGCTGGTATTCCACGAACACGGCGGCGGATGTATGTTTTCTCAAAGAAGTGCAAGTAGTCTAGAAAAGATTATTAGCAACCAATAAACAGACAATTTTAAATTTCGTGTAATTACCTAGCAGATTGCTTTCAAGGTTCAGTTCTTGAAACACGGGCGTAGTTAGCAAGGCTTCTTGAATTTATCAAAGAATTTATGACAAAATTTATAATTTTGAATTTATCATTAATTTATCAAAGCATTGAGCCACATTTTTTTCTGGAAGGAATGCCAAGGATGGTAGACACCGCAGAAGTTCACGAGCATCGGTATGGTCGTAAGCGGCTCGGAGGTGCTTCGAATAAGCAAATAGCATTTCAATGATAAAAAAATACTTAAGATTAAAATTCTTGCTGTACATTGGCAAATACGTTTTTTGACAGATGGAAAAGGCAGAAGCTAGCAGAAAAATCTTCAAAAACTTCATCTAATGCATTGATGGCAGCGGACTCAAAGTCTAAATGTCAATCATATTTAAATCACAACAATGTCATACAAAAAAGCTAACCTATCATAGATGGATGGAGATCGAGATTTTTCAAAACACGGAACATTTGCAAATAGGTAGCAATGGACTTGTCTGGCAGCAAAGCGTATACCCAGTTTCCCCAGTGAAGACATTGATAGTGTAGAGCTGAACGAAGTGCTTTGGTGCGCAGAAAAAAGTCCTATCAAAAGCCCAACGATTGTTTTCACGCAGCAGTCGGAGACCGGACGGAGAAAGAAAGATGAAAATTGGAGGCAGCCTTGACTGAGTCTCCCTATAATTTAAAAGTTTAGAAAAGCAATTATAAAAAAGTTTACCTAGAGTCTTGTAGCAAAAACCTGTCACCGTTCTCAGTTTGCGTGAAGTATTCCAACCATTCAATCTCATGGACAGGCTTATCGCCACTGCTGGCACCCACTGGTTTCTTCTCTCTCAATACGCGATCTTGCAATGCCTTATTGGATGGAAGATCGAGCGTTATCTGTTAGCCCGTTTTTTACGGAAGCGACAATTCCTGTTGAGGAAGACCCGAAGTTGGCGAAGGCAGCTTATTTGACTCTTGGAATGACATTTCGACTCTATTTATTAAAAATTACCACACTTAAGAATGAATAAACAAAATACCACAAAAGCATTTGGAGTTTGGATTGAGAAGAAGCAGATTTTACAGAGAGCCGAAGCTTGTTTTTGCAGTTCCGTTACACGCACGATTTATGCATCTCCACTTCTGAATTGTTCCCGAATTGATGACGCGGCCCTTTCTGTATTCGTAGCTGTTGACGCTCTTCTTTGCTCTTCTTTGTCTGATAGCGATAAAACAACCTGAAAAGAGTAAAGATTAGAGGGTTTAGTGCAAATCTGAAGCTTAAAAACATCATCATACCTGGTTAGCTGGTTGAAGTGTTTTCTGAGTTTGAGCAAGCACATTAGCTAGCCAGGCATTATCCACATTGAAAGCCATCGACGTAAACTAAACACAATAGGACAAGCTGAGAAAAATACAGACGAGTGGTGAAAAAAGAATGAAGAATGTTCCGAAAATCCCAAAAATCAAAACCACAAATTCAAAAATTTGAGAGACAATAAGGCGGGCGCAAATGAGTGGGCGCAAATAATTACGAACCCTGATTGGAGCCTTATGATTTTCTGTGCTCCTAGTGCACTCTTTTTTGAAATGCTAAAATTCTCTTGGAAATTTTTAAAAAGAGCATATTTGAGCCGAAAATCTGGTTTTTTAACTTTTTTCACCTACAAACAAACCTTTTTCTTTAAGTTAGATCAGCTTCTTTATTAGCATATAACTGGGTCGAAATAGCGTTGATTTAATTCAATTAGTAATCTCATGCAATGAAAATTGAACGCTTTTGAAAGAAATTGTCCCTCTTCCGCCTAATAATTTGTTGTTAATTGCCTTTGATCAGAGGATATTAATTTTGGTTTTGTAGCCGAAGGCAGTGTACTGCGCTTGTCCGTTGAGCAGTGTTGAACTTGAGCCTTGTAATGCGGTCAACGAGCAGCTCCTCAAAGGTAAGTGCCCTTGCAATGAATGCACATAAATTACAAAAGAACCTTTTCTCGCTCTGACTTTGCCTCCTAATACTTGAAAGAGAATCATAAAAATTAAAAATTTTCTTCGGAAAGCTAATAGTCAAAACTTAATTTGTTTTTAAATTTTGGAGCAAAATAATTATAGAAAAAACACTGGAAAGACAAATAAATGCAGACACAAACTACAAAGATGTGAGAACAATATTAATAAGAACAGAGCAGTTTTTGAACGCTTTTATCTATGTGTTTGAGTACTCTACGATTAGTGCAGACTCTGAGCTGTGGATATTTGCGGTAGGACATTACATAAAATATGAATACCGTATTTCCTCTAATAAGCCGACACCCTAACTTTGAGGACCTAATATCCTAGCCTGGAGTAAATATTTTGCGTATCACGTTTTCTTAGTTCCCATGAGCTCTACCGATTCCGCTTTTCAGATTCCGGATTTTCACCCAAAAATCTCGAGACCGACCAAAAAATTTTCTGATTTTTGGAGGTTTAAAAATAAGCCGACATGTCGACTTATTAGAGGAAATATGGTAAGTGTAAATTCATAAAAAACTAAAAAACTTCTTAGCTAGTGGAAAAATAGATTTATTTAGAAAAAATTGTTTTTATTGATGTTATGAAAAAAAGAAATTAAAAAAAAGTAATTGTTTTGAATATATTAGGTTGTTCAGAAAGTCATGAGAAAAACCACACGATTTTTTTTTCGAATTTTTTTTTTCGTTCAAAAGACTCAGAATTTATTTGTTTCACATTTTAATCATTTTTAGACAAAAAAAATTTTTTCGGTATAAATATGTTGAAAAAATTTTTACCTTGGTCCCCCAAGCTGATTGAAAATAAATTTAAAAAATCAGCTTGGGGGACCAAGGTAAAATTTTTTTCAACATTTTTATACCAAAAAATTTTTTTGTCTAAAAATGATTAAACTGTGTAAACAAATAAATTCTGAGTCTTTTGAAAGAAAAAAAACTTTCGAAAAAACGTGGTTTTTCTCATGACTTTCCCAACAACCTAATATACGAAACATAAAGTTTTAAGCATAAAAATTGTGTTTTTGGGCAATTGTTTGTGCTAAAACAGGCTTCCAAGTTAGTGAGACAAAACTTAAACAAAGTTTAGGGCGCGTCTTCTAGTCCTCAAATTACATTTACTGTGCCAGACGCATGTAGGTTCGTGACCTAGTTTTTTTTTTTTTTATGTATTTTTTGTTAAAGAGACTATCAATTCCGCACTATGGTTGTGCTGCGCTCCACAGATCCAAGCCAACAACTAGCAGTTTTTCGACCCAAGCCAATACCTGTCAGATTTCCACCTTTTATAGTGCCGCAAGAATCGGTCAGTATTTCACAAAAAATCGTTTAAAAAGACAAATTTCTGTAAAAAAACACAACTCTTTTGTAAATTTTTAGCGCTAATTTTAGATGGGTGAATGTACCAAAATAATTATTTCTAATCCCAAAAGTTTTGAACCTTTTTTTTCTCCACAATTTGTACGTAAAATTTATAAAATTTTTTAACTATCGTGTATCCCCAAATCTCAGCTATTCAACAAGATGTCTTTTATCAGTGAAAGATTTCAAAAAATTAAATATTTAGGCGTTTGAACAAAAGAACTTGGTCGAAAAAAAGATACTTTATCCAAACACCGAAATCTTTAGATTTTTAAAATTTTTTACATGAGTTTGCGGCCTTGTTAGAAAGCTGAGATCCAGGGCCACACATTTATTTATAAACGAAGAAAAATGAAAATTTGGAAAAAGTTTTTATATAAAAGTTGAATTTTGGTACTAGAATTAATTATTCTGGTACTAGGTTTGACAAGTATTACCCATTTTAGATTCGGTTAGACCAACCTAAACAATCTTCTGATGAGCAATCAGTGCATGTGTCTATTAGTTGGCACAACCCACCTGGCTATGATGACGCTGATATTTATGGTTATGAGTCTCCCATCACTTACCCAATCAGGTGCATGACTCCAGAGGAGCACTTGAGTCAGCCAAGAGTGGTCTGTATCTTACTTATTTCTTAAATCCAATTTGCAGACGCTAAAATTATTCTAGGAACTGATAGAAGGTGGTGCAAGAATGCATATAAACTTGCCCATAGATGTGCTCCAAGAAAGGTGTAGAATATACATGGAGGTTGGTCTTTTTCAACCCCAATACTTAAAAATACTTAGGAAATTTTTTATCTACTAGGTGAGGATAATCCCTAAATGTGTGCGCATAGAAAACTTTGACATACAAGCTTCCATTGAGCTAGACTGCCAGAAATTTCCCAACTTAAATTATTGCAACAAAGAGATGAGTCCTCAGTGCACTAATGTAGCTGATTTGTGGTAGGTTTTAAAAAATTGTAAATGTTTTTATTTAAAAAAATTTAGGGGTCGAGATGACGGAGGCTTAACAGTAAGCATATTTATTAAACAAATACAAATATTTGAAAAAATAAATCTATTAAGGTGGTTTGGCAACAACCCAATTCCTTGTCTTTAAAAGAAGGAATTGTCACATCGAGCCCTTCAACCAGTCTACCACCTCTTTACTACATAGTCAACTTCGGGCAAACCCAGGTGCAAGGAACTGATCCCTTTGTTCGCCGTCGCATAATCCATTCCAAGGAGATCAAAGTGCCTGGAAACATCACAAAAGCAGATCTAATGGGTCCTTTGCAAGTAGATGTTTCTTATGGGGTTCAAATCTGCGGGGTATATTCTACAAGTCGAATGCACAGTCCTTTCCACATTGTCCCAGTGATTTCATTTCGTTGCTCCAGATGTCATAAATCTCATATAAGCAATGAACAATCCAATGAAAAATGCGTAGACTGCGTTAAAGCAGAACAAGAAGAATATTCCAAGTCACCAGAAGGGCAAGTTATGCCAGAACCACTGGCTAGAGGGGTGGTCAACACTCAACCAGGTGGTTTGGAGCAATTGCAACCAGTAGAATGTCTAGGAAGAAGCTGTGCTTCAAGAAATGTGAGCGGCACTCATTATATTAGCTCAAGCACTGCAAGTTTGGATGTAAGGAATAAAAAGCCAGATGTTTCTAGCCAGCCTAGTGCAGAGCAGAAATCACTAAATTTATCTTCACCTGACAAAAGCGAGAATATAGAAGATATAACGGCGTTTAATTCAACCAGTGGCAACAACAGTGCCCAACAATGGCACTCTAAAATTGTGAGTAAAGCTTTATTACAATTTTTATTGCAAGCAGAATTTTTTGGATTATGCCAACACATTTGCAGGTATCCACAAATCGAGCAATACCTTTGCACATTGCAGCTGCTCAAACAGCTGCACTCTCTAATAATAGTCATAGCTCAACAAGTTCCCAGACACCAGAAATCCAGACGGCTACTTCTGAACCATCGCAATCAACCAGTTCCAGCAGCGAAACTACCTCTTTTTCGATATTTGCCGCATCTCCAGAATTATTCAATCCACCAACCTCAACAATAACGTCCACTACACCGACGAGTATTAACCCCAGCACCCCAAGCACTAACCCCACTACGTTGGCTGCAACTACCGGAGCTCCTTCGTCCACTACTGCCTTTGTTTGGACTGAGACGACAACTGAAAGGTCGTTGCACAACAGCACAGATGCAGCTGTGCATGCTAACCAACCATCCACAACAGTAATTGGAAAAGTGGAATTTGTGAAGCCATTGTCGGAAGTAGACTCTCAACAACATGAGCCAGAAGCGGTCGCTTTAAATAGTGGCTTAAGCAGCATAAGTAGTCGGAGGTTGCATCAAAAGTCTCACTCTTTTAACAACAAGCTGGTCTCATCTAACTTTAAACAGCCCTGCAAGCAAAGAAGTGGCATTGTGTGTGAATATGGTTGCTTGGATGAGTCAAGGTGAGTTTTTTTAAAGCCTCACAAAAAAGCCTTTTGCTCAGGAATGGGGTCTGTACTTATTAATAAGATTTGCCCTTATTTTGGGACTCAAAATCTTATTTTTTTTCAAAGATTTTATGTCAAAACTTTATTTTTGGCTCCAAAAGAGCAATAAGCACTGGATAAAATAGCATATTTTGCCAAAATACCCTAAGGTGTCTTTATTTTGAAAAAATGTTTTTATTTCCAAAATTTTGAGATCTCTACCCTGCTTTTACTTGTGCTTTAAGTCAGAACAAAGGACTGTTCACTCGAAAATTTACCTCCCACATACTTTTTCCCTAGAATTAGACATTATTTTTAAACATTTAGGCTAAGTTCACACGTAGACATACAATTTTGTTTTTAATTTTTTATTTGTTAAATTTTTTTGCAAAACTTTTCAAATTTGTATTAAAAAAATGAGATTTTGCTCGTTCTGGCTATTAAAGGGGCATGCTCGTCGCAGTGTACGATCAGTTCGCCCCACGGTCAGTTCGCCCGGTTTTTTTTCAAACCAATAAAGTAACCATTTTTTTGACATAAAAAGTATCTTTGTTATTTCAAAAATTTTTGAAGGAAGGACAATACGCATGATTATTAACACTTTTTCCACATCCTATCATACGTCTCACGATCTTTACTTCGCATCGAAATTTTAGCAAGTGGAGTACAATGAGTTTTCTTGACAAAACCGAAGACTCGATAAATCTGGTAGGTGTCCTGCGGCCTGTACTTGAAGCTTCCATCGCAAATAATTTTCTCAGAGCGAGACCATAGTTCCAGCTGCTTGTTAGTTGAGAAAATAGCCACATTTTTCTCTAAAATAAGCACATGCAATAAAAGATCAGCTTACTTGAATAGAGCTGAAAGCGCTCTTCAAAACACTTGTTCCCCTTCTTTGCCACAGCCCCACGATGAGTAAACTGTAGATTCCTGAATTGGTCCATTTTGAGCTCTTTTAGCTTCTTTACTGCTGGAAATCTCTTTCGGGTGCATCTCCTGGAGAAAAGCATCGACGCTTCAGAATTTTCGCAGAGAGCTGCCTGCCTAGCTTTAAGAAATTTTTCTGAAGTAATGAAATTTAGTGTAGTTCTTTTCAAAATAGACATACCTTCATCTTCATTTGTCACATTTTCAAGAATCTCACCCTTTAAGATGTGGCTGTATCAGTTGATCCAAGAGCCAGTTCAGCACCCAGACTTCGCTTGATTGCTCTTGCTTTGACCTTTAAGCATTGCAGAAAATGTAAGATCGAAAAATCACAAGCTTACTTCGATTCACTCTTTTTGTCCTGAACAGCAGTGGCTTGCTCCATTGCCTTCTCCGGCCCAGCGAATTTGATCACCCACATCTCGAATTGCAATCAAAGATGGAAGAGGTGTGTCTTTAGCCACTTGTTTTCCTTTTGTTCTTTCTATTCCTTTTGAATTGACCTGATACCCGCCTTTCAGAATATTCCCATCGGCGGCGAGCATGCCCCTTTAAAATCAAAAAATTTCTAAATTTTCAAAATCTAAGAGTCTTGCGACAAATGTTCGACTAATACTTTGGTATAATTGTCGTAATCCCGAACCCTCGCAAAATGCCTCTAACGGATCTTTTTTCGGCGATTTAATTGCTCTAACGCATGTAAAAGATGTTTTTATGCGGGAGAAATTAATTTTTGACAAAAAAAATTTTTTGACCAAACTTTGACTTTTTGCCTTGGGGGACCAAGGTAAGCCACTTTATATCAAGGTATTTCACCCCTTTTTGGTCTTGGGTTGGGTTGATAGTTTTGTTGACCTGGGCCTACCGCATAAAGAAACTCTGGTATGCATACATTTTTCATGCATCCAGAGTCACTTTCGAGTGATTTGTGTCTGAGGTATGTGGGTGTGTGCATCTCAACCCCAAGCAACCAGGCCCCTTGGTTGGTTAGAGATGCGCGCACTCACTTACCTTAGACATGATTTCGAGCTCGATTCATGATCAAAAATGCATAAAGAGACTTTTTTTGCCATGCCCTAGTGACGAAAACAGGGTAAAATACCTTAATATAAAGTGGCTTACCTTGTTCCCCAAGGCAAAAAGTCAAATTTTGGTCAAATTTTTTTTTGTCAAATATGAGTTTGCCCGCATAAAAACACATTCCACGTGCGTTAGAGCAGCTAAAACACCGAAAAAAATATCATTTGGAGGCATTTTGCGAGGGTTTGGAATACGACAATTTTTCCAATACTTTTTCCACTCCAAATAATTTATGAAATATGTTAGATTTATTTAAAGTACAATCCTGACTTGCACTTAAAATTCAATGTGTTATTTCAGATGCGATTGCCCAAAATCAGAGGATAATTGTATTAGAGGAATTTTCTGCCCACTTGTCAAAGACCTCAGAGCCATATACGATGACAAATCTCGCCTTCTAAAGCTCTACAGCAGAGAAATCGCTGGTTTACTGAAGAGGAAAGAGAATGCTTATCCAAGTTACGACAAGCTCTACCTAGAATTTGGAGAACTGCTGACTACAGCACAAGAGCCAATAGGTTCTGTAGCAGACGCTTACAGCTTTACCAAAGGCTTAAACAGCAAAGAACATGCCATGCTTAACTTAAATGTGTGGTTTTGAAAAAAAATTAAATTTTTAATTAAGTATTTGGCGCTAGTGTGATAAACCTTACTCAAAGAACTAGTGTCATATACCCTCAATAATTTTTTCACTTAGGCTAAGGCTTAGGTTCAGGGCCTGGCTATTACTAGCAAGGGCTTTTGCATAACTTTTTTTTCAATTTGGTTTAAATCAATTTTGAAAAATGAATGTCGGAGAGTTTTACGATATTTGCTTTGAGTATATGTATCTTTGAGCATATATGACACTAGCGTCAAGTATTCCATCGTTTTAAAAATGTTTGCGTAGTTACCAGGGTGCCGATATTGCTACCTTTACTCTACAAAGGCATGTTGTCCCTATGCTTCAAACCCGACAAAAATCAACAAAAAAAAACAACTTTATTGACGAACAACATATTTTTCTCCCCCCTTTGCTGCTTTCAACAACTCTTTCTGCCCAAGAAAGTAGTCATAACTTTCATAACATTCGTCAAAATGCGCCTCTATTTTCAAAAAAAATTAAAGGCAAAATTTTCAAATTAAGGGCAATGCCTTTAATTGAGGGATAAAATCGGACCCCTGATTAAAATGAGAGAGAAAAAGAGAAAAGTTCAAAAAAGTAAAAAATTTGGTACTATAAGTCTATTTTAGCACTATAAAAAAGTACCACCCGTTTACTGAAAGATATATACGATTGCACTAGAGATGATGACGGGACGGGACGGGACAATTCCGTCCCGTCCCGTCCCGTTAATTTTAGAGAATCGTCCTGTCCCGGAATCCCGCCCGGAAATTTTTTGGCACCTGTCCCGTCCCGGTGTCCCGTCCCGAAATTTTTAAATTTGAATTCCGACCCGTCCCGTCCCGAAAAGGTCAAGCCATCATCTCTAGATTGCACTAGTTTTCGCTGAAAATTACTAAAATTTTCTAAAAAATTAATTAAAAAGCATATTTTTTAAAATTTATTTTTGATTATACAATTGATTGAAGCATGCCAGCTACCAAACTCAACATGAGCATCTCTTTGACACCACACCTTTTGAATGGTCTGTTCAGAAAGAGCTGAAAATTGGCAAAAAATATATGGAATTAGTGTTTGTGCCCTAAACAGCTCTTTGGTACCAATTATACAAGACGGCTCAGCAACTGAAGATTTAGAGCACAAAATGAAGTCAGCCATAGACTTTCCTCACAGCTCAGTTCTTTCTTTTCCTGTAAGCTTTGAGAGCTTTATGTGTTTACATGTTTACTTATTGTTTGCTAATTTAGCAAACATTATTAAACCCGATTGAGATGAGTGGCAATGGCAATTCTTTGTTAAATGAGAAAAACTTTCAAAGATCTCTTGATACTCACAAAGGAATAATTGTGTTTATTGGACCAATATTTTTTCTTCTAGGTTTGGTAAGTTTGAATTTTTTTGGGATTCAAGAAAAGTAAATTATATGTTTACCTAGGCACTAGTGCCGTTAGCGCGCCTCTCGTATTTTGCCTTGGTCCCCCACGGCCCGTCAAAATTTGAATTCCATAGCACTTTAAACCCAACAGAATGCCAAGATTTTCCAGTACTTTTTAAAACATTTTTGGCGCAATTCAAGTTTTTTCCACTTTTTTGGTATGTATTTACGTTTTTTTAATTCGTTTGTAGAAAAGCATGCAAAATAAAAAGTAACACAGGAATCTACTTTTTCAGCTAATATGTGCTTAAAATGTTGCCAAAAAGCCAAGATACAATCATAAGAAAGCCATTTTTCTAAATTTCGGGTGGCCACTAAAAATGGTCATATTTCAGCTAACAAAAACAATTTGGACCAGATCTCATCACATTCAGATAAAGCAACACATTTCAGTTTCAAAAAGAAATTTCCGTGGTATCGTTGGTCAAAAAGTTACTGAGCATAAATTGTCTTTCTCGTCTCCTCTTAAAACACGAAAAAAAAACTACAAGTAGCTCGGAAAAACTGTAAATAGCTCAAATTTTTGTAAAAAATAAACCTGCGGGTAGAAAAAAACACTGCTCCTATATTTAAACATAGAAAAAATTCTAATAAACATAGGGAAAAAGTTATAGACTTGAGAAGAGTGCTCATCGTTTTTCCAAAACATTATGCGCAGAGTGTAAATCAATAAATTTAGCGTAATTTCTTATTTTTTTATTGAATATTTGGTGTCATTCGAGAGCTGAGATCACAGCAAATTTTTTGAGACCAAACACTACGATGGTTACAGCGACACGAAAAATTTGCAACCAAAAAAGGAAAAAAAATCACTAACTTTTTGTGAATTGCTATAAAATTCAAATTTTGACGGGCCGTGCCCCGTGTTATTTTTATAGGCTTAGGCGCAGAGTAGGCCAGCATATGTTAAGACGGACTCAAATGAGATTTTCTCACTTTTTATAGTTGGAGAAAGATGTTTAACTCCATCCTAACATACGCTGGCCTACCCTGCGCCAAATCAACAGAGGGGTCAAGGCAACATACGAGGGGGAAAGCAACGGCGCTAGTGTCCACCCTTGTATTTGATACTAGTTTAACGACGCGTGTACATATCTATTAAAATTTAAGAAATAAAGTTAAAAAATGTATTTCAGTTAGCTTTTGGCCTTACTATCTTTTGCTTCAACATCTGGCGCAGGCGTAGACAACGCCAAAGACTGAGAAGTTATGCCGCTAATCACCATTCCACTGGCTCAGCGCTAGGACGCAAAAGTCTTTATTTGAATGGAGGAGGGGCAAGAGCTCTAGGGGCAGGATTCCTTCCTACCATTTCCCAGCCGACTACTGCCATTAATGCTTTAGGACAACCTTCACAAGGAGCTTTCAACCCAATCAGCTCTAGCAGCGTGTACTCTTCAAAAAGGGGTGAAAATGCAGCTGGATCACTAATTGATGATAGAAACTCTTCTGCCATCAATAGCAATACTCAATTTGTTAATAATAATGCCCAGGAAAATGGCTTTAATGGAGTTGTGCAAGATCGGTTTTATGTTCAAAGAAATGTGCATTTTTAAGAAATATTTATAGTGTTAAGCTTTTATATTTTTGAAAGCTTTGTTGTAATTGTAAACTATTAAACAAATTGGAGTCGAACTATTCACGTTTGAGCTGGAAAGTAGGGAGGAAAGTAACTAGAGCGTAATGATACCGATCACTTCAACAAATAGGACGCACTTGCTTTTTGTGTAACCAATCCTAGACCAAACTAAAAGAAGTCTCTCTTATGTATCATGGCAATTCCAAAGATATGAATGCGCGCGGGACCACACAAATTTTGTCAATAATGTTTTTTGTTTGCATTTATTGTTTAGAAAATAAATTTGTAAATTCGTTGAAACTTTAGAACCATTCACTGGTTGAGCCTAACGTTGCTTGACAATGTTAGGTCGTACAAGTCATCCGAATTTCACCTATATCAAATAGAACATAACGTTTAAAATTTGAAATGCAAACAAACAAATCATTCGAAAAATTATTCACAAAGTCTATATGGTACCGCGCGCATTCAAACTTTTGAAATTGCCATGATAAGGAAGAGACAGATGCCCAAATGCATAAAAAACCAGTCCTATTTTCAGACCAATTATAGCTTCGAAAATCGAATAATTTTAAAATTTCGATTTTTTTGTTGGGTTTGGCATTGTATTCAGGACACGATATTGCAATTTTTCAATATTTACAGAAAAGTCGGTCCGATTAAAAAATCAGGTCATTATGCATTTGGGCAAGGGCCCTTCCCGAAAAGACAGGCTAGTTATGTAGGCTTGCAGAATTTCCGATTACTTTTCTATCACGTGATTTTAGTGACAGTGCAATATGTTAAAGCCATATCATAGAGCTTGGCCGAGGATTCAAGAAGCATTTCACAGAACATTTCTGGTCAGAATTGTGCTTGTTTGATAAACAGCTGTTACAAAAAAGAAGATGTTATCGAAATTATTTAACGAAAATAAATGAAAATTTCTGTCTAATTTACGCACTTTCACACTCACCTTAGTTGCTTTAGCTAAAAATTAGCAGGTATATGTTACATTACTTTTCTGCTATTACTTTTTTATCACCTTTATCGTTTGTTTGCATAACAGCTACTACTTCCAGGACAAGTGGACGTGCAGTTTAAGGTTGTGTCTTGCGCTTTTCTTTCCAACATTCATGTTTTAAGATCAAGTATACAGACTAATAATGGCTAAAAGACCAAGAATTTTTTTGATTAGCTTTTACTATGCTAAATAATTGCTAAAATGAAAATTTTCATGTTATTTAGTTGAATAGCTGCAGTTTTTAAATCTACTGTTTTTTATGAATATTTGCAAAATTATGAATATTTGCAATAAATGAAAATGTTTCTTCTTCAAATAGACACTCCCAGCTTGTAAACATCCAAGAAGGATTTATCCTTTATTAATTCTACTCCTTGACAAAAAGTACTAACAAGTAACTGTTCTTGAGAATTAAGCTGGTCGAGGAAAAATCTATAGAAGTAAGCATACTAGCTGAAGACAGACCTATTGCTTTTGCAATCAATAAGTTTTTGATTGTTCTGATTTTATAATACTTTTATAATTTAGTGTGAAAGTTTTTGAAAAACTAATTATAATTTAAAAACTTGTTCTTTTGCAAAAATTACAAAATCAAGGTCTTCCTGACAAGTTCCTGATTTGCCTGGTCAAGCTAAATTTCGACCCTACTAGCGAATAAACCGCCCCCCCCCCTTCTCCAATGATTTTGCCTTTTTAAACTTAAGTAAAAAGTACCCCAATTTATGTTCCAGACCCCAAAATAGTGCGTAAAACTATTATTAGTCACAACTTCCATACGCTGGCCTGGCTAAGCCTAAACTTGTTGTTACAAAGGGTAGTTACAGCCATTTTGAAATGGTCAGATTCTTGGGGAGTGTGGTGTTGGTATTCGCTAGTAGCGCCTGAATTTCTTAGCCTGTGAAGTTGTTATTCTGATTATATAGCTACTTTTTTTTAACGACGTCAATATTCTAGACTTTTTATGTGATTGAGAGTCTAGCGTAGGCCATATTTGATATTAATTTCTTGTATTTTTTTTAAATTTAAAGTGATTTTTTCAAATAAAATATTATTCTAGTAAAGATTAGCAGTTGCTTGAAATTTATGAGGGCATGATTTCAGACGCATGTATAACTATGACTACATTTGAGATCACCTGCATAATTTAGGTCCCATAAACAAATTTTAGCCCTTTTTAGATATTGAACGTTTGTACATGGGGACACACATCCGTTATGTTTTTTCTACTTAAAAATTTTCTAGCTTTGACTTCAATGAAACTTTATATATATATATATACCGTATTTCTTCTAATTGCCGCACATGTGCGCTTATTTTTCAATCACCCGAAAATCGGAAATTTTCAAATTCAATCTAGAGATTTTCGGGTGCTTATCCAAGATCTGAAAAGTGGAATCGGTAGAGCTCGTGGGAGTTAAGAAAATGCATCAAACAGCTTAGCAAAATATTCACTCTACTCCGAGATATAAGTCTTTAAAGTTAGGGGTGTGCGGTAATTAGAGACTGTGCGGCAATTAGAAGAAATACGGTAAGTGCTTTTGCAAAAAAAATGTTTATTTAAAAAAGGTTTTGCTTTTTAATGTTCAAAAATCATAAAGTTGATGTGCAGATTGTACTTTTTCAGTAAAGAGACTGAACTTGACAAAAGAATCTAAAAAAAAAAACGACAGTCAACCCTCGATTTTACGATACTTTTTTCTCAATAGCTCTCAATGATGCTATCATTTAACGATGCAATCAAACCTTTGCATAGTGTACACCCAAAACTGTTGTTCTCGCCTAGGGTCTGACACTTTTTTCTATAAATTTTCAAATTTTTCCGCCCGATTTTCGCTGGTCCCAAATATCAGAAGGATTTTGTTTGTGACGATCGTCTTTTAGAAACCCAATTTTTTGCTCTGTAAAAGAGAAAATTTTTTTATAGAGTACTCTTTGTTGACAATGAGGGTATAGTTTGCAGAAGTTTTGCCTTTTTAGAATATATCTTTTTTCTTTGCTATACTGATAATTTTAACAAGGTGGAGTGGCGCCTTACAGGCGTCAATTATGAAAAAATGTCATTTATCATGAGACCCAAAAAATATACTACACTTAAACTTCTCTAAAAAGACAACCACCACCTCTTATTCGCCAACCTCGCTAATCCAATGCTTGACTTTGCACACGTCGGTAATAGCTCTCTTCGGAAAAGCACCCTTATCCGGCAACTCAGCTGATACGTTAACCTCTTTAGTCCCAAAGCGCAAGAAAGCTCTCCTTCTACTCTGCGCCAAAAAATGTCGCAAATTTGAAAAAAGATGTGGAACAATTTTTCCAGTGTTAGGGCAATTTCATCTAACAAATTTTCCTAATCATCTTCATATTATGCGCGAGATCTCGAAATCGAGCTATAATTTATATAAAATGTTTATACTCATTCGAAAGAGGAGACGTAGGCGCATTGCAGAAAGAAAACTGGACTTGATATGACTGAGCAACAAAGAAGTTATGAGCTTTTGAAGTTAAAAAAGTAGGACGGACACCAGTCCAAATACTATATAGAGATTAAAAATGAGCATTCCAAAAAACTAACTAACTTCTTCTGGTCTAACAGTCAAACATATTTTGTTTTCTAGAATTGTTTTGGGTGCAAACAGCATAATATCTGATAGGTATGTCTAAGTTTTTAGTGGCTGTCTGAAGAAACCTTCGATTTAACGTTACCTAGAAAAATTTCAGGTTTAAGAACCTCGATTTAACGATACTTTTTCTCGGTCCCCAGGGGTATCGTTAAATCGAGGGTTGACTGTAGTTAATCGGACGCAGCAAGGATTTGGACTTTTCATAAATGTTAGATCATAAAATATTTTTTTTATTAAATTATCAATTTTCAAAACCATATTCAACAAAAGTAGTATAAGCACTAATGGCCACTGTTGATTCATCAAACAATTTAAGAGAATAGAAATAAAAACTCATTCTATTAACCGGTCTTCTAAAATACCTCAACAACCAAAAGGGTGGTGATGATTAAGAAGCAGCCGAGAGGGTCTGTCTCCAAAATAATCCGCTCCGATATTTCTTGTTATTGCTTTGGTCAACTGGCCGCTTTTTGCGGTTAGCTGACCAACAAAATTTTAATCTCCTGCTTGAATGTGCTTGAAGTGAGATCGAGAATGTGCGTTTCTAGTCTGGTGACCACAAGTGTCTGCAGCCACTTATTTTTGTCCCTTACTTTTTTTTTACATTCACCGCCACTTTTGTGCCTGGCTATCCGGTTATTAAGACTGCTTCTTGTGATCCAGCAAATTAATTTAACAGTTAATTTTTTCGGTCATCTTCTTCTTAACTGTTTTATTGTTCTTAAGCACTTTTAGTGGCTGAATTTTTGACTGTTGGAGTTTTGGGCGGTCATAAATTCAAAACCTATTATTTAGTTTTTTTATAATGTTATGTTAAGAGCATAAAAAATGCTTTTTAATACAGGGTGTTTTTTTTATTCCCCGATTTTAAATTGTAAAATTATATTAGGTTTTTTTATCCATTTTCAAAAATCTTTTTTTGTTAGAAAGCTGAAGTTCTAGGAATTTTTCTGGTTCTTACAGCTTTTACATATGACGTCAAAATTTGGGTTATTTGAGTCTCCAAAGTTATGATCGAGTTTGCAAAGGATCAAACTTGCCATTCTTCACTATCAGCCGGATTTTATCGACCGTATCTTTTTTTCAGATGAGGCTCACTTTCACCTAACTGGAGGTGTGAACACTCGCAATTGCCGCTATTGGAGTCAACAGAACCCACACTGGTATGAAGAACAACCACTCCATCCGCAGAGGGTAACTGTGATTGCATGGATTGGCAAACAAGGAGTGATTAGGCCATTCTTCTTCCATGACAATATCAACTGGGAGTCTTACCTGGCCAAGTTGAAACAATTCGTCAATCGTGTCTGTCGTCGACGAAATTTCAATCTAATGATCATGCAGCAAGATGGAGCGCCGCCACATTTCAAGAAAGAGGTTACCGACTATCTCAACCAGAAATTTCCGAATCGTTGGATAGGGTGTGGTTCTTCTTCTGTGCAAAATGGACATCGCTAGCGTAGCCACCAAGATCACCTGATTTTACACCTTTACCGTTACATCAAGGCAAAAGTTTACTCGTCGCCAGTCCTGAACTTGGATGATCTCCAGGAAAGGATCGAAACGGCTTTTCGAGAAATGCCACAAGACATGGTGGACAGGTCTATTGGGAGCTATGAAGAACGACTTAGAATGACAGTAGCAAACGGAGGCCAACACGTAGAATTTCGATAAATTTTAAATTTACTCTTATTGCCCCATTCTCCGATATGTTGTTGTTGTGCATTGATGTCATAAAAATTTGAAAAATTTCAGAGTATTTCAAGAATTACCCGAAAACTTTGGAGACTCAAGGAACCCAAATTTTGACGTCATATTTAAAAGCTGTAAGAACCAGAAAAATTCCTAGAACTTCAGCTTTCTAACAAAAAAAGATTTTTGAAAATGGATAAAAAAACCTAATATAATTTTACAATTTAAAATCGGGGAACAAAAAAAACACCCTGTAAAAATCAACAAGGTGGAACAAAGACAAAAACTAGGACTAATTCTCGTATTTTTATAGTTTTAGGTTAAAATTTTGTGTTTATTTTGTATTTATTGCATAAATCAGTGAGCAATAAATACTATATTTAATATTATACGATAATAATATTTGCTGCCGTTTACCGTACTTACCGTATTTCCTCTAATAGAAGCCCTCCCCAAAAATGGTAGTTTTGAAAATTATTCTTTGCCTTTTTGACCGACTTTTCGGTTTTGAGCCCCATGCATGTTATATACCAAAATGTAGCCCAGATTTCTAGCTACATTTTGGTATGTAACATGAATGGGGCTCAAAACCGAAAAGTCGGTCGAAAAGGCAAAAAATAGTTTTCAAAAATACCATTTTTGGGAGGGCTTCTATTAGAGGAAATACGGTAAGTTTTGAACTAAAACAAACAATCAACTAAACATCTTATAATAGTTTTTAAGAAAAAGATCTCAGACAAATTATTTGCCGCTAAATTGTTAAATAGAAATATTGGTGCCAGCTGTGTGTATCTTTCTATTATCCTATTACTGCCATCAAGTTCTTGAAGCTGCCCTTATGAATTTAAAGTTGGAAGCAGCACTAATGGCTACAAATTTGCTCAAGAAAAAGAAAAAAAGGTCGGCCGGAAAAAGATTTAGCTAAAGCAAAACCTAGATCAAGGCGTAGATACACAGTGACTTTGCTTTCGAAAAACTGTTTTGTATTTTTGGCCGTCATATTTTTTGGATGCTTGATCAGTTATGCAAAAGCAGAACTGTCCGGTGGTATGTTTGTTGTAGCTGATGATGTGACAAATGATCCGGTGGATACAAAATCTAAGGTATTTTTTTGTGAAAATATTTAAATATTTACTTGATATAAGCAGGTGAAAGAAATTCCCAAAATGTCAGTCATGACTTGTCTTTTGTTAACGAGGAAACTTGGCGAGTAAACACAATTTAACCACATGATTTAGATTACTTCATTATCCAACGACTCAGAATTAGCCGAATCTGCTAGCCAACAAAAGCATTTGCTATCCAAGCTTCTGCTTAGAGCCAAGAGACAGTGCTGCTTTCCCACTGCTATTTCATGTTGTCTCACTCCAGGGAATGCAATTCCACCCCCATTTCCTCCACAAAATCACTTTCCGCCACCACAACTGCCACCTACCCAGTTTCTGCCAAATCCAAATGCTGGACCACAGCGACTGCCACCCCCACCCTTGCATCAAGCACCTCTTCCTCAACAACTTCAACCCCCTCCGCAGCGGCAACCACCTCCCCAGTTGCCTCCTCCTCCACAGCTTTTGCCTCCACCTCCGCTTAGTGGCGATTCAGTAACAGTGCCATTAGGATCACCTGATTCTCAGCCCTGTCAATGCATCACTTTACGAATACAGGTAGGACTTGAAGCGTTAATATAAAGAAAATTTTCATTACGTCATTAAAATTATTTATATCTTAATGCAAGAGAATAATTTATGACTTAACTGGAGCATTTTTGGGATCTATCCTAGAAGCCAGCCTATTTTTAGCCTTGGCCATCCTGTGCTTTCTTTTCTCCAAAATTGCTTCCAATAACAACTAATTATGGAAGTTGTTTATTTTCGAGACAAAGAAATAGGTCATATTGCTGGAAAAAATTATGAAAAATAATCGATTTTAGAAAAACCATAGGGAGGACCAAGGCAAAAAATCGGCTGGTTTCTAAGATAGGGCTCAATTCTCTTGGTTCAGGTGCAACAATGTGATTGTGCTGGCATTCAACAAGCTCAATGTGGTTGCGCAAATCCAGCTATTCCCCCTCACTGCAATTGCCCGGCTTTGCAAAATCAGTTTAATCAGTGTGGATGTGGTCCTTTGATTTACGAGGTAATACTGTTCTTTCTTTAAAAGACTATGGTTTTCGAGAGCAACGGCATGTGCGAAATATGAATTGGCGGGGGACATTTCTCTTTCGTCTCACACTGTACTCTTTTGAGTTATTTCCAACGACTCAAAAAAGTACAGTGAGAGACAAAAGAGAACTGTCCCCCGCCAATTCAAATTTTGGGCTTGCCGCAACGCTCAAAAACCATGGTCCTTTAATAAAAAAACCCTGTCAAAACAAAATCACACAAAACTTTTCAGATATCCTGTGGTAATGTGTGTCCTCCTCAAATGCCACCAATGCTACCACCGCCACCTCCACCTGAGCCCATAATGCCCATAGCTCCCATCCAACCATTTGGACCACCACCTTGCTTGCCTATGTGTCAGCCTCAATGCCTTCCTCAGTGCATGGGTTATCCTATGATGCCTCCACCAAGCTTTATGCCCCCAATGATGGCCCCACCTGCCTTTATGCCTCCTATGTTCGGTCCACCCCCTTGTCTGCCTCAATGCATGCCTATGTGCATGCCCCAATGCATGGACTTTCCGCCTTTGGTAATTCCGCCGATGATGCCTCCAATGCTGCCACCTCCACCCCCACCACCAGTTGCTTTTGGACCGCCAATGTGTTTGCCGAGCTGCCAACCACAGTGCATACCAATGTGCTTGGTGCCACCTGCACTACCACCACCACCCCCTCCGCCAATAGCTGCTTATCCTCAGCAGTATGTAGTGGTGCCTCCTATGGCTCCTCCGTTGCCACCTCCACCACCTCCTTGTCTAGCTGCTTGCATGCCCCAGTGTCTGCCTCAGTGCATCCAAGGACCACCACCTCCGCCCCCTGGTCCACCTCCAGGCATCATCTTTTCCATGCCGCCACCTCCACCTCCGGTGCTTCCACCTTTCCCGCCCCCACCTCCGATGTTGCCACCTCCAATGCTAGAGTGTTTGCCTCAGTGCATGCCTCTGTGTCAGCCGCAGTGCTTGATGCCACCCCCACCTCCAGTAGTACTACCACCTCCACCTCCTCCACCTGTCTTCTTACCGCCACCCGCGCCTTTTCCGCCTCCTCCTCCTCCTCCTATGCCTTTTCTACCCCCTCAACTGCAGTGTGTGCCCATGTGCGCTCCTATGTGTGACCCAGCTTGCCTGCAACAACAGCAAATTGTGGTACTGGCACCTCCAATGCCACCTCCACTTCCTCCACCAGCATTTTTCCCCCAGCCGCCACCTCCAATCTTTCCACAGGCGTTTTTGCCACCAGGTGGATTTGGAGGAGGTCTACCTCCACCTCCGTGTCTGCCGACGTGTCAGCCGGTTTGTGATCCGATGTGCATGCAGCAAATGGTAGTGATTCCACCTGTGGCACCACCCCATCTGTGCCTTTTCCATTTCCACCACCTCCACCTGTGCTGCCACCTCCGGTTCAATGCGCTCCATCCTGCCAACCAATGTGCGCTCCTCAGTGTGTGCAGCAGGTAATTGAATTTTTTGATTTTGGTAGTGAAAGAAATCTATTTGAAAGTATTTCAGTACGTGATTGCAATACCTGGACCACCACAATTTGGACCACCACCTCCACTACCATTCCCACCACCTCCTCCGTTTCCAGGAGGTCCACTTCCACCGCCCATGCCCATTCAGTGTGCCCCATTTTGTCCACCGGTAATCATTTTTATTTTATTCAATAAAACAAAAACAGGGTAAAAATAATATTATGGGTATACAACAGGGCTCTTAGATTTTTTTTCAGAAAAAGGACATTTCTTTAAAAAAGAATTTGACTCCAAAAAAGAACATTTTCAAAATTTTTGTCTCGAGGAACTGAAAAGTCGATTAAAGTCGAAATTTTGTATGATTTTTTATACCTGACATTCGAAATGTCGATTACAAAAAACCCTTTATAAATGGGCTTTTCAAGGCACTGAGCCGCTGGGACAGTTTATGGAGGGTTGACTTACCGTATTTTCTCTAATCAAGCTTCATGGGGTGATTTTTTAAACCTCCGATTTGGACGATCTAGAATTTTTTTTTGAGTTTAATGAAAATCGAAAAAATAAGAATTTGGAGAGCCTCCAAGAGTTATTAAAAACATTAAAAACAGATTTGCAAAAAAATTGATTCATGGCTGAAATATAGGTACTCAAAGTCGAGAGTTGGGTTTAATTAGAGCATGAGGCCTTATTAGTGTAAATGGGGTTGCCGATAGATGATAATTCAACGTTTTAAAGTACAACCGCATTTCCAATTGTCAATCAAAATATCTATTATACAGCGATACCGCAACAATAAAAAGCGTTTTTTTTTAAATTCGATTCTCTTATTTGATTTTTAACATAAATCAAGAAGAAATGACAAAAAAGGGCAAATCTTTTTAAAAAGACGTTGAAATTTCAAAAATATTTGGGAAGCCGAAAAAGGACAAATCTTTTTTAAAAGAACGTCTAAGAGCCCTGGTATACAAGAATTTAAAGGAAAAATTTTGTTTAAAAATTTAATGCAACAAAAAAATCCTTAGAAATTTCCGTTATTCGAATGTTTTCAATTATATTTTTAAATTTCTTTTTAAAATTTTTTCTTTTTCTTTTTGTATCCTACACTTTAGCTTAAATCACTACTATTTATATTATACAGTAGCGGAAAAAAGTCTGCTGGCAAGCACATTTTTCGCGTATTTTACTCTGTATTTTCCGATAGACATACATTTTAGCAAGACCTTCGAAAATAGAATATATTCCTCAGAATCTCAGCTACATTTTGAGTATAAGTGCGCCTATTTTTGTGAAAAAAATTATAATAATTTATTTGACTTATGTATTGATACCTAGACCTTTTACCAAAATAAACAATTACCTGAGGGTATTGATGGCTGTACGAGTGGTAGTCCCCAGCTTGAGACGCTCGTTCGCATATTTGGTCACATCAAAAGCTGTCTTTTTCGGATCATCCTTGACAATTTTCACTAGCGCTCGATCATTCCTTTCAGTCGATTAGGGTGGGCACCACGATAGCACTTTTTTAATTAAGCTCTTAAAATCTTAATTTTCTAACGAGTGACCAAGATGTTCTTTGCGGATTTTAAAAGCCTCGTTTTGTTGCATTCTTATTATTAAATTGTGTCATAAATTCAGTCGTTTTCCAGTCAAAGTTTCAAACACAGCTCAAAACAAGTTTTTATTCGAAACAAAGTATAACAATTAATCAACAAAAAAATCTCCTTCGAATTATGATTGATGTCCATCTGATAACAATGAAACAGTACAGAGGTTAACATGCAAGTCACAAAAATGAATTACTGAGCTTTAAAAATGATGAACATAAACTTTTGAAATCGCGCTGAAGCACAACAGGAGGGACCAAGGCAAAAACGACAGAACTTTTGGCACAACCTAATATCATACATATAATATTTATATAATTTTGTATATAATTTGTTAATATAGTTTTTTTTATATAACTTTGTAGCCCTGAATATTACTTGTTCATTTTGTATATAAAGCTTGTCTGGATTATATTTTAGTAAGGTAATTATTCGATCCTGAACAATTGCAGTGTCAATTTGAGAAGTATGAAAAAAACAGCTTTCGAACTGCGTTTCAGACATTCTTTTTGAACAGTTTTGCACAGAAAGACAAAATCTACAAAACTGTTCAAGAAGAATGTCCAAAACGTTAAAAAGAATATTTAACAACTTCTGGAAAAAGTGCCGTCAAACCCAGCAATTATTCGTCAGTTGGAAAATAGACTACCCGTGGCAACCCTGAACACTAAATACTTAATTATACTTTTGATCATTTGATGAATGAAAAGGGTAGTGAAAATGCTTATAAAATTCTCAAAATAACATCGCAAGTGTATACAGTCAAATGATGACCTTACTCAAATAATCCAGATAAGCTTTATTTATCAAATGGAAAAAGAGATGCAGGGCCAGAGGTTCCCTGATAACGATTTTTGGGACTTGATATGATATGATAGTGATAGGGAAACATTAATTTCCCGCCTGATATGATAATGATATGATAAGGCCGACAAAATTCCCGTCTGATATGATAGTGATATGATAGGGTTCGTGTGTTTTTCGTCTGATATGATAGTGATAGACCTCGGGAATTTTTTGCGTGATATGATAGTGATTTGATATGATGACATCTGATATCACGTGATATCACACGCTTTTTTTGTTATCAGATGAATTTGATATGATACTCTGTTTAATAGGTAGTGTGACGTTTCGCAAAAATTTTCATCATATCATTTTTCTTATTATTTGGCGCCAACTTGAATATTTTGGTGCAATTTTAGACAAAGATAGTGGTATCATACCAACCGAACGAAGTGGTCGTCCACTTGGTGCGATTTTTTTTACGTTTTTCATGTTCCAAAACCTGTTTTCTAGACTAACTCGGGCATGCTGAAGACGGTTTGATAGTGGTAAAATGCCGTTTTCTCGAGTATTTTTTGAGTTTTGGACAATAATTGATTTTGGCGAAATGATGATAATGATATGATAACATCCTTGAATTTTTTGCGTGATATGACAGTGATATGATAACGCTGATATGATACTGATCTGATAACCCTATCATATCATATCACGTGATAGCGGAAATGTTCTGATATCAGGGAACCTCTGTGCAGGGCTAAAAATACAGATTCTCAAAGTTTAGGGGAGGCTCAATTAGGAAGTGGGAATGCGGAATACAGTTGAACCTGGCTAACCCGTCATACTAGTAACCCGTCACTTCAAAAAAATTTGGTTGGCCGAGAAAGAAATTCCGCTAATCTTACCCCCATTAACCCGTCACCTCGGTAACCCGTCACCCTCCGTCCACAATCAACAAAGAAAATTACCCTTGATAAGCCGTCACCTAACATATTGAGGAAAAGTTTTCAAATTTCCGCCAATTTTTTTAATCTTTTGTGTTTCATCACAGCGACGCCTTTGATGAGGTCTTTTATCGAGAGCAAAGGAAGTCGCAGAAGCAACGTAGGATCAAGGATTGCTTCCCTACTGTTTAGCGTCTGACTTGGGTGGCTGAATTGTTAGTTGCTCGAATAAACGATTCTTATCGATACTTGCTCTTTGTAATACTACACCCTGGGTAACCCGTCACCCTGGCTATCCCGTCACCTCAAGTTGGTCCCCAGGGGTGACGGGTTAGCCAGGTTCCACTAAATCATTTGAAATGCGGTAGCGCGTAAGATAAATTTCAAGGCTGGTTCGAGAAAAATTTACTTCAATTGGAACCTTGGAAAAGGTCCTAGAAAAAGCATTAATTTTTCAAATAATGTTCAATTATTATCTAAATATTATTTTCTAATATCTCTCTAATATTAAGCTTCAAAGTGCAATGTGTGTGCAAGCATGTCAGCCTAATTGTCAGGTGTGTAAAATATCACTGATATTAAAAAATCTAATATTTCCCTTTTTCCAATAGGCGACTTGTGCCTTTAATCAGCCCTGTTTTGCTAGCTGCCAGGCAAGCTGTCTGGGAGCGTGTGCCGGTGGTAAGCCCGCGTTTCCGGATATCCCAGCAGCCATTTTGCAACCGTTACCTCCACCAATACTCCCACCTGTCCCTCCTCCTTCCTCCTCTTTGTTTTGCAATCCTTTCTGTGCAGTAGGTTTTAGTTAACTTTTTGCACAAACTTAACATAACTTGTTTTTGGTTTTTCAAATTGAAATTTAAAAGCCCTATAATAATAAATTATTTCTAGGGCTTTTCTGCTTGCCACTGTTTAATTTTGTATGATAAGATGTCTTAACACCCCCTGGGAACTTGTGGCGACGGATATCCTGGTAGTGCCAATGTCCTAGATCATTATTTCATAAAATGCAAAATTAAAAAAAAATTATTTTTTTTGCACGAGGATCTATAGACCGAGTTTCTGCGCCTAAATGACAATAGAATATATATTCTATAAGCCAAAAGAGGCAAAACGCAAGCCAAAAGCGCGAGTCACTTGTTTTTGAGCAGAAAGGGGAGTCACGTTTCTTCCAAATGAGGTCAGGGGACATTGGCCATACCGGAATATCTCGTCGCCACAGGCTCCCGTCCCCGTGTTAAAGCGATTTAAAAAAACGTTTCACGCTGCTATAATTAGAAATAAAGAAAAAGAGGAGTAAAAACTTGATAACGGAAATTTTCAATCTTGACATTTTTTTATTTTAGCCAGGAGGACTCCCAGTATCACCTTTCGGTGGTGCTAACCTGCCTCCTTTCACTGGTGGTAACTTGCCTCCGATCACCGTTTGTCTAGGCGGCGGTGGTGGTGGCTATGGGGGATATCCATTTGGTGGAGGTTTGCCACCTCCTCAGCCCCCTGCTCCACTCTTCGCTCCTCCACCGTTCCCATGTTTCAACAAGCCCCTCCACCCCTTTTTGGTGGTGGTCCGTGTGCTTGTCCTTTAGGTAATTTGAAAAATAAATAAATAAATCAATCACAAATTTGTTGTAGGCTACTTCCCATGCAGTGGAATTTGCTGTCTGAAAAAGCACAGAATGTCTAGAGGCACATCAGACGACGAAAAAGACAAAGACACATCTAAAGAAACCAAAGAGTCTATTCTAGAAAACAAAGAAAATGCAGCCGGATCAAGAGCTGAGGCAGATCCTTTAGTTCAAGGGGGCGAAAGGCAGCAATACTATTTTGCCACACCGTTGAATGAGGCCGAAAAAGAAGCCATTGCAGACAAACTAGCTGATCCGAAATCTAAAACGACAGTGAGAATACAAGAAAAGGCTCAAAGTGTAAATTTGTCTAAAAGAAGATAATTTTTGTATGTTGAAATCTTTTATTTTTAAAAATTTCTCACTTTTAAGCTCATCCTATGTCTTTCATCTCAAAGTCTAATTTATTTACGCTAGATTTTCTTTTCTTTTAAATTCAATTTATCTCGCATGTAAGAAATAAATTTTTATTGGAAACATAAAAGTTTTAAATTCTGGTTGACGATTTTGGCTTTGAGATGCTACTTTGTCCAAAAATATCAGCAACCATTTTGACCACATCTTGAGCACAGCCCCAAGCTGAAAAAATAAACCCCAAATTTTAAATTATAATATAGTTGACTCTTGACTTAAGGCCAAGTTCGTTCCCGCTTAGGGTCGGACATTTTTGCCCCGACTTTTGGAGTCTTTTGCTAAACATGACTTGTCAGTCTAGTCAGAAATATCGCAAGGATTCATAAAAATGGTATAATTGTTTGCCGGCTTTAGATAAAGGGCCATCTTTTTGAAACTGAATTATTGCAAGAATGAACAAACCTAGAGTAAAGCCGTTGGAGCTATGACCGTAATTGTGGATGACCTAAATGATTAAAAGTTATTCAAATTAATGCCTTGTTGCAAGGTAACTTGACAAAAAGAAAGCATTTTTTGTTAAAAAAAAAGATATTAACAAAAAATGGCACTTTGTGTATTGGTAAAATCAAAATGAAAGAGAGTTTGCCCTGGTTTTAAGTGCTCTTACAATTATTAAATATCCAATCTAGTCTACTCTCTTAATCCTTACATGAATTTTCTCTTTTTTCATCGTATTATAAATACAATGTTCTAGGCGAACTGTTGGTCTTCCTGGTCTTAGTCCGCACCATTCTGACAATATTTTCTTGTTTGAATTCTCAAAATTTCTCAAATTAGCTTTTTCATGAAAACACGTTTAAACACTTTTAAAGCAGGCTGTAGCTGCACATTTCGTTGCCAAATATCTTCTCTGTCCTCATCAGTGATTTCCAAATCGGATCTATTTTCTTGGAGGAGGCCTCCCAAAAGAACTGAATTAACCCTGCAATGTGACTTTAGTAGAGTCAATAAAATTTTTTCCATTAAATTACATCGGAATCACATAAGTTGGTGCAACAGAATTGTTTCGTTCATGCAAGTTGTTAAAGCGAAAATGCCTTTGATATGGCAAATCCACCTAAATAGAGTTTGAAAATTTAACCATAATGTGAAGCTTTTAAACCTCAAGTAAAACGCCACGGATAGGATACACCGAGTCATCATCTCCGGCTAGCTTGCCTCCTTGCAAACCAGTACAATTGATCACAACATCAAAACTGCTGCCCTCTCTGCTATTCACAAACTAAAAATATTTGAGTGTAAACAAAAATAAAGTAAATTTTCACACATCTTGAATAGAATTTATTTTCAGGGTCTGAAAATTGACATTTTGGTAGCTCTCCAATTTTTGAACCATCCAGGGAACATATAAGCGACCTTCTGCGGCATAACTGGTGTAATGACATGCATATCTAGAGAGAGATAATGTACAGTTAGAATTTTTATATATATGTTCAGAAGGTACTGTAAGAAAGTAACAAAATTATAAATTTAAAGCACCATATTTGTTCGAGACAATAAAATCTTCACAAATTTAGATACAGACACTTTTTTATTCAACAATCGTTTTTAAATATTTTGATATATTATTATAGTCAAAGCTCTATATAACGATCACCCCTCATAACGTTCAGTTCTATATAACGTTTACCTAAGGCCGGTGCCGTTAGTCAAAAAGACACTCTACATAACGTTCACCATCAATGTGTAGCTATTTTTTAAATTTTAGTTTGTCTAAAGACGAATTTGTTGTGCACAAAACAAAGTTAAAGTTGACAGTAGTTCTAAATAGTTTTTTAAAGGATCCTGTCTCTTCCTAATCATGGCAATTTGAAAGTTTTGAATGCGCGCGGGACCAACAAATGTTGTCAATAATATTTTCGAATTGTTTTTTGTTTGCATTTATTGTTTAGAAAATAAATTTATAAATTTGTTCACAAGTTAGAACAATTTACTAGTCGAGCACAACGTTGCTCGACACTGCCAGATCAAACAAGTTACCCGACATTCACTGCTCCACTGCTGTCACTGTCAAAATGTAACTTATATAGAATAGAACATAACATTTAAGATTTAAAATGCAAACAAAAGAGTAATTCAAAAACATTATCGCTAAAATTTATGTGGTCCCGCGCGCATTCAAATCTCTGACATTGCCATGATAAGGAAGAGACAGGGTCTTTTAATAGATTGTTGCTAAATAGACCGACTCTGGGAGAAACTTTAAGCAAGCAACAATGCGTAAGGAAAGCTTGCAGACTATCTGGTGGACAAGCAACTGGCAGTGGTAAAGCATTGATTTTGGCTGAAATCGCAGTGAATATTTTGGGAACCGAAGCGAAAGAGGCCAATGAAAACCAACTGATGTCATGGAAATTAAATAAGAGCCTTTGCCGTCGTTCACTTCACGGACTCCAAATATGTTCTGAAGTTTCATCTGGCAGAAGGCTACTGATACGAAAATGGTTCATCTGTTTGACAAATAGGATGACTTTCTGGCCGAAGAACAATTGATAAAAAACCGATTTTAAAGAAAAATTTGCTTTTTAAATGTTCTCGTAATAATTTAGATGTTTGTACAAAATCTATTGAAAACTCTCTTTATAACGTTCAGCCAAGGCTTCTTCTAGAGTTGACGCTCTATATAACGTTCACCTGAAGCCGGTACCCAGGGTGAACGTTATATAGAGCTTTGACTGTGTTATTTTAACGATGATAATATATTTGGTTTATAATTTACCCCCTAATACTAAGCTACTGAGGACATTACATAAAAGATGTGGTTTTTATTACTTATTTTCGCTTTAAAAACTTCCTTACGAAAAATTAAAACATTAAAAAAAATATTTGTAGGGCAGTCGGCCGGCCGAAATTTTCCGCCGGCCGGGCAGAGCCGAAAACCAAAATCTTTGGCCGGCCGAGTCGAAAACAGAAAAATGCCAGTTTTCGGGCAAAAAAATAGGTTCGTAGGCTTTTATTACTTTTTTAAATTTGCGACTTTTTTGGGTTTTTGTTTATTTTGCAGTTTGTAAGACATTTTTCAGTCCTGTCTAACATAAGGCTTTGCGTATCCGAAAAAAGAAAATATTTCACTGAGTATTCAAAAAAATTAAAAAAGGCGTGAATTCATAAAAGTAAATAAAAGGGCGACAAAAGTATCCACACCGGGAAATACAACCACAGTTTCATTCTGCCCATACATAAACTTTTGTCTACATCGAAATAATTTATTAAACGAACACCAACATACATCACTCAAACATCCATCTCCAACAAAAGATTGACGATTTTACTGGGCTTCTCTTCATTCCTACTGTATTGAAAGACTTCCACACGATGCTTGGCGCCATGCTAAACCTTAACATAAGAACAACAACTCACAAGGATTCGTGATGAACAAAACCTACAGCAAAGTCTACAGAATGCGACAAAAAAATTGCCGAGCCAAAAGGCAAAAACCGAAATCATCAGCCGGCCCGAGCCGAAGGCCGAAAACCGAAAAAATGTCGGTTTTCGGCCGGAAAAGCCAAAATTCGGTAGGCCGACAACCCTAAATATTTGTGAAGTAAAAAGAGTGTCATTTTGGCGCGAATAAATTTGCTAATTTACTACTTTTATGAACAAGTATGGTCCTTTAAGCAATATTTATTGTGCTGAAAAATAATAATACTTTATAGTACAGTCGACTTTTGATTTAACGTACACCTTTAGAAATTCTGATAAAATTACTATAATTTATCAATTCAACGATTAACTGAGGTCGGTAACTAGTGTGTACGATGAATCGAGAGTTGACTGTATTTTTTAATTAAACTATACCTATGTTGATTTGATAACAGCGAATTTATTTCCTCTTCTTTTAACCACTTAAAGTTGTAGGCTACGTTAGAAACAAGCCTTTCCTAGATAGATAGATTTTAGTTTTAGAAAAACCAATCAAATTGAGGCCTTTTGTAACAAAAGGTCCCATTTTTTGCCTAGGTTGCCTTCTCCTGATTTTTTTAAATTTTACTTAAGAGCAGGCTAGATTAGTAAATAAACAAATACTAAAAAATGTGTTTTTTAATTACAAAAGTAATGAAAAGATATTTGAGTCCATTCAAAAGATTCCAATCTAACCCTGGACCGTACCCAAAACAGATTTAGACTTTAGAATTTAGTAAGTGGCATGCTAAACTCTAAATTGGAGGAAAATTAGTCGTACTCAAAACAGCAGTCTAAATTCCACTTTTAAAGTAGTGTCTAAATATTTAGATTTTTGGTACTCAAAACATTAGAGTCTAAATATTTAGACACTACTTAATTAGAGTCTAATTTTCGCACTCAAAACGCAATCTTAATTCCACTTTTCGTACTCAATACACAGATCAAACTCTAATTTTTCCTTACAAAAAAGTGGGGAGGGGTTGCTGTCTAAATTTATTTAGACTCTACTTCCGACCTATTTTTCGTCAACTTTCTAATTCTTTGACCTATTTTTTGATGTTTATGTTCTCAAGCCAACTTTTAACGCTCTTTCTTGTTGTCGTGCTGGTTTTATTGCTGCAGTTATGATTTATTGGAAAAAAATTCAAATTTTCAAAGTACTTGTTTTAGAAGCGCTCTCAGTAATGGATGCAAAATTGTATGGAGAGAAAAGCCGATGAACAATGAAATCGGAGGTGTGCTTTTGGGCGACTCGGGTTATCCGTGCAAGAAATGGCTGATGACTCCCTTCCTCAGACCGTCGTCGGCTAGTGAGATGAGGTTGGAATAAATGCATACTTATAGACAGGGATTATATATACCAGTATGTGTCATCACTCTTCGCGTTTTTTTCAAATTTTTAGTCAGAATCGATTTTTTCCTTTTTTGCACATTTCTTTATTTCTTTCATAGAAAATCATTTCCAAATAACAGTGAAATCTTCATTCAAGGCAACGCATAACATATTTCATAATAGCAACTATCATTCATCCCTTTGTCATAGAGGAAGAGCATAACGTGGCGGAGATGGTTGCTGATTTCTGGCTTAATTACTTGGCCTCGAGGCATCTAAAACATGCTTAATTTGAATACAAGTCACATTTCAATGAAAAATGAAGAATTTCATGAAGAAATATGCGAAAAAGAAAAAAATCGATTCTGACTAAAAATTTGAAAAAAACACGAAGAGTTATGACACATACTGGTACTATCCACTCCAGGTACAAAAAGTCGCACAAGAGAACAAGGGTCGGCGTGGAGCAGAGGATTGGGCAATGGAAGCGTCGCTTTGCCATCCTGCACAGTGAAGTGCGCCTCGGCTTGGAGCATTTGGCTAATGCGGTCCTCTCAACTGCCGTCCTCCACAATCTTGCCGTAGAGCTGCGCATGCCTGAGCCAGAAGAAGAGGATGAATTTGAAGTTGAGCAGCCAGAAGAACAAATCTATCTAGGTCATCAAGTGACAGGCATTCAAGAAAGAAATAACTTAGAATTGTGCATGAATATTTTGGTTGAATGTGTTCTCTTCGTTGTTCATGTTATCGGATTGAATAAAATGGTAGAAGAAACACGTTTAAGTGGGTCTTGTATTGAGTACGACTAAATATTTAGAGTTTAGACTTTGGCATTCTAAATTCCAAAATCTAATCCGTATTGAGTATTATCAAATATTTAGAATTTAGCATGCTAAATTCTAGTGGTTTAGTGAGTACCAAAAAATAGAGTCTAAATAATTAGAATTTAGATTTTGTTTTGAGTACCGAAATCCCACTTATATTTAGTCACTAAATATTTAGAGTCCAAATCTGTTTTGAGTACGGGTCCTGGCACAAAAAACAAAAAGGTATCAAAGCAAAAAATGGGTCCCATGTAGTATTGGACTCAACTTTATTTATCAAAAATACTAGCCTCTTTTTCAATGTCTTCTTTGCTGTCTGATTCCAAGTACCCAGAAACAAGTGTGACACCAGTAGTTTCTGGACTAAACTCTTTTTGCAACTTTGCAAATCTGTTGAATGAAATTTCTGCCCATTTCCTTCAAAAAAAAATAGCACGTATGTCAATTCTGTTACTCTGATAATTAACTTGTTTTCCTTGTGCTCAAAATGAGGGCCCCATAATCCAGCGGGTCCATAACTGCAAGTGTCTTTAAAGTGGCAGTCACAAAAAATAGTCAACTAAAAAGCGCCAACATGCTTGTCCAACAATATTCTAAAATCTAAAAACTTGCTTACTGGAGCAGAAGGGAAATCTTCTTTTATAGCCAAAGCAGTTGAGATTCCAATTACACCTCGACCAATAATCGCGATGTTTAAACCTTCTTCCGATTCCATACTAAAAAATTGGAATGTTTAGAATTTTTTTTGTAATTTTAACGTAAGCAAGGGAAAAAACAGCTGTCGCTTAAGATTAGAAGCCGTTATTTTACAACAAGGTGGACGGACGCCTCACTGGCGCCTTTTACGAACTTTTTTAATATGACTCGATTCAGGTGGCAGATGCTACTGGTCGTGCTTATTTACTACTAACATACCGTATTATCTCTAATAAGACCCCATGGGGCCTTATTTTTCAACCCCTTTTTGGAGGTGGGGTCTTATTAGAAGGTGGGACCTTATTGGAGAGTGGGGTCTTATTAGAGAATACGGTAATATCTCTATAACCATCGTCGTGTAGGTGGTTTGGCACTTAGTAAAGTTTGTTGCTTTTCTTTGTTTTTGTAAATTTGGACTATGACATTAAGGCTTAAAATTGGTGCTCGTCTTAGAGAAAGCGCTAAATTAAGCCGTTCAATAGCTCAAAATCTGGCTAATAAGTTGTTTTACAACTTAACATTGAGTTTCTCCCGACTTGGCGCCAAAAAATTTCGAAAATGTGCACAAAAGTTGCAATTATTGCATGAGAAACCCATGACCTTGAGGCTTAAAAATGATACTCGTCGCTGAAAAATGGCTAAATTGAACTGTTCAATAGCTCAAAATGTAGCCAAAAAGTTTTTCTAGAATGTAACGTTGAGCTTTTTTTTCACTTCTTATAAAAACAAACAAAAAAATCAAATTAATCGAAAACATAATTGACGGAAAACATAGTCCAGTCAAACCTCGATATAGTGATCACCCAAGGAACCCCTCGCAGGTGATCACTATAAAGACGTGATCACTACATAGAGTTTAGTTCATCTAAAAATCACTGGGCGAATCCGCTACCGACACCAGACGATATATTCAGTAAGCTAAATGGTAGCACCGTCTTCGCTCGAATAGATTTCTCCGACGCTTATCTTCAAGTGGAACTGGGTGACGAATCAAGAAAACTGTGTGCTATCAGCACTCTGCTGGGTCTCTTTGCTTTCAATCGTTTGCCGTGTGGTGCCAAGCCAATCCCTGATATCTTCCAAATAATTATGGACGAAATGCAGTCAATCTTCTATTCGCTATCGCTTATATTGTTAATTATTGTTAATCGACAAGAACGGTCGTCACCCAGATCCTGCCAAAATCGATGCCTTTGTCAAGATGCCTCCTCCGAATGATGTTCCAACGCTTCGCTCTTATCTGGGATGGTCAATTATGTCTCCGACCTGGTCAATATCGGAAAACTGCTGGATCTGCTGCTACTACAGGAAAAGCTCTAGAAATGGGACAGTGCTTGCCAATTTGCTTTCAACAAGATCAAAGAAGTGCTTGCTTCAAATTTGCTGCTGACTCATTATGATCCAAAACTGCCAATAATCATCGCTGCTGATGCCTCAAATGTGGGAATTGGTGCAGTGCTGCTTCATCGAATGCCTGGAGGTTCTCTGAAAGCTGTGATCCATGCATCCCTCAAGAATTACAGCCAAATCGAAAAAGAAGGTCTGGCTCTTATCATTGCTCTCAAGAAGTTTCACAAAATGGTCTATGGTCGTCGCTTCACTAACGTTGGGCTATCGTTGGGCTATCGTGATGCTCGCTTACGATTTCAGGATCGAATATCAGCGAACCACTGCTTTTGGACAAGCTGATGCTCTCTTTCTCGCCTGATCGCTGAACAACCCGCTGCTGCTACGAATGGAGATGTGGTTATTGGAGTTATCCAGCTCTATGAAGATGAAGCCGAAGCTCAATTAAGAAACAATCCGCAATATTCCGCTTATATTCAAGGATTTGGTCTCCGCTACTACTCTTCTAAAAATATTTTGGAAAAAAAAATAAATAAAAGGACTAAATACAAAATAAAATTAAACCCAATAAAGTTTTGGTATAAAATCAAAACTTTTGAGTGTTTATCAAGAGTTTTATAGTAATGCATAATAGAATTAATAATAAAAAAACCTAATTTAACACATTGTTTGGCCGAAAAAGCAATTACGTGTACATAATAATTGATTAGCGAATAGTTGCTTATCTGTGTTTACTTTGGTGCTCCTTCTCTCAGACTCCTATAACCCCTTGTGGCCTATCGCATCATTATCGCAACTGCAAAAAATCAGGTAGGAGATTTTTTTCGATTGCTTACAAAAGTCTCGCGATCTTTCAAGCTATTTTACATAGTTTTTAAACGAGGTGTCGCTTTTGCAAGCCACTCAAAACAGTGCCTTATTCACTTTTATGCTTTTATAAGAACAAAAAATGATTCCCAGATTTAGAAAGACTGCTCATTTTGTGAAAACACAACTTATTTGTGGGACAACACAAAAATTAAGTTGACCTGAAATTTTTACTTTGGTTATCCAAGAAATTTTTTCCAAAGTAACTAACGCCCACAAAGACAGTGAAGTAATCCCGTTCTAGCAAAAATTGGACAATACCAAACAGCAAATGATTCAATTCAAAAATTTTGGAGACTGAAATTCTTGGCTTTCACCAACTGCTTCGGTGCATATGAGGGGAGCCGATTATACAACAAATCACGGCGATCGGCCAACACAATGGATAGAGCGAGGGTTAAGGCCTAATTCTATAAACAGAAAAAAAGACCTCACTGTCATTTATTCATACAATAGCAAAAAAAGTACAAATAGCCATATTTTTGTTCTTGCACATTCTTGATAATTTAAAGAAGAGGAAAAAATATATAAAATTTAGCATCGCATGAATATTTCTTTTTAATAAGTACCGTATCGCCTCCCTCAACAACATATCTCAGCCCACAGTCAATTTTTTGCAAAGCTGTTTATTGCGTTTTCTTAACTCCCACGAGCTCTACGAATTCCGCTTTTTAGATTTTTATCCGAAAATCTCCAAATCGACCTCAGAATTTTCCCATTTTCGAGGGGTTGAAAAATAGGCCTTATTAGACAATACATATCTCTTTGTTGTTCTGAACCGAAAAGTAAGACAAACAAAGCAATTTTTCAAAATAAGCATATTTTTCATAAATAAAAGACAATTTAAAAAATTCATTTATATTTTTTACAAATTGCCTGGGGACAAAATCAATTGGAAGTTTTATGTTCATATTTACAACTTTATGTGTTTTAATGGTCGAAAATTTTAATTTTCATAAGTCATACGAAAATTTGTTGCCCGGGAATTTGAACATTTGAATTTGGACATATTGGCCTGGGTACGCCCATCTAAGATTGGCAAGCCAAATAAACATTATTTGCTCATATTTTTAATTTGAAAATTTCAAAAAAAATTCACTGTCTCTATAAGTAATAAAACTTTTTTTATAAAGAATTATGGTTTTATATATCAAACGCCATTTATTACACTCATAGTTGTCTAGCATTTTGCTTTTTTGTTAATCCCTTTCTTCTGGTCAGTGATGTCGTGAACAATGATCTATTGCCTACTTTTTTATGTTGGATGTTTTCCTTATTATTTTTTGTAATTTCTTCTTGTTTTTTCTTATAGCAGCTATATATTCAAAATGAAGTGGTGGTTGACTGTGTTGACCTTATGCACCTATGGCATGCTCAAAGAGTTCAAGCCGAGTGAACCTTATTTGTATCGCTATCAGCAGAACTACTTAAATATCAGCGGTGCTGTTTTAAATGCCGAAGTGTATCCTTACTGGACTTACAGCTATTTGGTCTTCTTAATCCCAGTCCTTCTCTTGACTGATGTTCTTCTCTATAAGCCTGTACTTATATTGGAGAGTCTTAGCTATATAGCTGTCTGGGTGTCGTTGATCTTCGGTAGGGGGGTTTTATCCCAGCAGGTTGGACAAGTGATTTATGGCTTTGCAACGGCCACCGAAGTCGCCTATTTTGCATATGTCTATGTTAAAGTGGACCGAAGCAAGTATGCTAGGTATGTCCAAAAACGGTTTCAAAACTTGGTAAAACGTCTATTATGCCCACCCGCTGATAAAAGCCTATGTCCCTATTTTTTTGACTAAATTCTCAGACTTGAAACCATTTTTGATTGACAATTAAAAAATGTTGTGGTGGTTGTATATGCCATTAGAAAGCTCGTAATCTGCGCTTTCTTTTGCATATAAAATTAGATCAACCTATTCAAAAAATTGGCATGGTCTACCTCCTTGAAGTTGCATAGGCGAAAATCGTGACTTGGTCGGTTCACAAGGGCAACTGACCATCATATAGTGACTTTTTTGTTAATTTTTTTAACATTATCGTGTTCAGCTTGAAGTTTTGCACAAGAGGGTACCTTTAGGACGTACAGCCTTTCCCGTGTTAAATTTTCAGACCCTTAAGAATCTTGGAATTGTAAATTAAAAGTAGCTTTAACTTTAAAAATGCAAAAGAAACTAAGGAGCATAAGCGTTTATCAGAGAGTTGGCGTTTAATAGAGAAAATACCGCAAACAAATTTTAGTGTGACAGTCTGGACAAGGGCAGCCTTGCAAACTGGAAAATGCCTGGCCTATTTTTTCTCCCAATTGGTCATCATGTATGAGTGGGGGGACCTGTTGACACTGAATTACATTTCATTGGTAAGTGTGTCATTGACGCTATTTTTTGCTGTCGCATTGCCATTTGTGGACTGGAGAGAGGTGGTCACTCAATTGCAAATTGCAAGTAAGCTACTGAAAATTTTAATTAACTAATTAAACGTTCTGTAAAAAATGTTTCGAAGTAAAACTTCTCAAAAAAAAATTGCAGAAAATAAAGATGAATCCTCATCCCTGCAAAAACAACTGCCTCATACATACTGCAAATTTGTTACTGGCCGGTTCAGAGAATTTTCTTTGCAAGTGCGAACAATCTTTAGTGACAGTCGTATTTTGAAGTGGTCGTTGTGTTGGTGTTTGACCAGTTGTGGAAACCTACAGGTACTTTTCTATATATAAAGTGCCAAAAAGCAGAGCCTGTTTTCGGGTGGGCAACTACATTCAGTCCCTGTGGGGAGAAGCTCAGAAAGATGTGCACAACGTAAAAATTTACAATGGATTCGTGGAGGGGGCTATTCCACTGCTTTGTCAGTTTTTCTTTTGTGACACTTTTATATTAGTTTTTTCAGCTGCCCTTACACTCCTCAGTCTGCGAATCCCCAAGGTGGATTGGGACAAATGGGGTGAGATTTGCCTTTCCCTGGCAGCCTTCACCGAATTTGCAATTATATTGGGAATGTCCGCAGCAGAGAACATTTACTTTATGTACGCCGGATTTGCTGTCTTTCGAATCTTTTATCAGTGCATGATCACTATAGCTCAGTGGGTGGTGTATAGTCCCATAAAAAGTTTAAATGATAAATTTAGATTTAACATTGCCTGTTTGATTTTAACCAATTCAATGGGTTTTGTCTTTGGTCTGAATATGTTCGCCTCACTGGCACTACAAACTGCTATAACGTTCGTGGTAGTCGATGGTCGGGGACTGGCACTCCCGATTCGAACGCAGGTATATAGCTCAAAGGTTAAATACAAAAAAATTTTGAAGTCTTTTTAGTTTGTGGTCTATTCCTGCTACCACTTTTGCATTGCCGTGCTCTTCCTGGCCCTTTTTTCGTATAGGAAACTGTGCTCTAGAAAAGTGAGAGAGGAAAATGTCACACAGCTTTAGCACTTGTTTTGCTTGTTAGTGTCCTTCCTGAATATTCTTTGTCTTGAAAATATACTGGTTAGAGAATTCGCTAAAGCCATTAAACCCCCCATAATAATTTTTGACTTTTTATCGTTTGCAGTGTCAAGTGTCCTGATCTTATCCGCAAAGCGGCCAATTTAAACCCCTAAAGTGCGTAAAAATTCAAAAAAACCGAAAAAAAAAGTTTAAAAAAATTAGCAGGGGGACAAAGGCCAAATTCGGCACTGTATCTTGTCGTTGTAACCAGTCATATTGTGTACCCGGTCGTTGGTATACCAAATTTTAAGGGGGTGTGCGTATATGAGAGGGTCGCATATATGGAGGGGGCGTATGCATCACTAATTCTGGATTTCTTGATTTGTTGTTAATTTTTTCAAGGATTTCAAATGAAAATTTCTTGTTCTAGTTAGTGTGCTATTCTGTAGCCTTATTAATTCATAAGTTTTTAATACACCAAATGACCGAACAAAAAGATATTATACTTGCTTTTTTCACTTTTTAACAACCAAACCCAAAGTCTTCCGCACTAAATTATCAGCTATTTTCTTGAATTGAGGTCTGTCTTCTCTCCACATTTTAGCTGCATCTACGTTTGCCGGACTTTCTACTAAAAAAGATAATTCACGAATATTTAATCAAAATCTGGCTCTATCCAACTATCTGGTGCCAAAATTGTCTTGGTCCATCTGTTATTTTCAAAATATATTTCTGACTCCAATTTTTGTGAACGTGTTTTTTCTTTTACGGCCAATAGTTTCTTATTATTTGTTTGTCTCGCCTTTCTTTTTTTCTTTAAGCTATTTTATTACTAAATTTGTTTGTAGTGCTACGAAATATTCTCTTGTGGATGAATCAGAGTTTCGCAAGGTTCTCGATTTCCGATCAATTACATTGCGTCAGCCGTTTTCAAGCAGAACTGCAGTGTCGATGATATAGACCCGCTAGAGAAATTCTTATATAGTATATATAATTATATAGTAGTATTTGTCAATTGTAGTATTTCATAACCGTAGGAATGATCAAAAACTAAAATTGTTGAGAAAAAGTGGTTCAGAACTGAAGTCGAACTGTGATGAAATGTTGTCAAAAACACCAGGGGGCCCAGGCAAAATACTTCACAGGTGGACAAAGGCAAATTTGGCACCAGATAGTAAGATAGAGCCCAAAATCTTAAATAAAAAACTGACCATTTGGTTCTGCCAACAAGCTTAACACTGAGATAAGGATTTTTTCCACAGACTGAACGGGTGACCATCTTTCTGCGCTTGTTTCATAGCCAGTGGGATCATCGCCAGGAGAATGTAAAATACTAAATAAAACATTGTAAATTTTTGGAGATTTTTTTTAAAGAATACCTTATGCAAACACGACCATCTGGGTATATGTTGGGATGAAAAATATTGCACATAAACTGCATCTTTGGTGGACTCAAAGGATAATCCTAAAAATAAAAGTGTAAATATTCATTTGAATAATTTAGGTAAAACCTCGTTGAAAATAAGTTTCGCCGGAAATACACCATTTTCAAACTCAGTGCCTTCTGGGCCAGTGATCAGACAATCCCACTCGAAAAAGTTGTCCTCGTCCACAGGTCCTGCGACTATTCCATCTGGTGGGTTTACAGAAAGCTCTAAAGTGAAGTTTTTGTAAAAAAAATCTGAAAGCCAAATTTTTTTATGTTCTCTTAAAAACAGTTGAGGGAATTTTGTTAAATTAAAGTTTGCCGTTACCAATTGCAATTGGAAAATTTTTTGTCCGTCTTATTAAATTGATCCTGGTCAAAGAAAGTAAAATTTTGATAAAAATTGTTTTTAATACGAGAACGGATGACTGTAACTACAGTTTGCCCTGGTGTATTATTTCGTAGAGAACACGAATATCACAAAATCGGACCTCCCAACAGAGTACACTGCCTTCAAAAAGTCCAATTTTCTTGACGACTTCTTGAGGTTAGGTATGGTTTTTTTCTTTAGGCTGGTGAGTCGTGAATTTATTTCGTGCAGCGTCTTTTTTCATACTCACAAGAAAAAAGCTTTTGATCCGTAATAATGTTTTTGAATGTAGGCAAACGATATACCATTAGAAAGCCGAGACAAGGGGCTTTCTTGTGAGTATGAAAAAAGACGCTGCACGAAATAATTTCACTACTCACCAGCCTAAAGAAAAAAACCATACCTAACCTCAAAAAGTCGTCAAGAAAATTGGGCATTTTGAAGGCAGTGTACTCTAGTTGGGAGGTCCGATTAAATCACATTTTTTACTTTTTCGTGTTCTCTGAGAAATAATACACCAGGGTGAACCGTTTATAGTCAGCTGTTCTAGTGTTAAGAGAACTACTTTTCGGTATGATCATCTCCTTTTAAAAACCAATTTTATCACATTTTTACTTGATGAAAGTAGTTTTTCCACATTATTAGCTTAACTTACGTTTGTACTCGGTCATTAGTCTTCTTAAAGCTACACCCGCCATTGTTTAATAACAAAAAGTGAAATCTAAAACATTTTTGTTTGAAATTGCTCTTAAAATTCAAAGACAATAAAAGTTTACAAGCTCATATTAAAAAAACGATTTTTATCTTTGTTGTCAAACTAATTTCTTTTATTTACTTAAAAACCTATTAAATATTGTTTGCCAGCAGATAATATGAATACAATCTAACGTAATTAAATACAGTCAAACCTCGGTTATCCAGCACCCCTGGGGACCGGCCTTAGGGTGCCGGATAAACGAGGTGCTGGATAACTGGATTGTCAGTTGACAGAGAATAAACCAATCTCAGCCAAATGAAGTATATTTAAGGTGCCGGATAACCAAGGTCGCCGGATAACTGGAGTGCTGGATAACCGAGGTTCGACTGTATAGATAAATTTCTAAAAAAGCTTTGGTTAACTAAAACAACCATTCATCATACCTACGAAACAAGTTTCACTAACAAATAATCTCTATTAAATATTTTTTTCTATTTAAGCATGGCTTTTGTACCAATTGATAAGTCCGTTAGTGCTGGAATCATGGTTGTACACTTCTCCAGGTTTTTGCAGCTCTCCCAGAATGACAGTAGCTAGCTGTTTGCCAAGCTCAACACTAAACAATGATCATATTAATGAATTATATTAAAGATAGAGTCGAAAATATTATTGTTTGATGCTTTTAAAATATTTTGACTGCGATATCAGAATATTTTAGCTAACTGGTGTAATTTCAATCTCCTCCCTCCCTCTGTTTTTTAATTTATTTCGCGTTGATACTACTAATAATTTTTTCTACTTCATATTACTAACTGAGTTTGGCACTTAGGCCCCCCAGAACATCATTTTTTGCCTCGGTCTCGCTGTTAATTTATAGATTTTTTAGGCTAAAACTTAGGCAAGGATTAGCTTTGGCAAGGACAGACTTTAACAGGAGTCTAAGATATGTTACAGTCTATCCTATAATACGCTAGTCAACGCTTGTCCAAGCCTAAAAATCACAAAAAACCAACAGAGACTAAGGCAAAAAATGATTTAATATAGTAAAAGTAGCATCCAAATTTGCATTTCTAACATAGCGCACTTTTCAATCAAAAAGTTAAACAAATCTTTTACATACCCCCACTGATCAAAAGAGTTGATGCCCCAAATAACTCCTTGCACAAATATCTTGTGTTCATACAAAGCAATTAGAGTTCCAAGAGTAAATGGGGTCAATTCAGGCAAAACAATACTGTTTGTCGGGCGATTGCCTTCAAACACCTAAAACAGCTAATTGACTCAAAAAAGCTATTAATACAGAATTTTACTTTATGGGGCAAAATCTTCATGACTTGTTCATCTCCCATTTTAGCTGCTCTTAATTCTTCGTGCGCTTCATGACTAGTCTTGCCCTTCATTAGGGCTTCCGTTTGAGCGAAAAAATTAGCCAGCAAGATCTGAATTCAATAGTATCGACTGATAAGTGCACAAATAAGATAGTGTAAACCTGGTGGTGCAGGCCGTTGTTTATTGGGTTTTGCGTTTTGACTGGAGCAATGAAGTCGCAAGGAATTAGTCTATAAACTTTAGGGTTAGTTTTTCAGCTAAGAATTGTTTGCATGCCTAGTTCCTTGATGGATAAGTTGGTAAAAGGCGTGCTGACCATTAGTGCCTGGCTCACCCCACACAATTGGACCTGTCTTGTGCTTAACAGGAGTCCCCTCTCTGAAAAAAAATTATAAAATTACATCTTGAGACTATTTCGGACACTTCTATGGTTTACACCCCACCTTCTTAAAGAAATAACAAGCTTAAGAGTGCGATTGTTTTCGCATGGGGATTATTTTTCGCAGTTTCCTTTTTGCGAAAATTATTTTTGTTAGCTCTACGATTTTGTTGTTACCGCATTTATTGAATATTGTGAATTAATGTTCATGTTCTTTAGATGGAGGAATTGCGCAATTTCGACAAATTGCTCAAGTGGACAGATGACCACTTCATTGAATAGTTCCAGCACCTTAGGCTTCTACATTCTTCGAGAACGTGTCTCTGCCGATCAAAAATGCGACTACGAGGAAAAAGAAGTGACGAATCTTTCAAAAAAGAAGTGTCGCAAAGAGAAAGGTTTTCTAGTAGAAACCTTCTTCGAAGAGTCACAGATTGTTGAATTGTATGCTTGTGAATAGTAAATATATTTAAATTCGGGAAAAAACCAAAAAAAAACAAAAATTAGAAGGTGGGGTGTAAACCATAGAAGTGCCCTATTTTGAGCTAAGCTATTTTCTAATGAAATACACACATTTAAAATACGAATCTTTTTTTCTTAAAAAATCTAGACTTTTATATTAGATTTTTGTAGGCAGATTATGATAATAAAAATACCGAGTTATGTATTTTCCATTAGACTCCATGTCACCTTGCTGAAAATAGGCAGCGAATCGGTGCATGTACTGGTCATATGGAAGCAAAGCATGTGTTTCCGATCCGTAGACTTAAGAATTTTTTTGGAAAAAAATTTATAATCCATTTATCGTTACTTACAGTTGATGTACCAAACACCCAATACGGCCAGAATAACTGGGATCTTAAAAATTTGAAAAATTCCTAACACCACCAAAAATCACAATATGTGCGGAAAACTAACATTATCTTCCAACTTGGCCTCACAAAAGTGTTTGTCAGCCAAATGCGCTCCTTCCAACAACTTTTCAAAGTTTTCAAAGCCTATGTGCACAGCAATAGACAGGCCAATAGCTGACCACAAGGAATAGCGACCACCGACCCACTAAAAAATATGTTGACAAATCTTATCATACTACTCTTGCCCGGATACTCAGCTTGGCTAAAAGCCAAGCCTCGAAAAGCCAAGCCCTAAACATTTGGGACAACAAACAAAAAAACTCACATCCCAAAACTGGAACATATTGGCTTCATCAATACCAAAAGCCTTGACCTTAGGGATATTTGTGCTGAGGGCTACAAAGTGTTTCGCTACATGACCTTGATCCTTAGCTTCGGTCAAAAACCAAGTCTTAGCCGATTCTGCATTAGTGATTGTCTCCTAGAATTCTACTAGCAAAAATTGATTTGAAAACAAACAAACTTGAGTGGTAAAAGTCTTGGATGCAATGATAAACAGAGTGGTCGCAGGCGAAACTTTTTTAAGCACCTCAGCCAAATGAGTTCCATCGATGTTGGAGACAAAGTGCACATTAGGACCTACTTGGTAGGCTTTTAGAGCCTCGGTCACCATCAGAGGGCCCTAAAAGTAGAAATTTTCAGCAAGGTGAGTAAAAATAGTATTTTTAGTTTATACTGAAAAATCGGAGTCTTTGAAATTATTTGGGACTCCACTATCAGAACGGAATTACTAAAAAGACTTCGAAAATCAAGGTAAAAAATCTGAGTCGAATTTTTCCATACAGTTTAAAGAAGTAGCTCAAAATTTTACCAAATCACTGCCACCAATACCAATATTGACCACATCTGTGATCTTTTGTCCAGTATAGCCTTTCCATTGCCCACTAATAACTTGACCAGTAAATTGTTTCATGTGCTCTAACACTTTGTTGATTTCTGGCATGACCTTTAAATAAACTTTATGCCTCTTGCTTTTATTATACAACACATACATCTTTTCCATCCACAACTACAGGTTTGTTTGAGCGATTTCTCAGTGCTGTGTGAAGCACAGCTCGGTCTTCAGTAAAATTAATGTGCTCGCCAGAAAAAGCCTTAATATTACGAATTTATTGTAATTTTAACTACTTTGTAAATATTTTAGTCAATTTTGACCAGTAAATTTATTGTAGTACTTATTTTGTCAAAAAATGTTGGGAAATTCAAATTATATAGTTATTACCTTTTCGCGAAATTGTTCAACTCCAGAGCTACGAGCCTAAAAAACATAATCTCAAAGTAATAATAAAAAAGTTGGTATATTTTCTATCCTTAAAATAATACACCGTGGGTGATTTTCAAAAAAAGATGAAACTGGGGAAAAAAATTAGGATCAATCTTGAAATTTTTGAATGCTCAACCAATGCCTAAAAATAAAATTGATAGAGATCTTGCTAGATAAAAAAATCAAATAAGCAGTTATGTAAATGTTTTCTTTGAACTGGGATCTAGGTGAGGGTTGAGTAGGAGTCAATGAGGAGGCGCGATCACAGTCGACCACCACTATGACTCTACGTAACACGCCTCGGTTTAATTTTTTTGTGCATTTCTGTATTTTGGGGGATAAAGCGTGTTTTTGTCCTACTCGAAAAAAAGTCTCCAAATGACAGCCCCGAGCATTTTGAGTCTTTTTGAGACCCGTATACAGGGTGGCGCAAAAACGCAGGCAATTGAAAAGATTTTGCGTAGTAGCTCCTTGCCCCATCGATTACCCTAGGAAAATCGATGACAGTAGTTGAGCTACCTAGGAGCTCTGTTCTTGTGCTCTTCATCGCAGCCGGCCATTATTGTGGAGGTTTCCGGAGGGCTTGCCACCCAAAAATCGGAAACCGACCGGGCACGGGGTTACGTACGTCAATTTTTTAAAAGTGCTCGATTTTTTTTGCGCCACCCTGTACACGATAGAGTTTACAGTGTTTTGTTAATGACTATAGTTACTGTCAGGTCAAAAACTGTGGAGATTTTGCGACTTTTGCTTGACGGGACAAAAACACGTTGTAACACCTCCCCCCACCAATTCATAAATAAGAAAGTATTGAAATTGAGGCGTCTTATATGAGTTCAAGTAATTTTAAAAAGTTACGTAAGACTTACAATTTCAATCAGCTGCTGGAAGATGTTCTCAGTGACTAGATTTTTAGAGAAATCAACCTAAAGTTTGTAAATTTAATTATTGAAAGTTTTTATATTCGAAAAAACTCACTAAAATTTCACCATCAGGAGTCTAAAATATGAGTTGTAAAAATATGTCAAATCGAATTGTATACCTTCAATAGACGGTGGTATTTGGCAAAACGCTGAGGGTCCTGAGCAAAAAGCTCTACAAGTTTCAAATTTTTGTGGTCAGAATCAAATTCAGCTTTTAGCTGCAAAAAAGCTTGGTTGCTCGACAAGGCCATATCAAATAATCTGCTAGTTAATGTAGCTAAAAAATGAAGAAATTCAAATTTTAAAATCATTGATATAAATTTTTGACAACTCAAAAATTAATATGAAACACGCGAAAAAAAATTTAACAGTATACAGTCGAGTCCCGCTAACCCGGCACCCCAGTAACCCGGCACTCCCAATAACCCGGCACTTTTTAAAAATTTGGTTGGCTGGCAAAGAAAATCAACAAAGTTTACCCCAATAACCCGGCACCCGATAACCCGGCACCCTAAGACTGGACCCGTCCAATAAAAATTACCCCCAATAAACCGGCATCTATCATAGTTTACAACATTTTTCAATTTGCGTCAATTTTTTCTGTATGCGGTAGGCCCCAGTATTCTAAACTATGCTCAACATCATAGTGGCCCTCTTTTTTTCCCTTCCTTTCCCTATACAACCCTTTACCCCTCTTAAAATAGTTGAATAAAGGGTGATTATATAGAGGGTCGATTAAGGCCCGATAAAATAATACCACCGCTAACCCGGCACTTTTTGCCGGTCCCAGTGGTGCCGGGTTAGCGGGACTCGACTGTACAACTAAAGTTAAGGGTTCCAATTAAATCCGAAATAATTTCTATTGATAAAACCTATGTTCACAATGTTCGACAAATATTGACCAAATCTGTCTTTAGACCTTATTGAGATAATTTTTTTTCTCAAATTTCAAAAAAAGTTGCTGACTCCTGTTAAGAATCGACTTCACTTTTGCATGTTTCCCGAACTAGAGGGTGCGGCACGAAATTCCCCTGATTTCAAATGGTCACATCTTTTTGTTCTGACACGATTTTGAAAAACGGTTTTTACAGATAGTCTTAGAATGACGGGGAATTATATTAATATTTTTTGACTGTTTTGCCTTGGTCCCCCCTGTGCTCCAAAAACACCCATTTACACGTTTTATTTTTAGGTACAAAATAAGCAAAAAAGTCAAAAAAATATTTTTCGAGAACAATGGATCATATAAAATTCCCCGTCATTCTAAGACTATCTGTAAAAACCGTTTTTCAAAATCGTGTCAGAACAAAAAGATATGGTCATTTGAAGTCAGGGGAATTTCGTGCCGCACCCTGTACAAAAAAAAATATTTAAGGTTTTCAGAAGACCAAGGCAAAAAATGGCCGTTTTTTTGAAAAGAACGTTTTTTAACGAGAGCATAATTGTTTTACAAAAAAAAATTTATTTAGAAAATTTCACATTGCCTAAAAATAATCCAGTAATGATTTTTTGTAAGTTTTTATTTCCTGCGTGTTTCAGAAACTAATACATTGTGCAAGTGTGCGTACGTGTGTCCTTAAACCTAGCAAATTTGTACATGTTTGTTTTGTTTTCTCTAGATGAGAGGAACACTGATTGCCGCTTTGTAGAATCGTTATCGCAGTTATGGTTTAGAGACTGCCTGTTTTATATAGTAACTGCACCAATCACTCCAGTTAAAACAAGAAAACGTGAGGTGGGACCATTTTTTTGCTTAAAAGCGTGACTCCGCCTCGAAATTTTAACATTTTTTAAAAGTTTGCGAACTTTTGAAAAAGTGCAAAATTCTTGCAAAATAAATCTCAAGCCTTGTGCGGACATAAAAATCATGGCTTTTTACCAACTTCAAACTGAAGTATTTGTTTCTGGATATGGTTATACTATGATGGGTATACTCCAAAATTTTGATACAGTCGACGCTACATATAACGGACACGTAGGGACTGACAATACAAATATTAAAATTTCTGAGTCTAGTTAAAAATTGAAATTTTTCAATCCCATCATGCATAGTATAAAAAAAATTAGTAATACAATTCACTGTCTCTATAAGGTACACTCTATATAACGCATTCTTCTTTATAACGTGCCCCTTGGCCAGTCCCGACCAATCAAATGCCTCTCCATATAATGTTTTTGCCCTTGGCTCAGGATCCCAATCAAAACTAAATTTGCAAATAAAAATCAAAGCTATCTTGCTGAGAAAGGCAAAATACAACAGCGAAATTTGAATCCTTGAAATTTTTAGACTAACAATAATATTTTGAAAAATATTTTTATTATTCTGCTATGAAGTATCTGAGCCACCTAAGATGTACTAAGCGGGTGATATTATGTCGAGATTTTACAGTGAACGTAAGAAGGGTGAATGGGAAGAATACCTAACGACCTAGAAATGTGGCATAAACCAGCAACCATACAGATTTCCAAAGCTTGCAAAAAGTTGACTTGAACTTTGTGTCAATTGTGGTACTAAGCGATCCTTCGAACTTATGTCTGGAATTGTTAAAGTAATTGGATGTTTGGAAAATTTGAAAATCGCAATCCCAAATGGGATTCCCAGAATTTTGAAAATTTCAATCCAAAATACCAAAAAACACGAACTGCCAAAATAACATTCACAGTGTGTTTGAGACTCAATATAAATACTGGCATAGTAAAGAGTGTAATCTCTCTAAGTATAGAGCCTATTCTCAAACCCAGCAACTAGCATAATAGAAAAAAAGTATATGATATGAACAGGACTGAACAGAAATTCGCACAAACTTTTTGTCACAAATCAATACACTGCAGAGATTCGAAAATCAGCCAGGTAATGGGTTACCTACATTAAATTTCCAAAGATGGGGCGGTTTCTTTGTCTATCCCTATAAGGTATCGCTCCCTAAACGTACCCCTGAAGGCGGTCCACAGGGCACGTCATAGAGAGAGTGGACTGTATAACAAAGAAACAGTGAGTGAGAAGAATGTAAGCAAACGTGCTTAACAATGCATTTGTTTAAAAATGCGCCAAATAAAAAAATTTTACTGCCGAAAGCTAATATATATAAATATATATCTATTTTAAACTTTTCATTTTCAGTTAAACGAAAGATAATAACTTTATTGTTTTCAGAAACGAAAAACCAGTTTTTTACAAGAAGAAACACTCATACTGAGATTAACTTATGTTTTTTAATAAACTTTTAATAAACGGCGTTATGTGCTACTAGTGCCCACGTATTTCTTCATCACCATAACTTTTGTTTAAAATATATCATGTCTTAGGACGAATGTCTTTTGATAAAAATCACACTTATTTTGACTTACTATTTTTGGTGAAAATTCGTTAGGATTCACATGTAAACGAAAGGAAAATCTGCTTGGCACTGAACGGCGTTGTCAAGAAAACAGGAATGACCATCATGAACCATACCATCTTGTTGAAAAATAATACATGAATTACATGAAATTTAAAAAAACACGAAAAATACATAAAATCAACCCTGCCTATTTTACCTTATTTATCTCAAAATTTTTCGCTTTTTACCTTTGTTGGTGAGGTGACCTTCATCCACCTCGTCTCGCACATTGGCCCAGCTCTCCGCTTTCAAGTCCTCGGACATGTTCTTCCAGTACTGCATGACTCTTGGACTGCTCCTTGACTGTAGCCTATAGTTGGACTCTGGACTTTTGAGTCAAACATGCGCAAGACTGTCTGTTTCTTCTCTATGTCCACTAGAATGCTCAGTTTCCAGTGAAGATGACTGACCTTCTTCTTGAGCAAGCTTACTCCGTCCACTGTTGTTGGGCCCATCAATAATTCTGCTTCTCTAAGATACTGGAGCATAAACTCCGCCTGAAGGAACGAAAACGTGATGGCGTTTAAAGTGCTGTTCTGAAAATAAAAAAACTGTCCCTATTAAACTTCAAGCCTTTTGATCTCAGAGAACTAACGGTGAATGCTGATGGAATGAACTATCCTACACAGCCATATAACATGAATGTTGTCGTATATGCGAGCTTTTGTTAATATGCATAATAGCTTTGTTCCTACTGAAAACGTGACAAATGGTATAACCCTAAGCAAGAGGTCGCCACCGAAAAAACACCTTGAAGATCTCAGACCAGGGATATAAGTGATAAGTGAGCACTCATAGAGCGCTACTAGAGAATGTCATTTTGCTCTATGGAGCACCAATTCAGCTTGTGAGCGACAACGCGATCAATTTCACCTCTTAGTTTTTCACGCATCTGTGCAAGCAACTCAAAGTACATTAAAAAACGGTTCGCAGTGCCCTATCATAGAGCTGGAAACGGGTCACAGAAAGGACATTTTGAAGGTTTCACAATTTTCTAGCAAAATATCTGAGCTGAAAAAATGGCAGGTGTTTTGATGAATTGTGAAGTGCGGCTAGTTTATGATACAACACCTTGACACATTCATTGACCCGCGACACACCATTGTTGGCATATCGAGTAAAAAAATTAAAAAATTATATCTTTTTTCACACTAGATCAACTGAGTGTGAACAGGGTAGTGTTTGGATGGGATCTGCAAAGAAAATCATGAAATTTTTTTACGCAAAGTTCTGGCTTATCACTTAATGTCACTATAATTTTCCTTCACTGCAGTGTAAACCGACGCTATGTTTTTCAGCTGTAACTCGTGATTTATTTTTTATTTTGTTTATTTCTAATATAACTTTTTGCCTATGTTGATTTTGAAAAAGAACTCCCCCTATCCGTGGCGGCGACCATCAGTGTATTTTTTTCTTGAAAATGAGTTTGAACTTTTTTGCCCATAAGTTAGGTCATAAGTATTTTAATCGATAAATTTGATGTGAAACTAGTGAGCGAAATCGTAATGAAAAAATTAGATTTGGCGTATTTCGTTTGCGGTGTCACGCATAGTCACCAACTCCTTTAGGACAATGATTTTTTTAATGTCTACAAGCTTTTGATTAAAACGAAAAATGAAGAGCACTTGTCAAAAAAAGATCGTGCGGAATGGTCAACCACATTCCACTCTCACCCTAATAAAATTGATTTTCATTATTTCTTATCTTTACTGTATATATTTTATTGTCTGTTGAATCAGAGTTTCGAAAGTTTATTCCGAGCAAAAATATGTTTTCATATTGCTCTAAGATTAATGTGTTGTGAGTAATAAAATGAAGAATTTTTCGCTTATTTTTTATGGAATTGTTGTTAAGCTTATGAAAAAGATCACTCTATATATTTTTGTACTATAATCTTTTTCAGATACTTTTGACTGATCAAATTATTGCTAATATTAGTGAACAAATGTGTATTGCTTCCAAAACTATGAAATGCTCATAATTGGATTGTTACGACACACTATAGTGCACGCAAGCATTGCAGTTCTATTGCTTTTTTCAATAATAGGTAGATGCGTTGATAAATTGGCTTCACCAAGATTTAATAAAATCAAAGACCTACCGCGAATACTCTAATAAACGGGCCCTCTACAGTTAACCATTTTCAAATTTGTTTTGCTTCTTTAACCCTATCATTGTTTATTTTTTAAAACGTACGACCACCCATTTTGTAGAGTTTGGAAAGATCTACAAAATGAGTTGTCGTACGTTTTAAAAAATAAACAATGTTGGGGTTGAAAACAGTGCTGTGCATTTTAGGGATTGCTCGTCCTCGTCCTTCGTCCCTATTTTATTGAGCCCTCGTACCTCGTCCTCGTACCTCTGTTGTAAAGTCGCTCGTCCTCGTTCTCGTCCTAGTCGGACGAGTTAAAAAATTGCTCGTTCTCGTCCTCGTTTCGTGTTTTATTCGTCTTTCACATATTTTATATATATATTTTTGTTAATTGTTTAAACTTGTACTTATTGTTGACCATGAATTTATTTTGCTATTACAACATTAAAAAGAAATTCGTTAAACGGTGATAAATTTTTTTTATTAAACGACATAAGTATACGGCTTCGTAAACGTCTTGAGCCGCTTGTGGTTTTGTGACCGGAACTATGCAGTGTCAATTGGCTGAACACTCTTTCGACAGCAGAAGATGTAACACTGACGGATAGCATAGACGAATAGTGTAGGCATTCTCTACAATAAGAGCAAACCAAATGTGTTTTCAGTTCGTAAATTAAATCCACATACTGCTTCATATTTTTTTCCAAAATTCAAGCACTTTTTGCGATTCCACGACTAAGTTATCAATAAGCCTAAAATAGTCGTCTAATTTCCTAACTATAATTTGAAGGACGAGTCATCCTTTGCTAACGTCCTCGTCCTCGTACTTGATCCTAGTCGGACGAGGACGAAGTACGAGGACGAGTGCACAGCACTGGTTGAAAAAGCAAAACAAATTTGAAAATATTTAACTGTAGGGGCCCGTTTATTAGAGTATTTACGGTATATGAGTAATTAAAAAAAATTCAACAAGAAGATTTTTCCAAAATTTTGTTTTTTTCTGACTTAGCTACAGATATTACTTGTATGAATATATATTTTAAAAGGTAATAGTGCTTTTGGCGGCATCCTCTTCTACTTGCCATAGTCGCCCTGTCATTGTTGTTTTTGGTGCACATAGCTAGTACTTGGTGCACTAAGGTGCAGGGTAGACCATCGTATGTGCCTAAGCACGTTTTTCTTACTCTTTTCTAGTTCAGAAAAACTTTAAGTGTGTCTTAAGTTGAGATGCACTACTCTGCGCCTAATCACAAGGTAAACGCGAATTGAAGAGGTTTAAGCTCTAGCGCTACTAGTCTGCAATATATCCTGAAAACCTTGAATTATCCTAAAAGTCCAATTTTTTAAAATGTTTTACATTCATAAAAAATGGGCCGGCGTGCCTAATCTGGTTTTCACCAAAAAGTGGTTAAAAGTGTTTTTTCGAGTGTGTTACCATCTGAGACGTGTAAAAACATGTTTTAAGGCACGGTCGACAACTTTTAGAAGGTACCTGGAGGGTATCTGGATACTCTATTTATTGATTTTTACCTTGTTTTTATTAGAGGAACAAGGCAAAAAGGGTCTCTAAATGCATTTATTGTCAACAGTATTCTCGGATTAATCTCTAAGGTAAGTGAGTGCGCGCAGCTCTAACTCTCACATTGCCCCGGAAAGATGTAGGGAATTTGGAGACCTGGGGTTGAGATGCGCGCACACACATGCCTTAGACACAAATCACTCGGAAATAGACTCTGGAAACCGGAATTTTTTTATGTGGTAGGTCCCAGTTAACAAAACTATGTTCAAATTTTACCTTTTGTGGTCGTTTACAATTTTTGTGAATCTTTTTGTAAATCCGATGTTTTGCTGTATACGAAGTGAACGAAAAATATTAATCGTTGTTTTTGTTGATTGCGTTCATTGCTTCGGAAGTGGTTTAATTTAGTCACCGAAAACAAAATTTGTTCAGCCATATTTTTTTAGCCTTAACCGAAAAATTAAAAAGAAAATCATATTTCGACAAAAAAATATACAGAAAAGGTGTTATTTACGGGCTCAATTGGCAACCGATCGAATAAAAGGCTGTTTTTTGTGGTTTTAGTATTTTTTTTAAAATTTTTTTTCAGTGATTAAAATCATAACACAAAAAACGCATAAAGTGGACAAATACCAATAAATTGCCATAAAATTGCATGCAAAACAGGTCATGTCCAGTCACGTGACCACATGACCAGTCACATCACGATGGAATTCTTCAATATACATTGCCGTAAAACCTGGCCAAACAGGGTCTATTTAAAAAATTTGGCAAATTTTCAGGCAAAATAGTCACCCTGAGTGGTGATTTTATTCCAGACTTTAGTCGTAAAAAATAAACCATTTTAATAATTTTCATTTTTTTAACTCAAAAAAATTTATCTTAAACATTTTCAACAATTTTCAGAAACAGTTGACAAGTTTGAGTGTGAAGACATCACTTTTCAAAACTTCACTCAGCCTGGTTTTATAAATTCTCCATTCTACCCTGTCAAAAACTATCCTGATCTAGCAGATTGTCATTACAAGATAGTAGCTGAACCAGGTTGTGTAGTGCAATTGACTTTGTTAGAGTATAAGATGGAGTCTTGCTGTGACATACTTCGCATTTACAATGAATGGAGTGAAAGCGGAAAAAAAGAACTTATAAAAAAGTAAGGTTATTCATAATTAGTTGTTACAATCATAGATTTAGGGTAAGAGGCACTACAAAGCCTACTGTTCCACTGAGTATACGCAGTAAGTCCAACATCATGCAGCTGCATTTTACCAGTGATTTGTCCAATAATGACAAAGGATTTTTCGGCATTTTTGAGTCTATAAGTAAGCAACCTGTTAATATTATAATGTTACAAAAAAATATACATAAAATTAAATCTTTAAAATTAAATTAAATACTATACTTACATCTCTTTTTGTAAAATTAGCTTTACTGCACGTTCACAATGGCGCAAAATTCTCAACGCACACCGTGCGCCCTTAAATTCTTTATATTTCAATTTTTATTCAATTTTGAACTCGTCTCCTCAAGTTTTACCCAGTGTTTGCACTCACTCTGATTTTTTAGGCAGTGAGTGAGAGTGAGAATCAAAAATATTTTAGGGCAGTGAGAATGAGAGTGAGAGTGAGGGTGAAAATTTCGGGCAGTGAGAATGAGAGTGAGAGTGAGAGTAGAAAAGAGAGTGAGTGAGAGTGAGTGAGCTCACTGAGATTCTCACTACAGTGAGAATAACTGAATCAAAAAATTTTATTTTATTAACTCAAGCCATTGGAATTTTCATTGATAACTAGTTAATGTTTTTAGAATTAATGTAGACAAATGTTTTTGCGTTTAACAGATCAAATTTTGTCCTGCTCATATGCCTGGCAGTTGCCAATCCACATTGTGAAAAGCAGCGTTCGATAGGGCTGCTAGTGGCTGGCACTGCCAATATCTCTAATGCCAATTCAGCAATCTGTTTCCACTCCTGTAATTTGTGTTTTTGAGAAATCAATAAGTCGAACAAATTCAAAAAAATGTTCGGATGTAATCAAGCCCTGCCAAAATTTAGCTGCATTTGTCGGATTTGCCATGGAAGAATCTCTCTTTTAAAATGTGTCCTATACAATCCTTGATCCACTCCTTCTTTGTTTTTGATGCAGCGGCAGGCTGCCGTTGCTGCAATTGCATGAGCCGACTCATTATTCCGGATATAGGTTGATCGTCAGTAGGTTGGACTCTATCAGTGTTAGGCCGGAACTAAAATTAATTGTGCTTGACTATGATGTTTATAGTCAATAATAGAGTAGCACCACTAGTGATTCAAGCGCAGTACTGCACTGTGATTTCATCCCCTGTCAAAATTTTCGCCGTATTTGGATCAAGACAAGTTGCCAAGATGTGAATTGAAGTCATAACGTATGTCTTCTACATTAAACATGTGAGAGAATCGTTTTCTAACTGATCATGACACCACTAGTGATTCAATGATTTGTTTATTACAGAAGTTGTGGGCTAAACACAATATTTGGAGCAAAATCTGGAAAGAGTTAATTGCAACAGTGGCTGGATTCGTAGCACTGAGTATGGTGGCGAACAAGGCAGTTGCTGCAATTGAAGATGCCGTTCCGCCTGATGCCGTGCCACCAACTCACGTTAATTATTTTGCAGAAACAGGTGAAGACAGCGGTGCGACAATTACCTGGCCGGGTTGCATGAACAAGTTGTAAAAACAAAGGTGAGTAGATGCAAACATTGTGCCCATTGATCAGTGTTAATTGTCTCTCTTTATTTTGAATTCAGGTGTACGCATTGCTTTGAAGTTTAAATAAAAACTGTGTTGATCTTGGCCTGAAACAGAAATGTAATTCTCACTCAATTCTCACTGAGAATGAAAAGTAAGCAAGTGAGTGAGGTGAGACTGAATTGAAAATATTGAATTAGTGAGTGGTGAGAATAAATCGGAAAATTGAGTCTGAGTGAGTGAGGTGATGAGCTCACGCTCCTCTCCTCATAATTCTCACTTTGGGTGAGAGCTCACGCAAATACTGGTTTTACCCCCCTGCCGAGCCGGCACTTTTAAACTCAATTTTCGATTTTCTTCGGTTGGTATAGTCCAAAAAATGACAAAAAAGTTCAGGCTTTACCAATCTTTTCTGGGAATGATGATAGTTTTACTATTTAGACCAGCAACGCTCGAAACAAGGACACCCTTTTCTGAAAATAGTTGACCTTGTATAGAGAATAGCAAACTTTCGTTATTATCAAAAACGATCGCCAAAATCAAGAAACCTTTGCAATTTTCGGAGACTAATACTAACAAAAACAACTCAAATCATTGAAAAAACGTTATTAAACCCTTAATACTTTAATGACTCCAAATACTTGATTCTTTATGAATTTGAGGCGGTGTCCTTATATACAGAGTTTCAAAATTTAAGATGCTTTTTGAATGTTCTAAGCATACATTATCACAGAAAAAAACTTTTTAAGGAAGGGTTGCAATTTCATTTTGTTTATTTAAACTAGGGTTGTTGAATTTTCGGAAAACTTTCGAACGGGAAATTTCTAATATCAATTTCTTTTTATTAAGTGAGACAAATTTTTATTTGTAAAATCATAGCAAATTAATAATGACCATGCAAACATTCTTAAAAACACATTTCAAGAGCAAAGGCAATGTTTTAATGGTAGTGCCTAAAAAAAGCCTAAAGTTTTTTGAAGTGCTTAGGCTTTTTTTAAGCTTAGACAATGGAACACGTGAAGAAAAGCTTGAAATTAGGTCCCGAAAATCACAAGAACACCAAAAGTCAAAAAAATTACAAAAATTTGGGCGTTAGTGCGATACTAGGCCAATAGCTAGCTGAAATCAAAGTTATGACAGCTCGATAAGATTGACAAAAATAGGACAATTTTTTAAAGCGTTAAAAAACTTTAGTAGAACCAAGCATTGTCCATCCTGCAAGCATCAGTACAACAACACCTACTTTTTTATTGAGCTCAACTGATAAAAGCACTGCGTCTACCTCAAGGCCTGTGAATCCATCCACATCTTTCAAACAAAACCCAGAGGAGTGTTCAAAAGATGCAGTAGTATATAATTCTTCAAGTGGGGTCGTTCTTTCGCCTAACTACCCCGGTCTTTATCCCAACAAAGCGGATTGTTTCTATAAAATAATGGTTCCAGAAGGACAACAGATACATATAAATGTATGATGTTTTTTATAAAATTTTCAAAATTATTAATGTAAATATTTTAGATAGAGTCTTTCAAAACTGAAGCTTGCTGCGATTACGTGGAGTATTATGATGGCAGGAAAAAATTTTCTAATCATCTCAAAGATACTATTGATATCTCAGACTCAAATACCTCACCTGACATGGCATGTCAAGATTTTTTCAATTCTCCTGGAAGAAAACACCTTGCTAATTACATGTAAGTAAAAGCAAAAGTTCAAAAAACAGGGCAAGCCGAAATTACTTAAACATTTTTCGAAAAATTTTCAACAATGGGCTTTTGATACCTTTGGAAATATCAAAATGTCACTCGCTGTAATGAAAAAATTATAATTAATGGCTCAAATTGAATTGCACCCTTAAAAGTCTGAATTTCGCTTTCTAGTTTACTTTATTGCTATTTTTCTTTATATTCTCGTTGTAATTTTTTGAAAATTTTGTAGATAATCATGTATTCGATTTTTAGATGACTTATAACTTTCTAATGAGCTATTTAATTTTGATGAATGATTTTCATAATTTATAGACCAAAGGGTTTTAAAAAAACATCGAGAAATTTTTTAGGGTTTTTCTATTTTAAAAAGCTTTTGATCTCTGCTTTTTACACATCATTTCAAAAAGTTAGATGGATCCTTAGAAAACCAAGATCCATGGCTACACGAAAATGCACATTTCAGTCACAGTCATAATTAATTAATATAAGCAGCCTTTTTACAATAATTAAAACAAAAATAAAATTTATGGCTCCTTCACGACGTAAGTGTAAATGTAAATGTTTTTGGCATCGTGAAGACCCCTTACATTTACACTTACCCCTTCACGATACGAGTGCAAATGTAAATGCAAATTTTTTACTTATTTACTTTTTTTGCAAAATAAGTGTTTCTTTTTGTCTTTCCGTCCAGCCAGTGAACGCAATTCGCCGGCTCCACCACTCCATCATACTTGTCTCAAAACATACATTGTTTCAGTAATAAAAGTTCGAAATTTGCATTTACATTTACACACGTATCGTGAAGGCGAAAATGAAAATGTAAGTGTAGATGTAAATGTTTTTGGCGTCGTGAAGACCCCTTACATTTACACTTACACTTACGTCGTGAAGGAGCCATTAACGAATAATTTTCATTTAAAAATAAGTTTGAGGGACAGTAAATTATTATAGTAACGTACATCAAAATTTTACGAAACACTTACCAAAGCAGTTTAAGTTACCGAAAATTAGCTCAACTTTTATCATCTATTGAAATTTTATACTTAAAATTTTTTATCTGAAGTAAAAATATAATATAATAAAATTTAGTTTTCGAGGAAATGCAGACGATTTGAAGAATAAAAGCATATTATCATATCATAATTTTGTTTGTTTAGCATTTCACACAGATCCTCAAAATCAATTCACAGGATTTTTGATTACTTATAAATCATCTTTCAATGTCACTGTTTCATAAAGTTTCTTAATATTTCTTGCAATTTTTAAAGATGAAATCATAGCATTACATCCTAACAAACACAAAACTTACAAAACAGCAATAAAAGAAGTTTTACTTAAACATAATAAAAATATAGTACTTGTATCTAAGTTTGTAATCAGAAATTTGGTTAAAGGACCATGCTTTTTGCGCGCAGCGGCATGTGCAAAATGTAAATTGGCGGGGGAGAGTTCTCTTTCGTCTCGCAATCTATTCTTTTGAGTTACAGTCAAACCTAGATATAACGTACCCCTGGTCGGGTAAAGTACGTTACGGTTAGTGACGTTATTATTGAAAGGACGACAAGGGTACGTTATAACGAAGTACGTTATATCGGGGTTAATTTATTGAGTTTATTATTGAAAGGACCGACCCATACGATAACGTACGTTATATCGGGGACGTTATTATTGAAGGACCGAGTACGTTATAACGAGGAGTACGTTATATCGGGGGTGCGATATATCGATGTTTGACTGTATTTCAAACAATTCAAAAGTGTACAGTGCAAAAATCACGGACCTTTGATAGAATTGCGGATTTTGATTAGAATTGCTGATTTTGAGGCTTGACCGCTGACAAAACAATAAGCTCGCTTATTCGCAATGATTTTTGCTATTTTTAGTTGATTTTGAACAAAATTTATGCTTGTGATCAAGATTTTTATTTTCGATAAGTATTTTTGCCAACTTGTCAGCAAACTATTTCCACTTTTAGTGTCAAATGCATCTTACAAACGCGTTTTTCCTCTGGGCAGCAACCAATGCACCGCACCGGTTTCCGCACCCGCAACCTCAACCGCACAGCATCCGTTTTTTGGTGTACATACTGCATCGGCACCAGACATGTCCTGATACTACTATTTATCTAAGGTCCAATGTACTCTAAGGCTCTAAGGTCCAATGTACGGACTCTGTTCCATTGAGAGGTCAGACTAAACTTGAGCATGGAGCTGTTGTTCCAGTTGACTTCAGCTCACGGCTTCCTGGCACTACAAACAGAATAGATTTACCCACCGCAACGGGAATGTCATTGTAGCAGGTGTTGTTGATCTTGTGGGACCATACTTTTCGAGACGAGGTAACTTGGGTGCAAAGGGTGATGATCAAATGAGGTCCTTGGAAGCGTGCCTGGATGTCGTCCCATTCGTAAAAGATTCTCATGGCCGCAGTTGGGTTTGAAGTGAGAAAGCTTCTTACTATCTGGATGCGGGCATTATGCTGACCACAAAGCTTCATGAACAATTCATCCATTCTCTGCTCTTGTTGGTCATGGTTAGCATAACTTATCCTTGAGTTACTCTGGTCATTAATTGGTTCTAAGTGGTTGAGATTATGTGCTGCTCTTTTTTTCTGGATGAGTAGTTGCACTGTGTGTAATGGAATCGAAAATTGATCCACCTGTAGATGCCTGATTGTTGATGTCGACCTGATGGTAGTAGCCAAAGAAACTGCGCTAGGAGACCTGGACCAATTGACTGCTGTAGCCGGCATATGAGCAGTCAAGGTGGATGAGACAGTAGGTGATGACATTGTGGCAAACGGAGTGGTGATAGGAGCATTCAAAGTACTTACAGGTGTACTAGCAAAACTCATGGTGGTTGGCTTAGAGGCAAAAGTAGTGGACGCAGCGGTAGACATGATAGGAGTACTTGTTGGGCTAGACAGAATGACACGAATAGTGGTGTCAGGCTTGTTGGTAACAGTGGCAGTGGAACTGGTTGGCTCAGTGGTATAGGCAAGCACAATAGAACGAGTGGCAGCAGTATTCGTTGCAAAAGTGGTGGTTGTGGCCATATTTGCAGAAGCAGTTGTTTGAAGTGAGAAAGCTTCTTTTGACATAGGCGTAGTGGCTACAATAGAAGAGACTGGAGCTGTATGATTTCTTATAATCCATTCTTTACTCGGTGTTGATTTTGCACCTATTTTGATGTTCTTTTTAGGTGGTTTAGTGGTAATTTTGCGATTGCTTTTTAGTGGTGCTCACTTCATCCGCTTTGGTTTGATGATCATATAGGAATCTTTGTCTAGTTTCTGTGCTTCTAAGGGAACACCTCTGGTTTTGTTGCGGCTATCTGTGCGATTAGTGATTTGAAAAATAGCTTGTAAAGACGGCACATTGATCCTGCTTGAGTAAATAAACGCTGGTGTGTTGAGTGGGTCATGAGTATTTGCATAAGATTGGTTTGGCAGGTGAACTAGTAAGTAGCCCTTGTCATCACCGCAGTTCTGGTCATCAAAAGTGCAGTTGGTGTCGGCTCTTAAAGTAGTCGAGAGTTTGCCATTTATGATTTTTTAACCTCCAAAAATTAGAAAAAATTTTTGGTCGATCTCGAGATTTTTGTGTGAAAATTCAAAATCTGAAAAGTGGAATCGGTAGAGCTCATGGGAACTAAGAAAACGTGAAAAACAGATATTCAAAATATTTACTCTAGGCTGAGATATAGGTCCTCAAAGTTAGGGGTGTCGGCTTATTAGAGCATGTCGGCTTATTAGAGGAATAATTATAAAATTCGAATCTCAAATGACAGTTAAACTATATCAGCATCTAGGTTTAGTCTCAATTATGTGGCGCAAATACTGACTGACGCAAATAAAATCTTTTGATTTCTCTTTTCTGAATATTTTATCAACAATAGTAAAAGTAAATAAGTTTAAAAACAATATGGACTTAAAAATTTGTTTTTCTCCCACCTCAAAAGATAAAATTTCATATGCAAGCTTAGCAAATAAAAAGGTTAGTTTATTGTTTGGATAACTGCTAGATAAATGGAGATTAGGTCTCTTTTTACTTGCTTAAATACTTCAGAAATTTCTGTATTAAACATACTTCTTTAATTATCACCAATTGTCAAGTACTAGTATATTTCCTGGTACAGCAGTGAAAATGCGTGCTGCAATTGTTACCCTTTGCGTTTTTACAGGTTTTTTAAATATTTCAACTTTTACTTGTAATTTTTTTCACAACAGTACAGGATTTCTTTACAAGATACACAAAATACTCAGGTCAATTAGGCTCGCGAGTAACTCATGATTCCTTACTCTACTTGTGTGTCTGAAACGCGTTGAAAATATTAAAAAAAACTCCTGATCTTTGAACCTACTCGGTTGGTTAAAACTTAATGATTATCTGTTCACAAACGCAACCTTGACCCCATAACATTCAACATTTATTTACAATTTCATACGGCTTTATTCATTGATATTTCTAGTTTTCGTCATCGGCTTTTTCTTTTCTTTTTAATCATTTGGCTATATATCATCTCTACACAAATATTACGGCTTGTAGAATGTCAGGGTAAACATTTTGAAAATCCCACCCCCACAAACAAGTGGTGATTTATCTTAAATTTACAAATAAAAAAGTCTATGCTTAGTACTATTAGAAAGCTGAACTCCTGGCGGTCATTTAATGTGTTATATGTTTGGGTGTGGTATGACCATCATGGCGCATTAATTGAAAACTTGTGGATATCCAGTCGGATTGTGACCATGGTCACCTTCCGGACCCTTTTTCATCTACTCAGCCCATCATTGAAGCTGAAAGGGCTCGCAATATCGTGTTAAGCGTTAAACAGCGATACAACATTTTGCAGAAATATTAGATTAAAAACAGAGACAAATTCAATTTAAAAGACTCTCGGTTAGATATTTTTTAGCTTTTTTCTCTGCCGATGCATTGACTGCTCAACAGCGATCAGCAATCTTGAACCACCACAATAACTTGCGCTCGCAACTAGCAAAAGGTCAAGTGACTGACAAAGATGGCTCACTTCCAGCAGGCAAGAACATTTACAAATTTGTAAGTTCCGAAAAATGTCAACCTTTACCTAATTTCACGTAGACAGGTCTACAACGCTACCATAGAAGCAATAACTCAAGCCAATGCCGATCTTTGCAAAATGGAACATCATAGCACTGGATTTGGCGAGAATTTGTATTTTTCAGGAGTTGGAGAAACTAATCTTAGTAAAAAAATTCGATCTGCAGAATATCCTACAATAAATCAACTTTTTGCCAAGCTCTGACCGATGGTGCCAATGCTTGGTGGGAGAAAAGACGAGTGCCAGATCAAAAGATAATGACAGTAACTACTGGTGTTTGGGACAATTGTGGTCATTGGGTTCCAGTTAGTATAACTTATTTTAAACAGCGAAAAATAATTTATAAACGCTTAGATGGCCTGGTCACACACCACTCAGTTGGCTTGCAGTGTTCAAGTTTGTGGACCTATAGTTGATTGGTGGAATGGTGCACCAACACTACTTTGGTTATCTGCAATTACTTCAATCCGTAGGCACTTTTTACTCTTGACTTTTATTATATCATTTTGTTTAGAACTGATGACAGTGGAAACACTTTGATTTATGAAAAAGGCACTGCTTACCTCAATGCTCAGTGTACTTGGTACCAAGCTCTACTTGTGACAAACTTCTGGACTCTGTGTAGCTCCAGCTAAACCAGTTGTCGGCAAATAAAACATTTTTATAAAAAATGCAAATGATTCTTTGTCAGTAGTTGAATGTTAAAAAAGCACCGAAAAAACTCGAAAGCTTAATTCAGACTTCCTAATAGCATGTTCCTAATAAATGTTACGAACAGCTTTTTGAACTTGCTCATCAAAGTGACGTAACAAGGCCAGTAATACCATTTCTAGTGTTGTGGACAAAGAATGTGTCGAGGTTAACATTTCGCTAGAGAACTTCCAGCTAGGCTTCCCGTCTCTAACTTTTTTCTTAGACTTTCATACAACAGGGGCTGGTTTTTGGCCCGACAATTCATAGTACACAGCATCGATATCCAACAACTTTATTAAAACCTGACATCATTTTTAGATGCGTCTTCGACACCTTTTTATCGAGAGTTATAATCAGTACAACATTCAGAAATCTCTTTAATTTTTCACACACAACGACGTGTCGACTGTTTTTTGAGGATCACATAGGTTTGAGAACAGACGATTTGAAGTTTAAGTAAAAATGACTCAAAAATAAGGTAAAAGTGGAGTTTTTCTTCTTGTGAACTAACCGTCTGGTTCTCAGTCTATGTGATCCTCAAAAACAGTCGACACGTCGTGTAGAAAATTACAAATGTGAAATAAAAAATATTCAAGTACTTCATATCTCTGCAGAATTATTTAACATTAGCAGGCAACTGTATTTTCGTTAACGTTGTAACTGAAGCAGTGATTTCGGAGAAATCTATTCCTAACTCCAAAAGCCTTGATACCACGGACCAGATATTGCAGACAGAAAGCGTTTTGAGCTGGTTAAATATTAAGTCGCTATTATAACAGTGACAAAAATTTAGATTCTTCTACTTAGGTGTACCTTTTACTCCAATGTTTTTAATAGAGCTTACACCTTTTTTAAGATTTTAAGTTTTTTCATATCCCAGATTCCTAGCTATATTTTGGCGTATAACATGAATGGGACCAAAACCAAAAAATGCATCAAAAAGGCGAAGAATAAATTTAAAAGTTCCGGATTTCGGGGAGGGCTTATAATAGAGGAAATACGGTATTTACTGAAGTACTCTTTTCTTTTTTTTAAAAGCCGTTTCGCAAACCTACATCATATCTAATATAGTCAGCTCCAGTTAAGACTATCTGTTTGTTGCTAGTGCTTGTTGTATTTCCTTCTCCGCCAATATTTAGAGTTACTTGGCCGGCCTTTTTAACTTTGCAGTTCACATCATACCGACCGTATGTTTTATTGTACACCGCACCACTTGCATCAACAAGAATGTCAAGAAATTTACGCTCGCAGTAAATGTGTTCTTGCCAAGGTACAAAATGAACTGTGTCATTCATTCCAGTGCTAACTTCAGTTCCATTTATATTAATAAAAGCTGTACTTAAATGGAAACCATAAGAGTAGCCCATTTCAATGAGTGGAACATAGCCTGAAGTGGAGTAGCAGTGGTCAGTGTCTTCTGCTCCAAACGTAAAATGTGCACTGCCATTTCCAGAGGTTGTGCTAAATTAACAAAAATTTAGAATTCTTTCACTGCAATCAGATAAATTCTTAACATTTCACAATACAAATTGACTCAGAAAAAATTTTTAAGCTGTGATAGTCTTGCAAGAAAATGGGCTATTTGAATGGCTCCCTTTGTCAAGCAAAAAACTAGTTTGAACTTACATACCTGTTGAGCCGAACAGAAATTATTGGTTGATTTAATTGGCCTACTAGTTGAATAGCAGAATCACTTAGGTTATTAAATGATGGAGACAAATACAAACCGAGCATTCTAAAAATGACGCTAATCTTGTAATTTAATGTAAAAATAGTATTTTTACCCATCTACCGGTTCATATCGATATCTGAAGCCCACTTTGTCTAATATGCCAAAAGTCATTCTTGTAGACAATTCTCTAATCTTAAGATATACATTTTTTGCTGTTCTATGAATACAAAAATAATATAAAGACCATTACTTATAAAAAACAAAAAGATAATTCAGTGCTTGAATATGGACATATCGATATGTTGTTTTTGGCCATTTTGGATATACCTCTATTAATCGATGCTTTTGAAATAAACAGCCTCTTCTATTAAACGGCCACCCTTAGTGACCTATATCTCAGCCCAGAATCAATATTTTCTTAGTTACCACGAGTTTACCTGATTCCACTTTTAAGATTTTGGTTGAGTACCCAAATTTTTTTCGATTTTTACGGGTTGAAAAATAAACGGCCCGGGCCGATCAATCATAGATTTACAGTATCTTTTTTGGTTGGTTTATACATTGGTCACCGAGATAGAAGAAATTGGACCATCATCATTGATGACAATGACAATTTAGTTAAAAAGATTGGTACTCAAGCTATGTGACTAGAATATGACAAATTGACTTTTCGGTCTTTGCAAGCAATCTTTAGTTCAGCTATTTAGATAAACTTGTTTAGAGGTTGGAATATATTGATTAAATGTTTTAGTCTAATCTATATTTTGACTACAGGATGAGTCAAGAAATTCTAACACATTTTAACGGCCATAACTCTCTGTAATGACATGATTACAAAATTCTGTAAACGCAGTGCTACTCAGTTTGCTATAAACGAACTGCGTTTTCAGAATTTCGTGAAGTTACGGCTGTTTAACCCTAAAACTACGGCAAGATTTTTTTACAGCATAGCTAATTATGTGTTTTCTCAATAAACTGCAAGACAATCACCGTTTTTTATATTTATCTTGATATATTGATTATTCGTGGTCTTTCTGTCTGTGTATTCAGATTTTTATTTTTTACGCAAAAAAGTCGATTTCAAGGCATTTAAAAATAGGTGCATAATTGACAATTTCAAAGCAGAGCCGATTCTGATTGCGAAGCTTGATACTTTTAAGGTAGGCAGGTAACGCAAATAAAGGTTGATATGACGCATGAAACGATTTTGATTTACAATTGCTTTTCAATGAGATAAACACTTTCAGAAAAAAAATGAGTGAGTTGCTAATATTAGCTGATACGGTTTGTTTTAAAAATTAACACATTGCTGTGTACAGTAATGAATGAGCTTTCAAATGAGGTATTACTTGCTTTCTGTAAAACGTGCACTATTAAAAAAATAAAAAATAAATGTAGATGGGTCGAAAAGACCCAATTAGTAATTTGAGGGCTAAAAGCGTTGAAATTTCTTAACTCACCCTGCAATAAAAGGACCGAGGTTTTTGGACGCAGCTGCATGTGCAAAATTTGAATTGGGCACATCTTTCGTCCACAACTGTACACTTTTGAGTCATTCTAAATCATTCAAAGGAGTACAGTTCTAGACGAGAGAGAAGTATCCCCCGCCAGTTTGCACACGCTGCTGCGTCTAAAAACCATGGAGCTAGCTTACTTTGACTATATCGCTTCCTTTGTGCCCAGTTCCTTCGTAGGTAAAGTTTCCATCTCTTTTGATATATGTAGATGAGGTGCTAAAAGTGAAAATAAAATAATCTATTAAATATAGCACACGACCATAATGACTTCACACCATATGTTTGAAAAAAAATTTCAAATTTTTTTTAATTACAAAAATAAAAAGATTCCAGAAACATGAGAACTTGTAAATTTTGAAAGGGTCTGAAAAAGAAATATTTAGTATAGTAAGACGAGTCCGAAAAGTATTTTAGTATTTAAAAATATCTCAATTTTTCAGTTAGAAGCATTATTTCGCTTTAATAAAGACTTTTATTGCACAAAATTTTCCAAAATCTTTTCTCAAATACCTGGAATTATATTTATTCTTAGTTGGAGTAATTCCGTAGGCTATCACATTTGCATCGCAGTCGATCACGTTAAAGTCTCTTGCATAGAATGGATCAAATTCCACGGAAAATTTTTGAGCTAAAACAGCCACTGTAAAAAATGGTCTAATTTATCCTTACATGGAGTTCCAACGCTAATGTTTCCTATCAAAATATAGCTGGTTTCAGCAACTCCTATAGAGCCAGAAGACCCGCTTCGAAATTTAGATTTTAATTTCTTTTCCATTTTTTGCTTTCTTGCAAAAGCATCAGGGTTACGCTGCTTTAAAATAGAATTCAAATAACGATTTCTTCTAATACTATCTCCGGCCGACAGTTGCACCTGATTAGTGGTAAACCTGTGAACCAGTGAAAAGTGCTGGCTACTAACAGCAGAATATAAAAAAGCAAATTCATTTGACCGGAAAATCTTTAACCTTTTTAAAACGGTCCAAAAAGGTTTTTAGTTTTTTAATAACTCTTTTTCAGCTTTTCTTTGATATTTTTCTGTGTAAAATCGATTTATTTTTTATCAGTGCTGAGTGTTTCTATTAGAGTCGTTATGTGGTTTTTTTTGTCATCAAAATTTCTTAAGCTGTCTTAATGGTCTGTCTTTTATGAAGTGTAAGTGAATGTAAGAGCTATACTTTCAGATGCTGCGAAATTCGTAGCTATGTATTTTTCACTTCAGTAAAAATCAGACATTCGAGTTGTTTTTAACATACCACGGACGGTTTTCAACAAGTGTATGTTTCGATTCATAATTTCAAGCTGAACAACTCTGCAAGAACAGATTTTCTGTTTTTAGTATCCAACTTAGCGGCAGAAAAAAAGTCGAAAAAAAGCCCCTGAAGGGGGCACAGGGGCTTCACAGGGGCTGCGAAAGCCCCCAATTTTTGAGCTACTATGAACTGTCGGGCCAAAAACCAGCCCCTGTTGTATGAAAGTCTAAGAAAAAAGTTAGAGACGGGAAGCCTAGCTGGAAGTTCTCTAGCGAAATGTTAACCCTCGACACATTCTTTGTCCACAACACTAGAAATGGTATTACTGGCCTTGTTACGTCACTTTGATAAGAAAGTGATAAGCAAGTACTTTTCGTAACATTTATTGGGAACATGCTATTAGGAAGTCTGAATTAAGCTTTCGAGTTTTTTCGGTGCTTTTTTAACATTCAACTACTGACAAAGAATCATTTGCATTTTTTATAAAAATGTTTTATTTGCCGACAACTGGTTTAGGTGGAGCTACACAGAGTCCAGAAGTTGTGTCACAAGTAGAGCTTTGGTACCAAGTACACTGAGCATTGGAGGTGCAAGCAGTGCCTTTTTCATAAATCAAAGTGTTTCCACTGTCATCAGTTCTAAACAAAATGATATAATAAAAAAGTCAAGAGTAAAAAAGTGCCTTACGGATTGAAGTAATTGCAGATAACCAAAGTAGTGTTAGTGCACCATTCCTTGCACCAATCCATAGGTCCACAAACTTGAACACCGCAAGCCAACTGAGTGGTGTGTGACCAGGCCATCTAAGCGTTTATAAATTATTTTTCGCTGTTTAAAATAAGTTATACTAACTGGAACCCAATGACCACAATTGTCCCAAACACCAGTAGTTACTGTCAAATTATCTTTTTTGATCTGGCACTCGTCTTTTTCTCCCCACCAAGAATTGGCACCATCGGTCAGAGCTTTGGCTAAAAAGTTGATTTATTGTAGGTTATTCTGCAGATCGAATTTTTTTACTAAGATTAGTTTCTTCAACTCCTGAAAAATACAAATTCTCGCCAAATCCAGTGCTATGATGTTCCATTTTGCAAAGATCGGCATTAGCTTGAGTTATTGCTTCTATGGTAGCGTTGTAGACCTGTCTACGTGAAATTAGGTAAAAGTTGACATTTTCCGGAACTTACAAATTTGTAAATGTTCTTGCCTGCTGGAAGTGAGCCATCTTTGTCAGTCACTTGACCTTTTGCTAGTTGCGAGCGCAAGTTATTGTGGTGGTTCAAGATTGCTGATCGCTGTTGAGCAGTCAATGCATCGGCAGAGAAAAAAGCTAAAAAATATCTAACCGAGAGTCTTTTAAATTGAATTTGTCTCTGTTTTTAATCTAATATTTCTGCAAAATGTTGTACCGCTGTATCTTAAAAGGGTTTTTTCTTTGTAAATGTTTGTTTAATCTTTCTGAAACATACAGAGTTTTCATTTAATTTCGCACCATTTGCTTTAATTATTTAACGCGAGAATGGCGGGTTGTGAGATTTGTTGGTTTTGAAGCAGAATTTAACGCTTAACACTATATTGCGAGCCCTTTCAGCTTCAATGATTGGTTGAGTAGATGAAAAAGGGTCCGGAAGGTGACCATGGTCACAATCCGACTGGATATCCACAAGTTTTCAATTAATGCGACATGATGGTCATACCACACCCAAACATATAATATATTAAAAGACCGCCAGGAGTTCAGCTTTCTAATAGTACTAAGCATAGACTTTTTTTGATTTATAAATTTAAGATAAATCACCACTTGTTTGTGGGGGTGGGATTTTCAAAATGTTCTACCCTGACATTCTACAAGCCATAACTTTGTGTAGAGATGATACATAGCCAAATGATTAAAAAGAAAAGAAAAAGCCGATGACGAAAATTAGAAATATCTATGAATATAAGCCGTTTGAAATTGTAAATAAATGTTGAAGGTTATGGGGTCAAGGTTGCATTTGTGAACAGATAATCATTAAGTTTTAACCAACCGAGTAGGTTCAAAGATCAGGAGTTTTTTTTTTTTTAATACTTTCAACGCGTTTCACCTTGAGCAGAAAGTACTTTTTGACCTGAGTATTTTGTGTATCTTGTAAAGAAATCCTGTACTGTTGTGAAATCTGAAAGCACTTCAATGAATACTTCAGACATGACGACCCTCTACTCGCTGACGTTATTTTCAAGCTGCAGGCAGATGAGGAAAAGACAATGCAGAAGATTGAGATGTAAGAATTTTGTTATGCTTTTTATTTTGCTGACGAGCTTTTGAATTTAGTCGAAGTCACAATCCGTTACCGGGAGTCACAGGTGGAATGAGGTCGAAGAAATCTATCTACTCAAGGGACCAAATCAGACAGCTAGTGATCAATTATGCCCAACGGAACAGGGCTGCCTCGCATGGAATATTTAGTCTCTATAGCTGCTCATCTAAAGAAATATTGAAATTTTTTGAATCAATATGTTATTTGTCTGCTCTCTTATTTCTTGTGTTCTTGTAAGTAGGAATATTTGAAAATAAATATGTTTGAAGGTGTTCGCAAGTGCTGTAATATAGGTCGGAAACACACTACAGTCAACTCGTCTGATGACAGAAAAAAGTGCCAATTTATTAAGATAATTTTTTTTTGAATCCTTTTGCTGGCCAGAGTCGATTAATCGAAAGTCGGCTGTATTAGAATACTATCACTTCTAAAAAGATACTCTTAAGACTCTCCATAAAGGAAAAGTATTTAATTCTCGTTACTAAAAATTAAATGAAATGACACAATTTGAATTGGCCCAATTTGAATTGGCCCAATTTGAATTTGGCCCAATTTGAATTGGCCAAATTTGATTTTGGCCCAATTTGAAGGGGCCTAATTAGACTGGGCCCAATTTGAAATGGCCCAATCTTTGGCGTGCCGAAAAATCAATATGTTAAAAAATATTTAAAAAAATAGCTTGACAATTAATTTTGTGTATCTTGTAAAGAAATCCTGTACTGTTGTGAAAAAAATTACAAGTAAAAGTTGAAATATTTAAAAAACCTGTAAAAACGCAAAGGGTAACAATTGCAACATGCATTTTTACTGCTGTACCAGGGAATATACTACTGCTTGACAATTGGTGATAATTAAAGAAGTATGTTTAATACAGAAATTTCTGAAGTATTTAAGCAAGTAAAAGGAGACCTAATCTCCATTTATCTAGCAGTTATCCAAACAATAAACTAACCTTGTTATTTGCTAAGCTTGCATATGAAATTTTATCTTTTGAGGTGGGAGAAAAACAAATTTTTAAGTCCATATTGTTTTTAAACTTATTTACTTTTACTATTGTTGATAAAATATTCAGAAAAGAGAAATCAAAAGATTTTATTTGCGTCAGTCAGTATTTGCGCCACATAATTGAGACTAAACCTAGATGCTGATATAGTTTAACTGTCATTTGAGATTCGAATTTTATAATTATTCCTCTAATAAGCCGACATGCTCTAATAAGCCGACACCCCTAACTTTGAGGACCTATATCTCAGCCTAGAGTAAATATTTTGCATATCTGTTTTCACGTTTTTTTAGTTCCCGTGAGCTCTACCGATTCCACTTTTCAGATTTTGAATTTTCACACAAAAATCTCGAGATCGACCAAAAATTTTTCTGAGTTTTCGGAGGTTTAAAAAATAAGCTGACATGTCGACTTATTAGAGGAAATACGGTACATACCGTTCTAATTTCTTAATGCTATCATATATTTTTCCAAAATTTTTTCAGTCCCTCCCCCATACTGGGATTTTTAAAATACAACCCAAAATCACCTCCTAATCTAATTTCAAGATAAAGAAAACAATTATAAACACTTTCTGAACTGAAAAATTCAGATTTTTTTTGCATTTTTTGCATAAATTTGACGTTTCATATTAATAGCACATTTTTGTAAAATGACCTTTATCGACTCATAAAAACGGAAACAAACAACATGCGAGACAACTAGTGCTTTGTACAACATCCAGAGAGTTGAGTTATCGAGAAAATTCGGTTCTTTATGCTATCCACGAGATTTTTCAGCACTTCTGGACAAATTCTCGTGTCGCGAGCGGACACGGCCACCAGCTCGTGAATTGGAAAAAGGGGAATGGTGGGGATATTTGATTCCACCCCCTTTGGATCCACAGGGAATCGCCTTAACCAATAGGCCAACCAATTTGACCAGCGTTGCAATTTTGCCGTAGTTGTAGCCAGCAGTCGAAAACGATCGAATTTGACATTTTTTGAATTCGCTCAATGCTTTGTTTCATCCCATTTTGCCTAAAAACATCAAAAGAAACAACAAAACAGAAACAAAAATGAACCAGCACAGTTTGCACGTCATTTTACAAAAATGTGCTATCGTTATGAAACGGTGATTTTCCGCTTTGAATATAAATTTGTTAAATAATCCGACTGTTGAAAATTACTCTGTTGAATTGTCCGCTTTTTAAAAATTACTATGTTGAATAATCCGACTGTCGAAAATTATTCTGTTGAATTATCCGCTTTTTGAATAATCCACTGTTGAATTATTCGCCTTTTGAAAACACGGGTGTTGAATTTTCCTCTGTTGAATTATCCGGTTTTTGAATTTTCCGATTGTTGAATAAACCCCCCGCCAACGAAAATGAACCAGCACAGTTTGCACACCATTTTACAAAAATGTGCTATCGTTATGAAACGGTGATTTTCCGCTTTGTAGGCTACATGTTTTTGACGTTTCCAGACAAATTGGTTTTTTTAGTTTTTTTAGTCGTGTTTCGACTTTTTATAACGACAGAAATACAACCTCGTACAAAAAACGTCAAATTTATGCAAAAAACAGAAGTGTGCTATCGTTATGAAACGCACTGTATATCAGATGTCGAAAAAAGTGTCAAATGTCGGCTGCATCCCTACTGCCCTACTGATAAGAGAATTATTAATTTCATAGAAATTTAATAGGTTAAAAATAACTATTTAGTAGACAAACGTTCTATCATTCCACTTTGCAGGACTTGTTCAAAAAAATACCTAAAAGACAAAAAAGATAATTATCACAAATGCACTCACACTGATGAAGAAAATTCATTTGTTTCAACGTGCAAACGCATTGAACTTAACGAAATAACTGTAACATTTAGGAAACCCATGGTAGTGTAGTAGTGTCATTAATATTGATTATTGCAAATTTGAAAAAATAATACAGAGAAGTAGTCTTAGAACAAGATTTTGGACCTAACACTGTCTCTGCGTCTCTAACCGTGTCTGCTTCTCTAACTGTATCTGCATTCTCTAACAAAACTTAAGGCAGAGGTCAGTCTAACTTCTTTTTCGAGTCGAAGGCGGAGGCGGTTTTCGGAGGCTGAAAAATTTTGAACATAACTCTGGTTTTGGGGAGGGCTTATGTCAGAGTTACATAAACACTGGAACATCAAAATTAACAAAAGAGTAGAAATTTTGGTGCTGACACACTACGTACACAATGATCCGTTTTTATCCGCACCCGCACCGCAGCTGCATCACTGATGTACAATGCATGCAATGCATGCGAATGCGGAAGAGGATCTGGTTGTTAACAATGGACAAAATGCGGATGTGGTGCGCGTGCAGATGCAAAGTCATTTTCAAAAAATTTGCATCTTTTTCTCGTAAGGACGTCTATTTTTTGAATCTAAGTTGCTCTTTGTGACTTTCCTGACCCAAATTATTGTATGCAAAACTTTAGCTTGATAAAAAATAAAAACTTGAATAAAAACTATCGAAAAAATTTTAAGCTGACATCTCAAAATTATATTGGGCAAATCTAAAGGTTCCTGTCGCCCTATAGCGAGAATTCGGATAAGGGTATGTGACCCTACCAGAGTATACCCAAATGAAATTTTTTTAAAAGTGTTTCCAAACACCCTATATCAACCTAAAATCACCTCAGAAGTTTAAAAAAGACATTATTTTTGTGTTCTGGTCAATAAAAAATTGAGTTTTGGGCATTTTGAAATTTCGACCATTTGGCTGTTTTACCATGTTTTGGTCACTGGAGCTGGGCAAAAAGAGCCTGTAAATGCTATTTTGATCAAGAGTCTTGCTCGGAATTATGTCTAAGGTAAGTGAGTGCGCGCATCTCTAACCGACCAAGCCCCCTGCGCCCCCTTCGGGGGCGCAGGGAGCTTGGTTGCTTGGGATTGAGCGGCGCACACCCACATACCTTACACATAAATCACACGAAAGTGACTCTGGATGCATAAAAAATGTATGCATACCAGAGTTTCTTCATGCGGTAGGCCCCACTTAACAAAACTATGTTCAAATTCCATCTTTTTGGGGCCAAGGTACCCTCAACATCTGATTTACTAAGTTATAATAAACAGAAATCAACTAAAAATACCAAAACTCAAGATTTAAAAAAAATCGACTTTTTATAGAAAAAACTAGGTGAAAACACCTTTATCGTGTTCAACGTATACGAAATGCTTAAAATGGTTAAAATGGTGTTTTGAAAAAGTTCAAAAAAATTTCATTTGGGAGGCGGTGGGAGGTATACTCCGGTAGCGCCAAAAAATCTTAAAAGGTGTAAGCTCTATTAAAAACATTGGAGTAGAAGGTACACCTAAGTAGAATAATCTAAATTTTTGTCACTGTTATAATAGCGAATAATATTTAGACCAGCTCAAAAACGTGCTTTCTGACTGCAATATCTGGTCCGTGGTATCAAGGCTTTGTGGAGTTAGGAATAGATTTCCTCCGAAATCACTGCTTCAGTTACAACGTTAACGAAAATACAGTTGCCTTTGCTAATGTTAAATAATTCTGCAGAGATATGAAGTACTTATATATTTTTTATTTCACATTTGTAACTTTCTACACGACGTGTCGACTGTTTTTTGAGGATCACATAGGACTGAGAACCAGACGGTTGAAGTTCGCAAAAGTAGAAGACCTCCACTTTTACCTTATTTTGAGTCATTTTTTTCAACCGTCTGGTTGTCAGTCCTATGTGATCCTCAAAAAGAAAAATTAAAGAGATTTCGAATGTTGCATTGGATTATAACTCTCGATAAAAAAGGTGTCGAAGACGCATCTAAAATGATGTCAGGTTTTAATAAAGTTGTTTGATATCGATGCTGTGTACTATAAATTGTCGGGCCAAAAACCGGCCCCTGTGTCGTGTTCAACGTGTAGGAAATGCTTAAAAATGGTTAAAATGGTGTTTTGAAAAAGTTCAAAAAATTTCATTTTGGGGTTATACTCCGGTAGCGCCGGGTATGTGATGCATTGATATATCAAACTCATAATATTTTTAGTTTTTCATTCGCTTCGAAGCCCTCATACTAGCATAATTCCCCTTTTTTCACGTTTTGCCTTGGTAAGTATTCTGGTTTTAACATCATTGTACTCAAAAATCAAATTTCTTGAATTATAATAAAAAATCATTCAATCTGATGCTAGATTAAAAATTCTTGTCACATTTCGGCCCTTGTGATCATTGGTTTATCTGGTTTGGAAAAAAAATTTTTTTCAGTATTGAAAAAGGGCAGCCAAATTTTATCATGCACGAAATGTACTCGGGCAAAAGGGGACGATTTGATAAAAAATCAGCAATTCTATCAAAGGACCGTGATTTTTGCACTGTACACTTTTGAATTGTTGGAAATAACTCAAAAGAACACATTGCAAGACGAAAGAGAACTCTCCCCCGCCAATTTAAATTTTGCACATGCCGCTGCGCGCAAAAAGCATGGTCCTTTAACCAAATTTCTGATTAAAAACTTAGATACAAGTACTATATTTTTTATTATGTTTAAGTAAAACTTCTTTTATTGCTGTTTTTGTAAGGTTTGTGTTTGTTAGGATGTAATGCTATGATTTCATCCTTAAAAATTGCAAGAAATATTAAGAAACTTTATGAAACAGTGACATTGAAAGATGATTTATAAGTAATCAAAAATCCTGTGAATTGATTTTGAGGATCTGTGTGAAATGCTAAACAAACAAAATTATGATATGATAATATGCTTTTATTCTTCAAATCAAATAAAAAATACGATGATAAGGGTTTTTCAAGAAACGTTACAAGATGACGCAGAAAAACGATAGAAAATACGGCCACTATAATGGAAATTTTGATGATAGAAAAGACCAAATACCGAGACCGAGATTTCAACAAATGACCGAGCGAGATTCCGAGACGAGATTTTAAACCAAAATCGGCCCGAGACGAGATCTCGGCCGAGATCTCTTCTCGTCTTCATCTCTACCGAAATCAAAAAGTTGCAGAAACTTTTATTTTGGTCATTTTTCAAAGAAACAGATTTTTTTTAAAGGCCATATCATAACATTAGAATTGGTGATAGCGAAGTAGCGCCTAGTTTAGGATGTCTTTTATGTCTTCCGATGTTTTTCACCAATTATTACTTACATTATGTCAGCTTCGAAAGCTGGTGCTTCAAAGTTGTAGTGTTGAAGTTTTTTATGCCGGCGTAGTGGCGTACGACAAAATTTCTTACGGAGAGGGGGGGAAGGGGCGGTGGACACCAGTCTTTTTTTGGCCATTTCACTGATACCGTTTTTCAAAATTTTGAGACCAATTTACCTACACCGTTTTAAAAAAATTTGACGGGAGGAATGCACGTAACCCTCTGCTGCCCCCCTTGGGTACGCCCCTGCAAACAATCATAAAATTCAAACTTTTCAAAATTTTAGTTAGTTTATTAAAAGCTAAAAAATTTATTCTTCAGAAAAAAAGCAAATTATTTTTTGCTTTTGTGCACGCAAATTCTGATTCATCCACTAATGAAATGTAATGTGTTTTTGTTTATATGATCAGCAATGAAACACAAAGAATTACACAGATACAGATACTTTATTTTAAAAAGCTTCCTCTTTCAGCGTTCTTTTTCCTATTTTCTTTTGTGTGTGCCAAACTTTAGAAAATACACTTTCTTAACTTTTTTTAACTATTATTCTTTTGAATGATTGCACTTAAAAGTGTGTGGCCTCGGAGGTTAAAAAATAACATAAAAAGATTCTGTTTTATTGCTTTAAAAATGTTTTCTAATATTTTTTGTTGTATGTAAAATTTAAATTGGACGATACTTACAAGGGAACACCACATAGTGTCGTCGCTATATTGAAAAACCCATCATACCATTCGATAGAAAATTTTTAATTGAAATAATAGTTTAATGGTCAAAATGTGCTAACGGAGCGATTTTCATTAGTAAAAATGCGTACCTTAAGAATTTCGACATCCAACTTCGATATTAGTATTTTTAGCTTTTTTAGGTCTTTTATAACACCCCAGTGGAAACATGTAACGACGAGATATTATGGTATGTCCTAGATCATTATTTGATAAGGGACTTGGGTGGTGCGTTGTTGATATCTATATATATACACTCTTGGTAACCTATTTTCTTGTTTTTCAGGTAAATATCACGGACTCAAACAAGAAGATCTTAGAAGCCACGTCGAGAATGTCAAACAGTCTTGGGATGCTCATTCTATGGCTGAGTCTTTCCTTCTTAGCCTTTTTCAGTCTCTTCTATTTGTGATTTTCGGTTCGCTGGTCAGGTAAACTTTATTTTTTCTTACAATTTGCAATGCAACTGCATGCAGCTAGTCAAAGACGTCAATGAATGTAACGTCAAGTCAGAATTTCTCGTCTATGTTACAACTACGGACTTTGTCGGCATGTTTTGCTTAAAATCATGAAGATAGGAGCTGTAGGAGAGCCAATATCAACAACGCACCATCCAAGTCCCTTATCAAATAATGATCTAGGATATACCAGATTATCTCGTCGCCACATGTTCCCGTTCCAGTGTTGAGTTTTTATTTTTATTTATCAAATAAATGAATAAGCTTTGAGCTTCCTTTGATCATCAATCAAAACAACTTTGTTTATTTTTTGATTATATTATATGGTACAACTTTGTTTATAAATTTTTACTAAAAGCTAATTTTAGGGGAAGGAAGGCATCAAAAGTTGGTCGTCTATATTTTGCAATGCTCTTTTTTGAGCGAAAGAACATTATTAAAGGGGCATGCTCGCCGCCGATGGGAGTATTTTGAAAGGCGGATACCAGGTCAATTCAAACGAGAATTAATTTAACGCAATTTGGTAAAAGTTTAGGAAAAACTGTACCTACAATCGTAACCAAACCGATTACCTACTTTACAGTACGTTGCCACTTTACCACTAAGCCACCGATGCTATCGAACAACCAAAGTGTTTTTGATGACTTATTCCCCGCAGGCTACTCAACTCATTTTATTTAAAAATAATTCTTTTTTGAATTGACCTGGTACCCGCCTTTCAAAACATTCCCATCGGCGGCGAGCATGCCCCTTTAATGTAGTCAAACCTTGCTTTTGTGCCTCCGCTATGGACCGAGCATAGAGAGTTACTAAATTAGAGGTTTTTTAATCGGTAAACCAATAAATCGAGGTTTCACTTTACATTTATTTAGATCAATATTTCAAAAAAAAATTACGCCTGTTTTAGTGATTCAGATTGAAAGCACTGGCAATATACCGTATTTTCTCTAATAGGCCGACAGTCTCCAATAACCCGACACACTTATATCTCTGAGCAGAGTCAACATTTTTCAAAGCTGTTTTTTTCATTTTCTTAACTCCCACGAGCTCTACTGATTCTGCTTTTTGGATTTTAGATTTTCACGCAAAAGTCTCGAGATTGACCCCAAAATTTTCGGTTTTTCCGGGTGATTGAAAATTAACTTCACATGTCGGCCTATTAAAAAAAATACGGTGGGTGTTTTTTCAATGCAAAAATTCTAAACATAGCTAGTTGTCGTTGAAGTTATCGATTGAAACATTTTAACCATTTACACTTTCTATTTTGAATACTACAAAGATTTAAAATACAAGATAAATTGTTTTAAAATTCGTTCATTCCCTATTTTTCTTGCTATACATCTCTGTTAGAAGCGGAAACGAAAAGATCAATCACCCAATAACAGGGGAAGAGCAGTTGTTTTGCTCAGCCGAAAGGCGGGCGAAAAGCTTCTACTATTATGTAAGGGCTTTTCTGCTTCTCTTCTTTGTCCCAAAGGACCAAATGCCTCTATTTTGGTGTGTTGCTTGGTCCCTAGTGTCATGTATTCAGTGCTCAAAGTTTTCGCTCTGCTGAAGGGTTGGAGCCTTTCTATTTCTTATTTTATTTGCTTCAATTTTCTCTGGTTTTAAGAGCGTTAAAGGCTCTGAATAGATGAGTCTTTGATTTATTTCGCATTTTTTCTATCTTTAAAATTTTTTTCCACCTTATTGCTTTATGTACTTTGAGTAAACGGCTGTTAATGCTCTCTTACGTCAATCTGATTTTTTTGTCTGAAATGTAACCTTTTTCGGAAAGTTATTTTAAAGCGCATAATTTTATTATTTGATTTTCCTGGAAAACAAAAACACTAGTATACGATGAAAGCAGCTAAACCTAACAAAGATGACTAGCTTTAGTTGCTGCCTTCAGTTTACCATTTGCTTTATTCTTTTTAATTATAGTCCTGCTTTAAAGTGACAAAACGTACCTAATATTCAATTTTTCGAATGTCGTTTCAGAGCCATATTTTATTCACAATCTAATGTTGCAATATTACACAAACTTGCGCACAATTAAAATTGGATTGGGAACAATAATACAGTCAACCCTCGATTTAATGTCACCCCCCTCAAGTTAGTTCCCACCTAGGGTCCGACACTTTTTTTAACCTAAATTTTAAAGCTTTTTACCAGTTATCTTCGGTCAGTCCAGTCCGAAACATCGCAAGGATTTAGATTTTACCGACCTTTTTTGTACATAACAACAGTTTTGCCGAAAAGACCGACGCGTGGGCACTCGATTTGACGTCACCCTATTTTGAAAATAGGGTGACGTTAAATCGAGGGTTGACTGTATTAGAATCTCAAAATTTCTGCAAAATAAATAGAAAACTGAGGTTCCATAGTGAAATAGCTTGGCTGCACCTTAATTTTCAGGTCATTTTTCTCAGAAATTTTGCTTTCTGATATTAATGTTCCTTATTCAACTTTTAATTTTCCACAATTATGAATAAAAAATATTGCTCTAAAATTTTACTTTAAAATACTGCTTTAAAAATAGACATTAGGTATGCTTTTTCACTTTCATGGAGAACTATAATTAGAGGGAATAAAGTATGTACACTTGAACCTTGATTTGAGATATCGATTTTCTAAAATGTTCAACTTCGTCGCTGTATTTGTGCTCATTGCCGCGGTCATGCTCCTCGTCATCCAACGTATGTTGGAACATTCATTGGTTACACCGTTTTTTAGTAACTATATTTTGTTTTTTTAGAAACCGAGGCTGACTGCTTCTTCAAGGAATGTGTGCCTCTTATTACCGACTGCGGAATGCTTAAATCTTGCAAGGACTTCTGTTGCTGTGAGTCAACAAAAAATTAAAAAAATATTTCAGTTTACAATTTTTCAATAAATTTTGCATGCTAATTTACTTTAGTTCAAGAGATAAAAATGCTAATTTACTTTGTCAAAATTTATCGGGGCGGAGGTATATAAGGCGCCTGCATTTAAGCAATATTTTGCACCATCTTGAATCGGGTTGTACACGGCAGTAAGATCGAAATTTTATACATCATTATTTTTGTGTTTCAAAATTTTTTATCCAACTTATTATCTATCAGGTTGGTCGATAAGCTCTGAGACTGATTTGTTATGATGAAATTTATTGATTCTAAGTGATTTGCCGATAAACATGTTATATACCAGAAGAAAGCTCTCTTCTTCTACTTTCTTTTTCATTCAAACACTTTTTTTTATAAAAATCGAAATTTTGGCTCCGCAATGTGGTCAATCCGCTGGTAGGCCGAAAAGCCACTTTTTGGCTTTTTATCCACGGCTAATAAGCCACTTTTTAATTTTATAGTTTTTTATATTTTGAATTAGCTTGAGAATGTAATACGCAATTTTAGAGTTATTTAAAAAGTCAATCCAATCCGCCGTCAATCCAAATTTGACTAACGAAAATCTCCGCACTCACCTCAGCTCACTGATTCCATCATTTTAACTGGTTCAAAGTTAGCTAAGTGTTTAGCAATGCAACAGCATCTTAGCACCATGTTGTTACGCAGTTCTAGGGCTACAAAACCCATTTCACAGAATAATTTTTAAAAATCTGAGTGTTGAGATATGACTATCTGAAAAAATCAATTTCTTTAAAAAGTGATTGAAATTTTAAAAGTTAGGAAAAATTGGTTTTTGGTTATTCTCGATCCTTTTTCATAAGGCCATATCTTAACTTGCTTACATTGAAAAATTGTTCTGTAAAATGGGTTTTGTAGCTATGGATCTGCGCTACAACATAATGCTAAAAAGAAATTTTATTCACACAATGCATCTAATAAATTCGCAGCAGAGGTGAGTGGGGAGATTTTCCTTAGTCAAATTTGGGATTGACCACATCGCGGAGCCAAAATTTGAATGTTTGAATGAAAAAGAAAGTAAAGAAGAGAGCTTTCTTCTGGTATATAACATGCTTATTGGCAAATCACTTTGAATCAATAAATTTCATCATAACAAATCAGTCTCAGAGCTTATCGACCAACCTGATGTTTTTGTTAAACGAGTCGATTTATTAAAAATTGCGGATTTTTATGTCATAATTATAACATACTTCATTAAAAAAATTTTGACCATACTGTAAACTATACTCAGAAAAAGTCTAAAAAAATTGTTACAATCGAGTATGAAATTTTTTTTCAAAATTCCTTAAATAACAGTTCTTTGAAAAAAAATTAAATGACTGCATTTATTTACCAAGAAATTTAAATAGCCTTAATTTAAATAACCTTTTCAGCCATTGACTTTGGCAAAAAATGAGTGACGAATGAGCGCTTCTTCCCTTCAAACATCCATAAAATCTGAAAAGTTTTACAACTCCCAATCTTGCCACAAAATTTTTATTACCAAGAATGCGATTTTCTCTGTTTAAATGTTTTTATTAAATAAATAATTTAAAAAATTGTGTGTTTTAATATCTTAAATGTCTAGCACTTCTATTTGCGTAAACTTTTTTGTTACATTATTTATAAGTTCAGCTGCTATATAAGTTTTACCATGTTTACATTGAAAAAGTGTTGTGTTGCGAGCTGGTTTTTAGAAAAATAAAAAGTATTAATTGTTCAATAATTAAGCTATCCATATTTCTAAAATGTTCAACTTTGTATACTTGTTTCTTTTGATCGCTGTTGTCGGTCTGTTTGTCATCCAAGGTAAATTATTCAACAGCATTTTTACCTTTATGTATCCGAAAATGCCACTTTAGAAATTGAAGCTGGCTGCTTTTTCAAAGAGTGTGTGCCAATAATTACGGACTGCGGATGGCTCAAAAGCTGCAAAGACTTTTGCTGCTGTAAGTTCACAAACAAATTAGCCTTGCTCTAAAATATCGCATTTTCTCTATTAAACGGGCCCCTTTATTTTTTGACTAGAATTTCAGGGTTAAGGCCATTTTTGATTAATAATTTTTAGTTTTTTCCATTTTTGGAGGGTTGAAAATTAAACGGCCGGCCCGTTCCATAGAGATAATACGGTGAGTATGACTTTGGATTTATCCCTTCACTATTTTTTTATTACTATCTTCCATCCTATAAAGAAAATGGCAGCTCAGTTTGATTGCACACCTTATTAAAACCCAAATCGAGGTCTAAATCAATGGCAGATCAGCCTAGACCCTTAAAAGTGGTCTTGGATTAGATTTTTCTTGACCTTACATGGTTTTTTGGTAAAGGGACGTTTCTCCCATTTTGGGACAAATGTCCAAAAATGGGTGAAACGTTTGCCAAATTTTGCCTTGGTCCCCCATGTTGATTTTTTTCAACTTTTTCTATTTTTCGAATTTTTACGCACTTAGGCTTAGGCTCAGGGTAGACCAGCGCATGTTGCGACGGACTCAAAGATGTGGTTAAAACAAATTTTTGTAACTTTCACAAAAAAAATTTTTTGCAAAAAAATCAACAGGGGGGACCAAAGAAAAAAAAACGTTTCACCCATTTTTGGACATTTGTCCCAAAATGGGTGAAGCGTCTATGCACCGGTTTTTAAGGGTCTTTTACTTTTACTTCACTCGCATTACTAAAAAATTAAACTAGCTTATATTAAAATTTTTGTATTCATCTCCTGGTACTGTTCTTGTTGAGAGATTCTTCTTGAGTTCGTCCTAACATACGGTGGCATACCCTTGCTTAAGCCTTAGACCTAAATATTCGCAAAAACAACAGGGGGACCAAGTCAACATATTTTTTATGTTTTGAGGGGATCTCAACAAGAACAGTGCCCATTTCCTTCAAAACTACGTCCAAAAACTAAGATGATTACCTTACGGAAGATTTTTTCAGCTTTGCATTGTAGGGGTGTGGGAATTATGACACTAATACGCTATTTTAAATAATAGTTCAATAAATCAATAAAAATTCATAAAAAAACTAAAAACTGAAGAAAAAATTCTTACTTACAAGGTAATAGCCTAAGCTGTGAAAATTAATTCGCGAATTCTGTTAATGCCATACGTAAAGCATAGTCGTTTTATTATAGCCAGCCACGAGTTCTTTTTTGGATTTGAAAATTTGAGTTCTAGGTCGAAGAAAGCCGTAAAAACGCTGAAAAACACTAATTTTTGGATACCGTATTTCCTCTAATAGGAGAGCATGTCCAGTTATTTTTTGACCTCCTTCTAGCATGTTCGCCTATTAGAGCACGTCCGCTAATTTTTGTACCTGTTCGGCTGGTGAGGCCCTTGAAAATGGTCCACGAGTAGTCTGCTACAGACTAGTGATGAGTAGTCTTTATTTACAATTATTTACAGAAGTAGTCCGCTAGAGAAACTAGTTTTATTCAAACAGAGCAGAGAGCAGTCCGGTTCATTGTAGTCGTAAACAGACTACTGTTTGACAGCTCCTACGTAGACCAGTGTTTAAAAGACTAATTCCTAACCGTAGTAGTCTTTACAAGACGCATTAAGAAGTCCCCATAGTACTAGTTATGGTTTAGTATAGCTAAGGTATTCACGTATTCACGGTGGGCAAACCGGGCTTCAGCCCCCTCCCTGAATTTTTTTTCGGAAAAGATGCCAGATTAAAAACAATGTAAAAGTCAAAACCGGTGTAGGTAAAATGACCTTAGGAGCTTTAGCCACCTTCCTCCCTGAAAAATTCTGGCTATGTCACTGATTTCAGTCGTAGGCAGACTACTGTCATCATGACATGTTCATTTGTAAATGTAGGGCCACCACTTAACTCCCAGGTTGGCTTGTCTTCAAAAGACTAATTCCTAACCGCAGTAGTCTCTCAGCGACTCAGTCGCAGCGACTCTCTATAACTCAAAATGTCCAAAAAAGGTCGTGGCTTGGTATGGTAAATTGACTATGTTCTACAGGGTGGTCCATCTTTGTCGAACTATTTGTTTTGATCATAAGTTTTTTATTGTTTAACCATTAGGCGAGATTTTTGGAAGCTTTGGGCTTTTGTTTGGTACCAAACACTTATAATAACATTTATCAAAACATGACAGAAAACAACAGAGAAAAATCACTAATATTTCCAACAAAAATTCTCATTTATTCGATATTTCCATATGTTCATACATTTCCACACTTCTACCTTGGACTTCAATGCATCTTCTTAAGCGGCGTTCATAGGAATTGATTGATCGATGAGCCATGCATTCCATACCAAATGATTGTCCACACTTTTTGATCTATCGAATAATCAGCCATTTCGAGCTAAAAAAATGAACCAAAGTTTAACTGGAATCAACACTGTTTAAAAAAACATATGAAATGTTTGGTACCAAAAAAAGCCCAAAGCTTCCTCTTTCGAATGCAACAAAAATCTTGCCGAATGGTTGAAAAATAAAAAAGTTATGATCAAAACAAATAGTTCGACAAAGATGGACCACGCTGTACAAAATATCTTTAACAGAACTTTTTAACTCAACTTTACAGTTTAAGTGGCTTTCTTGTTAGTGTAAAATTTTTCAATCAGTAACTTTTTATTAAAAACTAATGAAAACCTTTTTTTTTTCAGCCATTGATTTTGGCAAAAAATGAAGATGAGCAAGAAATCTGTTAACCAAGCGTATACTTAATCTGTCATTACAAAAAACATTTGATCTTGCCTTGGAACAGCATTATAATACTTGAAATGTAAAAAGTACTATTTATTAAACTATACATGCTTATTTTAACAATAAAGCAGGTTTTTTATTTGTATATTTTGTGTATTTTCGCATATTCAACATCGAAGCTTTATTTGTCTGCTTGAACAATCACTTTTGCAATCATCCAAACCATGACCACCAGCTATCCTTTTTCTTTTCAACTGTCATACAGTTAGCTTTTCCGTAATCAGAGACATGTTTGTTGAAATAGTACAAGTGATCGTTTCTAAAAAATACATAAGAAATCTGGGCACTGCAGTTTTGGCTTTCTTGGTGCTCACTACACACAGAATAGGTTTTGTTAATAGTCATGTCATTGGGGTACCAAACTTCAGCCTAAATAATATCCAAAAGTCACACATTTTTATATTAACTAATATTAATAACTACTCTGTTGTGAGTGTAGTTGTAGTACTTTTGAGGAGGCAAGTGTACTACTGGGTCTCTTGAATGAGTGATCCGAAAAGTGTTTTCAGTCAACAGCTGAAAATGAAGTTTTTAAAAGCTAAAAATGAACTATGTTTTTCAATGAAAAACAAAGAATGAAAGAACTTCACCCCATTTTTACCCCTTATTGGAAATTTAAGAACGATAACGATAAATATTTCAAAAACTGACATGAGCATCCAAAGCATTAGCATAATCACTATTTCCAGTTCTTGGTTGACCAAAAGTGTAGAGCTTGATTTTGGACACATCGAATTGTCCATCTGCCACAATTTGTGCTGCAGCTAGAGAAGCCAGAGCTCCACCCAAAGAATGGCCGGTAAGCTTTAAAGGAAATAAAAAACATAAGTAATTAAAAAAATCTATTTTACCCATAATTCATAGTCAGGATATAAATTTTGCAAACTTTTGAAGTCTTGGCCAATGCTATTGTTAAACCAGAGTCGTTCAAAAACTTAAAAGAAAATTTTAAATAGAGCTTAACACATAAGAAACTATACCATCTGCAAAGTAGTAACCAACTTTGCCTCCGATAGGAGAATCCACTTGCTTTCTAAGAGCAGTTTGGCTAATTTCAACCGATAGCTGAGCAAAGGCATTAGTTCCCCGAAAAGAAACAACAATGGCCTTGCCAGGGTGAGATATGGCGGTGAAGCCAGCACAAATGTCGTCTTTGCCGCGAACATCGCATGTTATGTTCACACTTTTGTACAGCTAAAGCCAAATTATTGTTAGTACAATTTTTCTTATCCGACTTTTATTGTGAAAAACTTAATGCTAATCAGCTTTAAAAGATTTCAGGAACTTTAACCGTTAAAAAAACTGGTACTTATATCTGCCGCTGAATTTTTTATAAGTATTTTTACATTTATATTTTCAGTGGTTTTTATTGGTTAAATTTCCTTGATATATTTCTTGATATATAAAGGGTCAGCCCTTGGCCCGGACCATGTACCCCAAAGGGGCTTCCTATTGAAGTAGGTTGCCTTGCGAAGGCAGGCAGGTAGAAAATCTAAAAAAGTCAAAATTTTTGATGGAAATTGGTCGGAAACAACGTTTTTATCGGTTTTAGCGTGTAAGAATTGCTTAGAAATGGTTAAAACCTGTTTTTGAAAAAATCCCGATATGGGGGGGGGAGGGGGGAACATGTATAAGTAGCAAAAAACTTACAGTAACATTGTCAAAAGTATTATTAAGACATATTTCTGGTTGATCATTGTAAGCAGCAGCAGCCAAAGGCAACATTGTAAACCGGGCAAATTCATCCTCATAGGAGCTTTTATCGACACTCTGCTCAGCAGCTGCACTTGTATTTTTTGAGGTGGCCGATTTTTGGAAAGAGATTGTTGCGTGATTAGAAAGGTCGCCTTCAACAACTTTGGCTTCATACTCAGATCCATCACCACCTTCTTCAACTATTCCATATTCAATTGAAGTGTCCCCAAAAGTTTTCCAAGTAATAGGTACAGAAGAGTCAACTTTTACAGGTTTTCCGTGAATTTTAAGAAAATCAGGCTGATTTAGATGTTTTTTAAGTGGGTTTGCACACACATTGATTGAAAAAATAGACAATAAAAACAGCAAGAAAAATTTGAATGACATGATTGTCGTGTCTTCTGCACAATAGCTTCACACTAATTAATTGAATTGTTCATGGGTTGTTTTTATAGTTGTTTACTGATAAGGTTTGACCACATTGTATTTTATATCCATCCTTTTACTTTCGGCGTTTTTTAATGTTTACGAGGTTTTTTTCCGTGTTTTCTTTGATCATTTTTGTAGTTGACTTATCAAATATAATTATTTTCCAAAAAAGCAACCCTTTTTAAATGTACAAATTTTGTAGCTTAAGAGAACCAAAAAAATTTTTTGGCTTGACTACATTAAGCTTCATTTCAGGTGAGCAGTAAACCTTTTGATAATATAGCACAGCTAACGGTCAAAATTTATACAAACTAAAAATCTTGCAAAACGATAAAACTGTATTTTTCTCCTGGATGTTTATGTTTGTCCCCTTTTTTCTCAATTTTTTCGAATTTGAGCCTTTTAGAGTTTTATTTTGCAGGGTAAACTTTATTTCCTTTTTTAATTTTTATTTATTAAATTTATTTATTTATTTTATTTTATTTTATTTATCAACCAGTCAAATTAGTAGGAGAGTCATGTTATATCAAGAGCTAAATATATTTTAAAAATATTGAAATTTTTCTGATTAATTCAATGTATTCATTGATGTCCCGATCAGAAACGTAGCCAGCAACTTTTTTCAAGAAGGGAGACTGAAATCTTTTAGATAGGGTTGACGTCTCGGCGCGCCGATTTCGACTTTTCAAGTTGAGAATCCGAAAAGTTTTGGGCTTTCGGCTTTCAGCTTGGTTCGGCGCGCCGAAAATTGTCGGGTCGGTTCGGGGGTCCGTCTACCCTACTACTAGAGGTTTTTTGACCTACAGGCTTTCACACTATTTTTAATCTACAATATTTTCCAAAAAAAAAGTTTCAGGGGTGGGGGCTGAAGCCCGGTTAGCCCCACCCTGGCTAGATCCATGGTCACGATGCGTTTATCTTGCTGGGAGCAAAAGTTAACTACAATGATTTTTTTAAAATAATATCAGTTTGTACATAATTTGTAATAGTTTTTGTATTTTTGAGAGAGAAAAATTGTTCGTTTAACGTCTTAAAATCATCTTATCATTCCCTCAATTCCCTCAAAACAAATTTTTTTCACCAAAAAAATATTTTTTAAAGTTTCGTATGTTATATAGCATATTTGTAAACATTATTATTTTACGTTAAAAAACCAGGTTTATTTCAAAAAAATCTTAAAATTTGTCAGCATCAATGTAAAACCTAACACATCTGATTTTATTCAAAGGCACAGCTAGCTGAATAATGACTATTTACTTTTCTGCTTTTTACTGCTTTTACAGCCAGTTTTGCCAAAGTTGGAGACATTTATGTTGAAGTAGAACAGATGGTCGAGCACAGAGAACACGTATTTGATTTTAGCGCTGCAGTTCTGACTTTCTTGTTCATCCTCACACAAAGTGTAAGTCTTGTTGGGTGTCATGTTGTTAAAGTAAAAAACTTCTGCCTTAATTAAAAATGTAAGTAAAGATATGTTTTGTAGCAAGATTACAACCTTGTTGTGAGTATAGTTGTAACTGTGAGGAGGCATGTGCGGCACTGGGTCTCTTGAATGAGTGATTCGATAAGTGTTGTGGGTCGGTAGCTAAAAAACTGCTGGATCAAATTGAATTTACCCACTAGGTTAATGAATTTCCCCACTGAATTTTTAAAACAACCAGATCTCGGTGTTTTCTTATCATTTTTTAAATTATTTTCGGACCAGCATGTAGCCCTACTCTTCTAGTTTTTTATAAAATGTGAACTGACTGAACGTGGTAAGCGCAAAATAGAAAACCGTACAACTTTATCAAACAACAAGTTGTTTCATAAAAACTAACTTTTCTCAATGCTTTTAAAATTACAACGGCTTAGTTAGTATTTGTTTAGAAAGTACAGGAGTAAAACTACATGCTGGTCAATAAAACCGCGTAGAGGCGTTTGGCCCTTTTTTACCATTTGGGAAAAAGGGGCCAAACGCCTCATTAATTTTTTTTCCCGAAAAAAAATAGTTTAAAAGCTGGGTGAGCCCTTGGCCCGGACATTTCAACTCCCGGGCTTCCTTTTTTTAAGCAGCGCATAGCCGTTAGGCTTAGGCTTAGCCATTAGGCTTAGCCTGAAAGGCCTCCATCCCTTATAATAAGGCGTTTGGCCCCTTTTTTCCCGAACGGGAAAAAAGGGGCCAAAAGGCTACGCACCAATAAAACACCGAGATCTGATCGTTTTGAAAATTTAGTGGGGAAATTCAGTTACAGCCAAAATTATTTTAATAACGATAATGAGCTTTACTAAGTTGAAATCTTAATAATATAACACCGTTCAGGGCAGCAGCAGGGTGTTAGATTAAGGTCCTATTGTATTTTTTAAAAAGTTGTTTAAATCAATAAAAATAAGCACTTATGACCGTATATTTCTAACAATTTGTAAACATCAACAAAACCAACTTGAACGTCCAAAGCATCAGCGAAGGTACTATCTCCGGTTCTTGGTTGACCAAAAGTGTAAAGTTTAATTTTGGAAACATTAAATTGTGCATCTGCTACAATTTGTGCTGCAGCTAGAGAAGCCAGAGCTCCACCCAAAGAATGCCCGGTCAGCTTTAAAAATTAAAAATAAATTCAGAATTTGAAGAATTTGACTTTCTATGACTTCTATATAAAAGTAAAAAAGCATATTTGAATCAGTCCTCAAGTTATAATGGACAATAGACTTCTTGACGCTACTAGCGAATATCCTCCTAAAAGGACAGGTTGTTACACAGAATGCTCTAACTTTTTTTCTGCTGAGCAAACCATAAGCAAACCATTCTGACACCGGATTCGTGTTTAGAGTAGTATATTTGCGTATAAAAGTGCTCTTGGAATACCAAAGACACCGTCGAATTTCGCTCAAGACAGTAAATGTTCAAATCTAGAAATCAAATGTTTATTGTTTTGAGCGGAATTTAAAATTCGACGGTATCTTTGGTGCTCCATGAGCAGTTTCATATGCAAATATACTACGCTGAACACGAATCCGGTGTCAGAATGTACGGTTTGCTCAGCAGAAAGAGCATTTTGTGTTACAAGCTGTCACTTTATTTTGCAAAGTTTGTCACAATTTTATTATAAACTATTACCGCATTTGGTGTCAAAACGATCGCCTTTTTCCGTTCTTTCTTTTGTGTAGCGCTTTTTTTGTTAGTTGTGCTTCGCCGTTGTATAAAAAGTTAGACTCATTTTTCCACAAAAATTTTGTGATTGAAAAATGACATCTAATTTTGAAAGGCATTTATTTCTCGACATACTTACCGAAAACAAAACATTTGACATGCGTTAGAAAGCGCATTTCCTCCTCTACAACATAAGATATAACACGTGCGTGTATGGTGATGTAATCAAATGCCACACACCTTTTTACAAAAGTCTTTCGATTACTTTTAGTTGTTTTTTTTAATGGGAGGTTTGGCGGAAAAGTTGTCCTTCTAAAAAAATAGCTTGCGGTAGAAAGATTCTCCGTAAAATTCTGCAACAGAATGAGGTGGTCTTACGGTCAGGCATCGGCGTGTTAAAATTCTTTGTGTACAGTCTTTTCGGTATACTTATAGCATTCTTCGTTTCATAAAAAGCGTCCTAATGAATTTTTTCGATAAGCTTACAACATAGAATATGCTTAAAATATTTTGAATACAGTCAAACTTCGATAAACCGACACCCCTGGGGACCCAAAGGTGTCGGTTTATCGAGGTGTCGGTTTAAAGAGACTTTAAGTTCCAGACCAGAGTGTCGGTTCACCGAGGTTTTCAATAAAAGAGATTTCAAATAAATATATAGTTGACACTTTTTTTTTAAATTTTTGATTGACTAAACTTAAAAAAGTTTTTATGAAGTCAATAATAACGTTCGAAATTGTTTTTCAGCTAAATTTTATCAAAAATTAGCCAATTTTGATTGAAAATTATTTATATGTTGTTCAAAATTGAGGGGGTATGGAAATATAAAATAAAAACTTTCTCCTGAAGTTCCGATGTAAAAGACAAAGAGGAAAAGAAACGGCTCACTTGGACTAAATCGCCAGTGACGGGAAGATTTTGAGCCCTGACTTTCTAGATCCAGAGGACAAGCGCTTCTTAAACCTTCACATGCATTCCCGGCGTGAATCCCGTGCGCTTTGCAATGTTTCTTTTTGCGATAGCTTTCAGAATCGCCTTCTTGTCCTTTAGAATGTCATTGAGAGTTGTCTGCGGAATTTCGAACTGCTCGGCAAGTTTTGTCTTGTTCTTTTCTGCAGCCTCGATGATCTCTTTCTTCTTCTCCAGCGTGACTGCGCTTTGCTTGCGAGACACCTGAAAAGCAGACAATGATATATTAAACAGAAAACAAGACAAAATAAACAAATAGACAAACAAACAAAAACATAAGTGCAGTGTTGTCCATTTGGCTCGCGCGAGCCAAACGCAAGACCCCAAATCGCATGAACTAGCGAGCCATATGGGTTCGAGCCATATGGCTCGCCTTTATTTTTATTCGCGAGCCAATTGGCTCGCGTACTAGTCTTTTGAAAGCGTACTTATGATAAGTGACAAAGAAAATTAAATTTAAAAAGTTGGTTGGAATTTCAAAAATAGATAAAAAAAATTCTAGGTGACAGTTTAACGAGAGTAAATTTCTTTCTTGGCTTAGCGAGTGACGGTTTAGCGAGGGTATCTTTCTTTGATTTTCTTTGTCGGCCAGCCAAATTTTGAAAAGCTGGCGGCTCAGCGGGTGTGACGGTTTAGCGAGACTCAACTGTAGTTCAAATTTGAGGAGGTGTCGGTCTATCGAGTGTGATTTTCTTTGTGCGTGCTGGCTCAAAGTGTCGGTTTAAAGAGGTGTCGGCTTAGGGGGTGTCGGTTTATTGGGGTGTCATTTGATTTAAATTTAGTCAAATCCAACCAAATCAGCTTCAGGGTGTCGGTTTATCGAGGTTTGACTGCATATGAAAAGCCGTTTTACAGACGCTTTTTACAACACAAACAAGACGATAATTTTTTCTATATTTTCCTTACCCATAAATCATAGTTAGGATATAAATTGTGCAATGTTTTGAAGTCTTGTCCCATGCTATTGTTAAACCATAGTCGTTCAAACACTAAAAAGTGTAAAATATTTATGTATGTTGGAAGGCAAAAATCATAAAATAACCATTAGCAAAGTAGGAGCCAACTTTGCCGCCGATCGGTGACACTACTTGCTCTTCCATTATGGTGGTACTCGTCTCAACCATTAGCTGGATAAATGCACTTGTTCCTCGAAAAGCAACAATAATAGCATTGTCTGTGTGGGATAGAGCAGTAAAGCCAGCGCAAATGTCGTCTTTGCCATATACATCACATGATATGTTTACATTTTTGTTGAGCTAAGACATTCAATTACGTTTAAGTACTAATTTTTTGAATAGATTTTTTGGGTTTTTAACATCATGGTTAACCTCAACTTGACAGCTTACCTAAGAATATATGCAGTTGAAACTCAAAAGGTGGCGTTTCAAACGATGCCACTATTGGGCGTAGCTAGTGAGATGAGCTATAAAATAGTTGGTAACTTACCTGAGAGCAGTGATCAAAAAGTGGGTCAAAAACACAATGCCAAAAACACGATTTTGAATCAGGGGGCGCTAATTAGAGGAACTACGGTAATATACAAAAAATGCCTCATACTTTACCCTAGTTCATAGGTGATAAGAATAAACTTTAAAAAAAAAACTTCCAATAGTTGAGGGAAAAAGTGAAAGATCTAGGCTGTCATAAATGGTCAGTCATTTAAGTGCGAAGCAATTTCTTAGTTCTAGACATTGCTAAAACACTTTAGATGATATCATGCATTACTATATCCTGCATTACTATCATTACTTTTGCAGCAAATTTTGAGCTTTTTGATGCCTTACTAAATTCATAAATGAAATTATTAGTAATGTTAAGCTGTTTAATGTTCAATTTCAAAACTTACAACAACATTCGAGAGAGTACGGTTGAGGCACACTTCTGGCTTAGCGTTATAAGCTGCAGCTGCTAAGTACAACATCGTGGAACGTGCAAATTCATCAAGATAAGAGTTATTTTGAGCAGCTTGTTGAGTAGTTAGATTTGTACTTTCTGACAAAACCACTGGAATAAAGTTGAGAGTTGCATGCTGAGAAGAGTCGCCTTCAACAACTCTGGCTTCATACTCAGATCCATCACCACCTTCTTCAACTATTCCATATTCAATTGAAGTGTCCCCAAAAGTTTTCCAAGTAATAGGTACAGAAGAGTCAACTTTTACAGGTTTTCCGTGAATTTTAAGAAAATCAGGCTGATTTAGATGTTTTTTAAGTGGGTTTGCACACACATTGATTGAAAAAGTAGACAATAACAAAATAAAAAATAAAGGAGACATAATTGTTTAAGTCTCGAATACAACAAAATATTAAAGAGGGGGTTTTAAATACAGTTGCTGATAAGGATTGATGACAATGCGATTTTAGTCCACATTTCTAAGAAAGCACAATATTTGAAGTAAATAATTTTTATTAAATATGTTACCGTATTTCCTCTAATAGAGCCCCCCTCTAATAGAGCCCCCTAACTTTGAGGACCTATATCTCAGCCCAGAGTCAATTTTTTGCAAAGCTGTTTTACGCGTTTTCTTAACTCCCACGAGTTCTACCGATTGCACTTTTTAGATTTTAGTTGAACACCCAAAAATCTCGAGATCGAATTCCAAATTTTCCGATTTTCGGGCATCCAAAAAATAAAGCCCCTGGGGGCTCTATTAGAGGAAATACGGTAAATTTTATTTAACATTAGATTCAGGGTGGCCATAATGCCCCTTTTAGGTGGCAAATGCTTCCTTTTTGGAAAATTCGCCCCCTTTTTTAGGAAACAAGGGGCATAAAACAATATATCCTTGAAATTTTGTTGTAACGATGCATGATTTTTTTTTTCACTGTATCTCACTCTTTGCGCTTTATTTTTCTGCATTTTCTTTCCTCAAAATGTTATTCTGTATGATTTTCGCATAATGCGCTACTAAAGCTGGGACTTCAAAACGCGTGGGTTTCAATATCCAAGACTTCTTCAAGCGAACAAGAGTCAATGATCAGTGGGCGCCGCAGAATGACGACGCGCAGCATTCTTCGGATGAGGAAAATGGATGGATGATGAATTCACTCACACAAATGTCCTTGCGTCTTACAAAAAGTACATTTCTGTCGACGTGGAGGAAATGAATTGCTTGCGTAAAGAAGTGACTGATGCTAAGGATCTACTAGACGATTCGATCGTTTCTTCTGTCGTAGAATAAAAATTTAATTGCTCAACGTGTCATCACTGTGAAATTTATGCCATCGGACAGTTTCAACACTTAATTAGTAAAAAATTATAAAATGCCCCTTTTTCGGAACTTTTTTAATTATAAATGCCCCTCTTCATGATCGAATGCCCCTTTTCTCAAAAAAACAATATGGTCACCCTGATTAGATTACAACCTTTTTTAAATATGAAGGAGTATCAAATTAAGATTTAATTTTTAACACTTGCATTACTGTTTGTAGCTTTGGTGCGTATTTGTGCAGACTTTTACGCTGAGCAAGATTGTGTTAGGAGCTTTTCAAAAAAACTGGGAAAGGGTACTGGAAAAAAGGCCAATCAAAAAGGTCATTTTCGGGGGTCGGCAAGTGGCAACTTTTTTTCTAAACTTAATGCGTGTTGAAAATTTTCGACAGGATTTTAGTGCTTATTATATATCAAAATGACGCTGCCATTATAGGCTATCTAATGATGTACCGTATTTTGTCTAATAAGCGCCCTACTTCGACTTTGAGAGTCTGTATCTCGGAGAAGATTTTTTTTTCGAACAGGTTTTTTTGCATTTTTTTAATTCCCGGGAGTTTTATTACCCATTCTGCCATTTCAATTTTGGATTTTCACCCAAAAATTTCAAAATGACTCTAATAAGAGCAACATAACAACCACCTGCCCCCCTATGGGAAGTGGGGGATGGGTTCTTTATGTTGTTTTAAAGATATTCTACCATGCAAAAAAGTCCTTTCATGTATTCTATGATCAAGAGTCTTGCTCGGAATCATGTTTCGGGTAAGTCTATGCGCGCATCTCTAACCCATCAAGCCCCCTTCGGAGGCACACGGGGCTTAGTGGCTTGGGATTGAGATGTGCACACCAATATACCTTAGATACACATCACTCGAAAGGCCCAAAGTAAAGATTGACGGTTGTACCGGATCGACGGATGTACCGAATTGACGCTCTACCAGGAAACCCAGGCTAAGAGGTTACCCACCTCTAGATTGCGAAAAATTTGGATATAGCCGAACTTAATTGAAAACCATTGTATCACGTCCAAAGTTATGTGTTGAACACGGTTTTATGATACTAAAACAGCAATTTCACTATCCAAAGCCCTAGTACCGGGGTAAGTACCGTATTTCATACTTACTATAGCGCTGTTGTCTGTGTGTATGTAACGGACCGGACAAAATGAGGTCACAGGTTCGATTTCGCGTAGTGGGGAATCATTTTTTTCGGCGTATTTTTTTGAGAAATCGGTGTTGTGACCAGAACATAAAATGTAGCTAAGAAATAGAGCTACAAAATTTATTGAGATGCAGATCACGAAAAATTTATACTTTAGGGTCCACCCGCCAGTTTAAATTTTTTTGCGGGGTTTTTTCGGTGTTTCTCAGTTTGCAATATTCAACTTTGCAAGCTTTTTTGTCCCTGTTTTATTTGTTAGTTGGTTTTACACTTGTAACAAAGTATCACCGCAATTTCAAGGGCTATCGAATGACTATAAATGTGATACAGCAGTTATTAGTGAAAAATGTCGATATGCTGCTGACAAGAACTGCAGTGGCGGTTTTTTGCCTATTTTTTGAAAAAGGTTTTTTACGTTTTGGGATTTTTTTCTACCTGTTTTGTTGGTTAGTTGGTTTTACATTGCTAACAAAGTATCACCGCCATTTCGAGGGCTATTGAATGAGTATTAATGTGGTTTAGCAGTTATAAGTGAAAAGAGTCGATATGCTGCTGACAAAAACTCCGGTGGCGGTTTTTTGCCTATTTTTTGAAAAAGGTTTTTTACGTTTTGGGCTTTTTCTACCTGTTTTGTTTGTCAGTTGGTTTTACACTTTTCACAAAGTATCACCGCCATTTCAAGGGCTATCGAATGAGTATTAATGTGCTGTAGCAGTTATAAATGAAAAGGGTGGTGTTACCCAGATGTTGGTACAGTCAAACTTCTATTAAACGACCTTCTATACCGCCACTTTTTCTGTTTAACGTCCACTAAAAAACTTCTGATAGGTTTGACGAGAGTCCAACTTCTATTTAACAAGCTTCTATTTCACGACCCTTCTATTTAACGTCCTGCTTTGGTCGGTCCCTGGTGGGCCGTTAAATAGAAGTTCGACTGTACCCCCCAAATCTTAGCTTCATTTTTTTCTGTTAGGTGACCGATCATATACCGTAACAATCCCCCGGCCCATTCTTTTGACTAAGATTACAGAGTTAAGATCATTTTTGATTTACAATTTCAACATTTTTCATGGGTTGAAAATTAATCCCCATGGGGTATTAATAGAGGTTATACGGTGAATAATTATTTGTATTTACTATATAATTAAGCAAATTCGCCATGGTGAGTAAAGCAGATATGCGCCGAAAGCAAAACAAAAAGCATGGGCTTGACTTTACTTGACCCCACGGCTGACCCACTTTTGATGACAATTTTGAAAAACCGATTGCATATTCGTGTTTCTCGACCCCGATTTAGGCGCGAATTTACCAATCGTTTCTGGAAAAGTGAAAAAAATTTTTTTTCGATTTGCCTTGGTCCCCCAAAATGAAAAAATTCGAAAATTTTCAAAAAAAATTTTTTTTCAAATTCCCGCCAAAACATTTTTAAGGTATTCAGGGCTGTATTGGGAGGGCCTTCCTCGGAATCATGTCTAAGGTAAGCGAGTGCGCGCACCGCCAACTCCAAGCCCCCAAGCACCCTGCGCCCCCTTCGGGGAATTCAAATTCATGAAAATTCAAATTAAGAATATTTCAAATATTTTAAAAAATTTATTTTGTCGTAATCTAATATTTGTATTTTTTTAAATAAAAAAATAAGGTTGGCTTACTAACTTACTGAAATATGGCACACTCGAAAAAAGATGTTGAACATAGTTTTGAAAACTGGGCCTACGCAAAAAACTCTGGTATGCATGTTTTTTCATGCATCCAGAGTCACTTTCGAGTGATTTGTTAGAGATGCGCGCACTCGCTTACCTTAGACATGATTCCGAGGAAGACTCTCGATCATAAAATGCATAAAGAGTCTCTTTTTGCCACGGCCCATGTTGAAAAACATGGTAAGACAGTCAAAAAATATAAAAATCCACTTTTCTAACGTTCTGCCATAAAAGTGGCCCCTTTTATTCCCTTCCCCTCCCAATACAGCCCTGAATCCCTTAAAAATGTTTTGGCGGGAATTTGAAAAAAAAATTTTTTGAAAATTTTCGAATTTTTTCACCTTGGGGGACCAAGGCAAATCGAAAAAAATTTTTTTTCACTTTTCCAGAAACGATTGGTAAATTCGCGCCTAAATCGGGGTCGAGAAACACGAATATGCAATCGGTTTTCAAAATTGTCATCAAAAATGGGTCAGCCGTGGGGGGTTTCAAGTAAAGTGTTACCAAAGCATGCGCAAGATAGACGGGTATTTTACTTTCACAACACAAAATCTGAGGGTTTTTGCGTTTACTGAGATTCAGAACTAGAAAGAAAAAGGACAAACAAGAAAAACGACTGCGACGCAGGCCGGAAGAGGAACACCTGAGCACGAAGGCCGAGAGGAAGAATCAGGAGGGCACGGTCCGAGATGCAGAAGCATACGGGCACGGAGGCCGCACGGTCGACTTTTTTACCTTCTCCTTGGAGTTGGCGGGATTTCAACGACCTACCCTGCTATCGAGCATTGCAGAAATTCCTGTTTTGAGTGAAAAATATGTAAATGTTATAATTAATGAGAGTGAAATTTGGAAAAAACTGATGCGAAAAGCTTTTCTGGAAAACACGAAATTGTAGAACTTGACGTTGTGAAGAATAACGCTGAAGAAAAACAACATTTGAGCAAAGATAACTGTGGTGTTGATACAACGAGTCTTTATATATCAATTTTACGCAACGGCTATCTAAAAGTTTCTACAATTGATACCCTGAAAAATGTTCCCAATTCTTACATGAATGATGACACCCTATATTCGTTTCTATGTATCATTTCAAAAAAAGCATTAAGCAAAGTCGTTGTTGTATCTCCACATTTCGCAAATGCCCGATGCAGTCTTAAAAACGATCTTTCATTTGGGGAAAAAAGTGATTTTCAGAAGGCTGTTATACCGATATTTATCCATAACATCAGCGGAGGAATTGGCCATTGGGTTTGGCCATTTACGTAAAATCAGACTGTTAACTATTTTGATTCACTCAATGGTGCAATAACAGAAATCTCAAAATGCTATTTTCAAAGCTGTTTATGCATTAACAGATGGTGCTCATATAACTCCAAAGATATATTGTGTACTTTTCAACAAATTTAATATGCAGAAGATGGTTTTAATTGTGGATTTCATGTTTGTTTAATAGCAGAAGCATATCTGTTAAATAAAAAAATAACTCTATTGCATGATTTAGATATGGTAAAAGAGAGAGCAAGAATCCTAAACATTGAGGGCATTCTTTTCAATACTCTTGCAGAAGCTATTCGGTATCAGACCAATCTCTTGAAGAAGTTACGAGGAAGACAACATCAAAACAAGTCTATGCGCCGGTAGAATGCTTCCATCTGAAGCTTGCAAATCCTTCCACTCATTGCTTTATAAACTGTCTTTTGCAAGGGTTGATCTCCTTACCTATCATAAAATTTATTGTGCAGAACTACAATGGAAAAAACGATATATTTTATCATTTGAAGACTATATTCAATGCGCCAGTTACTGTTACTGTTTCTTGATTAAGACAAGTTATTTTAAACCCTCCAATGCAAACTGGCCAGCACGACCCAGAAGAATTTTTCACTAATTTTTTGATTGCACAAAACATCGTAACGTTCAACCTACCTTTCCAGTTTACAAATGTTACAACAGTAAGATGCCTTTGTGATGGATGCACTTACACTAGCAGCAATTCTGTTAATTCCTTTGTCCTCGATGTGGAAGTCGATGCAAGCTCTTCCTAACAGCCTTTCCGTCAGTTAATCAATGATTTGACAAAAGATGAAACAATCGATTGGCACTGTGAAGATCGATGTAAGCAACGAGGAAAAGCATTAAAATCATATCATTACGGTTTCGAGAAAACCAAGTATTTGTTCCTTCGATTTAAGATTTACCGTCAAGATTTGGAAGGTAATGGTTTCAAATTGCACCCGTTGATCGTCGATCATGATGCAGATAACGTTGTGTTTCTGGGACAGTCTTTTACTCCTATAGTGAACATCGTTCACATAGGTGACTCTCTGAACAGTGGACATTATATTGATTAGACACGAAACTGGTAAATGGTGCAGACTTGATGACTTACAGGCATTCGTCGACAACTCATCTACATCCGCAACTTGAAAATACTTATACTATCAATTTATGCTAATGAATCTAATGCAGCTGTTCAGAAAACTTCACAAAATATAAAAATGTAATTAATTCTAGCGAGCAGAAAAGAAAACGGTCAACGATGAATTTCCTGACGCTACTGAACTTCATGTTAACACTAGAAAACGTAAATTAAGATCGAAATGACTGAGGAAGAGTTGAAAGATGTCAGGAAAAGATAGACTAAGAAAAGTAAAAACTAGAATTAAAAACAGGCAAAAATTATGACAGGAAGTGCAGAAAATCACGTATTACCGATTTAGTTTCAGATCAAAACATTTCCTGTCAAATTTCGTTTTCAAAATTCAATTTTAAACGTATTGAAAAATTGCACAAAAACTAAGAAAGCTGAAAAGGATAAAAATCAAAGAGAAAAGCCGTCGCTATACATGCAAGCTAATAACTGGAAAGATGTTGAGCGATATAGACTTGGTGAGTTCAACGTTAAATGTGCAAATCCAAGTTGCAAAGCATTGCATTTTCATCAGGAACGCATAGGCAACAAAAACGTTTTCCGATTGCTGTAATCACGGTGAAATAGATTTAGAATCACATGTTAAAGACTTTCTTACAGCAAATTTGTGAAACAATTATTTGTGAATCGGAAAATAAGTTTTATCGAAATAATAAGTTTTATCTTTCCGGCACTGAGGCCGACATTTCTGGCAGTAAGGCTGTCCTTTCGGCACTGAGACCGTCCTTCCAGGCACTGAGGCCGTTAACCGGCAACAAAGGCGACCAGCGAGCATGAAGACAAAGACACCGAAGAAGATTAGATTTGCCAGTGCTAGAGTTAAAATTGTTAAATGTTGAATTTGTCGTCGTTATAAAGAATATCTCTCTCTTCGTCATCTTACAAATTTATAAATTAACTCGTTTACTTACATGGGTTGACAAACTGAGTACAGTCAACCCTCTATATAAATACCCGCTATAATTACCTTCACAATAAATAGCATATCACAAAAACAGAAATGACTACTTTTTGAAGTTAATATTTGCAGGTTGAGGATTTGAAACTTCGCTGCGACTGACGATTTTTTAACCCACTTCTGAAAATCTTTCACCGATTCTGATATTTAAGCAGATTTAGGTGAATTTATAATTCAGTGATTATTCCAAATCTGTATTCAGAAATGAAAAAGACGACTAAGTTACCAAGGTATGAGCGAAATAAAAAGGCTGGAATTCAAATTTTTTACTCAAAAATAAAATGTTTTGCGCTTTTCGGTACACCCTGTAAATAAGCATCGATGATGACACAGTGCAGCGGGGTCGCTCTTTCTATTCAGCATTCACACCAAAAAGAGAAAGTGTCGAAATATTTTTATATATTTTTAAACAAAAGTTTGTTTCTGGAAATGCAGTATGCGAAGCGCCCTGCCGGTCGCACCAAAGTTCCACATATCCACACACGCTAATAAAAATAGATGATGAAACTTCTCTATAGAGTAATCCAAATGGCTGGAAGTGAAATCTACATTTTCTCTAATCTACTTTTTCACTTCGGGACTTTTTACGGCCTTCTGAGCAATTTTCAGGGAACTAACTTTAGGGCTATATCTCTAAATAAGTATTTTATAGTGGCTTTTCTATCATACCCGCACCCTGGTAGTGCCTCGACTGCTTCATAGACCTTTATATATGCTTTGTAATGCTGAGTAGTAAGAACGCTTGCTTCCGTTATGCGCCACGTAGCGGGGCGGCGCCTTCTAGTAAAGTATATTAAAGCGTCAAACGTGTGAAATTCCATTACCGGTGACGTTGATAATCCTTTTAAGTTTATAGTGTACTTACAAATTTTTCATATTTGTGATACATGCCGTGTTTCGTCCCTTGTGAGATTATTATAGGACTAGTAGCTGGATGCGTATTAATACTTTCTGCTCCTGCTGTTGCCCTTCCAGTTTAATTAATTGCTGAGAAGGCAGAAGAGGAGGAGGGGCAGCAGCAGGGTATTAAGCGCTACCCCTACTATCTAGGACGACCGCAAAGGACTTCTTCTTTGCCATATTTGGCACTAAAGATTCCTTTGCCTATTTATAGTTGCGCAGTGTTTTGACTTTCCAGCAATATTAGTGTCTACGCCACCCTTGTTTTCTTGCCACTACTAGTGTATTATCTATTATTTGGTTTATTCAGCAATTTTATCTAGTGTTTTTATTATTTTTCATTTTTTTACTCGTCTTATTGTTGCACGAGCGCAGTAAAAATTAATTTGTACTTCTATTTTCGGCATGACTTATTTTTTGTTCATTGCTGAGCTAAGTGAACAAATGGTGTAGTGCATTATGTAGACTAGGCTTAAGTCACCTGTTGAATTTAACTATTTGAGATTTTAGGAATTGTGACGTTTAAATATATTGCGGGGTATGTCAGGTTCAAAACCACCTAGTGACGATACTTTTATTTTTCATATTCTTGTTTTTTTCTTTTCTAAGGGCGAAATTTTAAGTCGAAGTACGGCTTTATTTTTTTTATGTATGTTTTATTTGGTAAAATATAAAGAATCAGACATTTTTTAAAATTCACCCTAAAATGCCTTGGTTTTTCATGTCATCCCTTGTTTCACAAAACTTTTTTACAAGTGTTAATGGTATCCTTTAAGGAATTTTACCATAGAAAACTTTCGCAACAGGACATAACAATGATAGTATATTCGTATTTTCGAAATTTTGAGCTGAGAAAAGTTCGAGAAAGTTTCAACCACAAAACTCATTGTAGTCAACAAAGTCGATTTTCCTGTATAAAAATTCACAAAAAAAACATGAAAAACAATACGATAATACAGTCAAGTCTCAAGTTTTTGGCACTCCGTCAAGTTCGTTCCCGCCTTGGGTCCGACACTTTTTTTCTTAATTTTTGAAGTCTTTTGCTAAATGTGATTCTTCCAGTCTGGTCTGAAGTATCACAAAGATTCCGGATTTGAGGGTCGTTTTTCAAAAAGCGGTGCCGTAAAATCGAAACCCGCGGATCTTAATGGCAAAATTGCAAGATTTTTTAAAAAACGACCGTCAAAATTGGAATCCTTGCGATATTTCAGACCAGACTGGCAAAGCAAATAGGACAAAAGACTTCAAAAATCGGGAAAAGTATTGGACCCAAGGCGGGAACGAACTTGAGGGGGTGGCGTAAAATCGAGACTTAACTGTATGACCATTCAATGACTGTTATTTTCCCTTTTTTCCATACTTCAATTCTTCTTTAGGAATCAGTAAAGTATATTGCTGCTCTCTCACATGACTTTTTTACTGTGAAAGAAAAATCGAACAAAATACATTTGATAAACCATAAAAGGAAATACGTATGAGTATACGCTTTACCATGTAATAGCAAATCTAGTTGTTTAGATGCGCTGTGTTTAGTATGGGTTGTGCTCCCAGTAGTGCAGGTGGCAACAGCATTAAATTAGGGCAAAACATCAAGAAGACTGCTCACAAGGATTCCAGGTACTCTTTCAGCCTACGATTTAGTATCACCTTGTCTCCCTGTAAAGTTTAGGCGGTAATATTTAACAGAAAAAGCGCAAAATTTGCAAAAAAGGAGATGGTCTCATACACAAGTATTGTACATCTATTTTGGTTGCAGTTTCGAGTCTCGAGCCACCTGCACCCCCGAAAAGTGCGCAAGCGGCTTGAATTTAGCAGGGACTTGAATTTAGTGTTATAATTTAATCAAGTTCACTTTTATTGCCTTTTCAAATATATATTGAAATCATTAAAAACTAAGAGATATTCAAACCCATAAGGAGGACCAAGGCTTAATTTTCGCGATAAAGTTTAAAATAAATAAGATTAAACTCAATTTTTTATTGAAAATTTTCAGAAAATTTAGGTGGGGTTTAATTAGAGTAAGTGCTATCTTAGCATACGGTATATGCTCTATCAGACAGGCACTCTTCGATAAACAAACATCCCCTCATTTTTAATTGTTTTCAACTCTAGAGTTAAGGCCACTTCTTATTGACTTTTTATTTTATTTTTAAAAGCTGAAAAACAAATGGGCATGTTTGTTTAAAGAAACTAAAATTATCTCATAAAAGAAATCAGTAAAGTTAATTTAAAAAATATAGCGGGGTGAAGCAAAATTTTGACATCCACTTACCCGTTGTTAGCCACTAAGCTTCGAAAAAACTTTTCTATTCTATTTTAAGACTATTTTAAAGAGCATCAAAAGACTGGCATATGCCGAATGCTAAACCTTAGCTAAGCTCAAAACATTGACTCCAAAAATGAGTTTTAAAACCGCAGTTTTAAAATCACATTATGTGCAAATTTGATATTGATGACTCCTCTTTTCTCAATTATCATCGAAAAAGTAATTTTACTCTAGCGAATCTCCAAACCACATATTTTTGTGACTTTCTAGAAATTTGCCAAAATTCACTTTGTGTTCTTGACCTTAAATTTTTTTTCAGTGACTCCGGTGAGTTCAACGCTACCCTGCGGCACCTTCTCAAAGTCCACCCTCCTGTCCAAATAGATATAGGCAGGGGTTAGAGCACCTCAGGACGACCAACAGCAAACCGTCATCTTCATTTTTGGTAAAATTTTCTGAAATGCCTGCATTATTTGCAAAAGTTTGGCTTGTTTTCACAACATTTCCTGCTACTGCTCCATTTGACGTAGCTACCCTTTGGTTTTTTTATTTTTTCTTCATGGTGGCATATAGCTTAAGAAGTGGTGCTATTAACGTCATCATCATTCGTATAATCTTTCAGGGATTAGAAAAGCTAATTTATAGAAAGGGATAACTTGAGAGTTTAGCTGAGGAAGATACTTGCATGTAGATTGATTGGATGACACAGACATAGCAGCAGTACAGTGAAATTTTAATGGATATTGTGATAATTTTGTTCAAGCACCAAATCTACTGTTTAATTTAGATATCATCCATGTCAGATTAACACAAATATATTCGCAAATACACAAATATATTTCTACAAAAATATTAAGATATACAGATCAAATTTGTAATTAAATCAATAAGACGATTCCGCCTGTGGAATGATTTAGTAACTTACACTGTTTGTGATCACTATATAAAAACGTCAATTTTTTAAAATTATAAAATCATAAAAATTCCATCAGAAATTGGGATACTTTTCCTGTCTATGCTCCTCATCTGGAAAATCCATTTTGGGCATAAAATGGAATTCCTGGAGTGAACTTAGCCAAAACAGACCAAATCGAGAATTGACTGTACTCATTTTGATACTAAAACAAGACAGCAAGTCATAAGAGAAAATAATCCAAAAATCAGCGAAAGTGTTGGTTTCTAGGCTTTTCTGGGTAATTTCAAATTTGCGCCTTTTATGGCGTTCTGTATTTTCACGTTTTTTGAGCCCGTCTCAACGCTACACGGCCCCTCAAAACTGCACTTTAGATTATTAGCAGAATTTGGCGCCAAAGCCAATTTTTTTTTCTTTTCCGCGGCAAAGATGGTCAGCTTCCAACGTTTGAGAAGTATAATCAGTTGTCAGAAAGAATTCGGCTTCGGATGGGTATAGCAGCTCCTGCTCAGGCATCAACTCCCAAGAAAGCGCTCTCTGTGGCCGAAGATATTGAGATTTTTTCTGAGTAATAAACGGTAGTCAGCGACGTGAACTAAAAAGCAGGCTAGCTAAGGTATTTTTCAGTTTTTAAAGTTGGTTTCGACTAGAAATGAATACAACCTAGAAAAACATGCACGTCCTTGCTCCGACTAATAAAGTCGAAAGGTGAATCTACAAAATGCGCAATTGGTATTGGCAATGTAGAGCGTTCAAATAGCGCAGTAGCATCAAAGTTGGGGCGGAGCAAAAGGAAGTAGAGTGGTGTGTTTGAAATCAGATTTGCTTGTTCTGTATTGTACTTTTTAGGTTTTTGACTGGCGATCTGAAATTCATGGACACAGTGTGTGGTCATCTTGGTTCAAGTGCAACTAATCCGTGTCCAATCTGCGTAGCCCCGAAGAAACTCTTTAAAGAAAGCACTATTTACCCAACAAGGACTATTTTCTCACTGGAACAGGGCTACTTGAGGCAAATATTAAATACAACTTGTCGATCGATTTATGCCATTTTTTCTAGGCATCAATTCTGTACCCAAGATGAATCTGCGCTGACTGGAAAACAGTTAACCAAGCTTCGAAGGGATTGCTGTTCAGTGACAAGAAGGCAGCTTCTGAAAATTCAGCCTCGCAACTTTATTCCTCCTTCACTTCATTTTATCCAGGGATTGTGCCAGGACGTTCTCAAAGCGATGGAGGAATGTGAGCCTACACTGGTTAAAAATGTGGTGAAAGGTGAATGGCGATGAAAGAAGACTTTGCTGTTTGCGTGAAAGAGAGAAGACGCTTAAGAAAATATTAGAAGACTCGTATGTCAGGAACATTTTATTTGATGGAAATTCGTTTGACTTGTAATTGTTGATTTCTCGGAGTTTCTAATAAAATTGCTTAAATTAAACCGAAAAACAGCGAAAAATCAGAAAATGTTTGAAAACACACAAAAAGTTTTTTTTTTCAAAATTCGTGGCGTTTTGTTTATTTTTAATTAAACTAAAGTGCAGTTTTTGAGGGGCCGTGGCTAACTGGGCTAAATTTCCAAAAATAAAATTTTCTGTTTAAAAATTAATTACTTTTTTATGACTTGCTGCCTTGTTTTGCTACTAAAATGATGTGCAGTTTCTGCGTTTTCTGTTACAGCCAAGTGATGAAAAATAAACGTTGATATCAACAACTTTTGATGCTTAAAAGAGTGAACTGAACTTTTTATTTCAATTTTTTGAAAAGTGCTGTTATTTTGCATATTATACTGCCACTAACTTCGTATTTTTTTCGTGAGCAAAAATTTGTGAGCAGTGGTTGAATTCTGCACAAGATGGGTGTTTCATAGTTGATCTCGTATAAAAAAATTCAATCAAGTAACAAAAACAACTCAAAACTGTGAGATTTTCAAAAATCAACCCCTGAAAAGCACTTTTTGAGAATTTTTTTCCTATCTTGTTCAGCTTTAAATTCTGAACAGAGCGCTCATATTGGTACAAACCGGCTTTTAAGTTTTAAATCTACATTACTCAAGTCATTCAGAAAAGTTCGATATCTCGCTATAAAGCCAAGATAGAGCTACTTGTGCAAAAAATCAAAACATACAACAAAGCCCAAATAAAAAGCGTTAAAAAGTAAATTGTGGAAAGCCAATGTCAATCAAACTGAGAAAAGACATAATCGACAACATTCAGGTATCTTGAATTTTTATTTAACTGCATATTTTTCTCGTTTAGTGATGCTGTATTCAAAGGCAGAAGCTTTGCTCGCGGAAGACAATACGAAAGGGTTCTTTTTTCGAGCGTTCTCATGTACGCCTGCAACACTGGTTGATCATCTTCTACTACTATTTTCTACGACTTCTACGACCATTCGAATCAGCAAATTGCAGAAGAGACTGAATTGAGTGCAAATCACACTTGCGATTGGCTAAATTTATTTAGAAAGATTGGTCAGAAGTATATTTTAATTTTAAATTCTTTTGCGATGAAAATAGATGTAGCTTCTATCTGCAAGCGAAAGTATAACCGTGGTCGATACAGAAGAGGTTCAAGGCAGTGTGTGTTTGGTGGCGTAGAGCGTGGAGTTGGTTAGGATTTAAAAAAAAACGTTGAAAGCGAGCCTGATGATAAATAATTTTAGGCGGTTTGGAATTCGTTGTTAGGGTCAAAGATCGAAAGAAAAAACACTCTTCTTCGAATAATAAGGAATCACATTCTACCAGGTACAGCAACATTCTTGTGATTGACCAATTTTTATAGTGAATAGTTCAGGAACAACAATAATCAGTGATAAATGTCCGGCATATCGAAAGCTAGGAAATAAAATGGGACGATCTGTTAGATACAAGCACCTGACAATTTATCGTAAGAATCAATTTGTGAGGTATGTCTTGTCATTTCAAAATTGTGTTTACAATACGATTCTATTCTTATTTTAGGCAAATTATAGACGAAGGTATTCCATTGAAAGTCCATACCAATAAGTGCGAAAGACAATGGGCTCACATGAAGCACAAGGTAAAACGATACTATGGAACTAGCGATTTGCTTGTGGCATCCTACATGCAAGAAACCCTTTTCCGTCAGAATTTGTCGTGCAAGAAAATGGGATTTTTTAACTAAATTCTTAGCGCAAATATCGTTGGTTTATGATCTGTCTTGATGATTTTATGTATTTCCTGTATAGAATGTGAAATTTGAGTGTATTGTCATTGTATTGATAATTAATATATTATTATGAAGCAAAGAAATAGTGAAAATTCTCTGCAAAAAAACAATAGTAGGTACCAAGGTAAAAAATGCAAAAATGCAAAAAAAAATCAACAGGGGGACCAAGGCAAAATAATGCCCCGTAAAGGTGAATAGAGCCCAATCCTCGAGTTGGCCTCTTTTTGGTTTAAATTACTCCAGGAATTCAATTTTATGCCCAAAAATGGATTTTCCAGATAGGGAGCATAGACAGGAGAAGTATTTTAATTTCTGATATAATTTTTATGATTTTAAAAAACTGTTCTTTGCACTCACTTTTACCAGTAACTTTTACCATTTATAAGTATTTATTAAAAAATTTGTGAGCAGTGATACCACCTATGTGTTGTTGTTTATTCGGTCTTTTAGTTGTGATCTTTGGCTAATTAATTTCACTGAGGCGAAAGTGTGAGGTTCAAAACCAGTGTCGGAAACTCCTTAATGTCAGTCAACTGATATTTATCCATAAAATTTGACGATATTGTAAAATAATATTTAATAAAAAAAACAATAAAATTCAAAAAACAGAAAAAACTAGGTAAAACGTAATAAAATTAATAAAAAATGAATAATTTTTCAGGTGGTCCAGGAAGCCTAAAAGGAATTTTGACTCAAGACCTGGCTCAAGTACTGTCTTTTATATTCGGCTGTGTAAAAGTGTGTTTTGCAGGAGTTTGAGTTTGTGACTATTAGTGTGGAGGATGTGGTGTTCTCGTATTTGCCCAGTAAAGTGGCCAACACGGTCAGTTCGACGATGGAAATGCAGGAACTTCTTAAGGTTGGCTTAATTAGCAAACAAAAAAAAATAAAATTTAAAATTTTATATAATCAAATTTAATTAAATACCCCTTGACAACACCTTTTGAATATTTAAAAAAGTTTATGCAGTCAACAAATTTTCAAAAAGTCTGTTCCTTTGGCTCCGGCCAAAGGAACTGGGTCTGGCCTTTTTTTCTCTCACGAAAACCCGCGCCGCAAGATATAACAAACATATATTTTTGAAAAAGATTAATATTGATTGGCACGGTCTCTTTTGGCGAAACCATTATTATTTAAAAAAAGAATGGCGAAATCGTATTTCCGTCTTTCCGATCTTTTAAACTAGACTTACCGAAAACAGTTGGCAAAAACCTTCAAAATCCGCGGTATGCGTCGGACCCTAGGCGGGAACTTACTTTTGGAGAGTGCACTCAAGCGGGACTCAACTTATACAGCTAGTACTCTCCATAAAAAATATGAAATCCGTTGACTATGAACAATCATTGAATAAACTAATTTTATTTGCAGAGAGACCCTAAAATAGTAAACCTAAAGTGGATTTTGCAAATGATTAGCGCCAAACTGGGTACTTCAACCAGCCAAAGGTATCTCTTTTCTCCAGTCGATTTGAGCAAAATTGACTTGCTGCTGGTTCAGATTCATTATTGATATAGTGCCTGAATTGTCTTCACTTCTTCGCTCAGAGGCCTTTACTGTAAGTCTCTCGCTCCTGTCTCACTAAACTACTTTCCAAATTGAATTTTATTTAAGGCTAGAAACCATGACCAACTACTCGAGGAATTTGACAGGAAGGTGAATTGTAAAAATCGTCATGTGTGCTATTAGCCTAATTAAACATTCAAGTCATACAAAGTTTAAATAATGAGACTTGTAATTTAATTTGTTTTTCCTGCGTCAATTTAAAGTGAATTCTGAGAAATTAGGAAAATTTAATTCTTATAATTTCCAAGTGTTTTATTTACTACGAAAGTTATAGGGAGAAACAACAAGAAATAAAACATTAAACTATTACTAAAAAATTTCGTGTTCTTTGGGGTGATTTTTGGGTAAAATTTCGGTCTACACACCCACTTTGTCTTCGTTACCCAAACTTTATTTTCGAATTTTTCTTTATTTTTAAACTTAGTTTTTCAATAGCAGTTAAATGGAAAAAACTTATTATTGTCGCCGAAAGACTGATTTTTGTTAGCTTAGTGGCCCAAAGCACACTAGACGTGCACACGTCAAAATCTAGAATTTCGGTACCTTTTTTTGGTTCGAAGTAAAATATAACATTTCCAGGCAAATCTTCTTTACAATTTTCGCTAGATTTTTTATTTTCGACATTTTGATTTTCGGTACTTTACAATTCTGTCTTGCGATATGGATTATTGCACATGGGCTTTTACGAATTCTAATGAATGTGGGCCATGCAGGATCGAAATTGCGACTGCACCAATTGTTGTAATGGTCAAAATAGCAGGTAGCGAGCCCACTAAGCTACTTGTGACTTAATTGCATTGAATCGTATATAACAATGAACACCTAGGTGAACGGTGAATTTCAAGATTTTAGGTTTTTGTAAGAAAAGTTTAGGTTGAATTAATGCAGAAATAGAAAAATCCGTCAAATTGATGGTATAAAGACGAGTTCAACTGTATTTTTAGTAACTTCTAAAAAAATTAATTTTTGTGTTCAGCACCAGGTACTATTCGCCCTACACCTATATATGGCAGAGGAGCGTCAGTTGCTGGAGGGCAAGAACAGCAATGGAACTGCCAATGCCACCAAAAGTGCTGACCGAAATATAGAATTGGGCGAAATGAGTGCAGAAATGAGTATGTCTCAACAAATCTGTTTCCAAAATAATTTGAATTTGAAATTAGGCGCCTTTATCAAAGGTGTGGATGAGGCAGACAAGGGCAGATTGGAGGTAACACACTTTTTATGTGCTACTGTAAAACCTCTAATAGTAGCCCCCTCGTTCAAAATCGTTTTTGTGGCATTGTGTTTTTAACTCACTTTTTGAATACTGCTTTCATGCAAGTTACCACCTATTTTGTAGCCAGTGAGATGAGCTACCAAATGTATGCTAACTTGCCTAAGACAAGTTTTGAAAAAGTAGGTCTAAAACACAATGCTGAAAACACGATTTTGAATCAGTGTAGGGGGCTACTGTTAGAGGCACGGCCTTTCAAAACGCCCGAAAAGGTGCATTTAAATTTTTAGACGTGTTTGCATGACTCAGTAGGTAACGCTTTCCGTCAGACCATTTTACATAGCAGATAAGGCGGTTTTCCTTGAAGTCACAAGTTCAAGCCCCGACCACTTAAATTTTTTTTTTTTCTGAACCTTTTTTTATCATAATCTCATTCGACGTAAAATCAAAAAGTAGATGCAGGTCATAAATATCAGATTTTCAAGTTTTCCTATAAAAATTTGAGCAAAGGTCAGATGAAAGTCCAGACTTTAGTCAAATACAAGGCAAAAAGTTTTTAAAACTTTAAAATTGTATTCTCACAAGGGAAGGTCGCGAACTGTAAAATTTGATACGAAAATTCTGAATATGCCATCTTGTAGAGCATAGTCGATTTACTATATAGAATTTCAATATTTTCGGCAAACAGACAGAAAAACTCCAACCTGGAGACTCGAGAAATATAAGGCCGAAAACTGCCTTGGTCCCCCCTATTGATTTTTGAAAACATATTTGTCTGCGGTCAAACCTCATATTCAGAATTTGCTCAGAGTTCGCGACCTTCCCTTGTCAGTGACAATTCATATACCAAAATGTAGCCCTAGATCTCCTCTAAAATGTGAGGAGATCTTTGCTGGATCGAGGAATTGTGAAAACTAGAAATTATTTTAAGTCTGAAACTCATTTTTCTAGTCAAATTAGACGTTTTTTGATTTCTCGCAAAAATTTGCGTGAAGCCTAAAATGCACCTCTTTGGGCTTAGGCTTAAATGGTAATATTTTTTGATGATAGTATAAAAAATACCAGGTATTTTATTGATTTGTAATAAATTAAGTAACTTTCAATTTTTTCTGACGGAATTCTTAAACTTTCAATCAACAATATCTTTTTTGGTCGGTTTTCTTACAGGGAAAGTTTAAAAAAATTATATATATAAAAATAAAATTGGTTAAGCCTAAGCTTAAAATGCACCTCTTTGGGCGTTTTGAAAGGCCGTGAGAGGTTTTACGGTATTGCAGTCAAATTTCTCTACAAGCTACATCCTCGGGACCTATCCCAGCTGTAGCTTAAAGAGAGGTGTAGCTTATACAGGTGGTGTATTATACGGAACATACACTCCTTGGGACCGGACCCAGGTGTAGCTTATAGAGAGTGTGGCTTACAGAGAAATATATATGACTACTATTAACTAAAAAAGATTCTAACAGAAATTTAATTTTAATTTAACTCACATTCTTTAGTCGGTTTACTAATAAAAAGTTCATAAAATAATAAAAAAAACTATTTAAAAATTTGAATTTTTGACCTTAGGTTTTCTGCGGTCGAAAAAGTCAAAATTTTTATATTCTTGCTAAATTAAATTATGAAATTATAGCTTTATCAAAAATTCAACAATGAGTGCAAAAGTTGCCGAAAACGATAAAATGCAAAGACATCGGTTTGGCAGGAATTTGAAAATTTTGACTTCTTTTTACTTTAAAAAGGACCAAAGCAAAAAACCAATTTTATTTTTATATTTAATTTTTTTAAACTTTCCCTATAAGAAAACCGACCAAAAAAGATATTGTTGATTGAAAGTTTAAGAATTCCGTCAGAAAAAATTGAAAGTTACTTAATTTATTACAAATCAATAAAATACCTGGTATTTTTTATACTATCATCAAAAAATATCACCATTTTACAACCCTAAAATATATCATATTTATTTGTAGCGACGCCTAGAGTCGTTTCACAGTGCATCAGAATCTTTCCTTGACTACTTTCGCAAAACCAAACGGGTGGTACGCCTTGACCTAAAAGTGCCTAGCAACGAGGAACTCATGCCTACTGCCTCTCGCATGTTAGTCGACTTTGGCTTTGGCAGGAACAATGACTCTATTAGGGTTGTGCTTTTTGTAGCAGGTATAATAACTCGTTTACCACCTGTTCATCGGCAAAAAGAACCTAATAACAGGTGTTTTTTCAGGTGATTACCAAGTGGAGGATATCGACCTGGCCTACTACCGTCTCAGGAAAATCAGGCTTTCAGAGGTGTCTCACGACAAGGAAGAAACTTTGGTTAGTTATTATAGGCGGGTTTTAACCGAGGGTGGATGTCGAAGCCTTTGAAATCCCGTATCTCTGCTAGTTTTTAACATTTTTCGTTATGTAGAACAATTATATCTGTTCTTAAGGTCATCTTCACCAAAAAATCAACTTTGAACAAGAAAATTAGAAACGGGAAATAAGTAAAAATTGGCTAACTCCATTGGATAGGAGCTATTATAGACCCAGCCTGAATAATGGCACTTCTCTTTCAATAGGATCTTTTTTGTTAAAATTTGATGGCTTTACTTGAGTGTGTGTCACTATTTTAAAGGTTCAACATTTTTGCTTAACATTTTATTTTGATCCATTCAAACTATGTTTTTACTCAATGAAAAACAATTTGCACCATTGGATAGATATCATAAACTTTAACGTACAGGGTGTAACACGAATTTGATTGACGTTGAAAACGACGTGGATGCTGAAATAAATAGATTACAACCAGTGTGGTTCCAGCGCCGACCTTTTCGCCGACCAGCGAAAGTGTTGTTGCTGTCTAAAATAAAAAAAAATTACATTGAGCCAATATGACAATCGTGTTGACTAACGAAAACTGTAACAGCAAAAAGACTAAAAGTTACCGGAATACCAACTTAAGATGTACCCAGATACAAATATGTAAATGCAAAAATAAATGTGCTAATTGAAATAGCGTGACATTTCGTCAAAAATAAGTAGGCTTATTGAATTTGCCGCCCTGGGCCGCCTCTGAGGGGGGGTTGAAAAATAAACGGGCCGGCCGGTCTATTAGAGAGAATACGGTATGTAACGATCAAAAGCTTTCCTATTTCACTGGCTTTCAAACAAAACAAAAAGATTATAAAAATTGGGAGAAAAAGCTAAATTATGACTTCGGAAATTCGTGTTACACCGTGCAGATTTCAAAATTGATTTCGGTTCGCAAAATTTGAACCAGCGTACAGGACTTAGCTGGCATATGAATTTGGAATGGAATCTTGGGCTATCTCAAATTGCAACACTGCTTTTAAATCTACCTTATTTAGACATGTCTTTGAGAAAAATCTTAAAAATTTGTTGGTGGCCTCTTTTGTTTTCTAAACTGCAATGCTTCTCGCAACAGATGTTTTCTACAGGCACGAAATCTCAAGAAATTTAATTTATTGTAACTTAGCTCATTGGTAATTTAATTTAAGCAAATCATCTACTGTTACTAAAAAATTATTGAGTGAGAGCAAAGTTCGCGATAGTAATATTTTTGTTTCAGAGCCAACAGATCAGAGCAGTCCGTAAATTTATTTACCGCACCGCGCAACCCAACGAAAATATAATTGTAATTATGAAGGGCATCAATAACACAGACTATCCTGTAAGTCCTTTATATATTTTATTTGCTCAAATTACAGAACCAAACGTTTGAAATTTATCAACAAATTCCCGGATTTCAACATTAAATTGGGAATTCGCATTTACTCACCTAATTTAATTTTTCCGCGAAGTGAAATAAAACGCTAAGCAATACTGTATACAGAAATAAAAAAGACCAAAATAAGAGCCGGGTAGATCGGTCTGTGTCTACTCTAGCGTACATTGGCTTAGCAAAAATATCTCGAAAATTATTAAATAAAACATTAATTTGGATGTATGGCCTAAGGGGAATTTGCTTTTTGGTTACCGTATTTCCTCTAATAGAGCCCTCCCCCTTTTTGACTAAAAATTCAGAGTTAGGGCCATTTTTAATTTACAACTTCAAAAGAGCCTAAGCCTCCGGGGTTTTTATTTGAGGAAATACGGTACATTTTTAATTGTAATTTTTTGATTATTTATATGATTATTTATTTTTATAGCCGAGCAAAAGGATAAATTTTCTTGAATACCACTCCACCTACCTCGACTTCTTCATCCGCAACCGGGAGAAGAGGAGTCCTCGCTGCAGGTGTAAAATGTCATTCCGGTAGGGTATTTTGTTGAAATTTAGCCAACCACGGACCAAAAAGGTGCTTAAGCGATCGGCCTATTCATAGAAATGTTCGAATTCGCACTTTTTATATTTTAAAACAATGTTTGGCAGTTTTTCCAATACATTTCTATGAGACTTACGCGTAAGACTTAAAGAGACTAATAATTCTTATCTTCGCCTCAGCTTTTGGGCTTCAACTGCTGGAAAAGTGCAACGGCTAGTCGATGGACGGCACTTTCTACTCAGCTCCCAAAAGATTTACTCAACTCTATACAGTGAACGTTTTCAAAGAAGAGTCTACTCTGCTTTGCCTACTTTCGATATTGCCAAACAAGACGGAAATGACTTATACCAGGTCCATCATTCAACCCTCGTATTGTAAAACTTCTAGATTTCGAGCAGTCTCCCGCGAAGGTGATGAAGATGTGGTTATGAATTTCTGTCTTTTCCATCTTGGTCAGAGCCATTACAAGAACCATGCCGAAAAGAAACTGTGCCAATTGTATGCTGATGTTGAGGTTAAAGCCTCAATGAGAAGTTTCATAACCCTTGCGTGTCTTCCAGTGTCCAAAGTTGAGAAGGGGTTTTATCAAATGGTGGCTGCCATCAAAACAAAGGTAAAGTGTGGCCAAATCAATGAGGAATTCGTCAAAACTTGGAAAGAAATGTTCGTTATTGTGGTTAGCCTTATTATTTTTTCCACTTATGTTGAAAAAACCTATGTGCGACGATTTGACAAGGAAAACAAGCCTATCGATGCTCTCTATCCAATCAACGTATGGAACTGTTATGATCTGCCGCCGAAGAAGAAGCCGAGGACGGAAAATGCGCACGAAGGTTGGCACTTGCGGTTCAACATGCGTTTTCCGAAAGCTAATATGAGACTTAGTCATTTCAAAAATCGCATTTTGATCTATGGTGGATGATGCAAGAATGAGAAGAAGGAAAAGTTGTTTTGTTAAACATTGTCTGCTGTTAAATGTCCGTTGGATTTACTGTATTATGTTGTTCTTCGTAAATAAATACTCTCTAACCGAATATTTTCATTAGGTTAGAGGTGGGACTCCTGGATTTGGTTTACAAATAGTTTAAGCAATTTTTGAAAATTCATATGCGCAAGATTTTTTGTTGAAAATGTTCAGATATATTCTGAGAAAAATAAAAATTAAAAAAGCAACTAGTACAACCAGTGATAAATTACGTCGCCCCTGAATAAGTAGCTCGGCTATTATTCCCCTTTAAAAGTTCACTGAAAGCAGGTACCTGATATCTACTTGGCAAGATCGATGCGTATGTCTAAGAGTGACAGCTTTAACTCTCTTAATCAGATCGCTCTTGGCAAAATTACTGTTGGCGAAATTGTGTTGGCGAAATTGTTGTTGGCGAAATTGTGTTGGCGAAATTGTGTTGGCGAAATTGTTGTTGGCGAAATTGTGTTGGCGAAATTGTGTTGGCGAAATTACCTATAACCCATTTTCTGAATAGCGACATTTTTGATGTAATGAACCACGAAGGTCGATGTAAAGCGACCTCTGTATAAAAGTAAGGTCACACTATATCCAGTGCCGCGGGTCCTTACGGCAAAAATTTTTTTATTCAGAAAAACGACCGGTTAAATAAGAATCTCTACGACTTTTCTGATAAGACTTACGAATCTGTTTTGGCAAAAGACTTTCAAAATATAGGTAAAAAGTGTTAAATGCCAAAAACGAACTTGAGTGGGTCGCACTATAGCGAGACTTAACTGTATCTGGATGCTTTGCAGATAAAAAAATCAAGAAAAGTTTTGGATATAGTTTAATCGGCTCTGGTGGCGATCTAACTGGGCATAACAGCAGCTGCGGCGCCGTTTTTGGCGGGTGTCCTTTCAGTCGGCAATTCCTAACTTAATACATGATGATCTATTTGCAGTGCCATCACTTCTCCAATAGGTGAAGTTTGCCTGTTCCCAGACGCCTTGCCATCCAAACTATGCAAAAAAATCGGTGAGTGTCTAACAAAAATTACAAATATCTACGGGGTGGACAAAACTAATGGTGGAGATTTTTAACGCTCAGGACCTCTCATAAAGAAAATAAAACAGGCAAGGGTCTAGCTTTGGAAATTTTTCAAAGTTTTTCAGCCATGTTATACAATATTCACACTAGTTTTCAGGGTACATATTCGGTGAGAAACTAAGTATTTCGGACACAGACACCCGTACGCCCAGCCAAATGAGTGTCTCTCCAGCCATGAACCAAGCTCCTTTTCCTAAACTTATAGTCCACCCTTCTAATAAACTTAACAGCTGACAATTACCGGCTGCCGTATATCCAGCAGATCACACCATCAACTATTTGACCATATCCACAACTAGATGCAATGAAGAGATCTCCTTGATGTTGACACCACCATCGCCAAAAATATTTCCTACTTCAGCCAGACATTCTCCAAACTATAAGCACTCATCCAACAACGGTCAGTCATCAGGTGGAGTTATGTTGTAAAAGGACTACTTTCGTGAGTAGGTTTCGGTGGTCATCCAATTAATATAAGGCAGGGACGGGAATAACACTTTTGAAAAATATTTATACTTTTTAGCGGCCCCAAATATTTTTTAATTTAAAAAGTTTGACGCAAAGAAATGTTTTGCTTCGAAAACAGAAGAAGCACTAAAAAAGTGAATGCTCTGCTATGAAAGCATTCAAAATATATTTTTGGAAAATGTATATTTCTGACAATTTTAATTTATATCTCTATTCAGTAGTTATCCACCGGGTACAGTCAAACCTCTATATTTAACAACACCACATTTCTCCCAGTTGTCTTTGCTCAGTTCCACCACAAAAATTGCCAGGATTCCTCTGTTTGAAAAATCTAATTATTTTCTCCATAAAAGTTCATGTCTAGCACATGCAATTTAGTGGTCATTCGATGAAGCAGGCAGAATAGCTTGATTTTTCAAAAGGATCACGAAAATCATATTCCTTTTAATTTTTGGACTTACACTAGCCAAAGATGACTGGCAGAAGTCTTTGACAATTGAGGCGAAAAAAGTGCGAACTTAGATTGACAAAAAAGGGGTGCTGTTATTAAGGAACCGTAGACTTAACCGTAGGTATCACAGTTGACACTGGATAACTCGGCACCCTAAAGTCAGTCCCCAACTCTGCCTATTTTTCGAGGATCGACTGTAGTGGTATTGGGAACTTTCAGATTTCGTAACTTATAAGTTTCGTATTTGATGAGATTTGATGAAAATGCAATGGATTGTCACAGAGTTAATAATACTGGGGCCCTATTACTGACTTTTTCTGAGAATCTACTCTTTGCTTAAATAATAAAGCAATCAATTAATTTCAGCTAAACTAAATGTGCATGTGGAGAGGACAACAAGAGACGTTCACCAGAGAGCATCCTCAGCGCTAAAAAGTCCCAAACAAACTTACAGACGACGATCTCTCTCGGCCACTCCATCTCTCCTTCGAATTCTATGACTTCATTCTATGTCTGAACTTCAAGTCTAAAAAAACCTGAAAAGCAAGTGGACTGAAAATATATAACTTATGGTCTTCTAAATAGTGTGATATAAACAGTGTGATATAAACAGTGATATATACCGTCTATATATATATATATATATAGACGGTAGCTTATCAATGTCCATTTTATTGAAGAAAAATAATAAATACACTAGGGACAGCAGGCACCTATCGGCACCTCTATCGTATTTTGAAAGTTTGATGAATCCACCACATACCCCCTGATTACCCTTTCTTTGGATACCCCCGTCTTGCCTACCCTCTTCCTGGGAGCCTGCCTGCAAATTTCACGCCATCCCTTCTACTCGGGTACTTACCTTGTGGTTCGATCTCTATCCTGGTTATTTGGGCCATATCCTGGTGGTTGGAGCCTCCATCCAACTTGGAGGTTATCCACGTGATTGCCCCATGTTGGTGGTTGGGTTACTTTCCTGGTGGTTCGGGTGTATCCACGTGGTTTAGGTCCCATTCTGGTGTTTGTGGGGTATGCACGTGGTTAAGGCTTAGGTTTAGGGTTAAACAAAAATCTAGAATTTGGGGATGCCGCGATGCGGCACTATCGCTGGCGCCGAGGACCTGCGTAGGGTACACGCGTTAAAAAAGTTGCATACTACCACCAGGATTTGAACCTGTAACCATGCCTTGGTCCTGAAAGGAAAGCAAAATCCACTTAAAATGCCTTGGTCCCCCCTGTGGTTTTAGACCAAACTTTAAACAGGCCATAACTTTTTTTTGGCTCGGATACACCCAACTTTTGAGAGTTTTTCATGAAAGTAAATCGACCATGCCGCGTCGATTGGTGTAATCAGAATTCCAATCCGATAAGCGGAACACCCCAAACATTTTTTTGTGACCGACGCCGACGACGACAGACGAAAATGGCCATATAGTAAAGGTCGCCAAGGGATTGTCGCCAGCCTCTCTCGCTCCTTCTTGCGCCGCGCTTCTTCTTGCTCTTGCTTCTGGCTCTTCTTTTTAGCATCGGATAGCTGAAGTTGAAGAAAAAACCCAAAGATATTCAGCAACTACGACTATAGAAGTCAATTCTATTCAATTCTATGTAAAAATTAACAAATAGCGCCGAAAATTCAATTTTTTGGCATCGAATTCGCGCCCAGCGAAAATCTACTCTAAGAATGGTTTATGAGACAAATGAAAAATGTTTATGCAATGCCAACTCGCGCCAAAAACAGTTTTCCGTCCAAGACAAATGAATAAAAATGAAAAATTTGAATTTGAGAACAAAATTTTTGAAAACTATGAGATTTTTCTCGAAAAATAGCCTGCATACTTTTGTCAACGCCCCTCTTAAAAACGCGAATTTTTCGCCGCTCTTTTTTTTAAACGAAAGCTGACATCGAGGCAGATCTAAAAAAATCTGCAACAAAAATTTTTGAGCCTTCTATGATTTTATTTTTGGCCTTTAAAATCGAAAAATATCGAAAAAACATAACTTTTATTAGAAAACTCAAAATTTTCATCACCAAAACATTTTTCTAACAACGGATTTGCGTTTCTCGATCCAGATTTACGATAGAAACTCTTCTCAAAAAATATTTGGACCACTCCCAATTGCCGCCATTAAAAGTGTGACCCACCCGATCCAAATACTATATAGAGATAGATTATTCATTGGATAAATGTGATATTTGTAAGGAGAACACTATGAAAAGGTGGGCGCTGCTAGCGAATAAACCACCCCCCAAGTCAAGCTGATCCCTGTAGTTCAATGGTGTAGTGCAGGTCAGGTACCACCCTGTTTGAGCTACGCTGACTAGATCGTCGTCTGAACCTTGACGATCAATTTGCAATGCTAAGTTGAGGTGTGAACTCAACAACCTTTTCACAGAAATTTTGTCATAATAGACAGATAAAATACAGAGCACCAATTTTTTGTATAACAGCATCCTATGGACCTACTTAATCCAATTGATGAATCTAAATTTCTTAACAGGATGCTGTTAAGTTTATTTTTAATTAACAACGGCTTGTCAACGAAATAGGGGTTTGTAACTTTTGTAACATTTTCTAACTTTTGGCAAGTAAATTTTGTACCTCCGCTCTATTAGAGAGAATATATTAGTGAAAACTTCTAGGTTTTACACTTTTAAAATAAAAATTACGTGATATTTTTAATATAATGATACAATTATTTATAAATATGTATTCAAAAAGCTTGCCGACAAAATATAGTAAATACATTAATTTCATCTGATAGGAATAGTCTGTGAAAGGTATGTGAAATAATTCCATTAAATAAGCAGGTTTTTGAACTAAATACGAGTGCATCATTTTCTTTGGTAACAATGTTAGCTTTTTATTAAGATAAGTAGAGGAAAATTTATTTCGACTTGAATACTGCCAAAGCTCTAAAACGTCATTTAAATGTAAAGATAACTTTGGATAGTTATTCAATGTGTAGCTATGATAGAAAAAGTTTCCTGTGTAAGCGTATTGATACAAAAGTAAGAAAGAATAACACACACCTAATTTTCTTCAATAACTACCCTAGGGTAGTTATTTTTTGTCAATCTAAAATGATTGTAATTCTGAAATGCTAGTGACAAAAAAGAAGAGGCTAATTATTAAAGAAGAGAGTTTTTAGAAAAATTGGGATGATTTTTATTTGAATATCGCCACCACGAAATCACAGAGCGTGGTTTGGTGTTTTTTGTGATTTTCGGGCCAGCGTAAAAAAAGATATATATTGCTTCACTTTGTCTCTCATCCGTTGACCAATCCCTGCTCAAGCCTTAAAAATTCATAAAAAAACAAAATTCGTTTATTTTATGTATATGCTATAGTCATTAAGGTAAGCAAAACTATCTTCGGAACTAAATTATTTTTCGGTCCTTCACTGTCTGAAAAATGAATAAAAAATGCCTTTCTTATCTTTAACTAATATTATATGTTCGCAAATTTATCGAGTGATACTCAAAAAGAATTTACAAACTAAAAAAATTATGTTTTTTATTTTATCAGCCAATATGAATTCCTTTGCACTGGACATTTGCAGTACTAAAAAGTGGAAAAGAAATTTGAACTAATATAACATCCGTAAAGAATTACCAAAGCGTCTTTTCCATGTTTTCCTTCCAGTCCTTGAACTCCTGGCTGTCCTTGCGCTTCATCTGCTCCACTCATTCCCTTAAACATTTAATCATCCTCAAATAATAATAAAAATAATCAGCTCAAACCGGGGGTCCACGCACTCCTTCAGGACCAGCTCTACCGACTAATCCTGGCATTCCAGTCGAGCCTTTTTCTCCTTGAGCACCTTGCACACCTCTTTTGCCCTTAATTAAAGCAATTTTTAAAATCTTAACCTTTATAAAAAATAAAAGGGTACTATTGCACTTTAGTAGTCCAATGGAACTTTAATAGTCCAATGGTAATTCAGTAATAAAATTTAATAGTCCAATAGAACTTTAGTAGTCCAATATATTCAATATTTCAACTATTGTTATTATTCAGATATTGTGTTGTATTTTAGCTGTATATAAGCGCCATTTTTGTTTAAAAAAAACTTCTAAGACCTGTTTGAGAAGGGACAAAGGGCTGTATAGGGAGGGGAAGGAACAAAGAAGGAGCCACATATTTAAAAGTGCCCACTGGCAAAAAAAACAAAGATGTTGAACATAGTTTTTGAATACTGGGTCCTACCGCATATAGACACTGTGGTCAAACACGCATTTTTCTAAAGTAATTCGTAAAACATCGAAAAAGGATTTGACGTAAAACTTTTTTGTATTAAAGAAACCTATGATTTTGACACCGGGTTCGTGCTCAGCATGGTCGATTCGCATGTAAAGCTCCTTTCACATATGAAAACTCTCAGATTTCAAATTCCGTCTTTGAAAAAAATTAAATGTGCTTATAGTAAATTCATAGAACTTTTTCAAATGTTTTTTGTATCGAGCGGAATTTAAAATTTGAAAGCGAGTTCTTTTATGTTGCCACAGTTGCCACAAATAAAATTAATTTTTATACCTATCTTATAGCGCAGGAACAGCGCTACAAAATGCAATGAAATTCAGGATAGCCAACGCAAAAGAAGAGTGTAAAAATAGGTTTCTTTCTCAACCTAACGATTTTCCAAAATCACAATTTTTCAAACTTTAGCCCATTTTTCCAAATTTTTTAAATAATTTGGAACAACCCTTATACACATCAGAAAGCTTTTAAATAAGGAGTGAAATGAGCTTTTATGAGTGCGGTGTTGATCGTGAAAACTTGGAGCTAGAGGCATTTCAAGCTGAGAAGTGATGAAAAGTGGCACCTGATGATCGACCAACTTCAAAAGATTATTGTTCTGCTCTTATAATATCATTTGAAAAAGAGTCTAGTTGTCTTGTGCTCCCTGGAGTTCAGGCTACAAGATTTCGACATGGCCATTTATAGTGGTCTATTTTTACAGATTATATTTTTTAAGTGAAACATTGTAGACATGATCAAAGAAAGCTTTACCTTGATTCCTTTTTTCTTGAATACCTTTCTACCATTCATGCCCGGTTCACCTTTGACTCCAGGCTTGCCCATTACTCCTCTTTCCCCTGTTGAGCCAATCTCACCAGGTAGACCAGGCATGCTTATGTTAAAATTTTTACATGAATTATAACAAAAATGTTTTTAAAATACCCAGATGCTCCGGGTCTACCAGGATTGCCCATTATGCCTCGTTTGCCCCTAGCACCAGGCTTACCCACATCTCCTTGCTTTCCATGCGGACCTGCAGGGCAAAATATACAACCGGAAAAAGGTGCGTTTCTGAAATAGGGTGCATCCACTCCGTTTAAGCCATTTTTGCCAGGTACTCCAGCCAGTCCAGTTGGACCGCGACGCCCACGAATACCAATCTGCCCTACGCGGCAGATTTTTTGAGGTTGACAGGCTAAAATAAAAAAATTTGAGTTTATTTCGTTATTCTTTAATAAAACTTACTGCACGAAGGCTTTGGCGAAAGGTAAGCATTGATGTGGTTAAGAAAAGGTTCGCCGAAATCAATATTATCTGAATATCACTGTTTTTTAAAATAATACAGTCGATAGCGATCACCCTATATAATAATCATTCAGCCAAACTGACTTTTTATATAACGATCACCCTTATGTAATGATCACTTAGCATAGATCCCGAAGGTGATCGTTGTAGAGAGACTTGACTGTAATTTCTTGATTTGACCGTTAAAATAAAGGACAGCACACAAAGTGCGTACACCCCCTATACCTAAGTGCATATCATCTCCCAAAAATTTTCAAATGCTAAAAAAATTATTGCTGTTGTTTTGAGTCTTTTTTTTAACGGAAAAGGCAGAAAGTCCTAAAGGTACGTTCTAGTGCAAAATTTCACGCTGAACACGATGGTGAAAAAAAGTTTACAAAAAGTCACTATATGGTGGTCAGCTGCCCTTGTGAACCGACCAAGTCATGATTTTTGCCTATGAAACTTCAAAGAGGTAGACCACGCCAATTTTATCAATAGGTTAATCTAATTTTATATGCAAAAAAGTGCAGATTACGAGCTTTCTAGTGGCATATCGTTGACGCCTTTATGATAATCGAATGAAAATATTTTGGCTTAAAGAAACCATTGTGTGTTTTCTCAAAAACAATTTTCATACAAAAATATGCGAAAAAATTGGGAAAACGCCGTTTTTTAACTAATGGTAGCTATTATTCGACAAAGCAGAAAAAACTTTACCAGATAGTGCTTTGAAAATATCCAAGACAAGGAGGTCTCTTAGAACGTTAAGTAAACTTTCAAAAGTGTATCTAAAAGAAATTTCGATGTAAAACATGCTTTACGCTAGGTAAAACCAAAATTTTTAAACCGTATTCGTGTTCAGCATGGTCGATTTACTCAAATAACCGCCCTTTAATTCTCAATGTCAAATTTAAAATTCCACTCAAGATAAAAATGATTTAAAATTTGAAAAAACTCGAATTTAAATAATTTGTTTCTTGAGCGGAATTTGACATTTGACAGTGAGTGTGAGAATCAGTGAGCACTGTCTTAAGAAAAATCGACTATGCTGAACACGAATCCAGCGTCAGTAATTCAGGTTTCTCCGCCGAAATCAAAGTTTTAGGTCAAGATAATTTTTGTAATATGCTTTTGAACGTTTGCTCTGAAAGCTTTGTCTTGGATTATTTCAAAGCACTATCTGGTGCAGTTTTTCCCGCTCTGTTGATGAATATCTACCATTGACAAAAAACGGACAAAAACTTTTTTGTGCATATTTTTTTGTATGAACAACGTTTTTGAAAAGAACAGAATAATTTCTTCAAATTAAATTTTTTTCATTCGATTGTCATAAATACCTTAACAATATGTCATTCGAAAGCTCGTAATCTGCGCTTTCTTTTGCACATAAAATCAGATTAACCTATTCAGAAAATTGGCGTGGTCTACCTCTTTCAATTCCATAGGAAAAAATCGTGACTTGGTTGGTTCACAAGAACAACTGACAACCATATAGTGACTTTTGTAATTTTTTTTTCACCATCGTGTTCAGCGTGAAATTTTGCACAAGAACCTACCTTTAGGACTTACGGCCTTTCCCGTGTTAAATAGCTAGTCTAACAAAGGCTGGCCCACCTTGCGCCCTAGACTTTGCCTAAACTATAAAAAGTTCACCTGAATTTTATTTTGATCACTTGGGATATTTTTTAACTAAAAATTCATCTTGAAGCCAAATATTACGAACAAATATTAGTAGTTATTAGTCTGTACGCAGACAACTTAAATAGATCAAGCGGTCTCGGTTACAAATTTTACCACATAAATATTTACGGTGATAGATCACTTTTTGGCTCAGCAATATATAGGAGCAACGGTTGTGACTTTTCATACACACTTCAAATATTGACTAATTCAAGGTGAGGGAATTATTGGGATTTAAAAATTGTCATACTCTGGTCAATAGAAGCAGGGTGTCTTCGTCTGTCCGGGTTCGCAGGTTTCATTGAGCTGTTTTTACTTTTCTTCAATGCCAGATTTGGTGATTGATAGACAATGCCTTTGTACACAAATATTTCTCTACGAAGACGTCTTTGAATGGTTTCAAAACTTGCTTTATCACCATCACCATTGCTAGCTAACTCATTCAATAGACGAAAAATTTCTTTGGATTCAGTCTACAAAAAACAGATTCAAAGTATTTTTGCTCAAAAAACAAGCCTCACATCAAAATTTTTTGTTTCATGTTCTAAAGTGGACCATAATTGGCTAACATCGAGAAATAATTTCAAAAAAATTAAGTAAGTGTTTAACAAAGTAAGTGTTATTATAGTTAAAGTGATGATAAGCTTCTTTTGATAAGTGAATTTTAGCATTTGATAATCTTAAATATTCTTAACAATGAGATCAGAACCTTTTTATTTTTATCTGTGAACGAAAACGAAAAAGAGTGCATAAATTTAATAAAAACAGAAAAGGTAGAAATTTCTTTTGTGGTTGTGACTTAGCTTCCTTTTGCGCACACTCTCGTAAAACAACAATGAGTAAATGTTTTAAAAGAACAGCTTCGCTATAATAATTAAGGTCAGCTGACTGTAAAATTTGTAAAACAGAAATTAGAAATAATTTTTGATACAAATCGATGCAACACAATATGAAAGACAAAAAATGTTTAATTTATAAAAAAATTGACACATTTTTCAAAACATATTGGATAAAATACTGAAGAATTTATGTAACTATAGCTGTAACTTTATTTTATATATTTATTGGTAGAGCAGTTTGGTATGCAATTTCACCACTGTTTACTACAGATAAAAGAGATACTAATAATCAAAATAAAGAGATGAAAGACATCCAATTTTAGATAGGCTCGCAAAATTGGTTCGCAAAATACCCAATTACAGAATACCCAAAGACAAAATACCCAACGGTCAAAATACCCAATGGTCAAAATACCCAAAGACAAAACACCCAATATGCATATTGTGCAAATAATGTGCACTATATGCTATTATCATAATAACACAACATCTAATTTGCACCATATGGCTTTAAATGTTGATAGGCCATCAAAAGTCCACCAAAAAAAACATATTTTGTCTTTGAGTATTTTGACCATTGGGTATTTTTTCCATTGGGTATTTTGACCATTGGGTATTTTGACATTGAATATTTTGTACTTTGGGTATTTTGTCTTCGGGTATTTTGATCCTGCACAATTCAATATATCAAAAGAAAAAGATAAAAAAGATATAATCAAGTTTACAAATATCTAAAAAACTCAAAAGATAGGTTACCAAATGTCATATTGCATCTGCGTTTTGTGCAATTGTTGTAGATTCTAGTAGTAATATTATAGATATTATAATATATCGTGGTGAAAATGCAGCTCAAAAGTTCAATAAATACATAATAGAAATGTGTGATTATTTGATAAATTTAAAAGATGAAGTTACGAAAACTTTAACGGTAGAACAGCAGCGAAACTATGATTATAATACTATTTGTCCCGAATGTTTTAATTAATATGCTAGTAAAAAAGTAAGAGATCAAGACTTCACTGGAGAATTTAGAAGTCCATTGTGTAATAAATGTAATTTAGCTAAGAAGAAATCTAGATTTATACCAGTATTTTTCTATAATTTGAAAGGTTATGATTCGCATGCAATTATAAGTTCAATTAACGATGAAATTATCGATAAATTAAAATTTACTGTCATACCAAATAATTCTGAAAAGTATATTATTATTATTTTTTGGTTTTAAGCTTTAGTTATAAAAAAGCTTGTAATTCTCAAAACTTATGCAAACACAACTTATGATGTAAGATTTTTAGATTCAATGTCATTTATGATGGCATCTTTACATTCATTAGCTAAAAAGTTAACAGATGAGCAACTTAAAATTACTAAAATGTATTATAATAATGATGAAACATTTAAACTTATGAGAAGAAAAGGTGTATATCCATACAGTTAAATGGATTCACATAAAAGATATCAAGACACTGAATTACCAAATATCTTGAATTTTTATGATTTGCATTGTTCTTTGTGAGGAGGCGATATAAGGCACTCCGGCTCATTATTTATGTTGCTGTTATAATTTAATGAGTGAGATTGTTTTTCATTGCCAGTTTTTTGAAAAATATCACCTTACGGCAGGGATCGCAACTCAAAAGATTGAAATTCAGCACGCCAGCTTCTAAAAATCAGCACGCGGGTCGAAAAATCAGCACTAAGTGCGACGACTATACAACATCTTTGTAGAAAACAACATCTCAACGTCAATTCTTCATCCCGAATGAAAACAAAGTGAAATTTGATCAACAATACTTTCCTACTCCACCAATTTTCCTTCGCAACTCGTCATCCGACATCAGAAGCTTGAACATCTCGCCGCACTTGTAGTCCAAATTTGCCAGGACTTGTAGGATCGCCTTCACCGTAGTTGCAACCTTGGTATTGCAACCTTGGAATCGGAGAACATTGTGCGGAAGAGCCCTTCGGATGATACACAGTCGGTGGAGGCGAACGATTGATGGTGTCGAGCGGTATGGTAGGCCCAGGTTCCTTCAGCGGCAGTGGCTTTGTCATCATTGGCGGTAGGAATAGACTTGTTTGTGAGGAAGTTAGAGACCGATTGTGTAGACACATTGGCTCTGACGGCGGCTTGATGCTTTGGCGTATCCTGATGGCGAGTGATTGCTGGCTTTCCTGTAGACGTCAGATCGATTTCGGCGGGACAGAGAGTGCAGCGCGCATGGTAGTCGTCATTCCCCTTCACGATCCATTTGAACTTCGTGGCGTAGTCGGGCAGGAACTTGTGCTTGCGCTTTTGGATCTTCGAAGTCATATCTGAAATGATATTCTTTATTGATAGTATCAATGATTTTCGGAGGGGGCGAATGAAAAAAACAATGGTTTGAATCGTTATTGGCGAAAAACTCGTTTGGCGAAGTGTTCATGTTGGCCAAATAATTTGTGGTTCAAATCCTCATTGTTCCAAAACATTATTTGGCCAAAACTCCGTTGGCCAACCGTCACGCTACCTGAAAATCAGCACAAATCAGCACAAAATTTTGAAAATCAGCACAAATCAGCACAATCAGCACATTTTAAAAAAATCAGTTTTTGACCCTGAAAATCAGCACGGTGCTGATTTTATCAGCACGGTTGCGATCCCTGCCTTACGGGCATTTAATTATCGACTTTTTGTATATTTACACCAAGTGCACTTGGCAAAGAAAAATGGTGTGCTACAAAGACAATAAAATTTCACTTCCAAGGAAACCGCCCGCGCTGTCATATGTAAGCTCTAATTTTTCATTTCCTTATAACATTTCATAATGTTTTTTGTTTTGTTTTCGGATACCTCAGTTTCCAAACGTAACTTCGTTAGATTACATAATTTGTATGTAAAATGCAACACCAAATTTGTGAAATCCAGCACTTTATTCCTTATTTTCGCCTATCTAGGGCTAGTAAATATTTTCCGATTATAAGAGCACTAGAAATAAATGACCATGGTCTTAAATAATAGTAATAAATTTGAGTAATAAAGCCGGGAAGTATAATATTTGGAGCAAAATCATTCCGTTCGCAGAGTAATTGATAAAAAAATCGTAAAGTTATCCTAGGTCACTGCTACTAGAAGATCTCAGCAAATATCAAAACTGAACATACAGGTCCCAACATTTTTTATTTCAACAATAACAAATGCACGAGACAATCATATGGAGACATTAGAGTGATTCTAAGGACTGTACTCGATAGGCAGATTCTTGCGACGAACCATTCCATCGCCCTGGAACTATTCGCGACGGAACGGGCGACGGTCATTTGGTCCCCGAAATTCACCAATTTAAAATTTTCGAACAGGTTCGAATCGCATAGCAAAGCATTTTTTTCTACCATATATTATCCCGAATAGGTCTCATTCACCTGGGGCATCGGAAAATTTTGGATTTAGAAAGAAATATTAAAGAATATATCGGAGGGGAAGGGAATACTAAAGGCCACTTGATGATATTCGATTCACCCTCAGTGGTCCACCCTAAATGAAACAGATTGGCCATTAGTGGTCCTAACCATTTTCAATAGTCCAGATCAACTACCAATGGTACAGATCCATCCTCAATGGTCTTGATTCAACCTGTAAAAAATCTTTTGAGTGTCCTCTTGGTTCATTTGGGTGAACGCAGTCAACTTTTTTAAATTAATCTTTTTTACCATGTGAAAAACTCCTATCATTTTTTTACATAATTTGAGTTCAGTTCTAATGGATGACTTCATCCATTCATTAACCTGGCATTTGCATGGGTTTTCAACACTTTGCCAGGTCATCGCCCAGTTTTTTAAAGACGTCACATTCCCGGTCACATTCATTTGATTATTTACGCATTTCACGCCTTTTGGGGATCTTAATGGGTAGTCTCTTTTTTTGCTTTTTATTTATTTCTTTCCAACCCATTAAGAAGACCGTATTGCTAAGTATTGCTAAATCCTTTTAAGGTATAAAAAATCTTCAAAACTCATAGAGCTCAAGATTTCGAAATTCGGGTTCCGGCCTCCATTGTAATCATCATATAAAGCGAAGTAATCTTTATTCTTAACCAAGAAGGAAAGTGCAAAGAATAGTAACAAGAAAAAAGGAGCCAACATTTAAATTTTAAAACCATTTTCAACTGAAAATTAACCTTTTTGTTCATAGCCAGCCAATTCATCGGATGTAAAGCTTCATACCCTCCATGTACCGCACTTTGCCTAAGAAAATTTCTAAATAATCATTTAGTGTGCAAAACATTAGCGGCTCTTTTGCTGTTTAGGGCCCCCCATCAAAACATACACATAATAATCAAATCCGTTTATTCTCACTAACAAATACCATTTTTTGCGTTCAATATTATACAATTGATAAATTTGAGACCAAAGATGATAGAATATATCACATCCAGCAAATTTTCAGTTTTATCAATCGTTCATAAAGATCTTTTAACTTGAAATTGCGAAGTTCTTCCATCTAAAAATGAAATATAAAAACCCGACTCACTGGAATAAAAAATAAAATTTAATTGGACTGAAAAATAGATAACAAATGAAAAAGTATTTGTAGATGACCGAGATGCAAAAGATGGTTTTAAAGCGCTTCAGGAATTGAAAAATTAAAAAAAAATAAGGGGGCCCTAAACAGCAAAAGTGCCACATTAGCAAAAAGTGCATTTAGTACTTGATGAGGTTTATTGACCTGCTACCATCTGCATAAAAATAATTATAGTAAAACACCCGGAATTTCACCATTTTAATAATCTAATTCAATAATAATTAAATTGAATCAATTGAACTCTTTGTAAGAGAACGATTTGTCCCCCTTTTTATAAATTGGCACCACAATTGAGGTTTTCCAAAAACTCGGAATCTTTTTCTTAATGGATTCAATTCCTGTTAATGGATTCAATTCCTGTTAATGGATTCAATTCCTGTTAATGGATTCAATTCCTGTTAATGGATTCAATTCCTGTTAATGGATTCAATTCCTGTTAATGGATTCAATTCCTGTTAATGGATTCAATTCCTGTTAATGGATTCAATTCCTGTTAATGGATTCAATTCCTGTTAATGGATTCAATTCCTGTTAATGGATTCAATTCCTGTTAATGGATTCAATTCCTGTTAATGGATTCAATTCCTGTTAATGGATTCAATTCCTGTTAATGTTAATGGATTCAATTCCTGTTAATGGATTCAATTCCTGTTAATGGATTCAATTCCTGTTAATGGATTCAATTCCTGTTAATGGATTCAATTCCTGTTAATGGATTCAATTCCTGTTAATGGATTCAATTCCTGTTAATGGATTCAATTCCGTTACTTGCCGTTGGCTCACCAGTTTGGATTAATAAATGAAAGCTCCACGTTTTTGGCAGATATCTTAATTACATGTTCTTGTTCTTAACGTGGTTGTGCTCCGTAGTTAGCCTAGCTTGCTCGTTTTCAGTGACAGCTCTTTTTAAAAGTACCGGTTACTTGAAATTTGACTGTATTGGAAATACATAAGCATTTTGCAAATAAGACCCCAACGATTTGCAAGTCTCAAAATTGGATTAACATAGGTTTTATTCAAGACAACTGACAAATACCAAAAAAATAAATAAAAACGTTTGAATTGGCGGACTTCGGAATTTGGGGGCCAAATGACCGGAGACTAAATGACCGGGGGGACCAAATGACCTAATGCCTGACCGAACTGCTTGGCTGCAAGTGCCTGTTGGTGATGGTGTCTCTGCGCATACGCTGACCAATTCGGGAGAGTCGCGCCTAGCCTTGAAGGTCAAGTCGACAAACAATGATCACTTTCGTCTCAAGCCTGTCTTTGGATTCGTGGAGCCTGGTCGGATTGCTGCTTTGGAGCGTCGCCTCATTCCAACATTTTAAAATTTGAACATTTTTGATTATTTCAAAAAAAATTTTTTTTTTCAAATTTTTTGACAAATAAATTGTGGGTAAAAAAAATTCAAAACGAGATACGCTTCGAAAAGAGGTTTCTCAGTTAAAATTTTTGAAATATAACTGGCGAACCATAAAAACTGGCGGTGGCAGAATTAGAAAAAAATTTAGCTGAGAATATTGTCGCTAATAATCTGATCATTTTCGATTTTCATGCCAAAATTTTTAAAAACGAAAAACATAACTTCAACAAAATTTTTCGATTAAATAATGATTTGTTTACCGAGTTCAAGAAGAGTGGAAAAACAGTTGCAAAGGTCGGTCAAACAAAAACCGTGAAATTTTGGAAATTCGGGAAAAAAGAAACGAATGATTTAATACCACAGATGCACACTATAAAATCAATTTCAAGCAAAATTTTTGGTGGACTTCGATCAACTCATTCAAATTTTTCATAATATGCTGTTAATGTTGGAAATAAAAAATAATGATAGATTGACATGCTTTTACAGCACACTCAGTTAAATAATCCGAGTTCGAGCGGTGCGCGAAAAAATGACAAGAATATTTCACCATATAAATTATTGGCTGAAAATTTGTCAAATTACATGCGGTATAATGAAGAAATCGAACTTCGCGATACAACTATCTTCGCCAGAGTTTTGAATATTCCGAATGGACAAAAAGGTCCAAAATTTTTAATTTATCAGAAGCTATTATGTCAATAAACTCAATAATCCAAATTCAAAATGATGTTAATTTATGTTTGCCGGGATCGATTATAGTAGCTCTTACTTATTTTAGCTACAAAGAAAACATCAAAAATTTGTTTATGTTACTCGGTTAGCGCTTTTAACTGAGTCAAATATCAAAACAATCCGAGATTCACGTAAATCATTACAAAAAGATTAGCTACAAATTTACTTCAAATTTGCAATTTAGAAACGGAAAACTTTCTCGGGTCATTAGATGACATAATATCTAATAGAAGGCCCCCTCGACTTTGAGGGTTTGTATCTCGCAGCAGAGTCAATATTTTAGAAAGCTGTTTGATGCATTTTCTTAACTCCCACGAGCTCTACCGATTCTGTTTTTTAGATTTTGGTTAAGCACCCTAAAAATTCGAGATCGACCTCAAAATTTTCTGATTTTGGGGGGTTTGAAAAATAGAGGGCCCGGGCCTACTATTAGAGGAAATACGGTAATTGTGATACTTGTAAGGAGACACTATAAAAAGGTGTTACAGTAAGTGCAGAGACTGTAAGAGACTGAGGACGTAAAATCGAGATTTGACTATAGGTGTGAAAGAAAATAAACGAATTTTCAGTTCCTATAAAGAGTTGCCAGTTGTATTGATTTATTAGAATTTTTCAAATCCCAATTCAAATTTTAAATCTATTTACAGTTACCGTATTATCTCTAATAAGCGCCCCGGGGCGCTTATTTTTCAACGCTCCGAAAATCGGAAAAATTTTGGGTCAATCGCGAGATTTTTGGGTGTACAACCTAAATCTAAAAAGTAGAATCGGTAGAGCTCGTGGGAGTTAAGAAAATGCAAAAAACAGCTTTGTAAAATATTTGCTCTGCCCGAGATACAGACCCTCAAAGTAGAGGGGGGCGCTTATTAGAGAGGGGACGCTTATTAGAGATAATACGGTATCTATTTACAGTTATCTATTTACAGTTATCTATTTACAGTTATCTATTTATAGTTATCGAAAATCAAAACTTTCGATTGATAACCTACTTACCAAGTACTACTTCTCCCAAAACCAGCATTTTGAGAGATTTTTTGTTATTGAAAACTTATTTATAACATTGCTGTGGCAGTCCCTTGGTTTTACGATCATCACAGATTTTATTTTTAACAAGGACAATAAATATAACAACATTGAAAAGAGAAAACCGAGCAGAGGAGTTGATCGCAAACATGTTCAAGTCCATCAAAAAAGCGGGCTAAAGGATACCCATTCTTAACTAGGACCGAACAAAATTTTTTTTTATTATGTTGGGAATGGGTCAGCTTGTTTATGGGTAGAGAGGGAGGGAGAGAAAAATACAGATAAAGAGATAGATTAGTGCTGATCTTTAGGAAAGATTGCAAAGAATAATAATAAATTAGTATTTGTTTTTCAATTCATGGTGTTTTAGCTGACAAATCATCATATATAAACTAGGTAAGTGTGTAATTCCCCATAAATATAGACAAGTGATAAAAAGGTGGGGTGGTAAATCAGTTGTTTCAATCTCTCCTCTTGCTCGACTCGATGCTCGGTCCATCGTCGTCATCATCTTCGGGGGATGCATAGACGTCTGCATCATCATCGTCGTCCACGTCCTCAGAAGGGGATGATGATGAGCAGGAGATTAGTTCCCGTTTTTCTGTGACTGGTTCACCCCTTTTTTGACCACCACCATTTTCCGTGGCTACTGCTGGAGATGCTGTAAAATTGAACTTATAATGTTGCAAAAGAAGTGCAAAAATAATTTTACCAATGAAAGATGGCTCAGGCTGAGCTTTGAGACTGTCCTGGATCACCTGCTCTAGTTTTGTTTGCTTGGAATTGTTGAGGAAGGGTGAAACACTTCTCTTTGTAGCTCTATTTCTGTTGGATTCTTCCATTATCAATGCTTCAGCAAAGCCGGGAAACAGGTTTTCATATTGGGCAGGGTCAGCTAGGCTTTCTCCAACATTCTATAATAAATAAATTGTTTTCTGTAGAACAAGTCAATAATTATCATTACACTTGTGAATAACCCTAGCTTTTCCAATCCACAATACGAAAAGAAAACATATAAAAGCAACACATTTTTAAAAATTAAAAATTTAAAAAACAACCCATTCAGAGAATTCTACCTCGGGACTCGGAGTCTTGAGATTCTAAACTTGTGTATGCATTACAAAGATAACCATACATAGAAAAGGGAAGATGGCATAATGCACGGTGATAAAACTGGAGACGTAAGAGAAAGTCCAAAAGTTAGCCCGCAAATGTACATTCCGGGCATACAAGGCAACCGAGCTGCTAGCTAACTGTGGTCCAAAGCTAACCGGCACGAACGAGGGTCAACTGCCGACCACCCCAACTGCCGATCAATTAAAAAATTCTGTCAAAAAAAGTTTTCCCTTTGGGTGACTCAAGTCAAATACTTAAAGAATATTTTACCTTTTTAATACTGCATAGGCGTTTGCGTACAAATTTAAGGTTTTATACATTTATTTAACTTACGCTGGCCTACCCCGTCAAAAAGGCAAGTAAAACATTTGTAGTCCGAAAAACACGTTTAAGCCCGTCTTAACATACGTTTCTACTCTTCAGGTTTTGCTTAAGTTATAAAATGTATAAAACTTTGCATTCGTATGCAAACTTGTTTGGTTTATGTGATAGGCCACAGTTAACAAAACTATTTAATTTTCTGTCTTTCTGGCATTTTTGTTCACTTTTTTATAAAAACTTTTTATCGATTTTACGACTTCTCAAAAAGGTAATATTTGAATCTGCCGTTAATCTGTGAAAAATGCCCGCTAATTTGAAATCCCCGCTAATTATTGAAAAATTCCCGCTAATTTTTTTCTAGGTAACTCACTGCGTTATTGCTGCACCTAAGGGTGGTTTTGCACGCTGAACACGATTCTGGTGTTCCTTTTTTAGGTATTCAAGCAATTATTTTTTTTACAGATGCACTTTGCTGCACTTAGTTATTGATCAAAGAAACCAGGGGTCTCAAGTCTTATATGTAGAAGCTGCCAAGAAAGAAGCAACCAATAACAAGTATAATGTAGAGAATTTCGAGTGCTGTTATTCTCGTCGAAAGGGATGCAAATGTGAAGCTCTACTTAGAATCCGTCGCCCAAGCACTACGAAAGAGATTTTTGTTGAGGTGGCAATGAAGCATTCTAGTCATGAGTCAACAGATCGCCGTCGAATTTCTTCTCCTCACAAGCAAATCATCAAGGAAAAAATCAAGGATGGGAAAACTGCCGCTTTAATCAAACAAAACTTAATGGTTCGTTGATGTTCTTAATCAGTCTAAATGAGCTTCTAATCACTGCTTAGGAAATGCCGAATGTGGCGATTGCTCCTTTGCTTCAACAAATATAACACTTTGCCAGCTACCAGAAGAGGGCAAAGCTTTTGCAATCGTTTCCCGCCTCCGGCGGAGGCGGGAAAAATTTTAAGGCGCCGGCGGAGGAGGAGGCGGGATTTGAAAATTTTGCTGCCGTGCAACTATTATCCAGATCGTCAGGTGAGTGTAGTTTTTTAAGATAGTTCAACTTTTGCTATAAATTAAGGCTCCGTCCCTTATTCCAAATATCAGTCCGCAAGTGTTCAGGAAGCGTACCAGCTAGAGCAAGAATCTCGTTCTCTCTACAGGACTTCAGTCAATGGAAGCAATGTCTTTGTCATGCCATCTGCTGCAGCCTTGGATCAGAATGTTCGGGAACTCTACATGCGAATTATCGGAGGAAACTACACTTTCGAGCAGTTCAAAACTGTGCGGTCAGTTTTTCACTTGATCATTCCTTCTTCGCATTGGCTGAATTACTTCTCATGCTCCTGCTTATTGGGTGGAAAGAAGTCACCGTGTAAACATTCCGTGATGGTTATGAAGAAGCAAGGAAAGGTGGCATTTCTGAGACATACCACAGCAGAGCCACCGGGGAAAAAAAGGAAGCGAGGACGTCCATGACAAGGATAAGATCAAATATTATTTTTATTATGATTTTATTGTTATTATTGGTGGGTTGAAATAAAGTGTATCTAGAATTGTTTTTATGTATGGACCATGTTTCGGACAAATAACAACCTACCGTATTTATTCTAATAGAACACCATGGTGCTCTATTTTTCGACCCCCCCTCGACCCCTGGTGCTCTATTAGAGACTGGTGTTCAAATGAAGACTGGTGCTCTATTTTTCAACCTATCAGTACCGCAGACGCATCGCAAATTACCAATTTATTACCCTAAATACTGTACGAACTGCTTCTATAACCAATACCTTTATACATACTTTATCACAACCAAACAAACAATTGAACGTTCATTCCAACGAGGCATTACTATCATTCATCAAGTCTTCCTCTTCCTCACCAAGATCTACTTCCTCCAAGAGCTGTGCGATTTCTTTTTTCATCGTTGCTCTCGAACCCATCTGGCCAAGTCTACGTCAAGATCTGCAAATGTTAGATGTCGACCAGCTCCTTGCAATCGTTTAGATCCCTTTCTAAAATGACAATGATAAGGTGAAATGAAGTAAACGAACTGAGATGTAAAAGCTTACTGTTGTTCACGAAGTTTTTCCTCTTGCTGGCACCAGTCCATGACACTTCTGCGGCTGAGATTGAACTTCTTTCTGACGGACATTGTGCTCTAATAGAGACTGGTGTTCAAATAGAGACAGGTGCTCTATTAGAATAATTACGGTATATTATTTGGTCTATTCCGGCTACGGACAGGAAGCCACTGATGAATTAGAGACTAAACGGGACAGTACTTACACTCTCCACTCTTCATGTGCTACCAAATTTGGGACACTGAGTTGATTCATCGTTCAGTCACGGCGTCTTGTATTAATTTTTTTGATTCTTTGTTCTTTCTTAGAAAAATCCAAAGGAAAATTAAATATTACCCAGAGTTTGAACAATTGAATATGAAACACCAGAATCGTGTTCAGCGTGCAAAACCACCCTTAAGTGCAGCAATAACGCAGTGAGTTACCTAGAAAAAATGAGCGGGCATTTTTTACAGATTAGCGGGCAAAATTAAATACCACCCTTCTCAAAAAGGGTTAGTGACTTTTTAGAGTCCGAATTTTATGAATAATCAGATGCAAATGTTTTCACAGAAAAATAATTTATTAAAGGAGTATATTGCGACGGTTCGAAAAATCAAAAAATGAGTATTTTTGAAGGATAGGATGGCATATACAGTAAGTGTTCTAATAGAGCCCCCGGGGTCTCCGAAAATCGAACCCTCCGAAAATCGGGAAAATTTTGGGTTAACCTCGAAACTTTTGGGTGAAAATTCAAAATCTAAAAAGCAGAATCAGTAGAGCTCGTGGGAGTTCAGAAAATGCAATGAACAGCTTTGCAAAATATTGACTTTGCTCCGAGATTCAGACCCTCAAAGTCGAGAGGGGGCTCTATTAGAACATTTACGGTAATTGGACATCGTTGAATGTTTGGAGCTTATTCATTATTATTATTTCGCAAAGAGGACCGCTGTAAAAGTTATCAGCACAAAATGCTGAACAAGATGCTCACTTTAATACAAATAGCCGTTCTAGTGTTAAACCGAATTTGTAAAAAAGCTGCGCCTTTTGGGCCATAAAACACAAACGCTTATCCACTGCGCCACCGAAGACACTTATTCCTACTCAGCTGATCTGGTGAGCCCCTTCAAGTATACATTTTTTGTATTATATACCTAGAGATAGCCTAAAGTTGTGGCTACACATAAGCATGTGCATTTGTAGAAAAAAGTCAGCAAGTGTCAATCAAACCAATCGAAGAAAAACCCAGAAATGACAGATTTTTACGGATACGGCTAATTGTTTCCGGCTTATATAAAATGACCGATTGTTCCACGCTAGTATAAAAGGGTCAATTGTTCCCGTCATATGTAAAATTCAGTTCTATACAGAGATTGCGTGATATCGATTTGTCCCAATTTGACATGATATTGATATGATATCGACCAAAAAATTTCCATCTGACATGTTACTGATATGATACCGACTTGATACGCTGCCAGTCTGATATGATACCGACTTGATACGCTGCCAGTCTGATATGATATTAGTCCCGAATTCTCCATCTGATATGATACCTGATATGATAGTAGGCAAGAAGTCTTCCTCTGGCATGGTACTGATATGCTACCGACTTGATATGATATTGACTCGGTATTATATGATATCATTTGATATCGCATGATATCAGGCCAAAATTTTGATATCAGGCGCTTATGACATGATATCTCACAAAGCGAAAGAGATGAATCAATTTATTCCACGTTCATTCAAAAAGTGGCAAAAGTATGTCAAATGTGGCTATTAAGAGAGACGACCAGCTGCTTGTTAAGGTAATTGAATGACGTCCGCGCCCGTTTGTAGTTAGTGGCCATATCCGCGTAGCTGAACACCCTCTCGACGGGAGCCGACGACGCTGGGGTTGCGAAGATTTCAAGAGCGAGGTATGCAATTTGAAGTTTAAAGTTCCATGGCTTGTCTCGAGTGGTTGATGAAGCGAAAATGGAAAGTATAGACTGGAGGGAAGAAGGAGAGGAAGTAAGTAAGTAAAAAGGGCGGCGATTCAATTTGAAATTTTCTGATAAGAAAAGTTTGATATGATACTGATATGATATTGACTTGATATCATATCAATCTGATATGACACCAGCCTCGAAATTCCCCTCTAATATGATACTAATATGATGTCGGGTTCGGAATTCCCGTCTGATATGGCACTGATATGATACCGGGGGATATCGTGGGAAATCATACCGGGGAAATCATGTTAATGTCATATCATATGATATTGAATATCATATCAAATGTACTGATATCACGCAATCTCTGGTTCTATAGGAGCGTACTACCGCTTAAGAAAATCCGCTTCATAAAGCGTGACATACATAAAACGTGACTTTCCCATGTGACATCAAAACGAAACAATAACACAACAACAAACATAAACACTCTACTGATCCATACGAAATTGTGAGTCAGTCGACGAAGGTAATCAATAAGGTTAGTTTTACTATAGCGCTGAACTAAGATCCTAGTATCAGCTTCTCTGTATATTATGCGCTTTGAAATTGAAATCCATATCAACACTAGAGTATTTGTAGATAAAAAGAAGAAAATATTGGCAAAAAAAAGTAAATAACAACAGCAATAACGAAAATAAGTCGAAAACTTGAAAAATAAAACTGTCTTCGTAGCTATATATTAGCCGGGAACAATTGTCCCTCTCATACTAGCCGGGAACAATTGTCCCTCTCATACTAGCCGGGAACAATCGGCCACCGGGAATTGACGCGTACCGAGATTTTTATACGAGGTTTCCTGCAGACTTTGACCTGCAAATCAACTAGAGTATCTGCTGAACCTCGCGCTGAGGATCTTGTTAGATAAATGAGAGTCGGAGGCCAAATTTTGACAACAAACTTTTAAATAAAATATGGAAAAAACAGGGAATGCACTCAGTGGGATTCGAACCTGTGACCTAAGAAATGCGTTTATGAACGTTCACCAAAAGTACACACATACCACTTTAGGTTGGATTAACATGTAACAGAAAACCTATTCTGTACAAAGATACTTTTTATCCACTTTAACGACTGAAGAAATTTTCTTTTGGTTAAAATTGGATAATTGGTCGGCAGTTGAAAGTTGGCAGTTGTAACGGTCAACAGTCGCCCTTTCACCGCCGGTACACCCAAAAACTGAAACGAGAAATAAGAAACGCAAGAGGAACGCATCATTTACTGACAGAAAACATAACAGCGAGGAATTTTATAAATCATATCTCAAGAGGCCGAAAGATTCACTCATTTTTGTTGTTTCGAGACCTTCATTGACTAGACATCCGCTGGTAGGCCCTAAAACAGATATGTAAGAGAAAATAGACAGACGACAGTAAGTGTGACGGTTAAAAATTAGTTGAGAAAAGGAAAAGACGCTTAATGACATCCAAGGTTTGAAGAAAACCATCGACAGATGAACTCATCAGGTCAATGTTTTGAAACGGATGTATGTCAGTAAACGGGACGGGATCCCGTCCCGATGCATCAAAATTTAACCCAAAATCTCTTCCCAGAATTTTTCTGTCTCTACATGTCAGTAACTGTAATAAAAATTTGACCCACTTTTTTCCCAACTCCAGAAAGCGCTTGACTTGCTTTCACTCGCCACAGTGCAACCTGAAATAAACCATGTCAAATCCCAAATAAAAAACTGTAACCTACCAATCTTGGAACTTGGCTAGGACAATAAGTGTGTGCAAAGAAGGCAGCTTCAGGAAGGCGGCCAGTTTCAACCAGAATATCAATGCACTTTTCTACATCACTGAGCAATAAATTTGAGAGGAATGACACGTTATGCTGACCACTAGCGTATGAATCATTGGCCAATTGATTCATCTATAAGTTAAAGAATCATGAAAATTTTCAAGTGCGAATTACACAACACTTTGAAAAAAGTGCGTCAAAATAAAATAAAAAAAAGTACCACAGTTAAAAAAACCATTTGAGGACAAGCAGAATATTTCAGTGAATGACTCAAATTTCTGCGATTCTCAGATAATTTTTCAAAACTAAAATTAGTTTTTAGCCACTTTGAGATGTCAGTACGGTTGAGACCAAACAAAATTATTAAAAAAAATCTTTGCTGCATAATACACACCTTATGGTTTTCAATACGTGCAAATTAAAAAGAGAATTATTTTCCAATCACATAAACCATGAGCAACATTACGATAATTGGTGAAATTTAAAAGAGATTTACCAATTTCGCAGATCCGGCACAAGAGGCCAGCATTAGCAATCCACCATAGTCATGAGCCTTGCCTAGACATTCCCCAGCTAGAAGAAGCTCGCTTTTCATTGTCGCCACTTGCGCCACCTGCTTCCACTTTTCTTCGCTGTCTGCTTGATGAGCCAATTCAAAAGCAGTCTTCAAGTCACCCAAAGAGAGAGCCAGCTCAAAACGATGCTCTGGATCTTTGCTGACTGCAAGAGCTTGCTTTTTGAATCCCTGAAAAATTTAATTACAGAACACGATTACAGTAAGACACCAACCTGCTTCTCTAAAAAATGGGCAACCCTAGTGCATTGCCTCTCAGGGATTGTCCTCAGAATAGTGTCTGCTGCATCAAAATCACGGCGCATTACAGCTGTCTGATATTCTAGAACGGAGAGGAGAAGTTTGTAGGAGACGATATTGTGGTCCTTGTCACAAGCATAAATTCTGTTGTCTTTGGGAATGAAGCCAAGCTAAAGGGACATGGTAAATTAGAAACCGAGAAAAACAAAGCTTATTGACCAGATATAACGGACGATCTAGATGAGCAACTGTAACGAGCTCTCCTCCAACACAATAGCTGAGCCTGTTCAGTAAGGTGGTAAAGATGAAGCAATCCCCTATCCAAAAGGCAGTTTTGACGCATTCAGACTGCTCCGCTGAAATTTCAGAAAGTTATGATTTTTTTGTTCAAATCAGTACTCAACAAATCGCTTAGAGTTTGAATTTGTCAGTGCGGTTATGAACATTCAAAATTATGGAGTAAACTTTGCTGCGTAATACACACTTGATGATTTTAGCCCACGTACAAAGCGAAAAGAGAATTATTTCTCAGTCACATAAACCATGAGCATAACCTAATTGGGAAAAAGCAAAAAATCTCACCAATGACTTCAAAAGCCTCCTCAATACCATCCGCACTTGCTTCAGCCAGATTAGCGTTGGCCACCGCATCAGTATTGTACTTGAGAATGTAGAAAGACTCCTCCCCCAGCAATGGCCACCATTTCCCCCATTTTCTGACCAGAACACATGCTTTGCCGATATTTCAATTCTTCTTATCAGCTGACTGCTTTCCCAATCATAAAAGCACAAGGATGACGAAGACTTGACAGCAAGAAGATGACCTCCGTCAATTCCATCAATCACAATGTCTGGGCGGAGAGAAGTGGACTCCTTAAAAGAATATCAGCTAATTTATCTATGGGTTTTAGGTGAAAATGGTAGTAAATCCCACTATGGGATCTAACTACCATAGTTGAGTGTATGGGTGAAATTTTACAGTCCCACAATAAGAAGACACCATTGTATCACATGAAAAAGTCACACTTTGAAATTCTTAAAGATCTTTATCAGCGTTGAGCTCTCTCTGACAGCATACAGACTCGGATCAGTGGCCCACACAAATTCCAAGCCAGCACCAAAGGCTTTGTTACGGAGAGCAGTAGCAGTGTATATGATGTATTCCCCATCTCCACAAGCAACGACGAAACGACCATTTGAAGAATGCTGGAGCGTTTGAGGATAAACTTCGCAAGCACCCATATCCTTGACAGACAGAGTCAGGCGCTCACCATCTAAAACAAATAACATTGTAGACAATTTGATTAGAGTGAGCAAAATATTTCCACCTTGCAGAGATTCCAATGTAGATGATTCGATAGTCTTGAGATTAGCTTGCTGCATTTCAGAGTGCTTGGCCCACAGAATTTTTCCAGACGAGTCCATGGATACTGCAGGCTCCTCTCTGCCGAGTTTGATTGTTACTGATCCTTCATCATATCCGATTGCAACTGTGTTTGATCCCTTCAAGGCACTGATACACCACACACGTTCCAATCCATAGTTCAGAGTTGTCTCTAGCCTGTAAATCAACGACTTAATAAACGATTGTAGAGACCAATGCATAAAATACCGATTTGTGTTGGCATGCCAAATCCTGACAGTTGAATCTTCTGAACCAGTGATAATGATAGGCAGCTCAGGGTGGAAACATACGGCGGATACACTTAACAGAAATTATGGGATGTCAAATTTGACTTTGAGAGGAAGCGACTCACTTGTGTGCATGTCCATCCAGTGTAGCAACACATGTCTTATTCTGATAGTCCCAGATCTTGATCAGCCTGTCATCAGCACCCGAGATCAGATAAGGCTTGTCCCCACCATGGTAATAATCAACACAATTCACCTAGAATTATTTTTTAACTCATTACTTTTGCCAAACAGTCAAATCTAGATATAGTGGGATTCCTACTGCGGGAATGGCGCGAGTGTAAAGTACATGGCAGTTCAATACAGTGAATCACTTTTGAACTACAAAATATTCCACCATAGTTATTTTGTCAAGTACACTCCCAATAATTTGACCTTTTGAGTGCTTATCCCGGGATGTCAAATTGTCAGAGTATCAAATTTTCACAGGTTGCATCAAGTTGCCATCACGTTGTTTGACAAAATATTAAAGTCTTTTTTGGACACCTGTGCATTATCTTTTCAGATCAAATTTGAAAATCTAATTCACATACCAATACTTGGTACATAGTGTCAAAACACGAGTTTCAATTACAGGTCCTCAAAGTCTTATTAGAGGAAATACGGTATATGTTCGCATATACGCAAATAGTATATGATAGTATGCGAATAGTATGCGCGAATAGTGTAACGTACGAAAAAATTAAATTTAAACTTTTTTGCCTGTCCCCCTTTTGCCATTTGGTAATAAGTTACCGAAAATTATCAGAAATCGGTAATATTATCGAAAACGCAAATTACCGGAAATTTCACAACCATACATGTGGGTCAAGCTTAAGTCAAATCAGTTAAATTTCAATTTTTTTGGCAAATGCAATTTTGTCGTTTCTTCGCAATAAAAATCTGTAAAATTTTTCAACCACACACAATCATCACACTACATCGCGACTTTACTTATTAACCGTAAAACTTACTCCTTTCTCGTGTCCCTCCAAAGTAAAGTTGGGCACTGGACTTCCGAACTGCCACACCTTGATTGTCTTGTCCAGAGAAGCGGTAGCAAACGTGTTATTGTCTTTTGGATTGATGACCAATTGCATCACATAATGAGTATGTCCTGAACACAAATGAGGGTTTATATCCTACCAGTTTTCCACAAAACGTCAAAACAACCTTCAAAAGTCTGCTTCAACTGCCACTTGTCATCCCAGTCCCACAATTTGATGGTCATGTCATCACTGCTGGTCAACAGGAAAGGCTGGGTAGGATGAACGGCGATTGAGCGCAGGTAGTCTGAATGAGCCTCGAACTGATGAACTCGCTCCAGCGTGTTGTAGTTAAAGACCCGCACATGCATGTCGTCTGAGCCAGTCACAATCCAATTCCTGCGAGCCACAAACCTTGCACACCTCACTGGCAGATCACACACTTCGAAGGATTTAACCAGTTGCTGATTCTCGTAGTTCCAAATGTGCACATTTCCATTGTAGAGGGATACCAACATCCATTGCTCCAACGGGTGAAGATCCACAGATTTGATACGGTCGGATCTGGCTAACAACTTTCTTTTTACATCCAATCGCAATGGCATTTTTCTGTTCTCCTGAAAATTAAAAAAGTTATACACACGATATTTTTGAAAATTTTGTCTACAGTACTATTCCCAGAACACTTTCAGAATAGATTTTTTGCATTCAACTCAGCTCACAATAGCAACTTTTGGTATGCAATATGTCAAGGTCATAATTTTTCGTCTGTTCCACTGTGATTTGACAGATACCCTAATAACATAGTTCGAACAGGCACAAGATACAACCAAGCACGTGCAAGAACGTGCAAGCAAGTTTTTACCATAAAAATTGCCTGGAGAAAAGTTGTATAGCCAAACCTCGATTTAGTGACCTCCGGTCACTAAATAGAGGAGCTACTCAATCGGGAGTCAATTAATCAGTAGTACCGTTCCTTGACTACAGAACAAATCAATTTCAGGAGCCAGTAAATCTAGGGAATGACCAAACCAAGGTTCGACTCTGATAAAAAGTGTGCCATTAAAAATCATGCACTTTTTACAATGAAGTTGTAGAAACGTTTCTTGCATGAAACTCTTATGCTGAATCAGCACTCGACATTGTCAATCAAAAAGTCAACGAAACAATCGTTTCAGAAATTGAGAGACGGACAGTAACTGCCAACTCAGAAAATTATTTTAAATCACTCGCTGCAGGACTCCACCATTTAAGAAGAATAGTTTTAGACACCTCTTGTGAGAATAAATGAAACTAAAATGTTTTTGAAAGCTTGTGTAAGGGAGGACACTACTGTGGTATTCAAGCTCAAACTATATCAGCATCGAGAAAGAAAACTTTGAGACTGTTTGCTGAACAAAGCAAAAGAAACTCATGTGTTTTTTTTTCAATTCATGCACTGTGCCTACTATTTGCACTGTGTCGTCTCTTAAATTCAACATTTTCATCAAATTCAAGGCAGCAAATCTGTCAGAAAAAGCCAGAAAACGAACGACATCCAACTGGCAGCCCTACCCAACTGGTAGCCCCCAAACTGGCAGCTAAATTTTCGCTTTATTTATTAGACAAACAAAACATTTTAAACTAGTAACACTAAAAATATACGACAAACGACTCGGCCAAGGGTTGGCCGTGACTAGCACACTCCACATTGCAATAGATTGGGGAAAAACATATATTTTTGTTCTTCTTACTAACTTTCTTTTGAGACTTGACATTTTTTCGACTTTTTGACTACAGAAAAGTTTTTTTTTTAAAGTGGTCGTCCACTTGTTGCGAATTTTTTTTTTACGTTTTTCATGTTCCAAAACCTATTTTTGGACTAATTCGGGCATGCTGAGGATGGATTGATAATAGTAAAATAAGGTTTTGTTTGGTATTTTTTGAGTATTGAGGAATAATTGATTTCACCAAAACTCAAAAAATACCATACGAAACGGCATTTTACCACTATCGACAGCATGCCCGAGTTAGTCCAGAATACCGATTTTAGAACATAAAAATCGTAAAGGAAAAATTTCGCACCAAGTGGACAACCACTTGGTTTGGTTGGTTCAGACTAAAACACACATTTAAAGAAAGAGTAGCGAACCGCTTTGTACTATAATTTTCACACTGTTCAGCAACATGTTTTTCAATGATTGCTGGTCATAAAAGTCCTCGATGTCGGCTTATTCGTTCAGGTTGGTTTCAATTTGAAACATTTTTCCGTGTCAGGACTACAAAATTCAAAAAAAGCTGCCAGTTGGGATTTTACCCAGAAAACATGCAATTTCTCCTACTTCTTCTGATATTTCAACTGGTGTGTTCAAGGCTAGCACGAGTAAGTTGACTGAATTTGGATGGGTTTTTTACTGGTTTCGAAAAATTCAGATTATTTCCATTTCCTATTCAGAACAGTTGTGATCTCGAGCAGAGTGACAATGTGGACAGTTTTTTAGATACAGCTTTCAAAAAAGAATAATCATTGAAAATTGTAGAATATGACCGTCAATCATAGGAATGGCGGTTCAGGTACCCGTTTTCGGGTTTTTTTATCCGAAAACCGGAAAATTTCGGGTTTCGGTTCGGGTAACCAAAACTGGGAATTTGGGTTTCCCTTTTTTGGAAGTTTTTCAATGAAACAAGGAGATTTTTCAAGAAAATTTTTCAATTTTAGGTTTTTTTTATCCGAAAAACCGGAAATTTTCTGGTTTTCGGGTTCGGCTCGGTTACTCGAAAATTTCGGTTTCCGGTTTTCGGGTTCGGGTAACCGAACTTTGGGTAACCGAAACCGAACTATTTTGTCTTGCGAGTACACTCCATTTTTTATATATTTTCTAGTGCCTTATAATGGGGTTGCCCGAAAAGTGGTTTTAACCACTTTTTTGTGCGTTTTAGCTGCTGAAACGCATAGAAAACATGTTTTTAAGAAAAGAAAAAACATGTTTAGGGCCCGGTCGACCATTTTTAGAAAAAAAATTTCACCAAAAATCGACTTTTTGCCTTAAGATACCAAGGTAAAGGGTACTGGAGGGTATCTGCACACTTTACTTTTATATACATGAGAGTATTGTGGTGTCTAGATTCCCTAAAAAGATGATATTTGATCATAGTTTCGTTGACTGGGACCTACCGCATAAAAAAAACTCTGGTATGTATACATTTTTATGCATCCAGAGTTGCTTTCGAGTGATTTTTGTCTAAGGTATGTGGGTGTGCGCATCTCAACCCCAAGCCACCAAGCCCCCTGCGCTCCCGAAGGGGTTAGAGATGCACGCACTCGCTTACTTTGGACATAATTCCAAGCAAGACTCTTGATTGAAAATGCATTTAGAGAGTCTTTTTGCCCAGATCCAGTGACCAAAACGGGGTAGAATACTCTCATGTATATAAAAAGTAAAGTATCCAAATACCCTCGGTACCCTTTACCTTGGTATCTTAAGGCAAAAACTCGATTTTTGGTGAATTTTTTTTTCTAAAAATTGTCGACCAGGCCCTAAAAACATGATTTCTACACGTTTCAGCAGCTAAAACGCACAAAAAAGTGGTTAAAACCACTTTTTGGGCAACCCCATTATAAGGCACTCCTGCCCTCCAGTCCGGTAACTTTTACTTCTGTGGTAATTTCACACTCTGACTGCATACTATCTGATAAAGTCACAGCAAATGTACGTCCCCACACACGTACATTGTGATCAGAGTGTCACTTTCTATGTGCCTTTGTGCTCCATATCCATGACAGTATGGCTGGGCCTTTGTAACATAACTGTTGAAGCACGTTAACTTGATAGAATAGGCTGCCTAGCCATACACTATTTTACCATAATCATGAATTTATATCACTAATTTTCAAGTACAATGGGTCATTCAGGTAATTTATTGTATCTCATTATGCATTAGTCACTTTGTGAGAAAGCCTGCGGTTCAGAGATAGCAATTACTGTTATTGAGGTAATGGTTATTGACTGAATTGGGCCGGACTACACTATTTGTGCTTCACCCAAAATCGAGTTTTAAGCATTTTTATGGCAATATTATATTGTAAAAACGATAGAAAACATGATTTTTCACTGGGAAAATACTTTTAGGAAAAAAATATTAGAAAAAAATCACCAAAAATGACTTTTTTGCCTTATTCTTGATAAAAAAAAATCATATGCCCTAAGCCTAACGACTATACGCTGCTTAAAAAAGAAAGCTCAGGAGTTGACATGTCCGGGCCAAGGGCTCACCCATCTTTTAATTGAAAACATTTGTTGATCAAACACCCAAAATACTACTTCCTTCAAATAAAATCACTTCCAGAAACAAAACAAAAAAGTTAATCGCCTTCAAACTGACAGAACAAAAAAACAAAATAAAAAAAAAGGTTTTCTATGAGTCACCATTTTCATCTTCAAAACAAATGGAAACAATATGCAAATTGTTATAGCCATAGTCATAGTAGTCCTAGTCATAGTTACAGTTGGCTATAATTGGGTCTAGAAGACACTTAACATTGATTTTTGGACAAAGGTACCACAGGGGGGACCAAGGCAAAAAAGTCATTTTTTGTCAAAAATATTTTTTCCTAAAAGTATTTTCCCAGTGAAAAATCATGTTTTCTATCGTTTTTACGATATAATATTGCCATAAAAATGCTTAAAACGCGATTTCGGGCGAAGCACAAATAGTGTAGTTTAGCCCTGAATTGAGCAAACGATCGTTCAAGACCTGAAATATACTCGATAAAAGGCAACAAATGAGAATCCCCTTGATGAGAATGAATTATATTGTCCTTGAGTTCTAAAGTTGTCAAAGTAAAGAAAGGTTAGAGCCCACAACCATGCACCACGTCCAACTAGCTCATTCATGTCCTTTGCAGTCTTGCTGATTCAGCTGAAGCCTGACTTCGACCTTAGGCCTCGTACACAATGGGGACTGTGAATTCAACAATCTTCACTCGGAGATAGCCATAACTTTTTTTCTACTTTCTCTAAACAAATTATTTTGGTGCCATCTTGTAGCTGAGATTTAGGGCTACCGAATAGGCTATTAGTCGAGTTGGTATTGATTTAAAAATGTTGAAAAAGGATCAACAATCCTCACTCACAATCCTTACTCCGAGCGCGTGCGGATTGTGAGTGAGGATTGTTGAAGTTTTTTCAGCATTTTCAATTCATAACAACTTGATCAATAGCCTATCTGGTAGCCCTGAATCTCAGCTACAAGATGGCACTAAAAGAATGATTTTTGGAAAAGTCACGGCCATTTCCGAGTGAGGATTGTTGAATTTACAGTCCACCATTGTGAACAAAGCCTTAATCATTGAAATTTACCTAAAAATAAGTGAAAAAATAAGGTGAACTCGAAAGACAAAATAATTTGACGGGAGATTTGAACTTTTTGTGGGAAATTCGAATTTGACGGGATAAATAATAATTCAAATTTTGTACCCACGAATTCAATTCATCCATCCACATGACCAAAACTTTGGAAGAATTAAGAGTGGAGGAAAAAATGAGAATGCGTTTGAAGCGAGCTCCACTTGAAGAGCAAGACACACATAGCAATAATAAGTTTAAAGATGAACACCTACCCACCCATTCCTGCATAAACAGTGATGGTATAAGGAAGGTGTAATCAATATGTGATGGCAATGCTACATGCTCCAGGTAAACTTTTTAGCTTGTATTCGGTAAAGGGGGCATGCTCACCTGTTCAAATTTTGTCCCCAGCAATTCAATTTTTTCCTAATCATTTAAGCTCTGTACGGATTTTTCAACTTGCTTTATAACAAAATAAAGCCTAGAATTTAATTTTAGAAAGAGACCATGTCGAAAAATCCGTATAGAAGTTCAGTGATTAGGAAAATTTTTTGAATTGGCGGGGACAAATTTGAACAGGCGAGCATACCCTTTAATTTTTTTTAATCGAATGGTTTTCAAATTTATCTATTCGCTTAACCAAGCCATACTTTCTCCCTAAACTTTCAAGAACTTGTTCACGGTTAAAACAGGCTATCTCAGCCATGATTACTGGCCCTCTCTGTTGTATGTCAACCATGCAAACTTCATGTGCGCTTCTTCAACCTAACTGACACTAGAAATCAAGGCAATTTTTCGCTACTACCGCTGCTCCAAATACACTTCACTGAAGTCGACTGCTAATGATGGTCTCCTCAGACATTGGCCAAGCAACATTACTTCCTCGGCTTCCAAAATACAAGTGAATGGCACTTAAAATTGTGACTAATTGCTCATCATTGGTCAACAATCCTGAATGTACACCGATTTCTGTCCCTGCGATTAAGGCCGACCAGTTAGATAAAAGGGCTAGAAGACAGGTTAGTCTGGGACTTTTGGCCCCATGAGAGGCATGGACACAGGTATGTTTTTTTAGAAATACCGTACAAATTGCTTTTTTCGGCATTTTGTTATTTTTAACACATAATCGATGTATAGTATTTAAAAATAGCCGCCAATTTCTGAAAGGTCACCTTTTAATTTCTGAAAAATGACCGCAAATCTCAATCTTTATTGGTTAGGGCTATTGATTGATTAAGGCTATTAGAGCCGACAGGACTAGTTGATATAAAAAATACGGCTTATGTAAAAGATAGTGGAATAACAGGAAAAATGAGCAAGAATATTTTTTATTAAGGCTTACAATGAGGCCTTGAGAGTGAGTGAAGAGGTGGCCAAAGCTCATCCAAACCTCAAAACTGTTGCAGAAGAATTTTCTGTCTATGATATTACTCGGTCCCACTACAGTCGACACTTCCACAAAAGTTGCTGGCGGCTGTCCCAATGTCCTGAAGACGCACCAGTTATTTAGAAACGGACTGTGAATAGATGGAGAGTCAAGAAGTTGAAGAATATGTCTAGATTAAAAAGCTTTTTGATGTGCTTTGAGAAAGGAATGGAAAGGAATGTCGACTTGAAACAAGAAATTTGGGACGATTATTTGTTCTACGTTGACTGTGAAGAAATTGGGAGGATGAAGATGTATGTTAAAAATAAATAATGTTGTGTGTATTGCCTATTTGAACTAGGAAATAATGGCTAAATTAAAGAAGACAAAGCCTTCAAATTTTCGGTGTCAAATCAAATCAAACTGATCAAGAGTCTTGCTCGGAATCATGTCTAAGGTAAGTGAGTGCGTGCATCACTAACCGTCAAGCCCCCTGCGACCTTTTTAAGCTTGGGTGCTTAGAGTTGAGAAAATACGGCATTTGCCGCAAAAAAAGTATTGTCCCTAAAAAAATAGGTCAAAACACAATGCCAAAAACAATATTTTTGAATTAGGGAGTGGCGTTGTATTAGAGAGAATACGGTAATTCTATTTGCAAGCTTTTGTCGTTATCTTGATCTCGTGTATTTTTCGTATTTTATTCTTGTATTTTAACGATAACTTCTGCAAATAAAAAATGTGAAACAATCTTACATTTCAAAGACTTTCTGAATTTTCAATGAAAATTTCATGTAGCCACATAACTAAAAAAGTATCGTGTGAAACTTGTGAAGTCATTTTATTTTGCCCATGTTTAGCTATCTAAGGCTGTCAACAATGAACATAAGACGTGCAACGTGTGAAGATTTGTAAGTAACCTCAGGAAATTTGCTGTGTAGTCCTAATAATTGTTCTAGGCTGCGCACTCAGGACTGCAATTTGTTATGCTTGCCAGAGAACTACCAATTGAAATACTATATGTAATATTTTTCTATTGATATTGTCATGCAACACTAATCGAGTCCGGTTACAGGTATCACGCGCTCTCCTGGCCTCAGCTCTCTTATGTTGCGGAAGATACAAAAGTACATTTCCTGCTAATATTGATCTTGAAATCTCATTTTCCATCTAATTTCAGGGCAATGTGATTGGGTATGTGCTCGCTAAAATGGAAGAAGAGTCAGAAGACGAAGCACACGGGTAATTTTATAGTCAAGTTTTTGGGATACTAATGTGGTACATGGCTGCTTCGGTCCTAGGATTCACTACATTGGATTCCCGTTGTTAAATATTCTGAATTTTAACCGGCTATTTAGGCACATCACTTCGTTGGCCGTCAAAAGAACCTATCGTCGTTTGGGATTGGCTCAAAAGCTCATGGATCAAACAGCTCGAGCTATGGTCGAGACCTATAATGGTAAATTTTTCTTGCTTGGCTTGGTTTAGTTTGGGCAAATATTAAAATCACTTAATTTTCAGCTCGCTATGTGTCGCTCCATGTTCGTGTGTCCAATCGTGCGGCTCTGAACCTTTACAAGAATACGCTGAAATTCGAGATTAGCGAAGTGGAACCGGTTAGTTTCCACATTTTGTTAGATCTAAGGAAGGAAAACCCTCTTTTTGTGCTAATAATGGGCTGATTTATTGGCTTTTTTGCAGAAGTACTATGCTGACGGTGAAGACGCTTACGCAATGAAGCGTCTCCTGACCTCCTTCGCTAAAGAAAACGGTGTGGAGCCAGCCGACCGAGAAAGCTTCTTCCGAGAAACATCATCCAGTCAGAAGAAGGTCAAGCATTAGCGAATCCACTGATGCGCAAATAAAACTATGATATAAGCTTTATGTGCTGGAGTATTGTTTGTTTGTTATCAATAAAAAAGGTTGAGTTTAAGTGTGGTGTTAGCTTGTTTTTGTTTGTCGATAAATTGTCATTCCGCTTCTTAGTGATGGAAAACGAAACCCTTAATAAATATGATATTATTGTTTTTGGTTCGTGTCCTGCGATGAAAACCTAGATCTATGGTGATCAGAAGAAAAAGTTACAAAGCTAAAAAAGGTGAGCATTTTTTGAGGCTACTAAAGTACGAAAGGGTTGCGAAAGTACTCTGCATCTGTAAAATTAGATCCTGAGGCTTAGAAATCAAGCTAGTTCCAAATCTGGGGCACGGACAGTTCACCCCCAACTGATTCACCCCGGCCAATTCACCCCTTTATTGTTTCACGCATAGTGTTCCAGTAATAACACCTACACATAGCCCAAAAATGGCTTAAATATGCTCTACACTCACAATTTTTTTTTACAGAAGCAGGTATATTTTGGCTTAGTCTTAGGGTAGGTCGGCGTATGTTAAGACGACTCAAACGTGTTTTCCTAACAAAAATTTAAAAAAAAACACGTTCAAGTGGATCCTAGCGTAAAAAACCACATTGTGTTTCAGCTAATATTGCGAATAGAGGATAAGACTAATTGATCCTACTCCTATAAGATCATCATTTCACTTTAAGATTTTAAGTTGGTGTAAGTTGAACACGCTGCAAGTTGGGTTTGTTAAAAACGTATTTAGAGACTCTTTTCGTCTAGCTTTGGTGACTAACAGCGTTGAATCGCCTTAAGGAACGGGGCTGAATTGTCGCTGAGGGTGAACCGGCCTGTGGGTGAATCGGTCGGGGTTGGGGGCGATTAGGTTGTGGTGGTTGTGCGGTGGTGAATTGCTGCGTACCCTTAAAATCTTGGCCTAGAGTAGTGGTCTGAGAAGCAATTGTGCCATTTTCACTCACGCCCTCCAAGCCCTATTTAGACTCAGTGAGCGCGATGGCTGCTGGTGGCATGACCAACCCTACCTTCAACACTTCATTGGACCATGTGAGTCTGGATGGGTATGGAGCTGTCAAATCCCCCACTAATGGCGATACGAGGTAAATTTTAGGTTTTAGTAGTAGTGATACTTTTTTGTCTCAGAGATCAAGTCACTTTCACTACTAACGGCTCTATGGTAGCAAAACAGGAATCTGATATAGAAACCATCCGGTCGGAGAGCTCTGTTACTCACGAGGCAGAGCCATCCATGGTCTTATTTCTGCAAGTGCTATTTTCACTAACTTGCATCATTATAAAAATTCATTTGATCAAAATCTCAGGTCTTGTTCCCGTTCATGATAGCTGGATTTGGCATGGTAGATGATCTATTGAGATTGTCATAATCGAATACAATGATCGAGTTTTTCAGGTCCTTGCAGGAATAGTCCTAGACATCGTGCAGCACTGGCCACTATTTAAAGAAGTCCCAGAAACTTTTATTCTTGTCCCAGCTTTACTTGGATTGAAGGGGAATCTTGAAATGGTATATTCATCTATTAAAGCCGACTCTCTTCATAGTGATTACCCGGGGACCGGATCAAGCTGGCCATTGTATAGAGAGCTACTATGACGGTGGAATACTATGGAGGGAGTCGACTGTATACAGTTTTTGAGGTTTAAGAATGTTAATTTTAGACACTCGCTTCAAGATTATCCACACAGGTATATCGTTTTCCTGATTGAGATTTTTTTATTTTTTTTTGGCCGAAGTTGAGCAAATGAATGCAAATTGAACAATTTTCACTTTCAGGCAAACACGGGTAAAATGGATACAAGAGAACAGAGTCAAAAAGTTGTAATTACGAATATTGCGCTAATTCAAACACAAGGTAAAGTAAGGTGCAGAAACGGGGGTTGTGGATTTAGCCGGGACGAAGAAGGACCGTCAATTGGACGTAGTATATTTGGCTAATTCAAAAACCCTAGTAGAAATCACCGCATTTTCCGGCACTAAAATGATCTTATTTTGCAGCTATTGTTGTCACATTCCTTGCCTCTGGGGCAGCCATTATTTTATCTTGGATTCCACGAGGTGAAATTGACTGGGGTCATGCAGCCCTGCTGTGTGCTAGCAGTCTTGCTACTGCTTCTCTAGCATCTTTACTGCTCAGTGGGGTCATGATCGTAGTCATCATACTATCCAGGCGATTCTCCATTAAGTGGGTCGTATTCTTCGTGAATTTGGTTTAAATTTTCTTAATTTTCAGTCCAGACAATGTCGCTACACCGATAGCTGCTTCTCTGGGTAACTATCACTCGAAGGTTCAAAATAACACATTCTAAATATAGGAGACCTGACCACCCTTGCGGTTCTTTCAGTATTTGGGTCGATTTTCCTGGCAGCCCATCAAACAGAGTCATGGTTGAACACTTTTGTGATAGTTTTATTCTTGCTTTCCATACCATTTTGGGTAGCTGCCGCTAGAAGGGAACATTCGACAGAGCAGTTGCTTCGGCATGGATGGTCACCTATTGTCTTTTCTATGGTTGGTTAATTGTGTCGTTTTGCTGATAATTTAGAGATTTGTTTAATGTTTTTTAGTTCATAAGTAGCAGTGGTGGTTTTGTACTCGAGAGGGCCATGCGCTCCTTTACACAAATGGCGCTGTTCCAGCCTGTGATCAATGGTTAGTGAATTAAATACTTTTTTAGGAGTGAATGCTTTTTTAGGGGTTGGAGGCAATTTGGCAGCCGTTCATGCTTCCCGAATATCAACCTTCTTCCACAAAACTAGTGAGATGGGTGTTCTACCATATAATTGGCAAATGCCACAGTTCTACAACTTCAAAAGAGCCTTTTTCAGTAGTGGTCAGTAGTTAACTAAAAATCTGAAATTTCTTTAATTTCTAATAAACTGCAGACTGGGATGCCCGATCAGCCAGAGTTCTGTTGTTTCTAGTAGTGCCAGGTTAGAATGTGGTCTTATACATTCCTTAAATATTTCCATCCAGGGGTTTTAAGGTCACATCTTGTTCAACTGGATGATTGGATTGATGCATGAAAACCCTCCATCCAGCGCCCTATTCACCAGCATTTACCTTTTGGCTGCATTGGCTCAGGTGTGTTTGTCAATAATTTATTTCGTCTTTAAAAGTGGGATCGGTTGAAGCAATAAAAAAAACTTTATTTTTTCAAGAAAATGAGAAAAGATCCGCAAGATTGATGAACCAGTCTTTCTTGTTGTTATTAGTTATTATTGGATTAAAAAATAGTTGGCGTTTTCATTAGGTCCTTTTCGCAGAATAGATATCTGAAATCGAAGATTTTTAGCGGGATTGTAGAAATTTTAAAAGTGCATGTTTTTTGTTCGGTCAGTTGTTGAATTTTTGGGCGGAGACACGCGACATTTTCAGAGATACCGCATTATCCAAACACTGATTTTTTTCTAAAAAGTGGTTTCCTCGACTTTGAGGACCTATATCTTAGCTTAGAGTAAATATTTTGCTAAGCTGTTTTTTGCATTTTCCTCAACAACTGCTTTTTTCGATTTTAGTTGAGCATCCTAAAATCGACCTCAATTTTTTTCCGATTTTCGAGGATTCAATTCGCTGCGAGGCATAAATAAAGTAGTGTTTGGAATTACCCGCATTTCTTATCTCGATTTCAAAAATATTGGCAGATCATGTCTTGTAAACGACTACAAAAGTCGGAATTTTTTTGGTTGGTGTTAGTTCAAATAACAAATTTTTTAAAAATTTCGTGATTTTCTGCCAACTTTCTGAAAAATCGTGAGGATTTCGATTTTTCGGCACTCGAATTGCAGGTTTACGTGTAGATGACTACATTTTGTCAATAGGACTCGTGGTACTCGATATCCCACCACTAATTTTTTTTTAACAAAGTGGGACGTTATATCGGGAACCGCGAGTTATATTTGCAAAACTGTAGTCTTTTAGAAAAATGATCCGTGAAAGAAAAATCCTGGTGATTTTTTGGTCTAGACTAAGGGATTAATTTTGGCAAAATCAAAAGTTGATGTAAAAAATGTTGGACACAGCTGGTGGTCGAACTTAAAAGGATGTTCGTCTTATCGGGACCCTGTTGTAAACCCACCTTGTGGACCATTTTCTTCATCCTCTTGGAGTTGGAGATCACTGGGTATTGCCTAAAGCCACTTATTTAGACATTTCGTCACCCAAATCTATGTAAATAGTCGAAGCTGTACCTGAGTAAATCACTCAATGTCTTCTGCAAATCCAACAACAACCCCATATTTTTGTCGCGTCTGCTATCCAGACTGAATGCTTCCACATATTTTTCGAGGCTTTCGAAGAATAGGTCCTTGATGTCCTCGAAATCTTCGTGGTCAGGCAAAGTTAGTTGCATCCATAGTGAACAGATGGTGGTGGCCATCAGGTATTTGTATATTTCCACGGAGCATTGCTCTTTGGACATGAATAAGGCATCTCCTGCAATACTATGCAGAGATTTAGGGTTTTAATTCTGGAAAATGTAAATTTTGACATATTTTTGATTGTTTACGAAAAAATTTCATTTTATTTTTAAAAAAGCAATATTCACCATAATTTATTACCTTCAATCTCAGCCCTGACCTTCATAACAATGTCAAAAGAGTCAGAGCACTCGGATCTTAGGTCTTCAATGACTGAAGTCCACAACTCATCCATCACAAACTTAGAGCCGCAATCATCTATCTGCAAAACACCTGCACATACTCTTTTGTTGTAGTTCAAATAAAACAAGAATACAAACCTGCTTTACAGCTGTGGTTATTCTTTCGTAGAAACTAAAAAAACTCCAGTTAATTTTTTTAAATTTTTCTTGCATGAAAATCAGTGAAGAAAAATAAATCCTTTGCGAGAAAGTGTGGTCCGGCCAATGTGAAACATCATCTCGCCGCCGTTTATCCCAAGTATCAGAAGAAACTGGAGGGATCGGAGAATGCTGAGAAGGCGAAGGAAGCTGAACTCCAAAAAGGCACGTTGAAGTTTGTGGCTGGGAAAGGTCATTTTGCTTTTTGGTTTTTGGAATGTTGTTTGATTGTTTTAGGAGAACTATCTGCATTGATCAGAAAGTGATGTACTTCATCGCCTGCGAAAATCAGCCGTTTGCCGTGATGGAATCCGAGACGTTCAAGGCGCTTTTGTCAGGTTGTGAGAATTTGAAGGCTGAGTACTCTTTGCTTAGCATCGCTTACTATTATATTTAGGTCGCAAAAGCTACACTGATTGGGTCATGCCTCGAGTCTACGATGCCGTGAAGAAACAGTGCTCATTCGGCTCAAGTCCTGCGCTGCTTTTTCATTCACGTCTCACATTTGGTCTGGTCCAACGGAAAGCTTTATCAAGTAAATGGCTTTGGATTTTCTGAAAACTTTATGGGATTTCAGCCTCACGGTACATGGAATCAACTTTGAATGAACAAGGATCAAGTTCGTCCTCTGCGTTCGGCACTTTCACGGAGTTCATGACTTTGTTGACAAAAATTCAATATAAAAAAATTTCGAAACAAATCGCTCTTGAAAAATATCGCACAATGCAGCGATAAATCACATGCAAATTTTTTGGATTTTCGCTAGTACGGTAATAAAAACTCAATAAGTTCGTATTAAAAAATTCACGTGATAGGATCCTCAAAATCACACCCCGGGAAGGTCCTATGTTAGCCAATTAGAAAGAGACTTTTAGGCTAGATTCGCACCTCCTGTGTGACACAATCTTGTTTGAAACTCATATGTGCCCCTTAACTTTTGCTGGAAAAATGCTTTCGACAAGATATTTTTTGCAATAAATGTCCTAGTAAGTGCTGAATCCTATGCAAGAATTTTCACAAAATACATAAAAAAATTTGATTTGTTAGAGATTGATCTATATATATATATATATATATATATATATATATATATATATATATATATATATATATATATATATATATATATATATATATATATATATATATATATATATATATATATACATTTTATATAACATAAAACATTGCGGTTTTTATGAGTTATTCGGGAACTACTTCTAGCATTATATAAAGTTGTTATACCGGTACCTGATGTTACACCCGGCCAAAGGTATAGGGGGAAATTTAGTACATGTCTTAGTATGAAAGGTACATGTAGGATGATTTTAGGTGTTTTCAGTGATTTAAGCTAGTTTGGGGGCGTTGTGGGGTGTTTTAGGTGGTTTTGGGTATTTTATGTTTGAAAAAAGTTCCATTTTGGGGGAACGTTTATATCCCCAGGAATACTGCCCGTGCACATGCCTGTTCATAGTGTAATTTTGTTCGATTTTAATTTGTCGGGCGAGAGGAAAAATATCCTGGGAGATGCGAACCCAAATTGAGAGTTGACTGTAGCCTTTTTTTAATTTTTCTGAAATCGAAAAAAGACTAACTCATAGGTATAGGCTATTTTCTTCTTGGAGACTTCAAACAAAAGCCGCATTTCTTCCTCATTCAAACAGCCTCCAGTAGCTATAATCAATTGACAAAAAGTCTCCACAGCCTCATTCAATTGGCCTTTCTTATACTGCCGTTTGGCTGTTTTGAATAAAAGTCTCCTCAAGAAGTTGTCTACAATTTTATAAGCTCATCCAACTTGAAAAATGAAGTAAGCAATAAGTCTACCCTCTTTTCTAGCCTCACACTGCACCGATTTGATAAGAGCATCATAGCTGTCCAGGTAGTCTGCACAATTCTGAACAAAAAATTGTTAGGCTGAAAATTTATTTTGTCTGAAACTCATTGGTTGTCCTACTGTTGCAAAATGTCTTTCCAGTTTTTAGGCAGGGCGCTTTTCGGGTAGGCTATTTTGGCAAACCTTGTTTTCGGTTTACTTTTGCCTTAAATTAAAAGGAATTTTGTTGTACTTAATTCTGTTTAACCGATAAAATTTTAGCCTAGTTAAAAGACCTTGATTTTTGGGCTCAGCGACATTGCCGGAATTTAATTTGAAGGAAAGAGTACTCTTACAGTTAACATTGCACTTTTTTTGTTTTAATTTTCTTTTTATGTTTTGATGCAGTCAACTCTGTCAATGAAGTACAGCCTGAGGATCAGCTCGAGGTGCATGCAGACCAACAATTTGGAGAGCATTGGCAGAAGGACGACAGGCCCTTTATAAAAAGGGCCGAAGTCAACCCGATGGGGGTTTTCCCCCTTTTTATATAAGTGGATATCAGATTTGATGTAAAGCTAGTCAAAAGTGGAACGGTTCAAAAAAATTGCTGGTACCCGCATTTGCTTGTCGAAAACGAGCATGATTTAAAAAAAAATTTATACCCACTTTTTAAATGCGTAACATTTGCGTTTTGGATAATTCATGGTTTTCTAAGTAATGATTATTTTATTTTTTGCGCTTTTTCCTGACGCACTACTTTTAATTTTTTTTAAGTCTTTGAAAAAATTTTTCCTAATTGTTACCTTGAATTTCTCGTTGACTAAAGCATTCCTCAGTCGACACTCCTCCATTTGACTCTCCACTTTTTTAAACTTTTCTGTTTTGGAGTAGAGCACGGGTCTATCCTTGGCTGACTTGCAATTTTGAATGCATTTTTGAAGGCGTTTCTACAAAATCAGCATTATTTGACTTTATAGCCAGTTGAAAAGAGCGGGTCTGTGACTATGCAAAAGTGAAAAAAGTAACTATTTTAGAATGCTTTAAAGCTCACTAAAAGCCCTAGATAAAAGAGGAGGAAGGAAAATAGTGCCACGAAATTGAAGAAGCCAAGGATCTTGCGTAGGGCATCATGCAATCAATGGTTAAGGCTACATTCACACCTCCTGTGTGACATCTCCTGTTTGACACTCATATTTGCCCATTGCTTCTGCTGGAAAAATGCTTTCGATGAGATCTTTTTTGCAAAAGGTTCTTTAGTAACTGCTGAATCCGTAGATACCAAGACTATGCACAAATTTTCACAAAATACATAAAAATTTTGATTTGTTTGACACTCGGGCAGTACTCTGTTTTTGACTGCCGAACAGAATGCGATCAAGTCTCTAACAAATCAAATTTTTGGCGCTACCGAGTACAACCCCCAAATGAAACTTTTTTTGAACTTTTTCAAAACACCATTTTAACCATTTTTAAGCATTTCCTACACATTGAACACGATAAAAAAAGGTGTTTTCACCTACTTTTTTCTATAAAAAGTCGATTTTTTTAAATCTTGAATTTTGGTATTTTTAGCTGATTTCTGTTTATAATGACTTAGTAAATCAGATGTTGAGGGTACCTCGGCCCCAAAAAGATGGAATTTGAACATAGTTTTGTTAACTGGGGCCTACCGCATAAAGAAACTCTGGTATGCATACATTTTTTATGCATCCAGAGTCCCTTTCGAGTGATTTGTGTCTAAGGTATGTGGGTGTGCGCATCTCAACCCCAAGCAACCAAGCCCCCTGCGCCCCCGAAGAGGCTTGAGAGTTACAGATGCGCGCACTCACTTACCTTAGACATAATTCCGAGCAAGACTCTTGATCGAAAATGCATTTAGAGGCTCTTTTTGCCCAGCTCCAGTGACCAAAACATGCTAAAACAGCCAAATGGTCGAAATTTCAAAATGCCCAAAACTCAATTTTTTATTGACCAGAACACAAAAAAAATGTCTTTTTTGAACTTCTGAGGTGATTTTAAATTGATATAGGGTGTTTGGAAACACTTTAAAAAAATTTCATTTGGGGGGGTTTACTCCGGTAGGGTCAAATTTTTTTTTATGTATTTTGTGAAAATTCTTGCATAGGATTCAGCACTTACTAGGACATTTATTGCAAAAAATATCTTGTCGAAAGCATTTTTCCAGCAAAAGTTAAGGGGCACATATGAGTTTCAAACAAGATTGTGTCACACAGGAGGTGCGAATCTAGCCTAAAAGTCTCTTTCTAATTGGCTAACATAGGACCTTCCCGGGGTGTGATTTTGAGGATCCTATCACGTGAATTTTTTAATACGAACTTATTGAGTTTTTATTACCGGAATAACCACTAGAATCTAGAGAAAATTTTAGTAATAAAAGCTCAATAAGTTCGTACAAAACAATTCAAGTTACATAACAGCGTTTTACGTGACCTAATCTTAGTTACACTCTGTTACTTGACATGATTTTGCTTATTTCTAAAACAATTTTATATAAACTTATAGATTTGTTACTACCAAAATGTTTGCTAGATTCTAGCGGTCATTTCAAATACTAAAAGTACACAGCTTGAAAATTAAAATTTTTAAGTCATAGTCAGAGACAAACTCATAGTCAGTACTTAACTTATAGTCAGAGCTAACTCATAGTCAGAACTAAACTCATAGTCAGAGCTAAAGACATAATCAGAGACAAACTCATAGTCAGAGCTAAAGTCATAGTCAGAGCTAAAGTCATAGTCAGAGCCAAACTCATAGTCAGTACTTAACTTATAGGCAGACCTAACTCATAGTCAGAACTAAACTCATAGTCAGAGCTAAAGACATAATCAGAGACAAACTCATAGTCAGAGCTAAAGTCATAGTCAGAGCTAAAGTCATAGTCAGAGCCAAACTCATAGTCAGTACTTAACTTATAGGCAGACCTAACTCATAGTCAGAACTAAACTCATAGTCAGAGCTAAAGACATAATCAGAGACAAACTCATAGTCAGAGCTAAATCTATAGTCAGAGCTAAAGTCATAGTCAGAGACAAACTCATAGTCAGTACTTAACTTATAGGCAGACCTAACTCATAGTCAGAACTAAACTCATAGTCAGAGCTAAAGACATAGTCAGAGACAAACTCATAGTCAGAGCTAAACTCATAGTCAGAGCTAAAGTCATAGTCAGAGACAAACTCATAGTCAGAGCTAAACTCATAGTCAGAGCTAAAGTCATAGTCAGAGACAAACTCATAGTCAGTACTTAACTTATAGGCAGACCTAACTCATAGTCAGAACTAAACTCATAGTCAGAACTGAACTCATAGTCAGAGCTAAAGTCATAGTCAGAGACAAACTCATAGTCAGTACTTAACTTATAGGCAGACCTAACTCATAGTCAGAACTAAACTCATAGTCAGAGCTAAAGTCATAGTCAGAGACAAACTCATAGTCAGTACTTAACTTATAGTCAGACCTAACTCATAGTCAGAACTAAACTCATAGTCAGAGCTAAAGTCATAGTCAGAGACAAACTCATAGTCAGAACTTAACTCATAGTCAGAGCTAAAGTCATAGTCAGAGACAAACTCATAGTCAGTACTTAACTTATAGGCAGACCTAACTCATAGTCAGAACTGAACTCATAGTCAGAGCTAAAGTCATAGTCAGAGACAAACTCATAGTCAGTACTTAACTTATAGTCAGAGCTAAAGTCATAGTCAGAGACAAACTCATAGTCAGTACTTAACTTATAGGCAGACCTAACTCATAGTCAGAACTGAACTCATAGTCAGAGCTAAAGTCATAGTCAGAGACAAACTCATAGTCAGTACTTAACTTATAGTCAGAGCTAAAGTCATAGTCAGAGACAAACTCATAGTCAGTACTTAACTTATAGTCAGAGCTAAAGTCATAGTCAGAGACAAACTCATAGTCAGTACTTAACTTATAGTCAGAGCTAAAGTCATAGTCAGAGACAAACTCATAGTCAGTACTTAACTTATAGTCAGAGCTAAAGTCATAGTCAGAGACAAACTCATAGTCAGTACTTAACTTATAGGCAGATCTAACTCATAGTCAGAACTAAACTCATAGTCAGAACTGAACTCATAGTCAGAGCTAAAGTCATAGTCAGAGACAAACTCATAGTCAGTACTTAACTTATAGTCAGAGCTAAAGTCATAGTCAGAGACAAACTCATAGTCAGTACTTAACTTATAGGCAGACCTAACTCATAGTCAGAACTAAACTCATAGTCAGAACTGAACTCATAGTCAGAGCTAAAGTCATAGTCAGAGACAAACTCATAGTCAGTACTTAACTTATAGTCAGAGCTAAAGTCATAGTCAGAGACAAACTCATAGTCAGTACTCAACTTATAGGCAGACCTAACTCATAGTCAGAACTAAACTTATAGGCAGACCTAACTCATAGTCAGAACTAAACTCATAGTCAGAACTGAACTCATAACCACTAGAATCTAGCGAAAATTTTAGTAATAAAAGCTCAATAAGTTCGTACAAAACAATTCAAGTTACATAACAGCGTTTTACGTGACCCAATCTTAGTTACACTCTGTTACTTGACATGATTTTGCTTATTTCTAAAACAATTTTATATAAACTTATAGATTTGTTACTACCAAAATGTTTGCTAGATTCTAGCGGTCATTTCAAATACTAAAAGCACACAGCTTGAAAATTAAAATTTTGCGAAAAAAAATAAATTGAATAAAAGCTTTCAAAAAATCCATGATACCCGAATCATGGTCATTTCATAATATTGATTAAGTGTTGCACTATGTTTTGTGGTAATATCGGCCACTGCGAAAGTTTCACTGGGCAGTCACACATGCTCCAAAGAATATGCGAAAAAATTCGCGTGATAGTGTCCTCCAAATTACACCCGGGAATATTTCTTGTTGGACATAGCCAAAAACGGTGTCCACCTATTTTTTTCACTTTTTTAACTTTAAAACGAAAAAAAAATAATGGAGGTCGTGAAATATCTGCGAAAAACAAACTTTCGAAATTTGACGTAGCAGTTAAAAAGTCTCAGAATTTATAAAATAGAATTGGAGGTGATCCTATTTAATTAACAGTATTTGTAAAAAGGCTGAAAATAAATACTTTGTGTTCGTTCTCTAACTGGTCGATGTTTTGTCTCAGGTTGGCCAGCATGTCGTTCACTTGTCGTTTCATGAGATTTAGTTCGCTGCAAAAGAATTAAAAAGTTAGACGGTTAAATGAAATTCATATTGACTAACTTGGTATAGCTGGATATTACATGGCTGGGACTGTCCAAGATGTCCTGGCCGGCCAGTTTGAAGTTGATGAGCAGCTGCGAAGAATTTAGCTTTTTAAAATAAATTCAAAATTTTTAGAAAATATTTTGTTCAAATAACATTGTGTGGAACAGGGGAAGATTATACCGTCGCCGAAATTTTACCATGATCTTTCCGGAATTTCGCCGGACTCTGGGTAGAACTGGCAATTTTTTAAAATAAAACCTGACATTTTTTACTTTTTCAAGACTTATTCTGGTTAATTATTACCGTAGTCTCGTCATTGTCACCTCCAAATACTCCAATTTTCTTTGCTTTCCTTCTAGCCAATAACTTTTTGTAGAAACGACTGAATTTAGTAGGTTGTCCTCCCATTTGCACCACTGAAAAAATTTAACTATAACTCAATAATGCCAAAAAGAAAAATCAAATAAAGCACACGCCGAGATGAACATACAAATTTACTCGAAGATTTAGCCACTTCATCAAAAGCACCAAAAAATATTAACATAAAAACTGTTTATAAAGAACAGGAAATAATTAAAAAACCAAGCAAAATGGTGTTTTTAAGGTAATTACGCATTTTCAAAACACTCGAAAATGTATCCTTTTACTTTTGAATGAAAATTTGCGGCAAATGCATAAATACCCTAAATTTTACTAGAAAAATGAGTTGTAGACATGAAATGGCCTCTAGTTTGCACACGTCCTCAATCAACTGAGGATCTCCTCCAACTTTTTAGACGAGATCCATGACTACATTTCGGTATACGACTTGTCGCTGAGAATACAAATTTCGTACTTTTCGATATAAAAGAAGTTTTGGGTAACTTTTCGCCTTTCTGTGACAAATATGTGACCAAAAAAGTGATTCTGTGACGAAAAAAGTTTTGACCTTTAAAATCACTGAAGACAAAATGTCTTATTTCTTTCAAAAATAATCAATATATATATATTTTTGAAAAGTTACTTTTTTGGAAAATTTCCATATCGTCCCTAATTTAAAAAAAAAATGCCTTGGTCTCCCAAGCTGATTTGACTGGGGGGTGGTCTCTGTGGTTGCTATTTTGGTCCTCCCTATGGTACTAGCCTTACCCTACCAGATGGTCTTTTTTGTTTTCAAACTGGATGACTCCCCTCACATTTATATACCTACTTTCTCACACTAAGCTAACGCTCTTGATCAGCTAATACCTAAGACCGTAAGGAATGAGTGTGGGCTTACCGAAAGATGACTATTTTGTTTACTCCCATTGAAAAGACAAACAAAAAACAAATAAAAAGAACACACAAACTTTTAGTTAAAATATCAGGGCATATTCTCCAGGGCCCACTAGCATGTCTAATGTATTCTAGGGGTGGGGGCAAAGACCACATATCCAATAACTATTATTATTTATGACAGCTACTGTGGACACTATATATTGAATAGTTCCCATAAAGAGGCAATAAATAGGATGATTCGCATGCCACTGACTACACGTCTATTTTTGGCTATGGCTTATTCTCTGGCAAAATAGCTTTTGCGCAGCTCTGGTCAATTGAATTGCGGATTTCAGTTCTTCAAAAAAGAGTTTTTTAATCTTTCCAGCAATTTTTCTTGGCGAATTTTCTGAATTTTCTGATTTGGATAATTTCGAGGTGGAAAAATATTAGCGAAGAGTTCAAAGATTATCTTTTTGCCATATGCAGAAGTATTCTCTTTGTTTTTCCTTAACGGCTTGTTTACGTTCTTCGAGTTAGAGCTCGAGTTTGAATTTTCCGCTAAATGAACACGTCTTACCTGAACTCGAACTGTAACTAAAAGAACGTGAACAAGCCATTAAAGATTCGCCGTATTTATTTTAATAGAAGGCCCCCTCCGATTCGAAATCGTGTTCCTGGCATTCCCTTTTTGACCTAATTTTTAGATTGCTCTCATACAAGTTACCAGCCATTTTGTAGCCAGTGAGATGAGCTACAAATTAATGGACGATACGCAAAAATGCCACGTTCTGGAGAAAAAGTGCCACGATCTGTAAAAATGTGCCACGCTTTCTGAAAATCAGCTTTCTTACATCAATCAATGGTTTACACGTTAAACTATTTGGTACTCCTTCGGAATGCTCATCCCCTACTTTTTTCGATTTTTTTCGAAAATTTTTTTGAATTTTGTTATTTAAAAAACCACAAATTTAAAACAAGGAAATTGAGAGGAGACCGAAAATTTTTTTAAAATTTTGTTGACATTAGTGAAATTTACTTTTAAACAAGTATATATCTATATTATACATTTATGGTGTTAGTAATCGTTTTAAATTAGTAATAGTTTTAGTAATGGTACTAAAAGTAGGGGATGAGCATTCCGAAGGAGTACCTTTATATGCCTTTGCAAACAAAGCGGCCATTAAAACCAGGCAAAAATGTGCTATACCAGGCACATTTTCACATGGCACTTTTTTCCAAATCGTGAAATATTTCCGTTTAATTCCAAATGAATGGGTAACTTGTCTAAGAGTAGTCTCCCAGAAGTAGCTTGAAAACACAATGCCACAAACACGTATTTTGAATTAAGGAGAACCTTCTAACGGGTGGTCAAAAAGTTCCCGATGGATTTTCAAAGCTTCATTTTTTATCATTTTTCTTATCATATCTCTGATCTGTTGATACCATTTTGTAGCCCTGAAACTCCTCTTTCATTTGATATATCATTCTACTAATACAGTTTAACAAATATGGCTGACCTACGCGCTGGAATAGTTATACTGCATCAGCAAGGTTACAAGGTGATGGAAATAAGTCGCATGCTCAACTGTGCCCAATCAACTGTCTCGGATGCCATCAAGCGATTTACGGAGACAGGCAGCAATGAAGACAGACCAAGAAGCGGGCGCCCATCAACTGCTTCACTGGTGAAAGAATGGGACGAACTTCCACAAGAGATGATCCAAAAAGCCATTGACAACTTTCCAAAACGATTAAAGAAATGTATTGATGCAAATGGTGGTCATTTTGTTGAGTAAAAAAAACGTGTGACATGTCGTTTGAAAGAGGAAGAACAGGGCTACAAAATAATACTAAACTTCTAAAAATATGATAAGAAAAATGATAAAAAATGAAGCTTTGAAAATCCATCGGGAACCTTTTGACCACCCGTTACTACAGTTAAGTATCAAGAGTATATCACAGTTAAGTGGGGTGAGTATACTACAGTTGAGTGGGGGTAGTATACAACAGTTGAGTATCAAGAGTATATCACAGTTAAGTGGGGGGAGTATACTACAGTTGATTGGGTGGAATATACTACAGTTGAGTGGGGAGTATACTACAGTTGAGTGGGGAGTATACTACAGTTGAGTATCAAGAGTATATCACAGTTAAGTGGGGAGTATACTACAGTTGATTGGGGGGAATATACTACAGTTGAGTGGGGAGTATACTACAGTTGAGTGGGGAGTATATTACAGTTGAGTGTGGGGAGTATACTACAGTTGATTGGGTGGAATATACTACAGTTGAGTGGGGAGTATACTACAGTTGAGTGGGGAGTATACAACAGTTGAGTATCAAGAGTATATCACAGTTAAGTGGGGGAGTATACTACAGTTGATTGGGTGGAATATACTACAGTTGAGTGGGGAGTATACTACAGTTGAGTGGGGAGTATACACACAGTTGAGTATCAAGAGTAGTTTTGTTTTTTATTACCTAAAAAAAATACTGAATCGATTTTTTATTTTTAAGGATTTAACCCTAGATATCTTTTTTTCTGAACTTTCATGCTTTATCATAAAAACTGTATTAATTGCCGTAACTAAAAGGAACAAAATTTATCCAAATAAAAACTTATTTACAAATTTTTTTTCATTCGACACGTAATTTCACTGTTGTCTACATTGAATCTTTGCGTTGTCGTACTTCCGTCCTTTCGGAATAAACATTTGAGTTAGTTATTGAAAGTAAAAACATTTATATAAGAAAATTTCAAAACCTATTTGTAATTTTGTTGGAAAGCTAAAATCCAAAGCAACATGCTACACAAAAAGCTGAGGCAAAATCATTAAAAAACATCCAAGTAGAAACAAAGTTAGAAAATTTAATCAAATAAGTCAGTAATCTGAAAAGGCATTACAATTACAATTTTCCACATAAAAAATTTTCCACATAAAAATTTTCCACAAAAGCACGTTCTAATCCCTGAAAAGCAGGGAATTTAGCGACCAGACAAATTTTGAATGTAAATATGAGGTCAAGACAAATTTTTAACAAACTTTTTCGGCCGATAAAACCTAATGTTAAAAAGTCTTGGCTTAGGCTTAGGTTCCTGAAGTCTTGTCTTGCGACAAAATATTTTATAAATAATTTTGTCTCGTGACATTTCGATTTCTTCGAAATTGTTCAAGGACATTTTTTTTTCTCAAAATTGTCTCGCAACTTGGGACGAACTGACTTTTGCGCAATTTGACTTTGAACGAACCGACTTTCGGACGAATTGTCTTTGGACGAACTGACTTTTGAAGGAATTGACTTTTAAACGGATTGACTTTCAGACGTACTGACTTTTCGACAAATTGACTTTGGACGAACTGACTATAGGACAAATTGACTTTGGAAGAACTGACCTTTGGAAGAATTGACTTGGGACGTACTGACTTTTAGACGGATTGACTTTGGACGAACTGACTATAGGACAAATTGACTTTGGAAGAACTGACCTTTGGAAGAATTCTTGGGACGTACTGACTTTTGACGGATTGACTTTGACGAACTGACTATAGGACAAATTGACTTTGAAGAACTGACCTTTGGAAGAATTGACTTGGGACGTACTGACTTTTGGACGGATTGACTTTGGACGAACTGACTATAGACAAATTGACTTCTTTCTCTTACTTTCTTTCTTTCTTTCTTTGGGAAGAACTGACCTTTGAAGAATTGACTTGGGACGTACTGACTTTCTTTGGACGGATTGACTTTGACGAAATTGACTTAGGACAAATATTGACAAATTGACTTTGACGAACTGACCTTTGGAAGAATTGACTTGGGACGTACTGATTTGACGGATTGACTTTGGACGAACTGACTATAGGACAAATTGACTTTGGACAAACTGACTATTGGACAAATTGACTTTGAAGAACTGACTTTGGAAGAATTGACCTTTGGAAGAATTGACTTGGGACGTACTGACTTTTAGACGGATTGACTTTGGACGAACTGACTATTGGACAAATTGACTTTGGAAGAACTGACCTTTGGAAGAATTGACTTGGGACGTACTGACTTTTGGACGGATTGACTTTGGACGAACTGACTATTGGACAAATTGACTTTGGACGAACTGACCTTTGGAAGAATTGACTTGGGACGTACTGACTTTTGGACGGATTGACTTTGTACAAACTGACTATAGGACAAATTGACTTTGGACGAACTGACTATAGGACAAATTGACTTTGGACGAACTGACTATAGGACAAATTGACTTTGGAAGAACTGACCTTTGGAAGAATTGACTTGGGACGTACTGACTTTTAAACGGATTGACTTTGGACGAACTGACTATTGGACAAATTGACTTTGGACGAAGTGACCTTTGGAAGAATTAACTTGGGACGTACTGACTTTTGGACGGATTGACTTTGTACAAACTGACTATTGGACAAATTGACTTTGGACGAACTGACTATAGGACAAATTGAGTTTGGACGAACTGACTACTATACTCTACTATATCCGTAGACGGTAACGGTCCTCTAATATTTTGTAGTTGCTCAGCGAGGACGTGAAAAACAAATTTTCGGCAGTATCATCCGCCACGGCATGAAATATTGCTAAATGTTCAGCACATTCCTCTACTTATCCCGCAATCAATACCATTAAATGGAAAGGCAAACTCCGCACCATCATAATTATTAAGCCCTAACAGAGGAAAAGCAACAAAAAGGGAGTGGCATTAATTCAGTTGGCTGCCAACCCCACTTTTAAATGGCCTATAATAATAAGTTGTAAGGAGTCAAGAACAGCTAGCTTGAGGTTGAAGTCAGGCAGACATAACCACCACTCAAACACCAACACAGAATCAAAATTAGCTGGAGCAAAAGTGTTCCACTGTTTGCATCAGCACAATACACGAATAAACTAAATTAGTGCCACTTTTATGCTTGTTTTGTTAAGGGTTATTGATGGTTAGGTGGACTTTTTGAATGGATTGCCTAAGCGGTTATGATGCTTGGGCATGCTCTTTGCAATGAATGAGTAACGACGTGGGTTTTAAAAATGCCTACTAGCACCAAAAATTTTCTTTATAAAACAAATCGAATGCTAAAATCAGTTAAAATCATAAATTCTCGGCTGAAGGTGACAGGAAAATGCTCTGTGTTACAGGGTTTTTTCAGTTCAATTAGCGAAAAAAGACCATTACATAGATCAAATCGCTGCAGCAAGTCAAGATACGCCCCCAGATTAACTTCGGAGCTCCAAGCTGAATTATTTTTTTATTTGTAAAAATCTTTCTTTTCGGTGCTCAAAATAAGCACTAAATGAAATGTCATTTTTGACGAAAAATGACCGATGTGTACTTTTTTTTGGCAAAATGTAATTTTTTTTTGTAAATTTTGAGTTCGAAACCCTGTTATATTATATATTACACATAGCTCATCAATATTAGTAGTATGGATGGTGCAGTAGGTTAGTCGATAGGATGGTTTTTTTTCACCGTCGCTTCGATTCCACCTTCTGACTACTTTTTTTTCTTGACTATTTTTGGTAAAAACATCACAGAAGCTATAAGAAACATCAACGGAGGATCAAAAAACAAAGAAAGCAACTTAAAACATCACTAATGTCACTAAAAATCGCGTTACGAAAGAGTTTGTTACGAAATTTTTCTGTTACGAACAAAATTGTCACTAAAATTTGATGTTACGAAAGTTTGCTGTTACGAAATTGTCTCGTTACAAAGCTTCGTACAGTCGGTAAGCCAGCGCACGTTAGGACGGGCTCATTTCCCTCCAAGACAAAATTTTTTGATCTAAAGGGGGGTTATTTGGCAGGTCCCGTCACATTTTACAGTTAATTTAGTGTCAGTTTAAATGGCTCTATTCACCTTTAGGGGCCACATTTTTTGCCTTGGTCCCCCCTGTTGTTTGATGTCTGCATCACCGTAAATTGTCGTTATATTGCCTTTTTGAGGAATTGCTTCGTTATGGTCCTATGTGATCTTCAATTTTTTTTGACATCTTCTTTCTATTCATCGTAACCCTGGCAGACGTGGCAGTCCCAACTTCGGATCCAGAAGAATCATTTGGCTCTATATGTGTTGGGGTGGCTAATGGAAAAATGGCCCGCGAAAAAAAGATGCCAAAAGATGCTTATCCAAATTCTCAAAAAATTGAAAATTCCTAACTCCAAGAGCTTAAAAATAGAAAACCCGAAAAATTGTTAAATCTCGTCTCGAAGCTTCCGTGCCACCAATTTGCTACAGCTACCTATTAGTCTGCACACAACTTATTGATAGCCTCCAAGTGAGTGAATTCTCGAGTAATATGCCCAATCTTTTTTATTTTATTCCCTTTTTACCCACTCGCTTTTTTAACAACAAAAAAAGTAACTGAATATAAAAAAACTTAACTCAAAAAAAGAAAGTCAAAAATATTATTTGGAATTATGATGTAGGTGGCGTCAAAATAAAAGTTGGTCAAGTCACTAACTTTTGCTCTTCTATGACTGGAGGCACAGCAGCCATTTTGGCTGATTGAATTTGGTGAGAGTGGGGAGTGGAGCAAAATTTATGCATGTTTGGGAGAAGTCAACAACACCTCTTGTGCCAGTCACACAAATGGCGACAAATAAATAGCACATAGGGCATAGACATAAACACCACTTAATTGGTTTAATCAAAAATATGTGAGTATGTATGTGCGAAACAATAATTAAGATTCTAAGCTGAGTAATCAGCATTTCGAAATTTGAATGAAAATTTTTTGATTTTATGAAAAGCGAGAAAATAAATACACTACATGTCCACGCTAATGAGAGGGTGGGAATTCGAATTTTTTTCCTAATCATTGAACTTCTGTACGGATTTTTCAACTTAGTTTCTGACAACACAGGCCTTGTTTTGTCAGAAACCAGATTGAAAAATCCGTACAGAAGTTCAATGATTAGGAAAAAAAATTTGAATTCCCGGGCATCACCTCTTACTAGTTGAACACATAGTCATAACTAAACTCATAGTTTGTACTGAAATCATAGTCAGAGCTAAAGTCATAGTCAGAGCTAAAGTCATAGTCAGAGCCAAACTCATAGTCAGAACTAAACTCATATTCAGATCTAACTCATAGTCAGAACTAAACTCATAGTCAGAGCTAAAGTCATAGTCAGAGCTAAACTTAAAGTCAGTACTAAACTCATTGTCAGAGCTAAACTGTCAAAAAAATTTTGGCTCCTGCTCTGGCTCTTGGCTCCTGACTTCAAAATTTCGGCTCCTGCTCTGGCTCTTGGCTCCTGACTTCAAAAATTCGGCTCCTGCTCTGGCTCTTGGCTCGGAGCAGGAGCGCTCGGAGACAAGAGCGGAGCTGCGCACATCACTGGTCAGAATAGGCAGAATAGGCAGACCTAACTCATAGTCAGAACTGAACTCATAGTCAGAGCTAAAGTCATAGTCAGAGCTAAAGTCATAGTCAGAGACAAACTCATAGTCAGTACTTAACTTATAGGCAGACCTAACTCATAGTCAGAACTAAACTCATAGTCAGAACTTAACTCATAGTCAGAGCTAAAGTCATAGTCAGAGCTAAACTCATAGTCAGTACTTAACTCATAGTCAGAACTAAACTCATAGTCAGTACTTAACTTATAGTCAGAGCTAAAGTCATAGTCAGAGCCAAACTCATAGTCAGTACTTAACTTATAGTCAGAGCTAAACTCATAGTCAGAGCTAAACTCATAGTCAGTACTCATAGTTAACTTATAGGTCAGACCTAAACTCATAGTCAGAACCAAACTCATAGTCAGTACTTAACTTATAGGCAGACCTAACTCATAGTCAGAACTAAACTCATAGTCAGTACTTAACTTATAGTCAGAGCTAAAGTCATAGTCAGAGCTAAACTCATAGTCAGTACTTAACTTATAGGCAGACCTAACTCATAGTCAGAACTAAACTTATAGTCAGAGCTAAAGTCATAGTCAGAGCCAAACTCATAGTCAGTACTTAACTTATAGGCAGAGCTAACTCATAGTCAGAACTAAACTCATAGTCAGTACTTAACTTATAGTCAGAGCTAAAGTCATAGTCAGAGCCAAACTCATAGTCAGTACTTAACTTATAGGCAGACCTAACTCATAGTCAGAACTAAACTTATAGTCAGAGCTAAAGTCATAGTCAGAGCCAAACTCATAGTCAGTACTTAACTTATAGGCAGACCTAACTCATAGTCAGAACTAAACTCATAGTCAGAGCTAAAGTCATAGTCAGAGCTAAAGTCATAGTCAGAGCTAAACTTAAAGTCAATACTAAACTTATGGTCATAGCTAAACTCATAGCTCACACATTTCAATGACATATACTTCTATATATTGGCTGCATCCAAGCGCGTTATAATTCCTGCCACATTTATCGTCAGAGTCGCCACAGTAGCAGTCAAGGCGCCCAAATCTGCCTGCAGTGCTCCTATTACACCTTGCACCTAAAATAGATTAAGCCAATATTTTTTTGTGCAGCTTGAAAGTAATCAAACACTCTCACAAAACAGAAAATAAAACATAAATAAAATTTTTAGTTATTGGGCAAATAGTTATTTGGCGGCTTTAAAAATAACAATGAATATATAAAGGAAAGAAAAAGAGATGAAAAAACTCAATTTTAGATATTGAGTATTCGAAAGAAATATTATTGGTTATCTTAGTTACAGCCAATGCTTGATGTCCATTCTTTCAAATTTTCTCTCGCACGTTTTGCACTGTTTGTATTTCTATGGGCATTAGCTCGGAAAAATTGGGGTTGGTCAAGTTGAGCTGCTCCTAACTGTTTCCAACGGCCTTCAAGCTGACCATTTCTATCTGCCAATTTTTTTGGTTGCCGTTGTGGGGCATTTCACCAATAAGAAAGTTGTGTAAAGTGACGCAAGCTTTGACCACACCATAGCATTCTCGATGGTTAGTTCAATAGGTTGATGAAACACCCTCCATTTGGCTGTGAGGATTCCAAAGAAATTTTCAACGCGGACTCGAGCACGTGAAAGTCTATATATTAATGATCATTTTCGAAAATGATTACATTTTACCGATAGTTAAATTGACTTTCAGTGCCTGACAAGTTGTTACTAGGATAGGGTTTCATTAGGGTTTCACTCCCACAAAAAAACTAACTATAAACATGTTGTAACCGAAATAATTTTACAGATTAGTAAACCGACAAAATCTAGCTGAGCTACGGCACCTCAAAGACCTCCCACTTCCATTGTGGCCGCCGCATAAATCGCAGCTAGATCTTGTGGAGGTTAAGCCTCTGTCCGAGGTTTTTTAAAGAACCCCTGTTTTGTTTCTGTCTTCTAGACCCATAAACAGTTTTCGTTAGAATTTAAGCTAGAATTCAATTTATGCGGGACTGTTTACTGTCCCTAGAGTTTGCTTTTCAAATCTTACTTGACTTTCTATTTTCCCACTGGTTATCATTATTTTGGTTAATTGCAAATTGCATTCTATTGTCTCCTTCCATATAGTCGATCCTCGATAATTCGGCTCCCTATAGTCGGTTTGGCCACAATGGAGACGGTTCCCAAGGGTTCGAGATTATGGAAGGTCGACTGTAGTCATGTTTCTATCATTAATTTCTTTAATTTCTCAATTAATTAATTTCTTACAGGTGACCATCCTCTTGTTTGTTTGTCAATGGCTAGTTGCTTTAATGTGGCACTGGAGAATCGGTTGGTTTCACTCAAACATTTTTCGTAAATAAAATTATTGTTCATGATTCAGATCCTGATAACGCAGCCATTCCATATTTGACAGCACTTGGAGATCTAGTTGGAACCACGTTCCTTTTTCTGGCCTTCACCTTCCTTTCCTTCATAAAACATGAGGAGATTCAAGAGACTGGAAACTAGACAACATGTTTATGTTCCGATAATTACACACTTTGTTCATTTTACCCCTGTATAAGCTGTGAATAGATGTGGAATAAGCAGGCACGTCCCATGTACCCACCAAAAACCAAAAATGAATCGGTTTTGAGGGATGGTTGATTAGGCTTAAAGATTCACCTTAATTGCCGCCTAGCCAATTTTTTCAATTAAAAACTTGCCAGTTTTTAGTTTGAAGGATGGATTTCAAGCCCTGAGGTCAAGTTCTAAATTTTTGATTTACGGTTGATTTCTTATATTTACCGGCTGCAGAAGTGATAATCCCTGCTACTAAATATCACCCCTCTTCTAATTCACAAATCAATAAAATTAAAACATGGTAAGCTGGATCACGCCTAAGTTCTGTTCGTCTACCTTACTCCAGTGTAGAGAATAGGGAATTCAAAAAACGGTAAATAACATCTACGATCACTTTTCTGCATAATTGACCAAAGGTGCAAACCACGGCTCCTTGCTGATTTTGCAAATTAGTAATTGCTGTCCTAGTTGCACCGATAATTTACATGCACTCGAGTTAGTGAATTGTGATATTGTCATGTATTTTACTCTGGCTTTTATTCAATACTGTAAATTATTGTGATGGAACTAGTCTTTTTTATTAAATAAAGTTGTGTGTGATTTATGTACACAGTTTTCAACATTTGTCACATTACAGCACTTTATACAGGCTGGGCCAAGAAATTGAGTTAGTGTCACTGTGGTTTAAATCCTAGTCAATGGATGGACGTGACTCAAACCACAGGGAAAGGCCAAATATAAATCGTCTATTTGATCTGTGTTAACACAACTTTCAGATACAAATTTACCGTAAAATCTCTATTAAAACGTGCATGCCCTTTTAATTTCAAACCCCTCTCGGGTGTTGCTCTTTTATCACAGAGTGCCCGTTTAAGAGAGAGTGTCCGGTTATTTTTCAGCACAAAATTTTTTAAATTTTTTGTACTTTTTCAGAAATCTTTAATTCGGATCTGATATTTTTTTGTTTTTGTTATACTAATACTAAAATTAAAAGCACCTGTCAAAGTATGCAAATCTGCAGTCAAATTATTAAAACTTGTTGTTCTTGCTGTTTACTTTTCAAGTTTTTAAGTCAATTTAGCATATAGCCCTTCAATCTTAGTTTCTAATAAGGCCTCAACTTGCTTAATACAACTGATAAAAGTATGAGAACAATTAGGTTTTTTAAATGTACATCGACTCTCGATATAAGATACCCCCACGGGACCGACCTCAGTGGTATCTTATATCGAAGGTATCTTGTAGCAAAGGTATCTTATACCGAGATAAAAACGACCAAATCCTGCACACGGGTATCTTCTAACAAGAGTCAATCGCATTATAAGTAAACTTTTTATTTAAACATAACAAAAACTCAACACCGGGGTAAAAACCCAACGTTCTCCAGATTCTAGCCTAATTCTTCACCGTGTTTGTTTTTGTCACCATATGTTAGAACAGACTTAAAGATGTTTTTCATTTTGCTCCTTATGGTATGATTAAAAGAGGGTAAGGTGGTTGACTCAGCTTATGCAAAGGCCAGTAAGACCTGTATATACTACAGAAACTCTGATGATGGTGAAGAATATCCAGCTGCTCTCATCGCACAAACCACACGCAGCTACCAGCCCTATCCTTTTTATAATATCGATTTTTGAGATTTGTTCGCTCTGTTTTTTTCGGCTTGTGCTTAAGAGCACGCTAAACTACTCTTTTTACTCAGTGCCAGTTATAATCGGAGCTAGTTGGGGAGTGCAAGTTAGGACCGAAGATATTCAGCACAGCTGCTATCTCCTTAGCTTTTTTCTAAAAATAAGATGGTGAAGTGAGAAAAAGAAAAAAATTTGCAATGGTATCTTATATCGATAGCAAAATTGTCGTCTGTGTGACTCTCAAGGGTTGGGTCAAAAATTAGCTGTGTCAAAAATATTTTTTTCGGGTTCTCTTGTAGGAATATTGATTCAGCATGACAATAAATTTTTGTTGAAAAACATTATTATGAGCCCACTTAATTGTGCGTCGAACAGTATAAATTTTTTAATACAAATTTTTAACAGATTCCTTATAAAAAATTTCCGAAAGAAAAAAGATACTAAGAAGACATTGTAAATTCAGTGCACACGCATTTATGTCTCAAAAAGAAAACTTTTGGGTGACCCTAGGGTATAGTTCGCAAAAACATCAAATTTGATGCTCAGCATCAATTGAAAATTTTGCGTTTGAAAATATGAGTATCAAAATGACATCAAAACAGCATAAAAAAACTATGCTGTTTTGATGTTATTTTATGTTATTTTGATGCTGACGAAGATAAGGTCTTTCTTGTTGATTTTTTCAATTCGGTGTGGGTGAATTCGGTGTGGGTGAATTCAGTGTGGGTGAATTCGCGCACAGCCAAAATAATAATGCTGTTCAAATACAGTAGCACGGCCCCTCAAAAACTGCACTTTAGATTAATTAAAAATAGACAAAACGCCACAAATTTTGAAAAACTTTTGTAGCATTTTTAACGCTTATTTCTGAATTTTAGATACTTTGCTTGAATTTCGACAATTTTATTGAAAACCCTAACAACTGAACAATTACAAATCAATCGAATTTTCATCAAACAAAAGATTTCTTATAAAAGAGACTTCTAATATTTTTATTAGTGTCTTCTTTCTTTCGCGCATGCAGGAGAGCCGCCTTCCATCACCATTCACCTTGCAGTGTAAGGCTTCTACTGACTGCTCTGACAGAAAACGAACTCAGTTCAAATAGAAAACCTTGGTTATTGGAAGATTATGCTTCTTAGGCGATTCTTGACCCCTTCCATCACGAAACGAACGTGATTTAGCAGCTTAGAAAACATGTTGACGGTCTTTGTGCCTGCTCCTTGATGTACTTCTTCACTGGGATGGCTGGTCATATCGGAAAGTGCCCTGTTAAGAAAAATATTATTGACCTGACACATATTTTGGAAGCGAAAAATATCACTTCAACTTGAACAAAGTGGTACGCTGATGGATCGATTCCCTTCCTCCATGAATGTCAGAATGTCTTTTCGCTCTTTCTAAATCTTTCATTTTGCTTTATCCATTTTTATACAAAATTAACATACCGCAGTCAGTGGCCGTGAACACAATGTGATTAAAATAAGCCGGAGGGCATCATCATTATTGACGCACAATTGTAGACTTTCTGTGATCGGAATGCCTAATAAAATCTTCCAAGCATTAGGTATGGGAATTTATTTAAAAACACTTACTTTGTCCATTGAGCAGCTTTTCCGCTTCAAATAACACATCCAACTTCCTCTCTTTAATGTTTTCCAGCAGCGTGGTGGCTATGCTTGTATGGAGATCTGCCGAGAAATAATATCTATCAGATCGATTTGAAAAGTAATTGTAAAGTCGCCATACCTATCAAACGTTTCTGTTCCAGCAACTCTGGCAAGTTACCCACTGCTGATGAGAGCCTAGCAGTCGCATCATCCAAAGCTCAGAGTGACAGGTTGCTTTGTTGATAGCTCTTTTCGTACCACAGTAGCACGTCTCGTCTGCACCATTGAATCACCTGAAAATACAAAAAATATTGGACAACATAAACGACGGAAAAAAGTGCAAAACCACGGAGTTTTACGTACAACTTATATACCAAACCGTAGCTCATACATTAAACTACTCGAAAAGTTGAGCCGAATTTTCGTGAAGATGTTATTTTAGAAACTAGAGACCGTTTGAAGGAACAACTGGCATTTTTCCGAGTAAAAATAGGGGTTTTTGCATTTTTCATCCAACTTTTGTACGAAGCACCCAAAATTTGTATTTTTGTATACGTCCTTGGTACCAAATGCAGCAAATTTACTCCTCTATCATTCTAAGTCTTGCTTCAGCAATTTATTGTCGAAAACTCGGCGTTAATATCAATCAAGTCAAATAAATCGAAGAAAAATTTCGGAAATATTCACGAAAATCTCTTCTAGTTATGAAATCAGTTAAGTTTATGGGGTAAGTGATAGCTTATTCGAAAGCTCTGAATGTGGTGAGTTTTTTGACAATAAACTTACGAGAGGTTGAACAAAAATCATAAAATCAGAAGTGCTGGATAAAATAAACTAAAAAACAGCGATTTTTCAAAATTTTGGCTTTGGCGCCAAATTTCGCTAATACACTAAAGTGCAGTTTTTGGGGGACCGTGAGTAGCGAGCAAAAAAATGCATCAAAGAAAAAATTAACGTTTTTTTTGTTTAAAAGCAATTTTCTGGCGCAATTTCATGATTCTAACCAAAAATGAACAAGAGCTTTCTGTAGCATTTTTAACGCTCTTTCGAATGGTTTGTAGCTTTCATTGAAGACGTTTTAAATTTTATGGAAAAATAGGCGATTGATTTACAACACCACTTTTTCCAAAAAATGCATCAAAACGTTTATTGAACAACTAGTACTTCGTAGCATAACCATTTGCATCAATAACAGCTTGACAACGACGTGGCATAGAATGAACAAGTTTAATCAATACTTCGATAGGAATTTCCCGCCATTCTTTCTTGATCCAGTAAAACCTTGACGGTAAATAAATAAATTACAAATTTCAGTATTAGGTTGATCCATAAGTTCGCAGGTGGTTAATAACATCTTTATGTGGGTTTCACACCTTTTACTTCGGTAAAATACTTTTATTTTACCGGTAAATTCACCATTCAGCAACCCTAGTTCACACTCATTTGGGCCCCGTAGGTAAATATTGTATTTTAAAATTTTATTTTGTTCGGAAACATTCTTTAACGTATCCTGGCCATCCCTGTTCCTTGTCACAAGCTGAAAATAAGCGGCAATGACCAATGACTAAAGATCTCCAATGAATTGATCCACCAATTTTGTAGGGTTACAGGTTCGAATCCCAGTGAGTAGTAACAACTATTTTTTTCTTGACTGAAATACTTTTAAAGGACAAGGAAGTCTCAGGATGATTAGTAAACCACATGGTACCTTTCCGAAACAGCATCCAACTCCAGAATGTGAAATTGTGGATTTAGCTGAAAGTGATTAAAAATCATCGTGCCCTGAACATTATTTGATACCGTATTTCCTCTAATAGAGCCCCCTCTAATAGAGCCCCCTAACTTTGAGGACCTATATCTCAGCCCAGAGTCATTTTTTGGCAAAGCTGTTTTACGCGTTTTCTTAACTCCACGAGCTCTACCGATTGCATTTTTCAGATTTTAGTTGAGCACCCAAAATCTCGAGATCGAATTCCAAATTTTCCGATTTTCGGGCATCCAAAAAATAAAGCCCCCGGGGGCTCTATTAGAGGAAATACGGTAATTCTAAAACAGCGACTTGACTTACAGGAACATCAGTTGAAGTAGTTTCGTATCCCGTAGGGTATTCAAGTGGTAGCATCGAGGTGGTGGTACCGAGAAAGTGGTACTCAGGTGGTAGTACAAAGCCCTGATCAGTTATCGGTACTCAGGTAGAGGTATCTAGGTAGTGGTACTTGGGTGGTGATAGGATGTGGTCGTCCACTCGGATAAAATTTTTTTAACATTTTTAGGTTCCAAAACTTGTTTTCTGCACTCATGTGATCATTCTCAAGATTGTTTGACAGTAGTAGATATACGAAAAATAATTACCCACGGGCAATTGTAATTACAAGAGAATATACCGTTACAAGTATATGCCTACCCTGAGCCTGAGGCTTTGCCTATCATGCCCAAAAAAGACAATAGATGTCATTAAAAATGAAAAATTCCAATATTTACCTACGGGGCCCAAATGAGGGAAACCAAATAAGGGAGCCCAAATGAGAAGTAACCCTTCCTAGTCCTTACCGAGATCGGATCCGGAAACCCTACAAAATTAGTGGATCAATTCGCTGGGGATCTTTAGTCATTAGTCATTGCCGCTATTTTTCAGCTTTTGTGACAAGGCACAGGGATGGCCAGGATACGTTAAAGAGTGTTTTCTAACGACATCAAGTTTCAAAATCCAATATTTACCTACCGGGCCCAAAAGAGTTTTGCCCAAATGAGTGTCAACGTAATTGATAAGAAAATCATAAAGTTATCCTATGTCACTGTCATTAAAAGACCTCACCAAACATCAAAACTGAACAAGCAGACTACAACTTGCTTTATTTCACAAACAGCAATAGAGACGACACAGTGAAGACAAATAGGGTGATTCTACGGATTGTACTCGATCGGCAGATTCCTGCGTCGAGATTTTTCAGCATTCAGGAACCATTCGCGATTGAACCGCTTGGATGATCCTTGACGCGTGTTTTTTCCACTCTACGCAGAATGATGCGATCATTCTGCGTATCCACAGAACCAAAGACGAAAGGTGCGCAAGAGATTGCCACCACCACCGATTCCAAACAGTCCAGCACACCGCATGGCGGATCCACTTCCAGGCGATTCGAGACCGTTGTATTGATGGCCCAGGCGATGCGACGAACCCCCACATTTGTGATCTGAAAACGAAGTTAGATAAATCGACAGTAGAAATAACAGAATTTAACCTTGAAGTTGTAGGTTTTCTTCGCATCGAACGGTGCGTTAAACACTAACTTGGAAGCAGGCTCTGTGTTGATGAAACCGGGCGCAGACATTTCTTTTTCAAGCAACTGATCTTCAAGAAAGCAAACCTTCGATTTGATGCTGAAGGCGAAAAATATTTACTTTTATAGTCTTTGTAAATAAAAGTTTCAATTTCAAAAATTGTCTTGCCAATAACAAAAAGAACTTTTTTGTAGAAAATATACAAAGTCGATCGCTTGGGACACCTATCGTGTTTGGCATTGTGATTTCAACCCGTTTATTGATTCTCTCAGACAACTTACCACTCATTTTGTAGCTCATCTCACTGGCTACAAAATGGTACTTGCCTGAAAGAAGTCCTAAAAATTGGGTCGAAACCACAATGGCAAGAACACGATAGGTGTATCTTATAGAGAGCGTCGACTGTAGTTGAAAATTCAAGAAAATACTGAATAAGGAATTTTATCTTCACTCAGCTTTCGAAGTTCTTGAAATTTTCCGTCATAAATATATCCGCGCCATCAGGTCAATGTTTTGAAAAACGGATGTATGTCAGTGGAAACAGAAACGGGACGGGATCACATCCAGGATCCCGTCCAGTTTTTTTGTACAATCAGTACTCAACAAATCGCTTAGAGTTTAAATTTGTCAGTGCGGTTATGAACATTCAAAATTATGGAGTAAACTTTGCTGCGTAATACACACCTGATGATTTTAGCCCACGTACAAAGCGAAAAGAGAATTATTTCTCAGTCACATAAACCATGAGCATAACCTAATTGGGAAAAAGCAAAAAATCTCACCAATGACTTCAAAAGCCTCCTCAATACCATCCGCACTTGCTTCAGCCAGATTAGCGTTGGCCACCGCATCAGTATTGTACTTGAGAATGTAGAAAGACTCCTCCCCAGCAATGGCCACCATTTCCCCATTTTCTGACCAGAACACATGCTTTGCCGATATTTCAATTCTTCTTATCAGCTGACTGCTTTCCCAATCATAAAAGCACAAGGATGACGAAGACTTGACAGCAAGAAGATGACCTCCATCAATCACAATGTTTGGGCGGAGAGAAGTGGACTCCTTAAAAGAATATCAGCTAATGTATCTATGGGTTTTAGATGAAAATTGGTAGTAAATCCCACTGTGGGATCTATCTACCATAGTTGAGTGTATGGGTGAAATTTTACAGTCCCACAATAAGAAAACACCATTGTATCACAAGAAAAAGTCACACTTTGAAATTCTTAAAGATCTTTATCAGCGTTGAGCTCTCTCTGACAGCATACAGACTCGGATCAGTGGCCCACACAAATTCCAAGCCAGCACCAAAAGCTTTGTTACGGAGAGCAGTAGCAGTGTATATGATGTATTCCCCATCTCCACAAGCAACGACGAAACGACCATTTGAAGAATGCTGGAGCGTTTGAGGATAAACTTCGCAAGCACCCATATCCTTGACAGACAGAGTCAGGCGCTCACCATCTAAAACAAATAACATTGTAGACAATTTGATTAGAGTGAGCAAAATATTTCTACCTTGCAGAGATTCCAATGTAGATGATTCGATAGTCTTGAGATTAGCTTGCTGCATTTCAGAGTGCTTGGCCCACAGAATTTTTCCAGACGAGTCCATGGATACTGCAGGCTCCTCTCTGCCGAGTTTGATTGTTACTGATCCTTCATCATATCCGATTGCAACTGTGTTTGATCCCTTCAAGGCACTGATACACCACACACGTTCCAATCCATAGTTCAGAGGTGTCTCTAGCCTGTAAATCAACGACTTAATAAACGACTGTAGAGACCAATGCATAAAATACCGATTTGTGTTGGCATGCCAAATCCTGACAGTTGAATCTTCTGAACCAGTGATAATGATAGGCAGCTCAGGGTGGAAACATACGGCGGATACACTTAACAGAAATTATGGGATGTCAAATTTGACTTTGAGAGGAAGCGACTCACTTGTGTGCATGTCCATCCAGTGTAGCAACACATGTCTTATTCTGATAGTCCCAGATCTTGATCAGCCTGTCATCAGCACCCGAGATCAGATAAGGCTTGTCCCCACCATGGTAATAATCAACACAATTCACCTAGAATTATTTTTTAACTCATTACTTTTGCCAAACAGTCAAATCTAGATATAGTGGGATTCCTACTGCGGGAATGGCGCGAGTGTAAAGTACATGGCAGTTCAATACAGTGAATCACTTTTGAACTACAAAATATTCCACCATAGTTATTTTGTCAAGTACACTCCCAATAATTTGACCTTTTGAGTGCTTATCCCAGGATGTCAAATTGTCAGAGTATCAAATTTTCACAGGTTGCATCAAGTTGCCATCACGTTGTTTGACAAAATATTAAAGTCTTTTTTGGACACCTGTGCATTATCTTTTCAGATCAAATTTGAAAATCTAATTCACATACCAATACTTGGTACATAGTGTCAAAACACGAGTTTCAATTACAGGTCCTCAAAGTCTTATTAGAGGAAATACGGTATATGTTCGCACATACGCAAATAGTATATGATAGTATGCGAATAGTATGCGCGAATAGTGTAACGTACGAAAAATTCAAATTTAAACTTTTTTGCCTGTCCCCCCTTTTGCCATTTCGTAATAAGTTACCGAAAATTATCAGAAATCGGTAATATTATCGAAAACGCAAATTACCGGAAATTTCACAACCATACATGTGGGTCAAGCTTAAGTCAAATCAGTTAAATTTCAAATTTTTTGGCAAATGCAATTTTGTCGTTTTTTCGCAATAAAAATCTGTAAAATTTACAACCACACACAATTATGCATGCCTCATCACACTACATCGCGACTTTACTTATTAACCCTAAAACTTACTCCTTTCTCGTGTCCCTCCAAAGTAAAGTTGGGCACTGGACTTCCGAACTGCCACACCTTGATTGTCCCCTCCTTGGGCGTGCTTCTCGTTAACAGATGAAGAAAAGGTGACAATCATAAACAATTCATTGAAGACTGATGATGTTAACCAATTCTATGTGATTTAGTTGGTAAGACAAAGCGACTGTTGACATTTCTGGATTCGGAATGCATCTGGAAACTTACGGAGATTTAAGAATATTTTTTTGAAGACAAACCGGCTGGCAAATTTCGCCTGCAACCACACAGTTTACTATATTTCACCTATGATCAAGAGTAAAATTGTGGGTAAAATAACTGCCAGTAGAACCATCGGTACAATTAGGAACGGACTTTATTGACACTGGACAATTTACAATAGAAGATGACAAACTATTGATCTCTGGAGTAGAAGACGCTGGAGATCCCCAAAGGCAAGGCAGGCTCGGACCACAACCACAAGTGCAACCACCCATCACCGGCGCAGGGGAAAAGACGTGACTGGAGGCGGCAGGCGAAACCATGTGCGAGACTCGACGGCAGGAGGAGGCAGGAGAGACCGAGGCATATCCAGTGCTCTGAGGAACCTGAAAAATTAAACCGGCCTTGCGGCCCGGACTCTGGACATGAGGACGCACCCTGAGGAGTATCAACTCTGGTAGGACTGGCTGTTGAGGACACTCTTGGAGCATTGACTCGAACAGGAGTAGACTGGCGAGAAGGTCTGGAGAAAGGACTGGACAGAGTCTGAGACTCAAGACTGGATAACACGCTAGATACTACACTGGAAATTAGACTGGACAAGTCTGTCTTTGAAAGAGCAGAAAGAACGGTCTGGCTATGGCCAACACTAGAGGAAATATCACTGGATGAGCCTATGTCAGGCTTAGACTTATGAAAAGGAAAGTCACTGGAAAAAGAACTGGAATGAAAAGACTCACGGGTTTGACCTGGAAAGATTCGGCCCACAGACTTATCAAGAGAAGGATCACTGGCATGTGTGCTTGAAAAAGGAACATCGGAGCGAGGCAACATCGATGCACAAGAGCTAAATTCAGAAAAATTCAAAAAGACTCCTTTATTGTGCTTCGACACAGCCTTTCAAAATTTGAATCTTAGTGTATTAGGGGAATTGGCGCCAAACAAAAAACTATCAAAAATGGTCGATTTGAGACCCCTTTTTTGTTTCATGCCTCTGACCTGATTTTTTCCTTTTTGGCTTGAGCATGCTTATAGCCAAAATATTCTCGCATTAAGAACTCTCGAATGAGCCATCACTTCCCATAAACACGTAAAATTTCAAAATCACAAGCAATTTCTTTGAAAATTTTCGAAGAAATTTCTTTGCCTTATTGATTCGATTGAGATCCGCCAAGTTTTTCTGTCTAATTTTTCTCAAACAAAACTAGAGACTCGATAGAGAGTAAATTTGCTGCATTTTGGTACCAAGGATGTATACAAAAATACAAATGTAGGGTGTTTTATACAAAAGTTAGACAGAAAACGCAAAAACCCCAATTTTTACTCGGAAAAATGCCACTTGTTTACTTCAAACGGTCTCTAGTTTTAAAAATTCAGACTCTTCAAAAATTGGTCTGGTCATTAAGATAGAAGAGATTGTGGGCTTTCTTTTGGCGTAAAGAAAGCTCAAAAATACAAAACTGGCGTGTCTCATACAAAATAAATTCAGTGTTTTTTTCAGAGCTAAGATGGTCTCCAGCAGACGAATGTGCGTTAAGCCAAATGGAGTGTCTCTCTCCGAAATTCGTTCAGCCGCAGTCAAAACAAGATGGAAGAATAATGAACGCACAAATCAAGCTAAGAAAACGGCAAGTGAGCAAGCAAAGAAGCAGGAAAATCCGTCTTCGTGAGCTCTTTCACCTTGTTTTATCTACTGTTTTGACGGTTTTTTTGTTTCAGTGAAACGAGCTGATGAAAACGGCTGGAAGCTGAATGTTTATCGGTCTGTTTAACCTTCTTGGAATGTTCTAATATAAAACTTTAACGTTTCCATTTCTAGGCACCCAGAAAAACCACTGAATGAGATCGAAGAACAGCTTCACTTTCCCGAATTGATGGAATCGCCAGTGCATTTTGCGGAAAAAGAAATAGCGAGTCCTGGAAATCATTAAGAAACAATCAAACCGCGAATCGAAAGCATCCAAGCTCAAGTCCGTCGAGTCTATGTGAGTAACTTCCTTATTTCGTATTCGCGACAATCGATTCGCGACAATCGGTTCGCGACAATCGATTCGCGACAATCGATTCGCGACAATCGATTCGCGACAATCGGTTCGCGACAATCGGTTCGCGACAATCGGTTCGCGACAATCGGTTCGCGACAATCGATTCGCGACAATCGATTCGCGACAATCGGTTCGCGACAATCGGTTCGCGACAATCGAATCGCGACACTATCGATTCGCGTGAATCCCCACATCAAGTTTGAAAATCCAATATTTACCTACCGGGCCCAAAACAATTTTGACCCAAATGAGTGTCAACGTAATTGATAAGAAAATCATAAAGTTATCCTATGTCACTTTCATTAAAAGACCTCACCAAACATCAAAACTGAACAAGCAGATCACAACCTTTTTTTTTATTTCACCAACAGCAAATGCACGACAATGCAGACAATAGAGTGATCCTACGGATTGTACTCGATAGGCAGATTCCTGCGTCGAATTTTTCCACCTTTCAGGAACCAATCGTGACTGAACTGCTTGGCTGATCCTTCAGGCGTGTTGGTCCACTCGACGGCGATGCGATCATTCTGCGTATCCTCAGAACCAAAGACGAACGATTCGCAGGAGACTGCCACTACCACATATTCCAGACAGTCAAGAACACCAAATGGCGGATCCACTTGCAGGCGCAGCGAGTTCGTAGTCTTGATGGCCCAACCGATGCAACGAAGCCAAACATTGGTGATCTGAAAACGAAGTTAGATAAATCGGCAGTACAAATAACAAAATTTAACCTTGATGTCGTAGGTTAGCTTGGCATCAAACGGAGCATTAACACGGGAACGGCCGATTGTGATGTCGGTTGATTCTAGTGCAGTTTTTCATGCTGAATCCGAATCTATTTGTAGAATTTTCAGTTGCTGTGGAAATTTTCGAGAAAAATGTATTTGAAAAAATTGGTCATTTTGAAAATTTTCAGAAACTTTTGGCATGCCGTAACTCAGTCCCTTTCAAACTTTCGAAAAATTTTGAAAGTGCATAATAATAGACAGACAATATGCTTTCTAATCACGTATCATTTACTTATTTACCATAATAAAATACCGTCAATAATCAAAAATGTATGAAAAAGTCGATTCGAGAAAAGTCAACCACCAGCATAACAATTGCCTATAACTTTTCGCAGAGCAATCTTAGTACAGATTTGGTCTTTACAGAGTTGTAGAGAAATAAAAATGCTAACGAATGACACCAAAATCTTTATTGTGAGCTTTCAAAATAACTGCGGAACAGGCTAAAATGTACAGTCGAATAAAAACACAAAATTACGCTTTCTGCCTTTGCAGACTAATAATGCAATTTGTGCAATAACTTGAGTCTTCTTTTGAACGATGTTGCTGTTCGCATGAAAGACACTGCGAAACTGCTGTTTTCTTTAAATTGTGGGGACACAGTGCACATCTGCCTTTTGCTTTTGCCGTCTGATTTCTAGTCATTCTTGTGCCATGAGAAGTAGATTCATTTGGCTTTTGGATTGGTGAATTAGAGAAGCATTCCACGCATAAGATTTTTTCGACTATATCTTCATTGCACACTCCTCGATGACACTGCTAAAATAAATTTAATAGTAAAGACCGTTTTTATATTATATTTGAAAAATGGCTTCACATACTTCACACTCAAACATATTGTTGCTACGGGTGGTCTTCTTACAAAAAGGACATCGATGTGTTGTTGTAGGCTGCTCACCTAAATGACGCTTACGGATATTTTCTTGATTGGTAGCAATTTGTTGGCGTTCTATGTTCATCCAATGATTACTTTGACTTCTTTTTTCTTTTTGTTGCTTCATCAATTGTTGGCTAAGTGTGTAGATAAACGAGCGTCGGTCGCCAATATAAATGAGTGCTCAAGTTTTTGCTGCTTTTGGTAAAGAACCCACGCATTCATTGCTGCCACATCTATTAGCCAAGAAAAAATCTAGAAAATAATTTGTTGGTCACCAATTTGTTGGTCACTTGATCAGCAGAAAAGTCTCCCAGGCCATTGGTCCCATCTAAAAATGCAAAAAGATTTCTGGGCAATAAATTATCAAAAACAAATCCTCAGACCTGTGAAAGCATCGGCATAAACTGAGTTTTCAGCGTCAGCAGCTCACCAAGACTTTTTTCTATGAGAGTCGGGAACTGAAGCAAGCGGAGGGTGTGACCAGTCGGAGCAGTATCGAAAACAACGACCTCAAAGTCCATCGACTGCACAAGTCTACAAATTAATATGTGCACTTAAATTCTCGCTGAAAAATTTGCCTTAGCACAATAGAATATTTTTTATTCCAATTTTGACGAGACGGGCATAAAAGAGTGAGGAAATTTAAATTGGGGTAAAAAAATTGGGGAAAACTTCTTGCCGTTATTGAGCAAATATTGGCTGAATAACGGAAAGAATTTTCCCACAATTTAAATTTCTCCACTCTTCTCCTGCCCGACGAGACCTAGACAACTAGCATCTATGTCAAAACCGACGACGTCACGAATAAAAACTTTGTAAGTAGCCAAGGCGAAAACAGAGTCCAAGGCAATTTCTTGCAGATATTCTACGGATAAACGCGGTACCAAAGTTATTAGTCCAAAAAATTACTTGATCATCTGTGAGAAACTGGTTGCCTCATCGATACCAGGAAGTCCACCAGCCATCTCAGAGAGCATGTTCTTCCCCATCGAGAAAATATCTGAACAGAGACTTTAATTAATCTGCAAACATTTTAAAGATTTTACACCCACCACTATTGCTGCTGAGTCCAGGTGGAGCAAGATCGGGAGATCTTGCTCCACCAGGATCGGGAGATCTTGCTCCACCCGTATCGTATCCACCCACATCTTTTAATAAACACTTTCCCATTTGCAGTATAATCGATGTGAATGCCCATAGACCAAGTTTACGCACTGACCTACTACTAAATCGAGCAAAGTGTGTGTTAGCTCCAGCCTCTAATGGACAGGTACTACCAATAAGGAAACTTTGTCAAGAAATATTTTGTTTTCAGAGCTCCTCCAAAATCTACGACCCTACAGCTGGTCTTCCATCCAACGATAACCATAAACACTGCTTCATTAGCTAAAAATGTTGTTCTTGAAGTCTTTGTCCCTATAAATTCCTTATAGTTGAGCGTCCTCAACAACCATCCGCCACTTACCTACCCAAACAAAAACTCTGTCCCAACAATTGTTTTTGGCAAGGCGGAGGAGTCACATATCTGTTTCCTGCAAAATTGCTTGGCCAAGTCAAATAAATTTTGTTTGTGAGTTTTTAGCTATTTTAATTGGTTGTACGCAAAGTTTTCGGGGTTATTTACCACACGGGGTGTCAAACACGTCGAAAGGTAAAATCGACGTTGGCGTTCTGTCATCTACCATTTTGAGTATGACCTAATTTTTTTGGGCTGTACCTGAAAACACACCCCAAAATACTGATTTCCCGCAGTAAATACATAAACATGGGTATTTCTCAGTGTTTTTACAATTGAAAAATTATTTTTTTGGATGAACATGTAGCTCTGAATCTCTAGTTTCTGATGAGCTATCAAATGGCTCGATGTGATGTGTATAAATGGGAGAACTAATGGGTTTGAAAAACAAAAAGTAGTTTCGTAAAAATAGGTTTTTCTTTATTTTTTTTTCTAAACACATAGAGCCAGTTGATAGCTCATCAGAAACTAAAGATTACATGTTGATCCAAAAAAATAAATAAAAATAAATAAAATGAATAAAACAAAAAAGAGAAATACTCATGTTTATGTATTTACTGCAAGAAATCAGTAATTTACTGCGGGAAATCAATTTTAGCCATTTTTCTGCTGTTTTTTTTGGTACTCCTTCGGCTGGCCCCCCCCCTTCTTTTTTTTTCAAATATATTGTAACTGTTTATGATATAATGTAATGTTTAAAGAAAAAGTGTATCCAGTCGGTGTATCGAGTTGTCAATGTATCTAGGCGGTGTATCGAGTTGTCAATGTATCTAGTCGGTGTATCGAGTCAGTTTTTGTATCGAGTCGGTTGGCAGTCGGTCTTTTAAAGGGGGTGGTGTGCACATCGAGTTGCGAATATTTTGACTCTCAAGTGCGATTCCCAGTGGGCGCACACCTTATTTTTTTACTCCATTTTATTATGTTTTAATACAATTTTGGTATCAAAATGGCGCTCATACTGCTGGCTATCTAACAACACCATCAGTGCACAGTTTAACAACTATCCTTGCTGAGTTGCAGGCAAAAACACTACATGAAACCTGCTTTTTGTTCGAAATTCCATCGTTTTTCGATTTTTTCTTTGATTGATTTGATTGATATCTTTTGACTTTCTTCGCAATTGCACATGTTTGTTTACCAATTTTAGTTAAAATTCTGGGCTTTCATTTGGGCTATCACAGAAAGAAAATGGTAATATACAGTTAGAGCTAAAATTAAAAAATGTCCAATCATATGATCTACTCGTCAAGGATATCTTTTGTCGCTCAGTCGAACTTTCGCTAGCTACCCAATTTTCTGAATCGATTTTGGTATGAAAACATTTCCATTTGATTCCTCATAAAATTACGACTCTAAAAATTTAATATCACCTCGTGAGAAGTCAATAAAATGGTCAATAAAATGAGCCGCTCCCACGAGGGGGATTTTACAGTGGAATACACCGAAAATAAAAATTTCGAACAATTAAGGTAATAAAAGTTCATATCAAGTGGTCTAAATTTACAGAAAACGGCTTTTAATACATGATTTCGGTTATTCAACATAAATCGTCTTTAAAAACTGACCTAATGTAGCTTAAATCCGTTATTTGGGAGTGCCCGTTTATCAGAGAGTGCACGTGTAGTGTCCGATTAATAGAGATTATGCGATATGACCATTTGATTTTGGCCGACCTTGCTGGTTCACTCTGTAAAAATAATTTTAAATCCAAGTTATACCGCCTTCATGGTGTTCGTGGTTGGCCAAAATAATCATTCTCAAACATATATTTTACTCAAAATTGTTTAGTAAGCGACATCGTTTCAGATACTCTGCTATCCCTGTTTCTGAAGCAATCCGGAATACTATGGAAGAAAAGTTGGATCCCTCGTTGTTGAACATTATCAATCAGGTATGCTGTTTTGCTTTCAATCACCGGCAGTTTTTGCTGTATTCATGGTTTTAGAAGAGCTTGAAGTGGATTTTCGTCGGTGGAAAAGGTGGAGTGGGCAAGACCACATGCAGGTATCTAACTGATAGCTTTTGATTATAATCGTTTCATTACCCTATTGCTGGTTATAGCTGTTCCTTGGCAGTCCAATTGGCTAAGCACCGTCGCAATGTTTTGATTATTTCCACGGATCCGGCTCACAACATATCAGGTATGATTGACTTTATTGCTAACCTGGAACGTCCACTGCAATAAAATAGTCAAATTTCGATACCGTCTATAGCGTTCTTTAACAACATTCAGGCAAATTCGTCCTGTATCCAAATTGGTCCTGAAACTCTAATTAATAGGTTAGTAGACGGTGTGTGGACTGTTGGAAAATTTTTGTAGGAAGATGTGAAGAGTATTTGATTTTTTATGTTTGTAGGTAAAGTGTAGTTTGACAAAAAAAAATTGGCCATCCAAACTGTGACCTCTATTGGTCTAGACATTTCTAACGGTGACGAGACAGCATGGCCCAGCAATAATATGCTCGTAGCTAACTATCAGGTAGTTGATGACGCACCCTCATTAATCGTTAACTGTCTTACAGTTAACTTATTATGTACCTAAGAGTTCCCAACCACTAAGGAAATTAAACAGACCAAGTGAATCGAAAACTTTGGCGGACTAGAATGCCATTCACGGAGAAAATATAGTGTTTTCACATAGCTAAACATTTTCATCAGAAGAAATCATGTTTTTTGGTCTCATAGTTTACTTCTATGTTTCAGATGCTTTCAACCAGAAGTTTACGAAGACACCGATCAAAGTTAGTGGTTTCGACAATCTGTTTGCTATGGTGAATCTATTATGTTTCATCTATGTCCATTTGTGAATACTAGTGATTTAGGAAGTGGATGGCTCTGGTACGGAGGCCTCTCCCGATCTTGCTCCACCTGGACTCAGCAGCGATAGTGGTGGGTGTAAAATCTTTGAAATGTTTGCAGGTTAATTAAAGTCTCTGTTCAGATATTTTTTCGATGGGGAAGAACATGCTCTCAGAGATGGCTGGTGGACTTCCTGGTATCGATGAGGCAACCAGTTTCTCACAGATGATAAAGTAATTTTTTGGACTAATGATTTTGGTATCGCGTCTGCCCGTATAATATCTGCAAGAAATTGCCTTGGACTCTGTTTTTGCCTTGGCTGCTTACAAAGTTGTTATTCGTGACATCGTCGGTTTTGATCCAGATGCTAGTTGTCTAGGTCTCGTCGGGCAGGAGAAGAGTGATGAAATTCAAATTGGGGGAAAATTCTTTCCGTTATTCAGCCAATATTTGCTGAATAACGGCAAGAAGTTTTCCCCAATTTATTTTTCCCTAATTGAAATTTCCTCACTTCGTCAAAATTGGACGTTAATTATTTTATCCCTCTATGCCCTGTAGTCCAACTTCATTATAAATGTTGTTTTACAGAGCCTACAAAAAAGATCTAATAAAAAATATTCTATCGTGCCAAAGCAAATTTTTCAGCGAGAATATAAGTGCACATATGGAGTCCCAAGTACCGTTGAATAAATTTAATTTGTAGACTTGTGCAGTCGATGGACTTTGAGGTCGTTGTTTTCGATACTGCTCCGACTGGTCACACCCTCCGCTTGCTTCAGTTCCCGACTCTCATAGAAAAGAGTCTTGGTAAGCTGCTGACGCTGAAAACCCAGTTTATGCCGATGCTTTCACAGGTCTGAGGATTTGTTTTTGATAATTTATTGCCCAGAAATCCTTTTGCATTTTTAGATGGGACCAATGCTTGGCCTGGGAGACTTTTCTGCTGATCAAGCGACCAACAAATTGGAAGAAACACTGTCCGTCGTTCGTACAATCAATGCTCAATTCAAGGTTGTCCATATTTTTTCGGTTAGATTTAATTATTTAATTGATGAGTGATATTTAGGACCCAGAATTGACTACTTTCGTGTGCGTCTGCATCGCTGAATTCCTATCTATGTATGAGACAGAGCGCTTAATTCAAGAGCTGACCAAAAAGGTATATATTGATGTTGTACAGTTGAGCAATAGCTTAATTTTTGGTCAGAAACTTAAACCTTGAAATGATTGCACCTACTTTTCATCCTTGGTTATGTTGTTCTATCAACCAGCGTGGGTATATATTTGACGGAAAATTTCAAAATTTCTGAAAACTGGGTTATCGTTTTAAAATTATGTAACCGAAAAAGTGTAACCTCTTTTTTAAATATGGGGTGGTCACTTACAGTACTATTTCTTAGTATTGCTGCACGTTTTTAACGACAGTCATATCGTATTCTCTTGAAATTTTTCGGTCTACAAGTGCATAATTTTCGCGACGATATTTTTGCCTAAAATCCTTTAAGATGAGTGGATAAGAAATGCTGAATGAATCGGGTGCAAATTTGACACTTTCCGTCCGGGGAAATACCCGGAAAAAATGTTGTTTAACAGAGAAAATACAGAAAGTTTTTTGATGTCTAATTACTGAATATAAAGGAAATCGATACGCACAACATTATCGTCAATCAGCTGCTGTTTCCTGATAGAAATCCAACTGACGGAAGTATTGAGTGCAAGAAGTGTGATGCCCGATTCAAAATTCAACAGAAGTATTTGGACCAGGTAGCTTTACTTTTTTCTTCAAATTAGATATTTGATTTTATTATTCCCAGATTGCGGATCTTTATGATGACTTCCATATTACAAAGTTACCTTTACTTGAAAGCGAGGTACTTACTTGTTCTATGCGGGCTTATCTAATTTTCTCTTTCAAGGTTCGTGGCCCACAGCAGATCAAAGACTTCAGTGAGCGGCTTGTGATGTCCGGCGATTCATAGGTAATTATTGGTGCCTGGTAATCCCGAAGAAAAGGAGTTCTTTTATCGAAAATTTGTGTTTAAGCTATTATCATCGTCTTTGTTGTGTTGAAATTGGTGGAGATGTTATTGAATAAAATATATGAGGAACGTATTCAGAGTTACTTTAAATGCTCTAATTATATACCATGGCGCATAATCTTTCAACCCCCCTTGGGGGTGGCAGATAATTAGTGCATGGCGGATAATATTTCAACATGCTCCCAATAAATATGCCTGGAAAAAATTTTAATTTCTTATTCGATAAATTTTTTTGACGGACATAACATAAGCAAATTAATAACCAACGAAAATCACACATTTTACGTAATACAGTCGACTCTCGATAAAGTGCCACCTCGATAAAGTGCCACTCTCGATAAAGTGCCACCCTTGGGCTGGTCCCCAGGGGTGGCACTTTATCAAGAGTCGACTGTATGCAGTGTATCCCAAATTCATCACCCTTTTGTTTTAGCCATAACTTTTTTATTTCTCTATCTTTTAGCGAGATTTTTTTGCCTTAGAAAGAAGAAGCTTAGGGCATTAGTTTAGTACCTAATTTGTGATTTTTTTTTTATCAAAACTTGATTTTTGATGATTGGTTAAAGTTTTTTTTTCTGAAAATTAGAATTAAATCTCTTGTTACCCGAAACTTTTTAAAAGCAAACAAAATCCAATAAAACCTCAAGCTTTCAAAGTTTTTGTTGAGCTAATTCCTCACTTCTAATTTCATCCGTCAACAAACGATTCTCCAAAAAGATTATCTCGTAAAAATTCTCTCACTCTTGGACAGTCGGAGTTGAATTTGAAGCAAAATCACATAAGAGGTAGTCCCATTTTTTCTTGATAAAGACCGGCCCAAGAACTCATATTCTTTCTATTGCTGCTGCGTCGTTAAACACTACAAAAATACCATATGCGCAGCGATCGGAGGAATAGGAGTCGTTGGGCCGGTCTTTATCAACGAAAACGTCACTGCTGCCCCTTATCTGGAATTTCCAGTTTTACTTCTGATCATCAAAAATCAAGTTTTGTTTAAAAATCACAAATTAGGTACTTAACAAATGCTATAAGCTTTAATCCAATGCGAAAAAAATCTCGCCATTAATAGCACCTTTTACTAGGTTTCTTTAAAGTTAAAATAAAGTAAGATATGATCACCTAAATTTCAACAAAAAAATTGAATTGGACTTTTTTTGATATACAACTTTGTTAAAAAATTACTCAGAAGAGCAAACAAGCACTAGATAAAACGACTAGGCATGGCGTATAATTAGAGCATGACGGATAATTTTTCAACCCTCCCTCAGGGGTGGCGTATAATTAGAGCACTTACGGTGCATTTAACTCTATCTACAGAGTAAGCCGTGGGGCGTAGATCATAGACCTGTTTCAGAGAAGACCTGTTACAGTTAGGGGGAAGGGAGTTTGTGCGGGTTTGAGACCATTTGCTGCTATATATTTCTTATTTTTAAGGTTGATTATGATAATGGTTATAACTTGGGTAACCTATATGGATAGTCTGATAAAAAAGAATAAAAATATATAGTGAAAAAGGATCTCCCTTGCCCCCATACCGAAACGGGTCCCATAGGTACCGTATTTCCTCTAATAGAGCCCCCGGGGGCTTTATTTTTTGGATGCCCGAAAATCGGAAAATTTGGAATTCGATCTCGAGATTTTTGGGTGCTCAACTAAAATCTGAAAAATGCAATCGGTAGAGCTCGTGGGAGTTAAGAAAACACGTAAAACAGCTTCGCAAAAAATTGACTCTGGGCTGAGATATAGGTCCTCAAAGTTAGGGGGCTCTATTAGAGGGGGCTCTATTAGAGGAAATACGGTATATGTTATAGAGAAAAGTACGTCACATAGAGTGCGTGTTATAAAGATAGTCGACTTTCCATCTTCTACAATTTTAAAATCCATACAAGATTTATTGATCCTAATTAAAATTGGTATGCATTCAAACAGTTGTCCATATTCGAAAAAGCGCGCTTTACTAAAATGTGATAGCTGTTCTAAAACAGAATACTCCGAGGCGATATTTAAGGGCTTTAGTATGGAATCCCAATGTCTTTATTGACATATAAACGACTCAAAAAATTAAAAACTGAAGCCAAAGACAACCGCCAACTGCTTCAGACATGCAAAGTTCGTGAACACAGAGGTAGGGTTTGAATTGATTTGCGTTGTGAACTTCAAGTGTCTCGCGGAAGCTAGACCTGCTCGAGAGAAAACCCACTTCTAGCCGAGACAGAGAAAACAGATATCGCAAAATCTGCAATTTGCTCTGCCTTCTGAAATTAAATTGGGTCATGACTTGTAACTAGTGGGCATTTATTCACTAACCGTATTCATCAAATTACTCCACCACTTCAACCGATCTACCCCAGACGATGACCCATCACGTACTATCTGTAAGGTTTCACGAATCCATGACCTTGCGCCTGCTTGCATAATGTCCATCTGGTTACTAGCACTCCTGTTCTCGTCAGCCAATTCCCCAAGCAAACTAAAAATGAGCCTTAGTCGTGTAAAGAATACTTAAACTAGGTGTAACCTCATTGTCAGACTGCGTCGTGCAGTCCCATTTCCTAGATAGAGCAATCTTAGTCACATCTTCGTGAATTTCCAAATAATGGCCTAGCACTGCAATTTGAGACGCCCATCGAGTCCTTAAAGGTGAAATAAGCACTTTTCCTGGAATATCATTCTCGGATTTTTTAAACTTCCCACTCAGATTGATCACTGTCTGATATCCATGATTCTTGGTCACAATGTCTCTGTAGATTTGCGTAACAACCAACTGCAAAGCGTGTGCAAAACATCCAATTTGAAGCGAAAATGCAGCTCTTGAAGAAGCATTTTAATACTGATAAACCAATCCACAATAACTAACTGCAGCGAAAAATCCACAACTTCTAGACTTTCATCGCTATCCGGCTCCCCGTTTTCCAGTTGGTCCTCATATTCATTATCCTCTAAGATGAAATCTGGATTGATGTCAACTAAAAATATTCGGACTAATTATGCGTAAAAATTATCCAATCCACTGAACCATAACCTACTCTGATTTCGTTGAACCCCTTGACCATGTTGCTTCCCCCATCAGTGACCACCTTGAAAGCATCGCCTACTGAGAGGCCATAAACAGCAAGTATCTTTTCTGTTTCTCTGCGAATGAGCACCCTAGTGTAAGAACCCACCAGCTGTTGTGGACTAAGACAAATTCGGCGAAGAGTTGATGAGGAACCACAATAATGGATAGTGACGCCTGAATATCTTTAAGTAAGAACATAAGATTCCAAAGAGATATAGTAACCCAGATATGCATTTATCATTCCAGCATCAGTCCACACATCTCACGTCAAAGAAAAACGCTTCTTTAGATTTTCTACTTCATTCTTCACTTTAGCCTGTACACGCACTAACTGATTTAGCAGAAGGGATTTGAGGGTCGCAAAGCTCGAAGAACAACGTAACCAACAACAACCTCCAAATTAGGGCACATTACACGAAACATTCGCCGCACCAGTGGATGAAGGAAGGTATTGATCGAATTCGCCGGTATCGAAAGAGCGGTTGCTAATGCGGAAAGAACTTTTTTGTGCCTACAATCATGTTTTGTGCCTACATCAAGCTGTTGTGGACTAAGACAAATTCGGCGAAGAGTTGATGAGGAAACACAATAATGGATACTGACGCCTGAATATCTTTAAGTAAGAACATAAGATTCCAAAGAGATATAGTAACCCAAATATGCATTTATCATTCCAGCATCAGTCCACACATCTCACGTCAAAGAAAAACGCTTCTTTAGATTTTCCACTTCATTCTTCACTTTAGCCTGTACACGCACTAACTGATTTAGCAGAAGGGATTTGAGGGTCGCAAAGCTCGAAGAACAACGTAACCAACAACAACCTCCAAACACATTACACGAAACAGTCGCCGCACCAGTGGATGAAGGAAGGTATTGATCGACTTCGCCGGTATCGAAAGAGCGGTTGCTAATGCGGAAAGAACTTTTTTGTGCCTACAATCATAATTTTCAAATACAATATTGACAGCTAGGTGAAAATAGTAATTCTCTTTAGGCTTAGGACTCCCATCAGCAACGGATATACGGATCTTCTGAGCAGGCTGCTTAATGTCTTTGTGTCTATGTTCCCAGTGACTAGTGAGTGACGTCTTGCGCTTGGTTACTATCTAAACGAAATACAACAAATGCAATTATTAAGACATTGTGTAATGTTATTTACCTGATGACACTAGTTACACCTCATCTTGACTTCGCACAAATCATCGACTTCAGTAAAGCTGTCCCAAATTGAATCTCGACTATGATTTTTCGGGCTTTTTTGCGGTTGACTGGGCGAATCAGCTGAGTAACCGACATCTGAATGCAAGTAATTGTAAAACAAAAATTCAACTCAAGCTCAAAAAAGAAAAATTTGAGCTCAAGACTCAAATCGAGCTCAAACTAAAACAGTTTGACCCTCAAGCCTCAAGTCAAACTCCAACTCAAGCTAAATTCAAACTCAAAGTTTTTTTTGACTTGAGTTTGAGTAGCTTGAGTTTTGAAAACACTGATTGCCGTCTACGGCAACGGTTGTCCCCCGCCAATTCAAAAAAAAAATCGTAATCATTGAACTTCTGTACAGATTTTTCAACTTGGTTTCCAACAATATTACACCTAAAATTAAGTTCTAGGGTTGTTTTGATAGCTACCAAGTTGGAAAATCAGTATAGAAGTTCAATGATTAGGCAAAAAAAATTGAACTGGTGAGGGACAATTTAAAACAGGCGGCCATGGTCTTTTAGAAATTGACTTTAGATTTCTTCGGCCTCGTCCTTTTACAAAAATTAAATTACAAAAAATTCATCCTATTGCAAAATACTAGAATTGCTTTATATACGACCAGTAACAATAACAAGGACAAACAGACGCAATCACAAACATCAGAATTGGTACTTAAATGCTGCGGCCGGACCCATTTTGAGAAAAAATTTATTTCTTGGAGGCAACCGTTCTTTAAGAACTTCTGGAGCAGAAAACCATCTTCTTTCCTAAAACAAAATAACTATATGTTTATTAAAGTCAACCCGAAGTTTAACGTCACACCCAGTGACTTGCCATGAGTTGACGTTATATCGTGGATTTACCCATCCTTAATTTTATCTAACGACAGCCGATGAAGTTAGTAAATAACTTTTAAATATTAGAGAATATATTCAAAAAATTAGCACCAAACATTTATTCTTACCGGATTTTGGTGTGTTTCCAAAACTGCAATCATTGTTCGCGCTGAGGACAGGGCTGTGCCATTGCAAGTGTGCACATACTTCGTTTCACCCGTCTTAGAAGTGTATTGGATATCGAGTCTCTTGGCTTGATAGTCAGTGCAATTGGAGGCGCTGTAAGTAGTAAGCCACAGTAAACAAGAATTTGGTAAACACTGATAAAAACAATTTACCTGCTAACTTCTCCCCACATTTTTCTGCCAGGCATCCACACTTCAACATCATATTTACGAGAAGCAGATGGATTGAGGTCTTCCGGCGGCATGTCCACACATCTGAGTGATAGATAATCAAAGTTATATATAAATAGATTAATTTATACCGGCAATGTAAATCCAGCCCACCGAAAATTTGTTTCTGTAGGTCGACAAGCTTGGACAAGGTCTTCTCTGATCCTGTTTCGGTGCATACAGCAAACATTTCAATCTAAAAGTTTAGTTCAGAACTACTACTGTAAAATCGAAATATAAGTGACCTTGTTGAATTCATGAACCCTATAAATTCCTGACTCTCGCGCGGTGACTGACACCTCCGGACGGAAACATCTGCTCTTAGCCATGAAATAAAGTGGTAATTCTTCCTCGTGAAACCTCCTTCCAATCAAAGTATTTGCGATGCCCATCTCTAGACCGAATTATCGAGGTAAAGTTGCACAATTTATTTTTCCGTAATAAAAATTATACCAGCAGTTCCGGACAGACAGTGATTTGGACAGTTTTTCAGCAAGTATTGCAATGTACTTTCACCCGGGACTTGAATGAGACCACAACTAGAAGCATATCCTATTATACAGGGTGTGTCAATACATTTTAACACTTTGAAAGGTCCATAACTTTTTTAAAGCTCGAATTGCGAAAATCTGTAAACGCCAACCGACTCAGAATTTTATGGCACTTTTTTTTCAGTATATAAAGTCAAAAACACGATTTTTGCTTGGTCCCTGCGGTTCGGGTCATGGTCTGCGGGTAGCCTCTGAATAGGTAAAGCCCAAACCACAGGAAGACCAATCGAAAATTGTGTTTTTGACTTTGTATACCGAAAAAAATGTAATAAAATTCTGAGTCAGTTGGCTCTTGCAGATTTTTGCAAATTCCTTGACACACCCTGTGTATAGGGTCCCACATTTCTAGATCCTTAATTTTTTTGATTTGCAACACATTTTTCCTAATTTACTTAATACAGTCACCTCTCAGTATAACAGACACCCGATTTAACGGAATCTCGATACAGTGGACGCCTGATGCCGGCTCCCAGAAGTCTGTTGTATCGAAAAATAACTGTACTTCTAAAAATTATACCTTTCAGTAGTGCTTAGCGGCAAGATGTCATCCACATGAAGCAGTTCGAATTCACCAGTCTTCCTCAAAAAGTTGTAAGCATAATCAAGTAAAGCGTTTTCCAAGTTGGCAAGTGGACCTGCAGAAGTCAAAGAAATTACAAAACACTATATTATTTCAGAAGCCAAATTTACCGACAAGCAGATAGCTGCGACTCCCACAGGCTTTTCTAGGATAGAGCAAAGAACCCCATGACTTGACTAATTCTTCTGCTGTCTCGTAGTTGTCGCCCTCTTTCTTTGGAGCACCGAATGTGGAACAATTTCTAATGAGCAACTTTCTAGCGAGGAAATTCAGAGATTTGTGCACAAGCATTTTTCTGAAAAAAGTATAAAATGAAACAGGGATTTGATGGTAAGCTTGACAGCAGGTAGTGATCATAAGCTGGATTGGTCTTGTACGTAATTTGAACCTTACTAATGTCAATATTGAGGTTTGAGACAACACAAAAACGGGACGGATCTAATAGTTAGTCTAATACAGTCAAACCTCGTCTTGACGAGACCTCTGGGGACCGGACAAGAGTATCATTAAGTTGGAGGTTTTTTTTTATTAAGTCGAAGGTTCATTAAGTCGGGGCTTGCGAACAATTTTTTGAAAAGCTACGTTAAGACGAGGTTTGACTGTATTTACTTAGCTATTTTATCATAGTTAACTACCGTATTTCCTCTAATTAGCGCACCTCCCCCCCTGATTCAAAATCGTGCTCTTGGCATCATGTTTTTGACCCATTTTTTGATCACTTCTCTCAGGCAAGTTACCACCTATTTTGTAGCTAGTGAGATGAGCTATAAAATGGTTGGTAACGAGTCATGTTCAAAATTTTTCAGCCTCCGAAAACCGCCTCCGCCTCCGACTCGAAAAAAGATAGCCTTCGACCTCCGCATCCTTGGAGGTTCTCGGCCTCCCTCCGAGCCTCCCTCCGGCCAAAAATGATGCCTCCGGCATCCACCTGCATCCTCTTTTTAGCCCCTTTTATCCTCCAAAAAGGAGGCTAAAATAACCTCCTTCAGCCCACTATAGTTCTTTTTTGAATAATATCTTTATTCGAGCGAACCATCAACAACCGACAAAAAAAGCGTGACCAATATCAACGGAGATTAATGAATGCTTGATTGAATGAAAGCACCACCCTCCTCTTCACCAACTTCGGCCCAGAATTGCACTTGTGTAGACTTGTTGACAGCGTTAGGCGAGAAAAGAGGATTTACCTGAAGTTTAAAAACAATTTTTCGAAAGCGCGCCATTTTGAGTAATAAAATAGGCTGAAGGGAGGCTAAAAAGAGGCTACGGTGGCCTCCGCCTCCTTTGGGATTTTCAGCTTCCCTCCGAGGGGGCAGAGGCTAGAGGCTCAGCCTCCACTCCAGAAGGATCCTCCTTGAGGCTGGCATAACTCTGGTTGGTAACTTGCCTGAGAGAGGTGATCAATAAGTGGGTCAAAAACACAATGCCAAAAACACGATTTTGAATCAGGGGGGGCGCTAATTAGACGAAATACGGTATGTTATGTTAAAGAACCATGCTCGCGGTGGTCTGGTGGGTCCCCGCCAATTCAAAAAATTTTCCTGATCATTGATCTTCTGTTCGGTGATTTTTAACTTGGTTTTTAACAAAACAAGGTACAGAATTTAATTTTAGGTGTAGTTTTGTTAGAAACCAAGTTAAAAAATTCGAACAGAAGATTAATGATCAGGAAAATTTTTGAATTATGGTTCTTTAACATAACATACCGTATTTCGTCTAATTAGCGCCCCCCCTGATTCAAAATCGTGTTTTTGGCATTGTGTTTTTGACCCACTTATTGATCACCTCTCTCAGGCAAGTTACCAACCAGAGTTATGCCTGATTAGGTAATGATTAGGAAAATTTTTTGGATTGGCGGAGATCCACCAGACCACTGCGAGCATGGTCCTTAATATGTCATGTTCACTATGGCTCTAGTCAGACTCCCGTGCAACATGAGTCGCGCAACAAACTTTCATCGGTTTGCACAGAAATGTTTATTTTATTTTAGATGGTATACATTTCGTACTCAAAATGGCCACTAGGATCTAACGAACATTTTGGTAATAAAACTTTTACAAGTTTATATTGAAAAATTCAGAAAAAGCAAAAACAAGTAGCGCAACAGCATGTTGCGCAGCTCAAGTAGCGCTACTGAATTTTTTTAATATAAACTTGCAAAAGTTTTATCACCAAAATGTTCGCTAGATAGCTAGCGGTCATTTTGAGCACTAAATGTTACAATCTAAAGTAAAAAACATTTCTGTGGAAACTGATGAAAGTTTGTTGCGCGACTCATGTTGCGCGGGAGTCTAATTAGAGCCTATGTAAATCATGTTTTTTAGGTAAACATGCGTGTATGGGAACAGTATAAATACAAACATACGCGTAACCACTAATTCATATACATTAACGTGGTCAAGCATTGTCGCCTCAGAATCTATCTCACAAGCTGTTCCAGTTTCGATCAAGCATCAAAGAGTCCATGGTTTCATCATCTCCAGTGCCCTTTTCCTCCGCGTCTGTGCCCAGCCGGATACATGTACATATGACAAGCAATAAATAGGCTTACTCTTCATCACCATCGTTTTATTGAAGAGCGATTGTCAAAACAAACCCGTCTCAACAGCTCAGTAAAATCGAAACAATGCTTGACTTCCTTAGTGTAAATATATAGGAATTGGTGGCTACGTGTATTTTTATATTTATGCTGTTCCTACACACGTGTATTTACCTCAAAAACATAACTTTTTACAAGTGGTGCTCTTTCGCTTGCTCAAATCGTACAGGATGTTTCGAGAGCCGAAGGCGCTGATGAAACGAAACCCCCGACTTCACAAAACTCTTGTCCGGTCCCCAGATGTTTCGTTAAGACGAGGTTTGACTAAAAATTTCGTTGAGTTGAGAGTAAACATATTTACAAGTTAAAAAAAATTCGTTAAGTTGGAGGTTTCGTTAAGTCGGGTAAGACATACTAGGTTTTACCCAAAACAAACCAAACCAATTTCAGAGTTTTGTAAAGTTGGAGGTTACGTTAAGTGGCGGGTTCATTATGACAAGATTTGACTGTAGTACGAGCAAATACTTTAAATGTTTTCGATATGCTAAGCAGACAACTCAAAAATTACCATGACAGCAGAACTAATTTGGCCATTCTGAAAGCAATCAACTGTTAGACACATCAAATGACCAGACTATGCTTTATTAGGCAACAACAACATGAGCAGCAATAAAACAACACTATTGACACAATTTTAAAACAATCGAAGAGATCACTAATGGCACCCATTTTCTTCATTACTTTCGGCTTCCCGCTTTGTTCTTGTGCGCTGAGTAGGCTTCAAACCGAGACTTCGCTTTTTCCAACATTTCCTTGCAGTGAGCAACCTGAAACAAGGGTCACGTCGGAATGGCTCAACCGAGTTTTTTTCCTGGGATAATCTTGTGAGCTAGCACACTCGCCCAAACAAGGTCTCAGGTCACAATTTTTTTGTTAAAACTAGAGATAAAAAATTGCTCTTATGCATCAATTATTTATTAGAGCTCTATTCCTTGAAGATTAGATGCCTAAGGCTTTATTTAACCAAAAATGAACAGCCGCAGCAAGATGTCACCATCGCAATCCGATATCAAGAAACTCAACATACATATTGCTCCCCAAATTGCCTCTCACACTCTTTAAGTTGCTTCTTTTCAAAATTAATGAGGGTTGTATTCATTTTCACCATCTGGAAATTGATAAATTTGAGGTAATTTTGCCAGAAAAAAAATAAACAACCTTTTCTTCAAGCTCTGGTGATACCGGCGGAAAACATCCCCAGAAGTGTCTCAACAACTGAAAAAAGATAAGCAATAGAAAACTGTGAATCTATAAGCGAAATTACTCACCTCTGTCAGACATGTGTGCACCACCCTGACCTTCTCAATGGACTTTGCATCTGGAATCAACAACCATAAAAGTATAATTGAATAGAGCTAGAAAACAGTAGTATACCTAGACCAACGAAAAATTGCGTCTCGTCCTCCACTTCCTCTGATTCTTCCATAGTTTCAGTGCAGATACTGTCAAAGAATGCAGTTTTTGTTTCCTAAAATAATAGCTGTAAGATAAAAATCGCAAAGCATATAACCAACCGTAGTAAGTATGTATGACCCAGCACACATCTTCAGCAAATCTTTGTATCTGGCGGCCTCTGCAGGAACTAGAATTCTCTTCTGATTTGATGTGGATGGCATGTTGACTATGGAACGTGCCTCAGCAACTTCTTTGTTTAATTCTTCTAGTTCTTGACTCTCCAAGTCCACATCGAATATCGTGGCCGTTTTTGTTTTCACACTGTCACCCTGAAATTGAATGTATGAAAATACACATGACCGACTTGGGGGCTAGAATTCTGGAGATGGTTTTGCTTATTCGAAAGTTTTGAAAATTTTAGCAAAAATTTACTTCAAGAGAAGCTTGAGGAATTATTTTAGACTTCGAACATGGGTTACACTCGAATCTCTCTCTAACGACTCTGAAGGGACCGGGCAAAAGTAGGTCATTATATGAGTCGTTATAAAGAAAGTCATTTTAGTGAGATTCGGCTGTATAATCAACAAAAAATATTCCCGCACTATTTGCATCAAAAAAAATTTCAAGCAAAAACTGAACAAGGAATTTCAGCTTCACTCAGCTTTAGGATTATAGTCAAATGAATCAAGAAGAAGCTTACATTTTTTGCTGCACCTCCATTATTTAGTGCATTATTTGTAGCACTATTTCCTTCTTTGATTGTACTTAGAACACGTCCAGAATGGTAGTTGCACCGCTTGACAAGAGTAGCTTTGGCCGCACTGCCTCTCATAGAAATTTGATTATCCCTCATTTCAGAGAAAATTCCAAAGTCTTCGTTGATGTCAGATAGGTTGAGGTGCCTCCTCAGCGAATGCTCTCCTTGCTCAAGTATTTGTTTCATGTCTAAAATAAGAAGGATTATTGTAGATAATTAGATCACACACAGGTCAATAAACTGCCTTTGTCGTCCATTTTTTGACACTCCACAAAAGGGTCGTTTGGATTGGCTTCGGAAGAGCGCTCACGGTGGAAATAATGCGACTGGAAAAACTTGGACCAGAATTCCTGATTGTTCTAAAATTTTATAAATGAGGAGAATTTTGCAGAAGTAGCATTTGACAACATACCATCTCATGTGGGACTAGCTCCAGGTGCTTTCTTTCAACTTAAAGCACATTTAATGTAACGTTTGAGAATTATATGGCAGTTGTTTTAAGGAAACTGCCCGAATTGGGGGATCATATATGACAATTTCGCTCTCAAATTCCTATATAGCGTAATTGATTTGCGGCATAGCCGAAACTATTTGAGATAAAAGTTAGAAAAATTTAATGCTTTGGGCTCATCTATTCGATCCTGAGCTTAAAAATGGTGTACGACCGGAAAAAATGCCATATGACGATGGCATAGACCACATCATACGAACATCATTAAGACATAAGACCACATCATTGAATTACCAAAAGTAGAATACCTACAGGTTTTAATTTTCTTCGATTCACCCTGTATATATATATTGTATAAACGTACATCCAGCCTCACGTGGATGGATGTCGCCCCACATAAGCGGAGCCAAGCGTCCAATCCCACTTAGCAAATTCCCGTCATGAAAAGACTAGAAAGAAGAAAAGGTGTCAGGGGAAGCAACTATTTAGAATCACAAGCATACTGTCATATTTCGACACAGTTTGAATATAATTGTATTATTTAATAAGAAACTGACCGGCCGGATAAGTGCGGAAAATCGACTGTATGGTATCTGTCTAAAATAAGATGAGAATTAAAGTGCACACCAGAAAAATCTAGCGGAAAACTTACTGTAAGATTCAACTTGATACCGTTTGTCCCTTCACTGGAGAATATTGAGCTGAGAAATCCTCCGGATATTCCCCCTTTGTCCATAGCACTCTGCTCATCCTAAATATAACGCATTCAAGATTAGTGATGAAAATATTGGGTTTTTCTATTACCGGTTTATAGTGGAAAGCCCAGAAGTCTTGCGGAGAGATCAGCTTTTCTTTTACCTAAAAAAAGATGGGATTAAGATACTATATTTAGTGCTGATGACCGGACCGGAATCCGTCCGGAATCCGGTTTCGGTTTCCAGTCCCAACACCACAAATTCGGTCCGGAATCCTTTCGATCGATGAAAAAAACTGAAATCCAGCCAGATTCCCGGATTCGACAACACCTACGACAACTGTACGTTGATAAATGTAAAATTTCTAGTATATTATACGAGAATTTTTACGGTTATCAAATCCGGCAGGATTCAAGTTTTTTGACATACCGGAATCCCAATCCGGTAAATTTTCACAAATCCTGTCTGGAATCCTTTCGGCACCCCTTAGGATCAGCAATAACTGTAGTAGATTCATACCAAATGCAGATAGAGGGACTGAAGGTGGGCATTGTCTTCCAATGTTTTTTTCTTGATCTGAAATTCTCGGTTGCCATCCTCTTCAGCCTTGGACGAGTTCTAGAAATTCTCTTCAGCACTACACAATCAGTTACAAAAGACAAGTAGCTTACCTGGTTCAAAATTTGTCTATGGTGGATCAAAGCTTGCTGCAAAGCCTCCCTGACCAAATCTCTGTCCTTTATGAGCTCTTCCTGGGCTGCTGCTGGCTTCATAAACACAAAAGTGGCTTGGTCATCATTGTTCATGCATATCTGTAGCTGGACTCTTGGCTTGTTTGGCGGAGAAATTCTCTGAACTAAAATCAAATTTTTAAGTGTTCTGTCAAGCATTGAAAATGTCCAACCTTTTATTTGGGCGAAAGGAATTACCAACTTGTCTTGGATGCCCTCATAGGTCCACTCCACCCTGTCAGCAAAGATCCAAAGACAACCAATTGGAGATTTGCCTGGTCCTGTCTGCCTATACTTGACATTCTCCATTTGCAACAGAAGCTCGGATTCTCCATTTTGTGGCTGCGACTGCATCTTTTTCATCCAGAAAATCTACAATTCGAGATGAGAGGGTTAAATTTCGTTGTTGTTAGCAATGACGTCAATAAAGCTGTGTCAGCGGCAATTCGAATATAGCAAACAGCGGTTTTTTATACACTTGCTCGCGGTCTTTGTGACTTATTTTCAAACTTTCGTGATGCTATGGATTGCTACTTGTCTCAGGTTCAAACGGGATGCATATTCGTAACGAGATGATTTCGCAGCAGCAATTATCGTAACGAACATTTTTATACATTGTACATTGTAAGGCACACCCAGAAATGGACAAAAATTATTTGACATTAAATTAGGGTTGCTTTTCTTTCCGGACAGAAAAGATTTTGAAAGTTAGCCGGAAACAAGGGATTGTACAGGTGGTAGTATACAGTTAGCTGCACAGTCAAGTGTACAATTACTGCACAATTGACTGTACAATCAACTGTACAACTAACTGTACTGTTATCTGTAGTTAACTGTTTTAAACTTACAGATTTTTTTGGTAAGTTATACAGGCTGTAGTAGGTTACCTGGTAACTTACCGTCTAAATAACCCCAGTGAAAACGCATAAAAACGAAGTGTAACACGGGTTCGGCCCACGGAGAGTTTCTCTTCTCCTGTTTTTATTTCTTTCCATTTTTTTGGAAAACTTTCCGCGTTCTTTTTTGTCCGGAAAGTTTTCCGGAAAGCTTTCCATGCAGCAACCCTACATTAAATTCAAATGAGAAACAATTTATCTTGATTTTTTTGGTATTTAAGTGTTTTTAAAAACAGTACTTTCCACACTGAACGAAGTCAACAATAAAATTACTGATACAGTCGACCACCCACATGGGCTATCTCTAACTGGCCATCTCTAACTGACCAAACACCACTTTAAAAAAAAATATGTAGTGGAAGACTATTAATCGGAGAGTCAAGCAATACGTATGTGCGTCCATTTTTATCGTTCCTACATTAACATATCCCTCAAACACACTCCAACAATCAAGTAGAAGCACATACATGGTGACACATAAAAACTGGTGCAAAAATGGAAAATTCGGCCAAAGTTTAACCTATGTCGCTTGTTGCAAACCCGATCTTCGAGGATTGATCAGATGGAGAAGTCGAGCGGGTTAAGGTCGGCCACTCTTCTTTTCTGATGAAGTCTGGTGTATTCCTTCGAAACCAGTCCTGCGTCATGTTAGCTGTGTGCGAGGGAGTGCCATTCTGAAAGCGTAAGAAAACTTTCATAAAATTTGACCAAAACAAAAGGCTACCTGTTGATATGTCCATTGTTCATCTCTGAAAAACCACTCTGCCCAAGGACGAACCTTTTCGCGAAGAATCTTCTGCCGATAATAAGCACCGTTAAAAGAGTACACCGGATCCAAGAAAACCGACGCCATTTTGCCGTTAAAGGTGCAGGCAAGGAAGACCATTAACAGAAGAAAGAAGATGAGAAAAACAAAAGATAAAAGACCAACTTGAAGAGGATTTTGACAATGCTCGATCACGCGCTCCTCCGCAGCTGGAATTTCCTTCAGCCACACCCGATCATTTTGCCTGTTGTGCGCTTGCTCAATGGTGAAGATCTTCTCTGAAAACAACGTTGCGTTGGCGACCGTTGTCAAATCTGTAAGCCGAAACTGTGAATCTCCCATATCCATTTAAAATCTCACCTTATTTTCATTGCCCGGCATCGTTGAAGGCGCTTTCTGATATGATCGGGTCCAAGTTCTTGTCTCGAGAGAATTTTGAACGGCTTCAATTCGAGGTCTTTCACCAAAATGCGGTGAGCTGAGCTGAAAGAAACTGGAATAGACCCAGAATAAACAAAAAAAACTTACGCGAAATTCCCATTTTGCGGCCTAACTTTCTTGTCGAGTTGATCTTGGTGGAGGGCTCTACGGTGATTGCTATGGCTGCGGCTCCTACACATTCTTCGCTCCTTGCAGATCTTGGTGGCCCAGATCCTTTTCTATTTTTGTGGCTACCCGTTTCTTCGAATCGCTTGACAGCTCTGCCGACTGTGTTGCGTTCCACTCCGAAAAGGTTTGCGATATCACCGATATTCTTCTTGTTTTGACTCAACCAAACGAAAGCCGTTCTCAAACATTAATTTTTTTGCTCTGCCATTCTGAAAAATACAAATAGAGAATCGTGCGAGCAGCTCCTTTGCACAGAAACACAAACAAAAATAGCAAAAAAATGCGACAAAAGCATTCGAAAACTTTTAAACAAAATCGCGCAAATTTCGAAAATTGAACTAGTTTTTATGTGTCACCCTGTATAACAACCAGTTTATATTTACTCTTAACTTTTCGACAAGACTCAATTATTCAACAACAAATGAACACATTCTACAAATTCAAAACAGTTAAATTGCCTTGATTCTTCAAATAGCCGAAGATTTCTGCCGGATTGTAGCTTTCTGCCAGACGCTTCCTCTGCAACGCGATTTGCTTGTCGACACTTTTCAGCTTCTTCGGAGTTCCAGTATGTGTCATAACTCTTCGCGTTTTTTTTTAAATTTTTAGTCAGAATCGATTTTTTCCTTTTTCGCATATTTCTTCATTTCTTTCATAGAAAATCATTTCCAAATAACAGTGAAATCTGTATTCAAGGCAACGCATAATATATTTCATAACAGCAACTATCATTCATCAAAATAATTTCCTTCGGCCTCAACAATTTTCTCCCATCTTTCTTGCACCTTTGAAATCCCTTTAACACTACCATTAAATGATTGCTGATTTCTGGATTAATTCCTTGGCTTTGAAAAAAACGCGAAGAATTATGACTCATACTGGTAGTTTGCAGTCGGACGAGTTCGGCCTGCTTCAGGCTGCACTCCTTCTTCATTTGACGCAGCCACTTCCAAAATTCGGGTTTCTTGCCATCTGAAGATCCGAGAGTTAGCTTCAACGCATTATGCCTCGAGAGAGTTGGTAGTTTTTGAATTTCCGGCTCTTGTCAATTTAAAACAGTTCCAAAGCTGGTGAGGAAACATCAGGCGAGCACCACCAAAACGTCCAATCCATGTCTAAAAATAAAGTTTGAACGATAGCTGAAAGCTCACCGCTGATAATCACCTACATGCACGAAATACTCGATTAAGCCCTCTTCGAACACAGGTGTCCGATCAGCGTTCTGCGTGCATTTTAGCATTACCAAATCGTATGCATCAGAGATATCAGTGACGGGTACATAAGCTAAAAGACAACATATTAAAGGTGATGAATTCATAACCTGATTGTAAATGTTCACCAAGAGATTTTAGCATGATGAATAAAGTCTTGAAAGCCCCACCTTATTTGCACCTTCTCGCCAAACCAAGTTTCTGGACTCGTCGATAAAGAGCACGCGAAAAGTGTGCGAAACATCCGTGCTTCTAGGCCACTAAACAAAAGAGATTTTAAATAATCAATTCTAAAGTCAAGTAGAAAAACTAGCAATTGTAATGATGTTCAAACAATCCAATTAATGTACGCTCAAAATCCATATGGGCATGTCCCACTCTTGCATTCGTTATCAACTGCTGAGCGATGGCAAAGAGACAATCGTAGGTCCGACGCAACTTCTTGAACAGCAAGGCATGAAGGCAGGGAACAAAGCTTTCTCATTGTTTCGCGAACAGCTTTAAAAGTTGTTTCCGTCCCTTCGGAACGAGATCGAATGTGCCGTCAAATTCCCACCACTCTGAGTTTTGGAGGAACTGAAAAGTGTTTAGCTTAACTGAAGCGATCAGCAAATAATCACAGGGAACTCACTTCCATCAAGGCCGGCGTCGAAAAAATGATAATTCTCTTGTTTGATGGCCCACTATCAAATATGACGAAAGGGCTGTCCTTGCAATTGCGTAGCTCCACCGGGATAACCATGTGCTCAGGATTTGTCGTCGCTCTTGGATCAGCATCCCGCTTCTAAAGCAAAAGGTGTGTCACAGCATGGTGGCTATAACTAATGCAAAAATCTTACCCTTCGATGATAGTTGATAACAATTGCAGTATTTAGTACATCTACGCAAACCTTGAGCTCATCAGAAGAATGTTCGACTAGCCTCGAATGTATCTCTAGGGGCTGCTTGAAAAGGACCAAATAGACCAGTATAACGATAGCAAGTGATAATTGAACCCGATCCTGAAGCGCAAGTACTGAAATTGGTGCCTTGAACGTCTTCAAATACAGATCCACCATAGCTGTGACGTGTGAATGGCCTCCTTTGCTTTTGGCAATACAGTAATTTTGCCGATTCGTTTCGATCACTGATTTGCATCCATACGCTTTCTTGACGCACTCCAGTGTTGTATTCCTTCTTCATTTGGCTGTCCTGCACGTAGATAGACGTCCGCTGGCATAGGTACAACCAATAAAAAAAACAATATGTAAAAGACTTACCTTCAAACACTGCCAACTCACTCCGGATTCCATTCTTGGTTCTATTCTAAAATCGGGTGCCAAAAAACAGCTTGGTCCCCCTGTTGATTTTTTGCGAAAAACATCGAATGATGATACACCGAATAGATAATTATGAACTTTGACTTGTTTTATTGTTATTGTCTTGTGCAAATAAAATATTTGTGTGATCTCATTTCTGGCTTGCCATACTAGAAAACAACAGGGGGTTGCAAGCTGTTTTTCGCAAAAAAATTAGCGTGCATTTTCAGTAAGCGGGCAGTAAGCGGGCTTAAGTAAGCGGGCATAATCAAGTAATCAGCGTGCATTTTTCAGAGATTAGCGGGCAGAATTAAATACCACCCTTTTTAATTTCAGGGGAATTAGGTCTTTACACCGAATAAAAAAAATTTTACAAATAAAGTTCTTTGCTAAAATTTGCAAAACCACCTAAACAATTGAAAAATCGGTGTTTTTGGACAACAGGTAAGAATACCAAGGCAAGAATGATTTTTTTTTCCGATTTTTTTCAAACCAAAGGCTAAAAAATAGGGACAAAAGAGAGAAGATACCTGGGCCGTAGTAACAATACTTGCGTGGCTAGAAGTGAAGTATCTCGGAGCTCAGCTTCCATTTTGGAAATCGGATTTTGCTTTAAATAAAGTGGATATGTTTTATCTTCAGATTTTGTTATAATCGTCTAAATAGCCTTAGTGGCTACATATATTTTTTGCATTTGGTGATCCCGCTGAGGCAATTTAAGCGATTATAACAAAATCTGAAGATAAAACATCTCCACTTTATTTGCAAAAATCCTAAGCCTAAGCCACACAAGTACTTTTAGCCACACAAGTATTGTCACTACAACCCCTGGGGTGCTAGTAACAATCAACGGATAAAATACACGAATTTATCCGCAGCTAAGATAATAATATAAATGAACTTAAAATAAATGAACTAAAATGAACATGGTCATTTTCACTGAAGTGAAAAACGTAAGCTATTATTTTTCATGACCTCCTCAATCATTCTATAATTTTAATTATATTTCTTCTCGTGTTGTTATCTTAAATTAGTCAAAAATGTTGAATACATTTATCTTTTTGGGCACCACGTTCTCGAAGAATTTTGCACAACTGGGTCTTTAAACTTATCTAAAATTTTTGTAATTTCTGCAATTAGTCTAAAACAGGATCTCTGTTACAGGGTTGAAAAAAAAAGTAATTGTTTCAAAAGATTATATGCCGTCGAAAATCAAAATAAAAATTTGGCTTTTTCGGAATACAACTTTCGCTCACACCTATTTGTTTTTGAAATCCTGTTATTATGACTGCTAAGCATTTTCTTTGTGCTAAAACAATCTCTATATAGTATTTGGGACGGGTGGGTGGATGGGTGGGTGTTTAACGCATTTGAGTACATGTTTGGTCACATAGGAAAACTTCAAAATACGATATAGGCGCCGATAGGCGCCTGCTGTCCCTTGTAAAATCATTATTTCGGACACTTTCAGAAGAAAAAGTTCAATGTAGCAAAAACACGACTAAAAACGTTTCTTTTTCAACAAAACTTCCTTTTTCGTGGTATAGTACGCTTTTCCAAACGTATTCACACAGTAAACGATTTCAGAAGAGACCGTGCTTCCTCTAATAAACGCGCCGGAGCGTTTATTTTTTGGATCCCCAAAAATCGAAAAAATTAGAGGTCGATCTCGATATTTTTGGGAAAAAAATTTAAAATCTAAAAAACAGAATCGGTACAGCTCGCGGGAGTTAAAAAATGCAAAAAAGAACAGATCGAAAAACAATTCTGCTCCGAGATACAAACCCTCAAAGTCAAGGGGGCGCGTTCATTAGAGGCGGCGCGTTCATTAGAGGAAATACGGTAAGAAAATTGTTTTATCTGCGGATTTCCTGCCCCCGACCAGGCTAAGGATTATATCCGCGGATACGGATAAATATCCGCGGATTTTCTGATTGTTACTACCGATTTTATCCAAAGATACGGATTCATGCGCGGATATTTACTGCCACCCTGGGGCATGAGTGCAAGGATAACAGCGTTAACAACAAAGGGATCCAGTATTTTTAGTCCCCCCTATTCGCTGCACACCACGCTTGATGGTTAGAAATGCGCACTCACACGTACCTCAGACATAATTTCGAGCAATATTTTTGATCAAAAATGAAGCATTTAGAGAGTATTCGACAAGCTCCACTAAAAAAATGTGATAAATCAGCCAAAATGACCCTAAAATACCTCAAAATGACCACCTACCCTTAGAGAGTGGCCGCCAATTTTTTTTTGATAAAATTTAAATTTTTTAGTTAAAATGTGTTAAGGAACTTTTTTTCGCCGTGTTAAGCTGAAAAAATGAGTTCGGGAGGTGATTTTAAGTAGGGATGATCGTTTGGCCTTTTGCGATTGTGCGATTGCGATTATTTTTGCTCACAGTTAGTGCGATTGCGATTATTTTCAAAAATCAAGTGCGATTAATCGCGCGATTGTGCGATTTGCGATTGCGATTAATCGCAATCGCGATCATCCCTAATTTTAGGTCAATTTAAAAAAAATCCGAGTATGGGGGTAGTGAAAAAATGAGGGTGGTGCAGGGCTCCCAAGTGTTCTGAATTTTTCAGAAATGTTCTGAATTGTTCTGAATTTTTGCGAAATGTCAGAATTTTTGTTTGCGAGCCATATTTGTTCAAAAATTTGCCTGCAGAGCTTTTTGTTGTTGTTTTATTTATTTATTCTGTTTAGTTCAATGCCTCAAAAAAGAAAGTCACTATTCAAGTCGGATTATGAGAAAATAAAGCGAGTCAAAAAGAGCAAGAAAGGAGAAAATTTTGATCTCACATGTGTTGAAATGTACAGGGTGGGCCAATTTTCGTGCACACTTTTTGACGGCCATAATTTTTTTTCTAGGTTTCAAGATTCTTGTTTTCACAGATAGACTCAGTTTTCGATGCGGTTTTGTTTGTCATACGTTGCTCGGAAAAAAAATTCGAAAAATTTCAAAAATTTGCCAACAAAAATTGGCCCAACCTGTATAACTTCCTTTGGAAGAACAATATGCTGGAAGAACAATATGATTTTTGTCTGAATTTTTAGCTGGTCGACTTGGGAGCCCTGGGGTAGTGTAAAAACAGCGCTCCTTTGAATGCGCTACAATCGGCTCTCGTTTTTTCGACGCCTCCTCAAGTTCGTTCCCGCCTAGTGCCCGACACTTTTTTAAATTGATTTTTAAATTTTTTTTGTTAATTGTCTTTGGTTAGTTTAGTTTGAAATATCGTCAAGATTCACATTTTGCCAGGGTCTGAAGATGGAAAGCTTCCCGGAAGACTTTCCCGACAGAAACACCGCGAAAAGTTTTCCAAAAAATGGAAATAAATAGAAACAGGAATGCAGAAACTCCCTGTAGGCTGAGCCCGTCTTTCACACGTTTTTACTAGGGTTAGGAGACGGTAAGTTACCACGGTAAATTATCGGTAACTTACCACAGCCTGTATCGGACACGGACAATTGCGGGTCCCTTATATAAAAGGACAATTGCGGGTCCCTTTCAAAAAGGGGACAATTGCGGGTCGCTCACAAAATCCGGACAATTGCGGGTCCCTGATAAAATCTGGACAATTGCGGGTCCCTTTCAAAAAGGGCCAATTGCGGGTCCCTCATAAAATCTGGACAATTGCGGGTCCCTTTCAAAAAGGGCCAATTGCGGGTCCCTCATAAAATCTGGACAATTGCGGGTCCCTTTCAAAAAGGGCCAATTGCGGGTCCCTCATAAAACTTGTATTGATGCCTCGTGATTATCTACGCATTTATGCTTCTGTTTATAGAATGGAAGCTAACGCCTTTATGCAAAACGGTCGTGTCAACTACGAAGAAGTCGCTCGGGTGCTTGCCTTGCTGAATGCTCTTCCGCCGCCGCTCATTCCAGATGTCAACGTTGTAGATCAGCAAGCCGAAGGGGAAGAAATCGCCGAAGAAATCGATCAGGAGGTTGCTGCTTTTTCTTTCTTTAGTGTTTATTAAAAACCTGTCACATTTCTTACAGGACATCGTTACCATCACCAAGTCAGAGAAGGGGAATGATAAGGCCGTCTACAGAGGATTCCAGTTTATCGCCGACTTCCGCAATCGAGATGAGACGAAGCAATACTGGTACTGCGACAAATTCAGAGAAAGCAATGGGAAGTGCAAGGCCCGTCTCCACACTCAAGTTGATGGAAATGTCTTCGTAAAGTTTCTTCCTCACAGCCAAGTCGAAGCTCACAATCACGCTTTGGATCCAATGTCTGTGCCACTAAAGAATGTCAAAGCGAACTTGAAGCGTCGAGCAGTGGATACGCGAGAGGTAGGTCATTAAAAATTGGTACTTTTGTTTTCGATCTCTTACTTATTGCTCTGTTGTTTTAGAAGCCAAAAGAACTCTTGAATCATGAGCTACAGTCCGTTCCGTCTGCGTTGGGTCCGAGCTTGGGAGATAGCGCCGTCCGCAAAATGGTTCGAAGAGTTCGGATGGCCAACCAAATTCCAGTCGTCGAAGGGGGAAGTGTGCAAAATATTGACATTCCAGCCGCATGCCAGATGTATCAAGATGGAGCCGGAAATGAGGAGGTGTTTTTGTTGGGTGATACAGGGAGGGATGATCCGGAGAGGTTAATTCTTTTCATCATTTATTGATTGATCCATTCGCTTATATTTTTTGATTACAGAGTTCTGCTGTTTGGGCGTGAAAAGCACGTCGACTGGTCAGGGGAAATGAAGGTCGTGTACATGGATGGGTCGTTTAGCATCACTCCTCCTCCGTTCTATCAAGTAAGTTCCCTTCCTTTGGCACGATGTTATCCATGTTTAGCATGTTGCTTACAGGTCTACGCTATCCTGGCCGAGAGAAGCGCGCGTGATGCAAATGGTGGCAAGTGGGTTTTTCCTGTTCTCTACGCTCTCCTGAAGTCCAAAACTCAAGAGGTCTACGCCAAGCTGTTCATAATGATCAAGGAGCTCTGGCCAGCCTTCAATCCTACATCCATCTCCGTCGATTTCGAATTAAGCGCCATTCAAGCCTTGATTGATGTGTTTCCTGGTGGGTAGCCTTTTTATAATTCTTGTAAACAACTTAAATGCATCTGGTTTATAGAGTCTATGATCGCCGGCTGTCTATTTCACCTTGTGAAGAATTTCAAGAAGAAAATCTCAGCGTGTGGATTGAATGAGCGCTATCGAGAGCCGGAATTTTCAGTCCTCGCCCGTATGATCGTCTCACTAGCTTTTGTGCCACCTGCTGAAATCTGGGGATGTTTTGAAACGCTGAAGAATCACCTGCCTGCGGATCTTGCACCAGTTTTGAATTGGTTCAAGCGTAACTATGTTGGTATGTCTTTTAATTTTATGTGCACAGTTTTTGGTGTTATTGTATTCAGGTACTCGTGAGCGCGCTCCAAGGTTTCCAGTCGAGTGGTGGACGTGCTATGAAAGGACTCTGCGCGGGGAGGATCGGACTAATAACTTTGCCGAAGCCGCTCATCGTCGACTCCATGATGCCCTCGGTGTAGATCATCCGACTGTTGGTCGACTACTCCAAGACCTCAAACGAATTCAGCGCACTCACGACATGCACTATGAGCAGTATTTGGCAGGAAGAGTGGCTCCAAAGAAGAGACGTGTCTACTACGAGGCAGATGGTAGGATTTTGGCCAAGGTGCATCAATACGAAAGAATAAATCTCATTGCCTATCTTCGTGGGTTGTCTTATAATATTGTTATGGACCAGTGATTGTTTGAGTTTCTTCTTCTAAATTTGTTCATTTGTTGTTGCTCATAGCCTTGCATAATAAAGTTTTTTTTTTGAATTGTTCCCTTTTTGAAAGGGACCCGCAATTGTCCCCTTTTTGAAAGGGACCCGCAATTGTCCCCTTTTTGAAAGGGACCCGCAATTGTACCCTTTTTGAAAGGGACCCGCAATTGTCGTTGACCCGCAATTGTCACGTACCGGCCTGTATAACTCACCGAAAATCGGTAAGTTGAAAACAGTTGACTATAGATAACCGCACAGTTAACTGCACAGTTAACTGCATAGTTAACTGTATACTACCACCTGTGCAATCCCTTGTTATTTCTGTCCGATTTCTCACCGCAAACCGAAAAATTTTCTGGAAAACTTTTCCGGCTAACTTTCCGAATCTTTTCTGTCCGGAAAGACAAGCAACCCTGGATTTTGCAAATCGTTAACGGGCACCAGTGTTTTCATAACTAACACTAACCAAAATTAAACCTTAAACTAACTGTTAGTTTAGTATTAGTTAAAAACATTAAAAACTTTAATTTTGGTTTTTATTCACTTTTTTGCAGATTTTTTGAAAACCCGTAATGTGCATCTGATTCCTTGCACAAAGTTGGTACAAGGCAGGAAACGTAACTGTAATTTTTAAAAAGATCTGTTTAAAAAGATTCGGAACCCCAAATCTTTTTAATTTTTGGAAATTTTTAGTCAAAATCTTTTTTTTTCGCTTTGAAATAGCAATAAGCAATGTAAAAATGGCACTTTTGACGAAAAACCAAATTACCAAATTGTACTTTTTTGACCAAATGTACTTTTTTCAAAATTTTGAGTTACGTATCCTGGTATAAGATCAGAAATATCAGAATCAGCAGTTTTCACGACGAAAAACGAGAAAAAATCAGGTGTTAGTTGGCTAAACTAACAATTAGGTTAGTGTTAATTGTTAGTGTTAGTTACAACTACATAAGTGCCACCTTTTTAATGATTAATAAACGTTTTATAGTTCATTCGAAAGACGAAAAGCGGGCTTTCTAATAGTATATGGATTGTCAACACAACATAAATTCATCAAGAAAAATAAGCTCCTTTTTTAAAATCGTTAATAATCATTATGAAAATTCCTACCCCGACAAATAAGTGGTGATTTATATTGGTTTTATACATAAAAACGGCGTTTGGTTATTTTTCTTCGAAAACCCACTTCTTATCGCTTATTTTCATATATTATAAGCCTAGGTGTAGTGTGCAAATCGAGGCGCATCCCTGAGAACCTGTGGGTATCCAGCTGGATTTTGACCATGCATTATTTGTTACCAACCGAACGCGACAGTTTTTTGTGAGTAAGTTTTTTTTGTCCATAATTTAATAATAAGGAAAATTTAATCCTATTCTGATGTCGACACTGCTGTTACACTGCTGAATAATGTGAATGTTTTAATTTTTTACTTTGAACGAATTCTTTGGAATATCACATTGCCAAACTAATAATAAAGAGAAAAAGATATAAATAAACAATTTCCACAGTCAATCAAAGAAATACAAACACACAACAAGGCCAATAACCCATAAACAGTGAACAAGTGGATAAATAAAGCCAAACAATTTTTTCAATTAATCAATAAAAATAAAAATAACTGTTCCTTACAGTCTATTTCTAATGCAAATTCCCCAAAGTTGTAGGTTGAGTATCGGAACAAAAACAAAGACACTTGGCACTTTTGGACAATAGACTCAAAGCTCATTGTGCTGTTCTTCCACCTCAACTTTTTCCTCTTCTTGCGGCTGTTCCGAATGTTCTTCGGGTGCTGGCTGCTCTTCCCCGGCATCTTGGCCTTCATCAGCTGCGGTTTCAGGATCCTCGATGATTTCTGGCTCTTCTTCCACTTGAGCTTCTTCACTCAGATCTAGAGATTTACGCAGAATCTAGAAAAAAGCGTTAATTTAAATTAATTTACAATTTTTTCGGCTTGAATTTTATTTTACCTACTGTTTGGTTCAGACTAATCTGTGCTTCTAGGTCATCATACAGTCTACTCTTGATGTAACACCGCCAATCGATGGTCCCGAAAAGTGCATTTTCTCGAGATTTGACTGAAGTGATACTTCCGATATAACACCACTCCCGGCCGGTCCCGCGAGCGGTGTTATATAGAGAGTAGACTGTATAAGAAACCGAGCAAAAATTGAGTTCTTGATATTATATACCAAAATTCGACTTTACAATTTAAAGCAGATTTATGTAAAGAAATTTTAACATTTCGTAAAGTTTTGCAAATTCAAAAATTCAAATATGGGTTAAAATTCTGTAGCAAAACCAAAATATCGTCAAATCAGCTACTGCCGAAAATTTATGTTCTTTGTAAGTGTAGATAATATGCAAACATACATTTTCGATTCGGCTTGCAAATCCAACTTGATCCTGCAAAGAAAATCCCGATCTCAAAGTAGCAGTCTCAAAGAGAAGTTGAGCAGTAGAGGCGGCAATTGGATCCTCTTTGTCGGCTTCTACTCTCTTGAGCAACTCCTTAATGACTGGATGGCGAGGATTGATCTCGAATGTCTTCTTCTGATTAGCATAGAACTCTTGGGTTGGGTCACGAGCTTTGGCATAGGCCTAAAATTAATCAAAATAGCTCGTACCAAATTGTGTAAAATTTACCTGAGATTTCATAATACGCTCCATGTTGCCTGACCATCCATAAGAAGAGGCCACCAAGGCAGATGGAGATGAGGTAAGACGCTGAGATACCACTGCCTTTTCAATCTAAAGTTGAGCTTTGTTGTAGATTTCAATGGGTTGAAGATAAAAATAAGTAGCAAATAGAAATAAATTCTCATGCTTTTTGATTGTTGGAAAAGCTTTTTACTTTGTCTTTCAAACCGGCGTCCTTCAACCAGTTTGTCAATGGCTCGAAAGTCTTCTCCATTGCTTCAAAAGCTTCCTTGGACTTCTCCCCGTCATCGATCTTTAGTCCTTCCTTGGCCACATTCTGGAACTTCTTAGACTCGAATTCAGGCCTGCAAGACGTTTGATGTTTATATACAGCCTTTCAGCAATCTTTTTTTTATTTTAAATTACATTGCTTGAATGCAGTACTCATCCACAGGCTCAGTCAAATACAACACTTCATACCCCTTCTTGAGGAGTCGCTCAACGAATGGAGATGTCTCCAACTCAGCGCGAGAAGTACCAGCAATGTAGAAGATGGCATCCTGCTTTTCCTTCATCCTTTCGACGTAGCCAGCCAAATTTGTCTGCTTCTCACCATCGTTTGAGGAGTGGAATCGGAGCAGTTTGGCCAGACGGTTTCGGCTAAATAAGTTTGTTTAATCTTTTCAAAATCTATTGATTACAAAACTCACTTAGATGGGTCTTCCATAACTCCCAGTTTCAAGTTAGTAGAATACTCCTTCCAAAACCTAGAAATACATAAATTTAGTACTGTTAAAAAATAATCAAACTCACTTGTCGTAGTCTTCTGGAGCCATTTTCTTCAGCATGTCCAATACCTAGAAAAAATACCACATGAAATAACAATAGACAGTTATACTCGACTTTTTTCTATTCATAGTTAAATAAAAGTGACTGATATTTGCTTACAACAAAAAATGAAAAAAAATCACAGTTCTGATTGTTTTATTTTAAAAGTATTTGAAATTGATTAAATGTTAGAAGTAGTTTTCAGTACTTTTCTTTTTTAGATTAATTTTTCGGGATTACCTCAAAAGTTTTTATCTTAAGTGTAGAAAATTTAAAAACACTCACTTTTCTGACCAACTTCTTTTTGATAACTTTCAATAGCTTGTGTTGTTGCAGAGTTTCTCGTGAAACGTTGAGTGGCAGATCATCGCTGTCTACAATACCTCTGATAAAAGATAAGTATTTAGGGAGCATGTCCTGGAAGTCGTCGGTGATGAACACTCGGCGCACGTACAACTAAATATTCCATTTTCAGTTAGCTGATAAAAAGCATACAAATCAAAGTCTACCTTGATATTCTCATCAGTTTTTCCGTAGTTCTGGAAGGCATCACTAGAAAGGCTCTTGGGCACGTAGAGAATGGCTTTAAACGTCACTTCTCCTTCAGCGGTAAAGTGCACCTGAGTTAGAAAAATATATAAAAAGCATGTTTTTGAAATTTTCTAATATTTAGGTTTGTTCTGATTTTAGAAAGTATATATAAATAGTTAGAAATATGAAAAAACTTCATATTTTTTTAGAAGTTACAAGGCCGATACTTTAAAATACGAATAAAAATAAAGGGTGCTTCAACTGGCTCTCCCCGTTTACCTCCAAAACTTTTTTGAATTTAACTGTTTTTGGCTTTTTCCTGTTTCCGCCATTACTTGTTCTTTTTTAAATTTGTTCATGATACAAATACATTGCGAAAGTGAGCCTTTCGTCGAGAAAGGTTTTGTATATAATTAGTTATTAAGTTTGAGTGAAAATTCCTATAGGAACAGGATCAAAGGATTTATGACCAATTTTTGCCAAAAGCTAACTCAGATTGCGTAACCACGTTAAAACTTTTACTTCAGATAAAACCGTTTATATACGTAACAGTAAAAGTCAAAACAATTTTCTGACGTAAGTAGACATGTATCTAACAATCAAATAAATAAAAATAATGGTGCCTAACAGGTTATGGCGGAAAGGATTTTGGGCGGAAACAGGAAAAAGCCAAAAACAGTTAAATTCAAAAAAGTTTTGGCGGTAAACGGGGAGAGCCCTTCAACTAGTTTACTTGTTTTTTTCCCTACGCCGGACCCAATCACAGAGGAGTCTAAAAAAGTTTTTTTTTCAGAATTACGCCGGCCAAAAAGTTGTAGCTCTTTAAAAAAAAGTAAATATTTTATAATATAAAAAATATCAAATACTAGGGACCACAGGCGCCTATCGGCGCCTCTATAGTATTTCGAAATTTCAATGAGGGGCTATGACTTCATTCATAAAAATAGGTATATCCCCTATTAGAACTCATTTTTTTCGCCTGTTCTTTTTTTTAAACGAAAGCTGACATTCTGGGAAACACGATGGTATTAGCGACAAAAGTGGTTTCGCTATCTACGACCCGTTCTGGCCTTCGAAGTAAAAAAGCGTTAAGCTAGTTTAAAAAGCTAGTTTCGACTGTACTCAGTAGTTTAGCTATTTAAAATACTCGCATTTTGTGTAAAAACTCACATGGGTCAAAGGCTCTTCGAAATCTTTGGTAATGCTCTTGTAGAACTCTTTGTATTCATCCTCAGTCACTTCTGCTGGTTTTCCTGCAAACCTTTCCTCAAAACTATCCAACTCGCAAAAAACACTTACGCATCCAAACAGGTTTCATTGAGTTGACTTTCTCCCAGTCCCACACAGTCTTTTCCACACTCTTGGTTTTGGGTTTGTCTTCTTTAGCCTCTTCCACAGTTCCATCTTCAGTTTTTTCTTTGACGTCCTCCTCCTCGATGGGTTCCTCAACGGTCTCAGTCTTGGACTGCCACAAATAGATGTCGAAGTTGATGAATTGCGAGTACTTGTGCACCAGTTTCTTGAGGGTATCTGGCTCCAGGAAGTTGTGGGCCTCCTCCTTCAGGTGAAGCGAGATCTGAGTTCCTCTAGGCAAATTGTTGCGGGGGTCTTCAGCAATGGTAAATGTGGCCGAGTCACTCTCCCAGATGTATTGCTTGTCATCGTTGTGCTTGGTGCTGACCACAACACGGTCAGCAACCAGGAAAGTGGAGTAGAATCCAACTCCGAATTGACCGATGAGGTCTTGCTGGATCTCAGCGCTTGTGGAGGAGTCCATCAGTTTGGAGAGGAATTCGGATGTTCCAGAACGGGCGATAGTTCCCAGGTTGTTGACTGAAAATGTAAAATATGTTTGTGTATATATTTGCAAAAAAGGTGTAAGCTGCTAGTGGGCGTCGAACTCGGGTCGGTTTTTTAATATATGGGATACGTTATTTTTGTGCTACTATTTGATTGAGTCAAATATTTTTAAATTGTTGTGTCTCGACCAAATCCTTTTGCAGGCAACAGAACGATACATAAAATGTATTACTACATTTATCAAAAAACAGACATGATAATCGTTCTTTAAAAAAGATTTGTCGGCGCTAGTATAGAACACGCAAAACTAGATCGAATTACCCTTTTTCTTCAATAATAAAAAAGTGCCTTTTTAGCCGAATGTCATTTTCCAAAAAATTTCATTTTCATCATTGACCAAAACGTATTCCTGTGAGTTAACGCCGTGTGACTTATTTACTAGGGTGGATAGAAGAACGGGTCTGCCAATCTCTGCCAGCAGATTTCGAAGAATCCAAAATAAAAATTCAAAACTATTAAAGTGACTTCTGTTTTTTTCCTACATGCCGTTAGCGAGCACTTTACCGACCCCATTACATATTTGAAAAGTTTTACTGAGATCTTGTTTGGTCATTCCCACTCCAGTGTCAGTGATGTGGAGAATATGATTGTCCTTGTCTGCCTATAATAAGTGAAAGCTTAGAATACTGATTTCAGAAAACGAATGCCAAGCATTTAACCTTGATGCGGACAGAGAACTCCGGAGTGCTGTTTAGAACTTCAGGACTGGTCAATGACAACAGGCGAATCTTGTCCAGGGCATCAGAAGCGTTCGAGATAAGCTCCCTAAAAATAATTCGGTTTAAACTTCTGACCAATAATTGGTTAAAAAAGAAATGCCTCAGGAAGATTTCTTTGTTTCGGTACAAAGAGTTGATGATCAGTTTCATCATGCGGTTGACTTCCGCTTGGAATTCGTGCTTCTAAACCTCAGAAACATTCAGTAAGTCAGAATTTTACAACCAGAAAAAGCCTACCTCAGCACCTTCCCTCAGCTTTTTGACCTCGGAAACGGATAAACCATCGATTTTAATTGCCTCCTCCTCCCTGAAAATGTATCATTTTTGCATTTTTCTAATCTTTCTTTTTGTGAATTACCTAGCAACAACTTCAGCATCGGTTCCTTTACCAGTCTTGCCAGGAACTTCATCCACTACAGGGTCTTCAATAGCATCTTCAGAGGCATTGACAGAAAATCTTGGGATCAGCGCTAAAATGGATTAGAAAGCTTAATTGAGACCCAGTAAAATTTTGTTTTTTATAATTTTCTTAAAATTTTATTAACTCATAGAATAGATTGAATTGAATTTGTTAAAAATGGGCAGGGGCTTATTCAAAAAAACTCAAAAAAATTATTTTAAATTTAAAAAAAAAGGTTTTGGCCGAAAGCAATACGGCAAGAGAAAAGTTACTCCTTTGTCAAAAAAGAATCGTGGAGGCGTTTGAACACAAAAAACGTTCGAACGAGTATATTTTCTCTAGCCCTTTAATTTTTAATAAAATAGAACTTTATTAGAAATTAAATGTTCGATACTAGCAGGGGGCCCAAGTAATTCCCCTGATTTCAATAATTCCCCTGATTTTATAACTTTTTGTAGACGTCGAATTTCAACGGTTTTCACAGCCATTCTTAGAATCACGTGCGATTTCGATTGGTATATAATGTCAAAATCACGATTTTCGCTCGGTCCCCCCTGTGGTTTGGGTCTTGGCCATCCAAAATTCATCCACAGATCAAGACCCAAACCACAGGGGAGATCAAGCAAAGATCGTGATTTTGACATTATATACCATTCGAAAACGTTCGTGATTCTAAGAATGGCTGTAAAATCGTTTGTCGAAATTCAACGTCTACAAAAAGTTATGAGCATTTGAAATCAGGGGAATTACTTGGGCCATCCTGTATAATAAGATTAAAATTCAAAATTATGATTCAGAAAAATTTATTTAAAATGTTGCAGAAATACTTACCAACACAAGCCAAAAGCGCAATCACCCAGATAAAGATAACGGCCCTTGAAGCCATTTTGTACGACACTTCTACAAAACTTGTTCCACTACTGCAAAATTATTGTGTTAATGTACAACGTGTCTAATTGAATGATGAGCAACAAGAGTAATGTTTAGGTCAAATGAAGTGGACTAGATAAGAGAAAAGAAATGGATTTAAATATTACAAGGTCTTCTTTCCCCACACCCTTGTATATTCTTGTACACTGCCCAGAAAAAGGGCAGCCAATCAGAAATGCACACACCTCTTCCAAACCAGCCAATCAGCCTGCACTGCGTTGCATTGGTACAGACGACTACGAAAAGTTGGCAATTTGCCCGACAAAAATGGCTTCTCGTTGCAAAACATTTGTCTTGCAGTGCAAATCTCCTGTTCAAAAAACATTCTGCGCGGGACAAAAATTGCGGTGAATATGCGCAACGTGTTCGGGACTGCAATTTGTGCCTTTTTATGTCTCTCTTTTTTTTCTCTGGCTCTGTTGTGCTTATAATAGCACATTGCGCATAGAGCCAATAAATTTTGCATTTGAGCTGCCTTATTTTTGCTTTTCATCTGAAAAAAATGTTTTGGTTTGAAAAAAAATTAGTCCCCTTTTTGACATTTGTATTGTATACGTGTTCTTGAGAACTGAAGAATAAATTTTAGGAATTTTTTTGTTTTGTACAGTCGACTCCCTCTATAACGTACCGCTGGGGACCGGCCACAGGTGTATGTTATAGAGGGAGTCCGTTATAGCGGGGATCTGTTATAGAGGGAGTACTTTACAAAAAAATTTAGGAGTCATTATATCGAGAGTTTTTTTTCGAAAAACAGTTTTATCCAACAAAAAACATCAAATTTAATACAACCAAGCTAAAAAAACAACAAAAAAACTTATCGGGGGTTTCAGAGAACAGTAATACTATCAGAAATAATAAAGGAGGTACATCAAGTGTTAGGACGGAAAAATTAGGTTATTTGATTCTGTTTCATTTTACTCGTGCACTCTTAGGCCAAAAAATACGCAACCGCACAAAACCGGATTTTAAAAGTATTTGTTGGTCGACCTTGCGGGTCGAGACTATCTCCTAACCCACCCACCCCCTTTAAAACAACAGCACAAAGAAACTACATTATGAAGAGAATAAACAGGATAGAACGTTGAATGACTAAAACGAGTTAATTACTTCAAAAGATTGCGCAGATTTAAAAATAAGTTTAAAAAATATCTGGACTTATTTTTCAATATTTCACTGCCAACTAAACAGGTCCGTTGTATCGAGGGTCAGTTTGTAAGGTTGGGACCGGCTAAGGTGTCCGTTATATCGAGTGTACGTTATAGAGGGAGTCGACTGTATTAAGCTTTTAACTTTCAGCTTTGTCTTCGAGAAGAACAAGAAGATGGCTCAGACGACAACTACTATGCCGCCATCTATAATACCCGATGTGCCGACATTGTCTGGGAATACAACCAAGGTTGAATATACATTTGAGGAGCAGGTGAGTATAAAGTATTACAGGGTGGCGCAATTTTGTCTCCCTAGTGGTTTTCGGCCGCCACTTTTTAAATTCGCGGTATTTTGCCGAGATTTTTTTATTCGAAAGATGAGACGTTAGGAAAGCTAATGACATCAAACTTGCTCATAAATCTTGTTTTCGAAATTGTGAAAAAGATGTTTTTGTTTTAGGCTAATTATTTTTTAGCTATGTCGTATACTGCGGAAGAAAAAGCCCAAGCGGTCGAATGGTTCATCTAGGCTGGAAAAAATGTGGCCAATTTCGGCGTTCGTTATCGAAGAGAAGTGGGGAGGAATGTCAAGGTGCCCGATCACAAAACAGTTCTCTGCTCGAGCGATGCCTTGCAGTGAATGGAAGACGCGTTGCGCAGCAATATGATGATGAATACTGAATAATTTGTTAAAATTATTCATTGTCTTCTTTTCTCAATTTCTAGGTGTTATCAATAAAGTGTTATGAGCAAGTTTGATGTCATTAGCTTTCCTAACGTCTCATCTTTCGAATAAAAAAATCTCGGCAAAATACTGCGAATTTAAAAAGTTACGGCCAAAAAGAACTTGGGAAACAAAATTGCGCCACCCTGTAGTTCTATTATTTAGAACAAAGCTATGGGTTGATTTTTAAAAATCTTAAAAAAGATTATTTTTTCAGATTACTCTTTGTTTATTTGATTTTTCGTTAAAAATTTGGTTGGGGAAAATCTGACTATGACCGAAAATCTAAATTATCACCCAAGCTCACTTAAATATTTCAGGTAGTTGCTTATTCTGCCCTCTACACCATGGCTCTAATGTGCATCATCTGGGGAAGCATCCGTTCGCTTAAGTTTGTCCGAGATCAAATCTCTAGAAAAGAGCTTATCGAGACTTCAATCACTACCAAAGAGGCCAAGAAATTCCCTATTACTGCTAGTCTGGTGCTTTTTACTCTCTATTTGGTGTTTCGAGTCAATGAATCTGGCCCAGGATTTCTTATAACCAAAGGTTTGCTTTTTCCGAAAGTTTTTTAGACTCCTATTAATTATTGCCCTATTACAGCTCAGCCATACGTGCCCGCTCCTTATCTGGACAAAGCTCAGAATCTACTCGACACCTACTGGAAGCCAGCAGACAACAGTACTACCGCAGAAATTCCGACAACATTTTTACAAAAAATAAGCAAATATCATCCTTTGATTGAGAAGGCTATTACCTACCTTCCAAATGTCAACAAAACAAATTTGATATTTTTGCTACTGCTCATTCTTTGCTGGGAAGGTGTGTATTTTTAATTGTTTTGGCCGAGCAAATTAACTATTATTACTAAACTAAATCGTTAATGCCAGCAAATTTTTCAAAATTTTCTCAAGTTTTCTTCATTTTTTATTTTCACACTACCATGGAGCCCTGCATTTTAGCTTTTTATATAGTTTTTAACTGAAATAATAAAATTTAGAAAAATTAGAGAAATAGATATGCGAATGAATCAAATTTACTATATCAAGAGACTTTTTTCTCCCATTTCAAAAACTTTATCAGATGAGTTGATAGCTCTTTAAGAAGCTAAGATCCGGCAGGCCCGCTAGTTTAAATTTTAAAAAAATTTTGGAGAAATATCCAAGAAAAATTAAATTTGACAGTATAACGCATAGATTTGGCGGGATGAATTACATAAATCTTTCCTTGTCGACTTGAGATCAGCGTTTTCAAAAGTCACACTATCACACTTGGGTCACACTAACTTCACCGATCTTTTTATCTGAAATTTTGTTTTTTTTATCTCAGATGTTTTTACACCATCTTGTAGCTGAGATTTTTCTCTATCGATTCGGTGGTTAGACGCTCCAGTTTGACTTGAAGGTCACACTTGGTGTGATTTTGTCAAAAATTATTTTTAACTGGAGCGTTTGACCACTCAATGGATAGGGAAAAATCTCAGCTACAAGATGGTGTAAAAACATCTCAGATAAGAAATCAAAATTTCAGATAAAAAGGTCGGTGAAGTTAGTGTGACCCAAGTGTGATAGTGTGACTTTTGAAAACGCTGCTTGAGATCAACAAATCAGTTTGTAGGTTGCACTGCATTGGCCATCATTCTGAAACCCGTATTTTCATTTATTTTGAGACTGCTGCCTATTGGGAACCGCTGGCCCAAGCGAAATGTTCCTTATTTGTTAAGTCTAAAGCGTGGCAACAAGGAGATGAAGGATGGAGAATTGGAAAAGGCATCTAAGAAAGATTCGGTATTTTTGTTAATCCAGTGCCACTGTTTTAACTTTTTTTAGGAGTACCTAATCTACGGTGAATATGACACACATCTGACTATTGCCTTCTTCTTCTGCTCTTTCGTCGGCATCTCGCATTTGTATAAAAGACATTGGGTGAGCAACGACCTGTTAGGCATTGCTTTCTCCATCTATGGAATTGAGAACCTCCATTTAGCTAGTTTCAAGGTATGTGATTAAAAAATGTCATAATTAATAATGCTTTGTTTTTAGGCAGGCACCATATTGCTCTCTGGTCTTTTCGTATATGACATTTTCTGGGTCTTTGCCACTGATGTGAGTTTTTGAACCTTGAATAAATCGACAAAACGCAAAAAAACACCAGCAGACACAGTGAAACAATAAATAAATGATATAAAGAAAATTTTAGAACTACTATATTTGGTTGCACTATAGAATCCTTCCCCCCCACGGGGAGTGATCAGGTGGAGGAGATAATATCATATTCGTGTTTCTCGACCCCGATTTCATGAGAAAGCCGCGTGTTTTTTTAGTTCTGAGAAAAAAATTTTTTTTCGAACCACAGTGCGCGCACTCACTTACCTTAGACATGATTCCGAGAAGTACTCTTGATCAAAAAATGCATATAGAGGTTCTTTTTGCCACGGTCCAGTTGAAAAACATGGTAAGACAGTCTAGTGATACACATATTTAGTTTTTTAATGTTTTGCCATAAAAGTGGCCTCCTTTTTATTCCCTTTCCCTCCCAATACATCCCTAAATCCATTGAAAATTCAAAAGGCGCGAATTCAAAATTTTTCAAATTTCTACTAAAAAACCATGATACCCCCTGTGGTTCGAAATTTTTTTTTCTCAGAACTAAAAAAACACGCGGCTTTCTCAAGAAATCGGGGTCGAGAAACACGAATATGATGTTATCTCCTCCACCTTGGGGGACCCCGTGGGGGAAATTCTATAGTCAAGCCCTATATTTTTTCGAATAGCCCCTTTAGCCGGCTTATTTTTTTTTCGGCTGTCTAAAAATCGAAATAATTTCGATTTTTGGGTGCTTAGCCAAAACCTAAAATGGTTGAGCAAGTAGTAGTTAAGAAAATGTAATAAACATTTTTGCCAAACATTTTCTCTGGGCTCGCAGATATCGGTCGTCAAAGTAGAGGGAGCGGGATTCAGAGGGGTAGTTTTCTATTAGAAAAGTTACGGTAAAATTTTAGTTTTCTTTGCAATTAGCAAATTTCACTTTTGAACTCAATTTTTAGAATTACTTATATCAAATCGATAATTGCTGCCATATCGAGGGTTGATTAATTTACCAGGATCGACTCTTAAGTGTCGTTATATCGGGGTTATATCGCCACTCTACTGTAAAATAAGTTTAGCATTCTAGTAAATAGTATGTGGGCCTTTATACAGTTTTCGCTGCGATTACATCTAGAATTTGAATCAATCGGATTTTAAATAAGTTTGGTTATTCTGAGATTTTTTGGTAGAATATTATTCATATTATTTTATATCTAAAGCTCTCATTCTTTTGGCCAGTTAACTTAAAAAACTCATAAAATAGATGAAAAGGTTGTATTACAGTTGTCTCGGTTGAAGCCGTGTTAAAAAAGAACCGAAATTTGCGAACGAAACAATAATTCTAAGCAAGATCTATAAATTGATTAACCAATTATTACTTCAGGTGATGACCACTGTTGCCAAAGGAATTGATGCGCCTATTTTGCTGATGTTTCCTCAAGATTTAATGCGAAGTGGATGGTTGGACGCTAGCAAGCATGGCATGTTGGGTCTTGGAGACATTGTCATTCCTGGAATATTCGTCGCTCTGCTTCATCGTTTCGACAACTACATTGGTTCGAAGAAAGGAAAAGAATCGAAGGGCCGCTATTACTGCATCATCACTATCTTTGCCTATGCTATGGGATTGTTGATTACAATGGGTGTGATGCACTACTTTAAAGTATGATTTAAATAAATTTCTAGATTATTCTAAGTATCATAACTTTGGATTCCTCTTTCAGGCAGCTCAACCAGCCTTGTTGTACCTGGTACCCACCTGTCTGCTGACCCCTCTTTTTGTCGCTCTATGCCGAGGAGAACTAGGAGCTTTGTGGCACTATAGTGAAGAGGTCTTTATTTAGTTTTCGAAACAAGTAAATAGAGGTAGAAAATTGGCTTCCTGGGTTACTCTCACGTATAAGACCCTGTCTGTTCCGTGATCCTACTCGGTTCAAAAAATTTTAAGGGTTTAGTACATTTAAAAAACAGCGATCTTTCTTCAGCTTCATTAAGTTAGTCACATAAATTCTTCATACTTGAATGATTTTAAAAAGGTTTAAAGGGTCTTGAATGGTTTGGTTTCAAAAGCCTTTCATACTAGACAACAGTACTACCGTAGAAATTCCGTCAACACTTTTGCAAAAAATGGGCAAATATCATCATTTGATTGAAAAAGCTATCACCTATTTTTCTTGAGCTTAGTCAGGAAAACCTGTTTGATCCATCATTTCCATGTTTATTCAAACATAAATTTTGAGAAAAGTCATGTAATTTTCATCAATAACCTTCTTAATTTCAGCACTTGGTGGAGAAGCACGAGAAAGAGAAGGAGAAAGAGAAAGCCAAGCCAAAAGAAAAGAGTGAAAAGGAGAAGCTTAAAGAAAAGAAGACCAAGTAAGGCAGCTGCAGACCAAAGACATTTCTTCTTCAATGCATATTCATTGTTTCTTATTGTTATTGTTGTTGCTATAAAATGCTATCCAGCGGCTAATGTGTTTGCTTATTTTGTTCTACAAGGAAACCATTTTTAAAAGTTTAGTCTTGATTCTCTATTATGTTCTTTTCGGGCGCTAGGACACTTTGACACGGTGACAGTTCGTATCAGTTTTTCAGAAAATTTGTGGACTTTTTTTAAAAGTAGGTACCGTATTCCCTTTAATTAGCCCCCTGATTTAAAATCGTATTTTTGGTATCCTGTTTTTGATACACTTTTTGATCACCTCTGTCAGGAAAGTTACCAATCATCTCATAGCTCATCTGCGATCAAAAAGTTCATCAAAAACACGATTCCAAGAACACGATTTTGAATCACGGGGGGCTAATCAGAAGAAATATGGTAGTTTTAATAAGGCTTAGGCTCCCAAATGTTACGCAAATTACACAGGAGACTTTTTTAGAGATGCAAAAGTAGTATCGTAGCCTCATTATATCGTAGCAATTAGCGAAATACCGTATTTCCTCTAATAGAAGCGCACCCCTTAATTCAAAATCATGTTTTGGCGTTGTACTTTTAACCCACTTTTTGAAGACTGCTTTCAGGCAAGTCACCACCCATTTTATAGCTCATCTCACTGGCTACAAATTGAGGCGTAACTTTCCTGAGAGTAGTCTTCAAAAAGTGGGTTAAAAGTACGACGCCAAAACATGATTTTGAATTAAGGGGTGCGCTTTTATTACAGGAAATGCGGTTGTTTTTTTACTTCTCAGCGGAGGAAATTTTGGCTACTAAGATGTTTCAATAAATTCCTGGTGCTAATGAAAACAAAAACTTTTTTTTTAAATATATTAGCAGGAATTGTTTCTGACACGAATTGTCATTTGACCATTTAGTACTCGGAAAGATTTTTCATAAATCTTCTGAATTGATAATGTTTCAACTGGTTTTCATCTATCCCATATCTTAACTTTGTTATTTAGCAAAGAGTTTGTGCGAGTCTCTTTAGCGTTTTATTTATTTAATTTTGTTTCTTATTTATTCGGCTTAGAATTCTGGTGTTCAGGAAAATAAGGTTTTTGTTGCATGTAATGAGGTTCATTCGATTTCGATTACGAATTTCGACTCACGTCTAATTTAAAGGACCACAGCCACGCGTTCTCCTTCGCCAATTCAAAATTTTTTGCCTAATCATTAAAGTTCTGTACGTATTTTTCAACTTGGTTTCTAACAAAACCATACCTAAAATTAAATTCTAGACCTTGTTTTGTTAGAAGCCAAGTTAAAGAATCCGTACAGAAGTTCAATGATTAGCAAATTTTTGAATTGGCGGTGACAATCGTTGTCGTAGACGGCAATAGTCCTTTAAAAGGTGGTGGCCCTATGCGAGAGGAGGACAGTTTGTTCGCCTTGGTCCCCCGGTTTCATTTATTTGCGGTTTTTTAGGCTTAGGCAAGATTAGGCCAGCATATATTAGGACGGACTTAAACATCATTGTGAAACATCTTTGGTTCCGTCCCAACATACGCTGGCCAACCCTTGCCTAAGCCCAAAAATTAAAAAAAAAATCAACAGGGGAAACCACTATCCTCTCGTATAGGGCCAAAATAGTCAATTGCACTTTCTTTGCTAGAAGCTGAAAAGCCTAAAACAGCTTACTGCTGCAGTTTCAGAAGGTAAAACTTTTTCATGACAAAAACCCCAAAAACCTCTTATCTAATCCAATTTTCTATTTTTTGTCCCTTTGTTTTGTGATTTTTCTGACTTGCTTCTAACTTCGGTAAATTGTTTGGTGTGCACGCTTTTCAATTGATTGAAATAATTTATTTTGCGTACTACTACAATCCTGACCCCTCCTTGTTGTTATTGTTGTAGCCACACTATTGTTGTTGTTGCCTGTTTGGTTGTTGGAAAAGGGGGAATAAGGTCAGCAAGTTGACGAACAAATAAACAAACAAATCTGTTGCATTCTAAAAAGGAGTGGGTTTGTATCGCACCTGGACCTCATCGCCCACATGGATTCTGCCCCCTTTGACTAGCGCCATGTTGACACCAAATATGGGCGACTTCTGGTACTCATCTAGTAGTTTGCCTGGAGGCGCAAGACGATAGCTGAAAATACCGGTTTATTAGTAGTCGAATGAAAAAAAAAGCATGCCACTGGTGGAGATTGAACTTGGATTCAATTTGTGCAAGAAAAACAATAATAAATTTTTTTGAAATAAATAAAATAATAAATAAATATATTTGAAAAAAGTATGTTTTGATAGAATTTACCGTATTTACTCTAATAGTAGCCCCTGGCTACTATTAGAGTAAGGGCTATTAGGGCTGAACATTTTTTGATAAGAAAAACAACAGGTGGGACCAAGGCATATTTTGGACAGGGATGCTCCACTAGTACCGAAACGTCTATACCCCAAAATTTTTGGCCAAAAATATTTTTTTGTTGTTGCAAAAACCTGCTTCCCAACTACTTTTTTTCTTTTAAACAAGTTTTCACATCGTAAAACACGTGAAAAACGACTTAAAACACGATTTCGAGCGGGCACATAAAAGAAAGTCCTGCCGAGGTTAATAAGTTTTTTTTGTGAAAATAGTTACGGCCAGTTTTTAGGGCAAAAAAATTGGACCACCCTGTATTTTGCTGTGGACAATTATCAGCTCAAAAATTTTCTTTTACATCCCATATGTTATGATGCCGGTTTAATTAAAAAAATCTACGTTCTGAGCTCTCTTAACGGCTCCATTTTGTCATTCTTCTTGCCTTCAGTGGGATGCACAGTGGTTAGGACACACCGAGTGCATGGTTTGAAGCACACAAACTCCACTTGGTCACCTATGCGCACATGTAGCCAACGGTCTTCATCGTAGGCCTCAGCCACTCCACTGACCACTATGTTTGGGCGAAAGTGGAGGGCGTTGATTGACTCATTCTGCTTAGCTAATCTAGCATTCAGGTCATCAACTGAGGCTGTTGTAAGTGCCTGACAAGTAACAAAACAAGTTTTGATCAGTTTATTAGCTGGATAAGTAAAGTAGTTTTTACAATAAAATTCGAAAATAGTTGACTCACATGGTAAGAGGTCAAGTCAGCATAAGCAATCTGCAAAAAACTTAATAAAAAGGCATACTTAGACCCCACCCCACCCAGCCAAAATTTGCCTTGGTGCCCCCTGTTGATTTTCTGATTAAAATTGACTGGGTGGGGTAGGGTTAAATAACCTAATCATTGGACTTCTGTACGGATTTTTCAACTTGGTTTCTAACAAAACAAGGCCTACAATTTAATTTTAGGTAAAGTTTTGTTAAAAACCAAGTAAAAAATCCGTACAGAAGTTCAATGATTAGGAAAAAAATTTGAATTGGCGGGGGACAATCGGCAATGGCCCTTTAAAAGGGCATGCCCGTCGCCGATGCGAGCAGAAATTTGGCGGCAGTGTTTTCAAAAGTCACACTATCACACTTGGGTCACACTAACTTCACCGATCTTTTTATCTGAAATTTTGCTTTTTTATCTCAGATGTTTTTACACCATCTTGTAGCTGAACGGACGGTGCTATCGTACGTGATTTTGCACATTTAAGTAAAACCCCGATTTTTGAAAATTGACACAATTTTTTCTTTAGACCAAAAATTTTATATTTAGTTATCATGAACACCTGAATAACATGTCATTAGAATGCTTATTTTCTGCGCTTTCTAACGAGCTGAAGAAGTCATACAATTTTATATAAAATGTTTGAGTACCAGATGGTTTTATTAACATATCCAAGTCGCATTTGACGCTTTTCAGAAATCGGTCTGAAGATCGAGCCAAACGGCTTTTTTTTTTTGAAAAACAGTTAACAGATTCGGGCTTCCCGTTTTTTAGTAGTTTTTGAACTTTTTGTTCGAATTTTTGTCAAACTTTTGTACCAGCGCGTAGCCCTGCATCTCAGCTTTCCAATGAGCCTTCAACTGATGGCTCAAAAAAGACCTTTTTATACAAATTTTTGAAGCTTGATTTGGTCAGTTAATAGCTCGTTAGAAAGCTGAGATCCAGGGCTACACGTTGGTCTAAAAATTTGAAGGAAATGAAATTATGTTATAAGAAAATAATGAATTTCAAAGATTCGACGGGATAAATCAGTAATTTGACGGGGTAAATCAGTTTTAGCCTTTTAGTAATTAGGTGCTGCAATTCACATACAGCCAAAACCATTTGTACAACTTTTACCAGCTCACTTTCAATTAAGACTCTTGATATCCTAGTGACCTACCTGATCCTGGAGCACAGGCACAGGATTGTTCCAATAAACACTTTTACTAGCGTAGTCCCTCTCCGTGTACATTCCATCCACAAAATAGAGGAGACGCAGATCCCTGTGGCCAGTCACCTCCAAGAACTCGGTCAAAAAGGCTCCTACCTCCACACCACAGTCGTACCCATCCGTGCAGGCTTTGTTGTGCAATCTGCAAAAATAGCCTAATGTCAGAAACAATTGCACTTTCCAAGGGCAACAAAAGAAGCAACAAACACAATAGGAATTTTCCCCTCCAGTTACCTGATTCACCCCCCTATATTTAGCCTTATTATTGGCTGGCCGGACAAATTGATGGGCAATTTGTATAATTTCTAATTGGAAAGATGCTCCGCCGACATATTAGTCATGGATTCCATTGGTTTTTGCCCCTATAAAAAGGCTGGATCTGGTTGTGCACTGCAGTTTTTCCACGAACAATGCATTCTATCCTGTCCATCGCGCTGGTGTGCCTGAGTTTGGGGCCGTGTTTGGTGGTCGCCTGGCCGTTTTCGAGTTCTGAAGAGGCTGAGATGGTCCCACCCAAGAATCTGAGGTGCAACTACGAAGCTGATCCCGAGCATGGAGTCTTCCAAAGAGGATTCTTCATGTGCCAAAACTACTGTGGATGGTATGAAAGGAATATGCCGACTAAGAACGGAGTTCAATTTCTGTTCCAGTGCCCGGATGATGACTGCGAGGTGGGGTTTTTAACTTTAAAAAAAATTGCGTTACCTTTTAACTGCCTTTCTCAAAAGAGCATCGCCGGCAGTGAGAATTTTGTTGCGAAAATATTTAGGATTACTTTTTAGCAAATTAATTATTATATCATCAAAAAAGCAGAACCACTGTTGGGAATCGAACCCATTAACAATGTTGACCGGCCGGTGCAATTTTACTACTATGGTTGAGCGTCGGTCATATGACCGGCCATTTTTTGGTCATATCACGTCGTATGAGTAGGGAGTGGTCATTTTGTTTTGAGAAACAGCAATGACAAAAGCTTCGAAACCGCTGTTATGGTGCTGGGTTTTTTTGACCGGTAGACTAAAAATGACGGAAAACAACAAGAAAAACATGTTTTGCCAGGCTTCTATACTAAACTATACCGCGGCAATATGGCGCTCTATTACAGTTAACCACCAGTACAGTTAACCACCAGTAAAGCTAACCACCAGTACAGTTAACCACCAGTACAGTTAACCACCAGTACAGTTAACCACCAGTACAGTTAACCACCAGTACAGTTAACCACCAGTACAGTTAACCACCAGTACAGTTAACCACCAGTACAGTTAACCACCAGTACAGTTAACCACCAGTACAGTTAACCACCAGTACAGTTAACCACCAGTACAGTTAACCACCAGTACAGTTAACCACCAGTACAGTTAAACACCAGTACAGTTAAACACCAGTACAGTTAAACAGGGGCCTATCCGACTAAACGCAATTTTGAAATATTGCATGAAATTTTGCAATTGAAATTTGAAATGTGAAATCTTGCAACGATTTCAAAATTGCAAATTTCAATTGCGAAATCATTTCGCATTTTTGTAACCGTTTATTTTTGCTTTGTTTTTTTTAAAGCAGTTGTTTAATTCTTTTGTTTTTAACCCTTTTTTGCAGCAAAATGGAATCCTCGATTGATGTCAACGTTGATGTTCGCTCAAAAGATGCTGACAAGTTCTCGATGCTCAAGAAGATTCAGTCATGCAAAGAGCTTCTTTTTGGAAAATTCTCGCCTACTGTGACAAAGGATGCCAAAGACAAGAAATGGGAACAAATCCGCCAAGAACTCGTCGCAGAAGGTCGGAAATCGTTCGAGGCAAGGACAAGCAAGCAAATCAAGGATTCGTGGTCTGTTCTGAAAACGCGTGCAGTTGAGAAGACCGACAAAGCTAAGAAAACAGGAAGCGGAGGTGTGGCCAAACTTTCGGAGGTTGGTATTAGGTTGATCCAAAAGTTCTTGGGCACCTTGAAAAAATTTATTTTCGATTTCGTATGTAATGTATGTATGTAAATATTAGAAGTATTAGTAGTATTAGAAGTATTAGTAGAAGTATTAGTAATATTAGAAATATTAGAAGCAATTTTAACAGATCTGCAAGTTTATTTTGATTCGAAACCGATTAGATTCTTTGTTAAAGGTATTGGGAGATTGCCTGAAAGATGGCAAAATGTTGTTGATGTTGAGGGAGATTATTTTGTTGAATAAAGATTTTGGAGAGCTGTTTTGTTGATGTGACTTCGAGTGATATCTCCTCTGAATTAGATCTGCAAACATTGGAATGATAAACATCATGCTAAAATATTAACACGTTAATAAAAAATCGAAAATAAATTTTTTCAAGGTGCCCAAGAACTTTTGGATCAACCTAATATATTTACGATTCAATGTAAATTGTTTTTTATCACTAAACTTTTAGGTGGAAAAACTTGTTTTAGCAATTGTTGATGCGGAAAGTCCCCAAATCGTTGGTCTTGATGTCTCAGAAAGCGGTGAAGCACCAACCAGTTCGGAACAAGCGGGCAGGACAGGACAGGACAAGCGACAGGACAGGAAAGACAAACAGCAGAAAAAGAGAACATCAAGATGACTTAAAGTTAGCGTTTATTCTCACAAAAATAATTTAAGTCTATTTTTGTGCTGCTTGAAGACATGGCTAAAAGTCAAAAATTAGACCACAAATTTATACCACAGACCCCAAAAATCGTTTTCACGGCCAAAAGTTGACCCTAGAGCACTTTTACAAAGATTACACCACCAGTACAGTTAACCACTAGGACAGTTAACCACCAGTACAGTTAACCACCAGTAAAGCTAACCACCAGTACAGTTAAACACCAGTACAGTTAACCACCAGTACAGTTAACCACTAGGACAGTTAACCACCAGTACAGTTAACCACTATGACAGTTAACCACCAGTACAGTTAACCAACAGTACAGTTAAACACCAGTACAGTTAACCACCAGTACAGTTAACCACTAGGACAGTTAACCACCAGTACAGTTAACCACCAGTACAGTTAACCACTAGGACAGTTAACCACCAGTACAGTTAACCACCAGTACAGTTAACCACCAGTACAGTTAACCACCAGTACAGTTAACCACTAGGACAGTTAACCACCAGTACAGTTAACCAACAGTACAGTTAAACACCAGTACAGTTAACCACCAGTACAGTTAACCACTAGGACAGTTAACCACCAGTACAGTTAAACACCAGTACAGTTAAAGGAGGAGACTACTTCCTTAGGGGTTATTTGACATTCTTATTTTTGCTTTTGCTCTTGATAAAAGACTTCATCCAAGGCGTCGCTGTGATGAAACATAAAAGGTTAAAAAAATTGGCGGAAATTTGAAAACTTTTCCGCAATATGCTAGGTGACGGCTTATCAAGGGTAATTTTCGTTGTTGATTGTGGACGGAGGGTGGCGGGTTAACAGTGGTGACGGGTTACCGAGCTGACGGGTTGATTTCTTTCTCGGCCAACCAAATTTTTTTGAAGTGATGGGTTAGCGGGGGTGACGTGTTACTGGAGTGACGGGTTAGCCATGTTCGACTGTGTTAGCCAAAAAATAACGCAGGGGAGTCACGCTGAGCGTCATATACTGCTCCATCCCCCACCCTTGCCGCCTCCTGTACTTCTGGCCATACCACTGCTTATTGTCAACAGTAGAAGTGCCAAGATATTTAAATATAGATCAAAGAACCTCTCTTACGCTTTTATTCTGTGGATTAAAAGTAGACATAGGTCACACTCATCAGACTTTAATTTTTTTGTTTAAAAAAATTTGAATTTTTTAGTCAATTTTGAAAAGTTGTCGCAAAATTTTTCAAATGTCACCACCTTACTTACGATGACAACAAATTTTTTTGCAGGTAATTGAAGAAATCGTAAACAAACCAGCGATGGTGACTGGTGTGCCTACCATCCCTACCAACCCTCATCCACTGGTCGTGCCAGATGCGATTGCATTCACCTGCTGCAAAAACGAATCCAATGCTTGCGATGGAAGGAAAACCACCAAGTTCGTCCAAATCGATTGGAATAGTTTGCATCCAACCCCTGTAGTCACCACCCCTGAATTAACTACTCCGTCCACTGAGGTGCCCACCACTACCACTGAGCCGACCACCACCACCTCGACCACTACCCAATCTACCACTACTAGTGTCTGGACCACCGAACCACCAGTGACCAACTCCACTGAGGATCCAACTACTAGCACCCCCGAGCCGGTCACCACCACCACTGAGCCAACCACAACTAGCACTACTACCCAAACCACCACCACTGAGCCAACCACCACTAGCACTACTACCCAGACCACCACCACCACTTCAGAGCCAACCACTTCCAGCACCGAAGAGCCCACCACCCAGGCCCCTCACACAGTCGGAGTGTTGGTTCAATGCGCAACTAAGATTTCGTTCCAGCAAGTCGGCTCCAACTGGAGCAAATTTGAGTTTGGTCTTAATGGAACTTGCAATGTGAATTGAAAGTGAGAAAAAAGTGGGGTGAGCCGAGAACGGCGTGTTGAAAGTATTGTTTTTTTCTAATGTTGACAAAAAATAAAGTGTTGTTGCTACTCTGTTTCACATCTCTATATAGTATTTGGATCGGGTGGGCCACACTTTTAATGGCGGCAATTGGGAGTGGTCCAAATATTTTTTTTGAGAAGAGTTTCTATCGTAAATCTGGGTCGAGAAGAGATGTTTTGGTGATGAAAATTTTGAGTTTTTTTAATAAAAGTTATGTTTTTTCGGTATTTTTCGATTTTAAAGGCCAAAAATAAAATCATAGAAGGCTCAAAAATTTTTGTTGCAGACTTTTTTAGATCCGCCTCGATGTCAGCTTTCGTTTAAAAAAAAGAGCGGCAAAAAATTTGCGTTTTTAAGGGCGTTGGCAAAAAGTATGCAGGCTATTTTTCGAGAAAAATCTCAGTTTTCAAAAATTTTGTTCTCAAATTCAAATTTTTCATTTTCGTTGATTTGTCTTGGACGGAAAACTGTTTTTGGCGCGAGTTGGCATTGCATAAACATTTTTAATTTGTCTCATAAACCATTCTTAGAGTAGATTTTCGCTGGGCACGAATTTGATGCCAAAAATTGTATGTTTCGGCGCTATTTGTTAATTTTTACATAGAATTGAATAGAATTGACTTCTATAGTCGTAGTTGCTGAATATCTTTGGTTTTTTTTCTTCAACTTCAGCTATCCGATGCTAAAAAAAGAAGAGCCAGAAGCAAGAGCAAGAAGAAGCGCGGCGCAAGAAGGAGCGAGAGAGGCTGGCGACGAAGCGAGGTTCGCAATTTTGATTTTTGTTTAAGCTTAAGCCCAAGTCTAACCACGTGCATACCCCACAAACACCAGAATGGGACCTAAACCACGTGGATACACCCGAACCACCAGGAAAGTACCCCAACCACCAAGATGGGGCCCTAACCACGTGGATAACCTCCAACCACCAGGATAGGGCCCAAATCACTAGGATAGAGATTGAACCACAAGGTAAGTACCCGAGTAGGAAATTTGCAGGCAGGCACCCAGGAAGAGGGTAGCCAAGACGGGACTATCCAAAGAAAGGGTAATCAGGGGGTATGTGGTGAATTAATATTCATCAAACTTTCAAAATACGATAGAGGTGCCGATAGTCGCCTGCTGTCCCTAGTATAACATAAGCTGGTCTGCCCTTCGTTCATGTACTTTCTTGGTCGCTTGAATAGTGTCAAAATAATCTGTCACCTTCTTCATTTAGAAACGAATAAGAAAAAATTTTACAAAAATGGTTTGAAGTAAAAGAGTAGGATTGATGAATCACTGATTGTGTATACAGTTTTATAAAAATAAGGTTCAACCTTTTTATTCAAAAGCGCAAGTTCAGACTATGTTTTATGAAAACGAAAAAATAATAATTTCAGCCCTTTCAGCGGGGGGCTATAGCCCGGCTAGCCAACTACCCCCTCCCCTCCCCGGGAGTTCAAAAAAGGCATTATTTTTGTGTTCTGGTCAATGAAAAATTGAGTTTTGGTCATTTTGAAATTTCGACCATTTGGCTGTTTTAGCATGTTTTGGTCACTGGAGCTGGGCAAAAAGAGCCTCTAAATGCATTTTTGATCAAGAGTCTTGCTCGGAATTATGTCTAAGGTAAGTGAGTGCGCGCCTCTCTAACCAACCAAGCTCCTTCGGGGCCCCACATGACTTAGACGCAAATCACTCGAAAGTGACTCTGGATGCATAAAAAATATATTCATACCAGAGTTTCTTTATGCAGTAGGCCCCAGTTAACAAAACTATGTTCAAATTCCATCTTTTTGAGGTCAAGGTACCCTCAACATCTGATTTACCAAGTTACAATAAACAGAAATCAGATTTAAAAAAAATCGACTTTTTATAGGAAAAAGTTTGTGAAAACACCTTTTTTATCGTGTTCAACGTGTAGGAAATGCTTAAAAAAGGTTAAAATGGTGTTTCGAGAAAGTTCAAAAAAAATTTCATTTGGGGGCTATACTCCGGTAGCGCCAAAAAATTAATAAAGAAACATAATGAAGAGAAAATAATAGAATTGCTAAATCAGAGAATTCCAGAAAGCAAAGTTCGCGTTACGAAAAAAATTGTTACGAAATCTCGTGTCACAAAACCATTTGTTACGAAATCAGCCCGTTACGAAATGAAGCTGTTACGAAATGAGGAAAAGCCTTAAAATCTTATAAAGTAGCTAATGACATATTTCGAGAAAATAAAAATTTGCAAAAAAATCAGCAACAAAAATTAGATTGCCCTTTTTTGACATGTGTCAAAAAAGGGCAAAATGTCCACGCACCGGTAGCATAGCTTTTCAGATAGTAGATATAGAGAAAAATTTAATGAAACATTATTTTTAAAAAAAGGTCATAAAATTGTGCCGAAATACAGTATACGACTGTGCGGGATCTCATAACTTTTTGCTTCCTGTCCCGAAATCCGACCGAAAGTCAAATGCACAGCATTTTGTTAAACATACATTGCTCTCCTGATATTTTTGTTGGTCAAGACTTCAGATAGGTCAACAGAGACAGTGTTTCCATCTGGAGTGCTGAGTGTGAGCACATTTCCTTCGACGTTAGGTTCAATCAGGACCATGCGAGGATAAGCTCTAGCTAAACTTTTAAAGATATATATGAAACGTTCAAATTTAAAAATTTTATTTCTAACTTCAGAAAGGGTAGGCCTGTTTTTCCCCGTTTACTATTTTTGGTCATTTTGGCTCAGAATGAACACCCATTTAAGACCCATAACTATAGAATTTATAGATTATTGCACGAGAAATTCTACAGTTAACTAGGCGGGTTACATTCGGAGTCAAATTGAGTGGGTGGTCATTTTGAGTCAAAATGACCAAAAATAGTCAACGGCACAAAGCATGACTATGCCTAAGTCAGAAATAAAAAAAATTAATTTGAGTTGATGTGGTAAAAAACCGATTCTATAGATTCTAGTTTCATAATTTTTGTTTTGCCTTTTCTTGAGTTTATTGCTGAAAAATTCAGCACATTCAGCGCTTGCGAGCAAGCTATCACTTACCAAAAACATAGCAAATCACAAAATTAGCAGATATTTTTGGGAAAATTTCCGAATTTTTTTTTGATTCGTTTGACTAGATTGATATTAGCGCCGGTTTTTTCGACAAAAACTTGGTAAAGCAAACCTTAGACCTGATAGAAGAGTAAATTTGCGATGTTTTGGTAACAAGGATGTATGCGAAAATACAAATTTGGGGTGCATCATACAAAAGTTTGGTGAAAAAAACAGAACTCCCTATTTTTATTCGGAAAAATGCCAGTTGTTACTGTTGATGGTCTCTCGTTTGTAAAACTGTTTGTTTTAAAAATTCGATTTGGTAGAAGAGATTGTCAGCTTTCTTTTGGTATATAAAGATGCTCTAGAAATGTGAAATTCGGAGTTTTCAATGCAAATTAAATTTAGAAAAATTTCAGAGCTAAAGATGGTTTCTACCAGAAAGGCGTGCTACAAGCAAAAAGAAATTTCTCTCTCTGAAATTCGGGTAGATGCAGACAAGAAAAGATGGGCAAATGAAGGCATCAAGAAGCAGAAGCAAGCGGAAACAAAAACTCCAGCTGATGAACGAGCAAGAGCTCGTTTATGTAAGTCAATTTTCCACATGTCGACCAGGTGGTTCTGTGAGCTAGAAAGCTTGTCTTTGTAAACTTGTTGTCCACTTTCTGTTTTTGTCTCAAGGACTGTGTAGAGCATGCAAATAGCGCAGACTCACTCCTCCTAGTGGCAATATATGATGGCGAACACAGCTACTCAAATATTTCAAATCTCTCAGCGGTGTTTCTAAATTAATCAAATGACATCAGCAAGCTTAATCAAAATAAGCTAACCCCATGGAATCTGAAGTTAGGATCCATCAAGACAAAGGAAAGCTTGGCATTAAATTTTGGGATGATTCAGGTAGATAACTGAGTATAGAGGTTGGAGGATGACGATAAATCTTGTTTCGGGTAGGACTCCAGAAATCGTTATACCATAGTACACAGGCAATCCACATGGATAAGCAATTAAATAAGGAATGGGGACTATGGTCAAGAAAATAACTTTACCTACCTAAATAGGGATTTGTGCGAGTTGGGGTATACGAGTTGAAACCTATATGAGTTGAAGAGCAACGAGAGAAATGAAAAATAAACAAAGATTGTAAAAATAAATAAATAAATTTAAGACGTTTCCGTTATGGCATACAACATTGCACGCCATAACGGAAACGCCCCTATGCCGATTTTGACGTAAAATCTTAAAAATAAATAAGATTTGGCGTCCCCAAAATAAGGACAAATCTGATTAATAAGGACAGACAACATCCCTGGTATAAAACCATTCAGGGTATAAAAAAGCGAACGAAATTCGTATTTGAGTAAAACTAATAGGTTGTGAAGTCTGTATTTTTATATTTCTATTTTTCGCTCTTAGCGTTCTACAGCCTACAAACTGAAATGTTAATTGTGCAAAAGCTGCAAGAGACGTTAGCCGTAAAAACCATAAGGAAGTTTATTTGTTCAGCCTGTTTTTTCTACAGCAATCACAACGAAATCTAACCTGTGAGAAACAAGTTGTCATGGAGAATGTCCACTACCAAAAAGTAGCGATCTTTGTTCTCACCGAAACTACAGCCTTTTACATGGCAGTCCAAATAGGGCACCTAAAATGCAACATTAAACCATTCGTTTGCTAAGTAATACTAATTTTGTACCTCTTTTCCCTTACATGACTTGACTGGAAACATCCATAGATTTTCCACTTTGCCTGCCTTCACAAACTTGCTGTTCCAATAGAGATACCTGATTTTCGTTTAGATAAGGATCATTAAAAGTTTAGTGAAAATTACTGTACACAAAAACAGTATCATTATCTTGAGGGGGTGGGGGGTGGTTGTTATGGTCACTTTATAACCCATCTCCTACGGTCAGTGGTTTTAATCCCCATAGGTGCATCCTTTTATTTACAAGTTTGGTGTCAAAATGATCCTGACACTCTTGGCTATCCAACAATATCATCAGCTCACTCTTTTACACCTACCGGAGCTTGTATCCAGGCTAAAATAGGCTAAATTCCCGAAAATCGATGGTTTTCGTGGTTATTCTTTGACTGGTTTGATTGATACTATCTGACTTTTTTTCTACAAGTCACACGTTTCATATACTTAAATGTAGCCAAGATTATGGGCTTTTATTTGAGCTATCATACAGAGAAAAAACAAACTCAACTTATGATTAAAATTCGAAAAACATTTAACAATGCCCAAGTCATTGCCATCCTACCCAGGGCTGTCCCAGAACTCTTCAATATTATTTTTGGAACTGACGTTTTTTGAAATTTTAATATACACGATCATTTACAACCTTATACTCAATATGTATCTCTGCTTCTAAGCGCCATTTTCAGTATGTGGTTGTAAATGTTCATGTAAATCGAAATTGCAAAAAACATCAGTTTCAAAATAATACCAAAATCCTACCCCTCAAAAGTACTCTTTCCATTCTTGGTCAAACCTTCGCATGTGACATATATTTCTGAAGTGATTTTGGTGTGGAAAATTTTCTATCTGGTTCCCCATGAAATTCTGACTTTAGAAAGTCACTAAACGCGTTGACAAATAAAAAAATATGTAGAGGTTGAGGCGATATGAAACTAAGTACGCATGATTTTGGCTGGTTTCTTTTCATTTTAATGGTCATTTGCTTCAAAATCCCAAAATCAGGGCATTTGTTTACAGAAAAACAGTGCTGGAAATGGTTGCAATCGTTTGCTCGATAGTTTTTGACCCTAAAAGTGAGTGAAGTTGCTCAAAAGTAGAATACTGTGTGCACCCAGCGAGATTTGAACCTGCGACCTGCAGGCGATGCGTATATAAAGTCCCCCCTCCAGGGCACTATATCTCAAGACTTAGCCAATTGGTTTTTAAACCAGGTAAATGGCACGTACATCATCTGGCTGGTAGTTAAATCACTGGCATGTTTGATAAATTAACGAGATGGGAGGCTCGCAGAACTCAATATAGCCTAGGGCTGGGGCAAATGGCTGGCCATTTCGAAATCGGTCATATGACCAAAACTTAGACCTAACCTAATAGCAGGGCAGGTGACCACCCCACTTATTCATAGCTTGGCTTTGCACTACTGTTTCTGTTAATGAATGTTTAAAAACTACCTTCGAACATAGCTTTGCAACAAATAAGTCGCTAAAGCAGCGGTTCCGGCTCCAACAGTCGCCAATAAAGCCAACTTACGGCCTTCATTACAATTAGAGGAATTCATCATAAATTTTGATACAAATGATGCAATTACTTTAAAAACAAGAGTTTCTTCTCCGAATAGCTTGATATCAGCAAAAATAATTAGTTCAAAAGGGCCAATTCGTGGACAAAAGGGCGTGCGGTCATGAGTGCTGCTGTCCAGCACACAAATTACTCTCCCACATTATGCTTGTTGTTTATAGGCGATTATCTTTTTTCTTGCTGCTTCGTTTTTTTCTGCTGGGAAAATCGTTCTTCTTTTATCTTTTTGCTCGTGCTAAATTGAAATGGAGACTGTGATCGATAGCTCAGCATAGAAAATTTTATTTCCTTTTTAAAAGAACAGCACTATAATTTTCGAATTTTTTTTAACACTTCAATACAATAGTATCACGGAATGTAGTTGATCTAACACTTCTGCATCATAATAGTCTAGGAAAAAGCAGGCAATCCATACTTTTCAGGCACAAATTCTTCTAATGACTCCAAAATCTCAGCTAATTGAGGCTCTAGCTCTTGTTTGACTTCTTCCCAGTTCGCCGGCAAAAATTCTTTCTGAGGCACCATAATGACGGTAAGACCAGCGGCTATAGCAGAGCGAGCACCATTCACAGAGTCTTCGAACACCAGCACATTTTTCGGTGAAGCAGGAGGAAGAGGAAAGCGCTTTAAAGTCACCAAGTAGGGATCAGGGTGTGGTTTACCTGAAATGTTTTGATATTAAATGAAAGTAGTTGTACAGAAATTTACCGTTTTTGACTTCTGGATCACTTCCAGATAGCACTACTTGCTTGAACGGGATTTTGTCGAGCCAGTGACTGTAATTTCTCATCTTCAAAGCAAATTCTTCAGTGTCTGAGCCAGTGCATATTGCTAGAGGAAATTTATGAGCGTGAAAGTGATTGATGAGCTTGGAAGCTCCTAAAATTATATGATTAAAATTGGAATCTGAATTTTTAGTTTGTCCCAATAAAGAAGGAATGTTCTACATTTATAAGGACATCACCAAATACTTTGCATTACTTTTTTATTTTATGTCCTAGCCGATTAAATGGAGACTTTCAACCATTTATACAATCATTTATATACTTTTTTTGTCTTTTTTAAAGAGCTCTATGAGAAAAATACGGTATCAGACAGATTTTTTTACAAAAAGGCGGCAAAGTATCCAATATCCGGCCACAAATTCTTTCATTTTCTATGAAAGTGTATATATTTGTAAAATATCTAATATTAGCTTTGACGCCTACCACCAAAAACATAAGAAAAAGCACAAATATTGTGCACAAACATCGTATTTTCTAACCAGGGAGCTCAACGGCTTGTGGAATAAATTCTTCCAGCATCAAGTCATAACGTCTCATATAATCATCAACAGTCACTGAGCCGTTCAATCCATTCATTTTCAGCAACACTTCAACGGCTTCTGCTTTTTTCCTGCCCATCTGAGCATTTTTCATTTCCACCTTCAAATTCATTGATAATTTGGCTCTAGTCAACAACGAGCGGCTTTTTTGCCTTAGTCGCCCCTATTGTTTTTTTAGTGTTGACAATTGGGTCGACAAATTGATATGGCTATAAAAGATACAACGAGCCTGCTTTGCATTCCGTACAATCACTTCATCTTGTTTTTTATATGGGCCCAGTGACTTTCTGATTCATCAATGTAAATGCAGAACTTTTTGAATAAAAAAATAAATTTCACTAAAAACAACAGGGGGGACCAAGGCAAAAAAAGCCGCTCGTTCTTGGCTACAGCCCATAATTTTTTACAATAATTTTTTTTTCAAAAAAAAAAAAACTCACCGTGAAAACCCCTCCGAAAAGTGCCAGACATTTGGTATTGGCGACTGAGTACTGACGCTCGGAATCGATTAGAACTCCATCAAAGTCGAAGATAATATGAGTAATTGAGTTTTCGGTGTCCGAGTCAGCCATGGTTGGATGCTGGCACAGACAAAACCGCAAGTAAAAGAGAATGTGCAATGAAGAACTGCTTGTAAGCGCACTTTTCCTATTTGAATATATTGTCTGGAAACAACAAGGTTTGTTCTAGTAATCGCCAATTCAAACCGATATTTTAATGATAATTAAAAAGGGTGCATAGACGGCCACGCGACAATATTATGCGTGACTGAAAGCTGTTAAGGAAATAGTCTCGACACGAAAAGTTATTCCAAGTTTTTTTTTCAATTCGGGTTTTGAGTCATTTATTGTCGATAATCCGGTGTTGTATTGTCAGGCGAACTTGCGCAGAGTTAAAAATTAAATTAGCATCATCATCAATATCAGAATTTCTAAATTCCTTCAAAAAATGCCCTAAAAATCGAAATTCAATAGAAGACCTATCAATCTTTTTTCGATGGTTTTTCCCCTTTTCCATTTCGATTTTTAGGGAATTAAAAAAATTCTGATATTGATGATTCTAATCTAACTATTATTCTGCATACCGTATTTACTCTAATAAACTCCCGGGCCGTTTATTTTTCAACTAGATTTTTTTGAAAATTTTTATATCCTAGAGAGTTTAATTTTCATCAGTTACGTCAGTTATCTCAGTCAGTTACTTTGTACTCATGCAGTGTGTTCCCGTATTTTCTGTTGCAGTACTTTCTGTTACCATTATCTGTGTTCTGTAAATATGAAACTTAATTTAGAAATGAGCAATTCGCCTAACTCCTCGCGTTCAGTGGATGATTTTACATATGAGCTTGATGATTTTAAAGTATGTTTTATTGTAATTTACTTTTTTTTATTTTGCTAGTTTAGGATATAGAACAACTGCAACAGCATGAAGACGAAAGCACACAAATTAGTCGAAAGCGGCACAGAAACCATGACGCGTCTAAAAAGCTGGAAGCAGTCAACTGGACAAAAAAGAAATATATTCATTCGGCTGCCAAAGAATTCGGGGTTACCAGAAGTAGGATCAAGGACTGTATTAAGAACAAGAATCAACTGGATCAGTAAATGTAGGAGTAAATGATCCTGTATATAACTGTTTAACTTTTTAGGAACAATACGCCTGGTGGAAGCAAGCGAAAACGGCTTGATGGAGGCGGACGACAAGTGCAGTATCGGCTGGCAGGATGGGTCAAATAAATGCGTGAAAACAGGAAGCCGGTATCAAGACGTATTATCAGCAACCAGGCGTCGGAGCTTTTTCGAGGAACGGATATAAAGGTAAAAATAGTAATACGGAATGCGACTGATTGATATTTCTAGATATCAAATGGTTGGATAGGATGCTTCTTAAAGCGCAACAACTTCGGCCTCCGTCGAGTTAAAACCGCGTGTCAAAAGCCTCCAGAAAATTACGCTGAAGCAGTTTCCAAGTTCATCATATACGTTGAAGAAAGGCGCAAAGCAATGAAATTCACTTCGATCTTTGCTATGGATGAAATGGCCGTTTGGTTCGATTGTCCTGATAACCCATGCATTGATACGAAAGGGGCTAAAGACGTAAATTTTACTTGACATTAATATTAATACCTGTACATTTAGGTTACGATTGTTACTACTGGCCACGAGAAGATGCGCGTTACCGTGTGCCTGACAGCTCGCAGCGATGGAAGAAAAATGCTACCATATGTGCTAGTCAATAACAAGTGGCCGATACCAAAGCTCGCCGAAACGTTTAAAGGGAAGCTAATCATCAACTGGGCTGGCTCTGTTTGGATGAACGATAGTACAACCGAAGTCTACCTGCGCCAAATTATCAAAAGTGTCGGGCCTTGCTAGTCTGGGATGCTTTTGCTGCGCACAAAAGTGAATCAACCTTGGTGATATTGAAGGAACTTGGTATTGAGACAGCAATAATTCCTGGTGGTTGCATGAAGATCATCCAAGTAAGCATTTACCGGTAAATAATTTTATTTTCTTTATAGAGTTTAGGCTCCTGATGTAAGTTGAAATAAACCGCTCAAGGAAAGAATTCGCTACTACTACACTATCTGGATGACCAATGGGGACCGGAAATCTGAAAGCACCGTCTCTTGAAGTCGTCTTAGAATGGATCGATCGGGCGTGGCAAGAAATCAGCAAAGAACTAATCGTGAAGTCTTTCGAAGGTATGTTTTTATAAAGTTTTCCATGATTAATATTTTATTTAAGCTTGTGCTATCACAACACCGACTGATGGAACTGGAAACGACAAGATAACCTGCTTCAAGCCTGACGGATCAATTGGAACCAAGGGACTTATCATCAGAGTTGGCCCGGAATTCCGGTTCCGGTTTCCCGGAATTCCGGCCTTTTTTTTGATTCCGTTTCCTGTCTCCGAAAATTATGTAATTCCGGTTCCGGTTTTAGAAACATGTGAATTCCGGTTCCGGTGTTAATAAATATCAATTCCGGCCTAGCCTAATTTCAAAATTTTTTCATATTTTTTGCTTCTTACTAAATTTTTTTTTCGAAACTAAGGTTAAATTTATATTTTGGCTCATTCACCAAATTCGGTCCCGAATTTTAGCAAAAATAAAATTCGGTTTCCGGTTCCGGTTATCAAAAAATATATGATTCCGGTTTCAGTAGAAACAAAATTCCGGTTCCGGTTTTAGCAAAAACAAAATTCCGGTTCCGGTTTTAGCAAAAACAAAATTCCGGTTCCGGTTTTAGCAAAAACAAAATTCCGGTTCCGGTTTTTGCGAAAACAAAATTCCGGCGTTCCTGGCGTTTATTTTTCATTACCCCTTGAGGGGGCCGTTTAATAGAGGGGGCCGATTATTAGAGTAAATACGGTAAGTTTGTCTGACATCACAACACCGGATCATCGGCAAAAAATGACTCAAAAACCACATTTAAAAACAAAAAACTTGGAATAATTTTGTCGTTCGAGAATATCTCCTTAACAGCTTTCAGCCCCTCCCTTTAACATAAAGGCAAAAAATAGTGGTCATCAGGCCAGGAAGAAGTAAGAAATAATTATAAAAATAACTTCAACCGGAGATAAAACACCGCTAATTGGTTGAGTCATAAATGTTCATCACCAAATGTGTGTTCTAAAACCACGTACAAAAAGTATTCAAAACTCTGCAATACTCTGACTGATAGTAGGGGTGATGAATTTCTAAAAAATTATTGTAAAAACTGTGGATTTTCAATCAAAACTTACAGAAGTAAGGTCATAAGTGGTCATGAATGGCGCGCGGACAGGGCAAACCTTGTTCTTGCAGTAAAAATACTTTTTCTGCCAAAAATTTGCGGCAGAAAAAGAAGTTTTTTACGGCAAAAAAGTGTTTTCACGCCAAGAAAAAGGTTTGCCCCCGGACATTGTCCATTCTTCATATAGCTCTTTCACAAACGTTGGAGTTGGCGTTGGAGTTGGAGTATTTTTTTTATGAATGCTTTTTAACTCCAACTTCAACTCCGACTCCAACTCCAACTCCGACTCCAACTCCGACTCCAACTCCAACCCTTTCATAAAAAAACTCCAACTTAAACGCCAACTCCAACTCCAACGCCAACTCTGACTTTAATTATTATTATTCATATTTTTATTATTCATTCATTTTGATTTATAAATGCGCAACATTAAATCATGTTTTCCTGGAAGTCAACCCTTCCTTCAGAGTTAAAAAAAAAGACAAGTTTATCACGAATTTTTTTAGCATTATTGTTTTCCACCTCAGGTTCTTCATCAGCTAAACCTCTCCATCCTCTATAAGCAGCAAGAGCTCGATCTTGCTCTATTTCCTCTCTAATTTCTTCTTTGAGGAAATTGTGAAGAATACATGTTGCCCAAATAATGTCATCTGCAGTTTGATGGGAACACTCTATTGGCTTGAGAAGAATTCTCCACTTCACAGCAAGCTGACCAAATGTGTTCTCAATGCGATTGCGAGCCCTGCTTATTCGATAGTTGTAGATTCTCTTATCATGTTCCATATGGGTAGCACCAAATGGCTTCATCAAATAAGTAGAAAGAGGAAAAGCACCATCGCCTATAAAAAAGAATGGAGTCTGTAGTTGACTATTGGGAAGATAGTCCGGGACAGGCAAGTGCAGTGAGTCGTCTTCAATTGCTTTTTTGATAGCAGAAGAGCTGAAGATAGAACCATCGCCTTCATGACCGTAGCTTCCAACGTCTACATAAACTAGCTCAAGAGCTTCACCTGCCATTCACAGCGATCGTGCTTCACCAGCCTTGTCTCGAAAGAGAAAAAATAGATCCGATGATGTTGATGAAGCAATTCTCCAAGCGCTCCGAACGATTAACACTTCGGCTTCTGATCTGTCTCCTTTGGCTCAGTCTGTGGAGGATATCTTTAAAAGAATCTCCGCAACAGGTGATAAAAAAAATCTGCTGGCCTTCAAGAAGCATATCCAAAAGCTCTTGGATGAATATGAGGAGTGGTTGGTGGATAACGAGTGAACAATATTTGTGTTAACATGCTTTTAAAATACTGTTTTATTCAATAAATTTTTCAAACTAATTCAAAAAAATTAGTAATTAGTTGGAGTCGGCGTTGGAGTTGTAGTCGGCGTTGGAGTTGTAGTCGGCGTTGGAGTTGTAGTCGGCGTTGGAGTTGTAGTCGGCGTTGGAGTTGTAGTCGGCGTTGGAGTTGTAGTCGGCGTTGGAGTTGTAGTCGGCGTTGGAGTTGTAGTCGGCGTTGGAGTTGTAGTCGGCGTTGGAGTTGTAGTCGGCGTTGGAGTTGTAGTCGGCGTTGGAGTTGTAGTCGGCGTTGGAGTTGTAGTCGGCGTTGGAGTTGTAGTCGGCGTTGGGTTGTAGTCGGCGTTGGGTTGTAGTCGGCGTTGGAGTTGTAGTCGGCGTTGGAGTTGTAGTCGGCGTTGGAGTTGTAGTCGGCGTTGGAGTTGTAGTCGGCGTTGGAGTTGTAGTCGGCGTTGGAGTTGTAGTCGGCGTTGGAGTTTTTGTGAAAGGGTCGGAGTTGGCGTTGAGTTGGAGTAAAAGGCGTTCATAAAAATTACTCCAACTCCAACGCCAACTCCAACGTTTGTGAAAGAGCTAATAGGCAATGTCGCCCGGGCGAAAGTTTTGTTAGCTCTTTTTTGATTACGCATCGAGCTGATTTTTTCAGAATCAGTAAAAATAGCCGAGACGAACTGTTTCCATTTCTAAGCTTTCTCCTTAAAAATAAACCAGATAGGTAAATTTCGTAAAAAAATCATATGAAATACAAGGTGTTTCAAGAAATTTGGCGGCAGTGTTTTCAAAAGTCACACTACCACACTTGGGTCACACTAACTTCACCGATCTTTTTATCTGAAATTTTGCTTTTTTATCTCAGATGTTTTTATATCATCGTGTAGCTGAGATTTTTCTCTATCGATTCGGTGGTCAGACGCTGCAGTTGAAAATAATTTTTGACAAAATCACACCAAGTGTGACCTTCAAGTCACACTTTTTATGAAAAGGTGTGACCCATCCATCCCATGACCAGGACTGAAAAAGACAAATTTTTTAATGAATTCAGCGCCACCCGAAAATATGCCTTGCCTAAAAACTCTTTTTCTACACTTTAATCATGCTAAAACGACTGAAAAAGTGGTCAAAACACGTTTTTGGGCACAACACAGATAACGAACTTCAGCCAAAAATTTTTAACTTGAGGTCATTTTATACTTAAAATACCATTGCCGTCTACGACAACGAGAATTTCGCAATTTGAATTGGCGAGGGGCAGCTTTTTTCCTTCGAAGTCCACGAAATTATTTTTTTGAATTAAAATTACCGTATTTCCTCTAGTACCCACCCCCTCTGATTCAAAATCGTGTTCTTGGCATTGCGTTTTTAGCCCACTTTTTAAAGATTCATCTCAGGCAAGTTACCACTTATTCTGTAGCTCATCTCACTGACTACAAAACGGGTGGTAACTTGCCTGAAATGAATCTTTAAAAAGTGGGTTAAAAACGCAATGCCAAGAATCCTGAATCAGAGGGGGGTGGCTCTATTAGAGGAAATACGGTACTATTAAAAAACCACTTTTCAATTCAAAAAGTTCATTCACTTGACTGGCTAGGAAAGAAAACAAAAAACTGTGCGTTTGGCTTTTACGTCACTAAATATGGGTGCCTAGGGGTGGCGTAAATCAAGAGTTGACTGTAAACAAGAAAATGACTGTATGACCGGATTGTGGTTAAGTACTTTTCAATCAGACAAATTATCCTTGAGCCGAATTCTCAGACATTAATATGGAATGCATCCTTATGGACACTTGCCCTCTTAATGTTCAGATTAGGCAGCAGGAAGGGTTGAAGGGGCAGGAAGGGTTTGTATTCCCATGCGCGAAAGTTCACAATTCTCCCACACTCTTCGTTGCCTTTTGATTGTCTCTCTCTATCTCTATGGGAATTTCCTGCTATTGGATGGGGGATGGGAGAGTGCACAAAAAGAGCGGGAAGAAGAAGCAACCAGTGGTTGGGAAAAAATTATTACTAGCACAATCAGTGGTTGGGAAAAAGAGTTCTGACCGCCCACACCTTCTCCTATATACCATTGAAATGGAATTCATCCTGGAAGGGGGATAGGCGTTTTTTTTCTTGGATGCCTCTATTTGACTCATATGAATAATCAAAATAATAGTTTTAGTGCTGGTATTTTCCTTTTTAAACTTTTGCTCCCTTTGATTTGGTTTCCTATTTTATTTTTTTAGTTGTGTTGTAGACAGCTAATTTGATGATACAGTCGACTCTCGATACAACCAACCCCCAAAAAGTCCCTTCTCGCCCAGGGTCTGACACTTTTTTTAGCCCGATTTTTGAAGTCTTTGGCCAGTTGTCTTTGGCTGGTCAAGTCCAAAACATCGCAAGGATTCCGATTTTACCAATCAATTCTGAAATTGCAATAGTTTTGCCGAAAAGACCCGTGCCTCTCGATACAACGGACACTGCGGGAACAAACTTTTTGGGGGTTCGTTATATCGAGAGTCGACTGTATTTGTTTGATTTGTAGTTGATCAAAATGAAAGAGACTGCAAATGATATTTTGTCTTCGACGGCAATAGACTTGAAAAATGTCGACATACTTTGTGATGAGAAGGTGAGCGAATTACGATTTTTTGTAAAATCCAACTTTCACGTAACCTTCTTCGAGACTGACCTTACCGAGCAGACCACAGATTAGGAATTCTCAAAATTATTTGGTCTGGACAACTTTCTTGAAACTAGTTTGCATGATTAGAATTATAACAACATAAAAGTACCTATTGAGGTCAAACCTGAATAACTAGAAATGTTCTCATAACTTTTTTTCCTGACAATATATTAATGCAGGATCATAAAAGAGGGGGTAAAAGCAAAAAAAGGGGGGGAGGTGTTAAAGCAAAAATTGTGTTTTTGACAATGTACACCAAATTAATTTTAGGCTCAAAAAAGTTGATCTGTAAATACAGAAATTCAGATCTTTTAAGAGAAAAGGGGAATTTTTCTGTTCAACTATATTTATTTTGACTCAATTAAAAAACGAAGCATTTCTTCAATTTTAGGTTCTTATCCTTTATGCCGACCCCACCCAAGTTTTGATTGTTGAACTTTATTTTTATTTTGACACAAACAAGTTGATTCGCCTTTTTGGCGGCATAAAACATGCATGCATACCACAGTTTCTTTGTGCAGTAGGACCAAGCTGACAAAAATTTGTTCAATTTCCATACTTTTAGGCTATTTTCCACGTCCCAGTACCCTTTTAAATTAGGGTGGGGTCGGGATAAAGGATAAGAACCTCAATTTTATCCGCTAAAAGTTGTCACCGTATTTCCTCCATTAACTCCCCTCCCCAAATGTGTCCCCTCCCCACTTTTTCAAAAAGACTCTTGAGCATGTAACATACCAAAATGTAGCCCAGATTCCCAGCTACATTTTGGTATGTTACATGCTCAAGAGTCTTTTAAAAAAAGTGGGTCGATAGGCAATGTCATAAAATTCAAAAGTCCCACATTTGGGGAGGGGAGTTAATGGAGGAAATACGGTGTGCAAAAAAAAATTAGGGCCTCTTGAAAACAGCTCGCCGCCGTATAAACTGCCTGTATTTAAAAATTCTTAATTTTTTTAAATTTTTAATTAATTTGTAATTTTTTGCAAAATTACATGTGAAACATTAAAAATTCCGATGCATTGACTATCCAATACTTCTAGCTGAAACCACAAGACTTTTCGACCTCGCCACCATCAAGCCTCCAACCAGAAGGTCCATCATCCCGCTCAGCCTTTTGTCCACCCCTGCCTTCCATAGACTGGAATAGTGTCCTGGCACACCACCTCCTGACCAATGGTTGGGATAACATCGACTACAACCATCCCAATCAGCACCACTACCTGGCAGGCCTGGCAGCCGTGTCGAGTTTGGCCTCTGGTCTCATGCAACAGCAGCCCTCTAATCCGGTCATCGACTATACCTTGCTCAACAACCTAATAAATCACCACTGCCATGCCAACAATTCAGTATCCAGCAAAGGTGATGGCTGTGAAAATTATGCTCCATCCGATTCAGCAGCAGAAAAATGTTTAGGTAAGAAAATTTATTTTTGGATCTCAAAAATCGATTGATTCCCAAAATCGGTCTCTAAGGAAACTTTTTGATATTTATAAAAATTTCGGGGTCAAATTTAAGATTTTTCTAGGAAAATGTTATTTTGATTGCTAAAACTAACTTTTTCTGCTATTTTTTTTACTTTTTTAAAGTTTATTAATTTTACTACAAACTAATATATAAATGCTAAATCTGTCCCGAATTGAAATTTGCTATCTTCGAGTTTGCCTAAAACAAAACTTGAAGCTACTCGTTTTCGTCTGTAACTCTCAAGCCCCTGCGCCCCGAAGGGGGATCACTCGAAACAAATCACTCGAAAGAGACTCTGGATGCATGAAAAACATGCATCCAGAGTTATTACCCCGTATTCAAAACCGTGTTCAACATCTTTTACAAGTTTGGCCCCTGTATTATTCCCTTCCCCTCCCAATACAGCCCATAATCCCTTTTAAATTGCTTTTCTGGTTCTATTATGGCAAAATTATTGTGTAAAAATGGTTTATAGGCAATCCTAAAAAGTCGATTTGGGGGTGGGAGTTTAAAACGGAGTAGTTTTTGGGGGCAGAGGGGGTGTGGTCGGTGGTTAAAATCGAGTAGCGCCCAAAACATTATATTTTTTAGAATCATTTGTCGAGTTGAGCGCTGATTTTCGGTCAAAAAACGGTTAAAAAAATATTAAAGATTTTTTTTATTAAAAATGCAGTTAATGAGCCACAAAATAAGTTATTGTCAATTCAAAGGTTCTATTTGAGAAGTCAAGTTTGGCTTCAGAGAAATTGGAAAAACGAAGAATTTCGGGATACTTAAAATTTAGTCAGTTTGTGAATACTTTCAAATTTTTTCAAAAAAGTGACAGGACATGCCTAACGTTTTAATTTTATTTTGAAGATTATGAGTTTTGCTACAAAAAGTTGTCTGACGTTAACTGAATTCCAGTAACAAAAAAATGAGTTGGGGGTCTAAACCAGTGAAAAATACAGGTTTTTTGGAAAATACGGCCAAAAATGGGCTAACCAATATTTCGAAAATTCGTAAACTTTTGAAAATTTGACCAGTTTTGCAAATTTTGACCGGTATGCACTGTAGACCAGTAAAAGATAGCTACAGGAAAAGTTGAAAAACTGTCAAAATGAATGGCTAAAATAGTTTTCAAACTCGATGGCTAGTGAGTTTTTGCTAAAAATCATAGTAGGTCACCAAACCAAAATTTTCCCACGTACTATGTTTAAAAAAGGTACTCATGCCTTATCGGGTCAGGTTTTTGAAACAATTTTGGGCAGATACATTTTGTATGCAGATAAAGTGTTATGTCCATTTTTATATTCTTTTAAGTGTAACATCAACAGCAGTAACTGGAATGATATCTATTCTTGTTTGTTCTTTGGCTCATATAAGATTCCCATAGCATCCAGGTTGGTGGCCATTTTTGCAGATCATAGTTAAAGGAAGGAGCCCACGATTTTGTAGGAACTCAATGCTCATGGCAGACCAAATATATTCATGCTCGCTAGAAATTATAATTACTAATTGTTATCTGATACAAAACAAAAAATATCTGCCCAAAATTTTTTTCAAAAACCTGACCCGATAAGGGATAAGTACCGAAAAATTAGGAACTAGGATTTTTTGTGCACAGTTGACTTTTAAACTCCACAACCTACCAAGGACAGACCTCAATTTTCAAAGCGTTGTATATAGTATTCATTAGTCGATCGTATTCATCAGGATGGTTTCAGAAATCGCAAGGATTCCGATTTTGCTGATCGGTTTTTTTGATGGTAAAAGTTTAGCCGGTAAGATAAGCGGCTCTGAACATAAAAACACTTAATTTTCGAAAAGAGTTGAATCTGGCTGCAGTGCGCCACTGGGGTGACCAAGGCAATTTCTGCCTTTTTCACATATTGTCAGAATTTTTTGATCGAATCATGCAATGCCGTATTGTCTTTAATAAGTCCCTCGGGCCTTATTTTTCAACCCGTCGAAAATCGGGAAATTTTGAGGTCGATCTGAAGATTCTTGGATAAAAATTAGAAATTATAAAAAAGCGGAATCCGTAGAGCTCGTGGGAGTTAGGAAAACGCAATAAACAGCTTTGCAAAAAATTGACTCTGGGCTGAGATATAGGTCCTCAAAGTTGAGGGGGGGGCCTGTTTAGAGGAAATACGGTATCTTTCGTTCAGAGTTTGAATCCCATTGCAAGCACGCATTTTTTTCCAGGCCTACTCAAATCAATAAAACCGTGAGAAAAAAGCATGAAATTTCTGAAAATGTGATTAGTGATTCAACAACACAACATAATTATCACTAAAAACAGTATTTTTAAATTCTCGCTACACGTAACAATATTCCCTTGTAACCCAGCTCCCTACAAAAACCCAACTTGTTTGCGCAGGTTTCATTGCTCATACACATATACCATACTCTCCATATCTTCAAGTCCATTTCTATTTCTGGGTATGTGCCTCAATATTTTAGAAGGACTCAAGCAGCAATAGCGCAAGCAGCCGTGGGAATTTTTCCTCAACTGCATATCCAGCTAGCTGGGTACAGGGTGATTAGTAATATTTTTCTTTTCAAATAGTTTTAGTCGTTGGGGATTTTGACTCGTTCCTCGTTGTTGTTTTGACATTTTTGAAGTTTTTAATTTTTCTAAAACGTATGCAAAACGCAATCGCAAAATATAAACATGTGTGTAACAAAAATTACACCAAGGCGAAAAAAAGTCTAAGAGGGAAGTGACTGTGACTTGCGGAAGTAGGGTTGTCCAATCCGAATATCCGGGAGAAATGTTCAAACAACTGTATTGTTGACTAAGAGCTGACTGTATTGGGATAGTTGACTGTATTGGGAGAGTTGACTGTATTGGGAGAGTTGACTGTATTGGGATAGTTGACTGTATTGGGAGAGTTGACTGTATTGGGAGAGTTGACTGTATTGGGAGAGTTGACTGTATTGGGAGAGTTGACTGTATTGGGAGAGTTGACTGTATTGGGAGAGTTGACTGTATTTGGATAGTTGACAGTAAGACAACATTCGCGATTTCACTAATATGGCCATTTCACTATTAGCGCGAATATCCCAACTCTATGCGGAAGTCTTGATGAATTTTTTTCGAGTATTCTTGAAGAGGGCTCTCAATTTCTAATGAACCCAGCTGCTTAGCTCCAAAGGTGTAAAAAGTAGAACTATGGTCAAAGGGTGAAATGTGAAAAGCAAGGATATGAGTATCAAGGTGTTTTTAGAACTTTGGATTGCCAGTTGTTTTATTTTTGCAGGCCTTTGAAGCTGAGTCGTATTCACAAGGAACTAGGGCACGATCTAGAAGAATAATAATTTCATCAAAGTTCCTCCAGGTCACAGTCACGGTCCTTTGTTACTACAGTCAACCCTCGATTTAACGACATCCTATTTTGAAAAAGGGGTGTCGTTAAATCGAGTGCCCGCGGGTATTTTCGGCAAAACTGCTGTAATTTACAAAAAACGACCGGTAAAATCAGAATCCTTGCGATATTTCGGACTAGACTTACCAAAGACAATTGGCAAAAGGCTTCAAAAATCGAGCTAAAAAGTGTCGAATCCGAGGTGTCGTTTAATCGAGGGTTGACTGTAGTGGAACAGAGCTAACGCAATGCGCTTATTTATCAGTTTTTGCTAATTTCGACTTAAAAATGCGGATTTCAAACGATTTTGACTTAGAGCCCTGACTTATAGACAAGCAAACTGGCACTAGTCTTGTTTACAAATCCCCAACGCCCCCTTAAACATCAAATTTTTGTCGTCTTGGTCCCACTGTTGACTTTTTAGGCTTAGGCAAGAATATAGAGGGCAGAAAAAGGAAAATTTTTTTTGATTTTTGGGAGGAGTGGGGGGTGGGGGTGGATTATAAACAATAATAGCTCCAGAAAACTTATACTCAAAACCAAATTTTTCTTCCAACTACCCTGTACTCCCTATACTACTCCATGAGCACACACAAGAAAGCTAAAGAGAGACACAGAGAAAGACAATCCCCAGAAACAAAAGCTTTTTGGGTAAGGCAACCCAACCAAAAGCTGTCTTTCTACTCAAACATGCAGACTCCAAATCCCGCCTCCAAAAAGCACAGTAAGCCTGTTCATTTGAGTTATAGCCAGCCAGTTAGCCAGCTAATTGCTCACAGTTAGCATCAGTCAAAATCTGGCAAAATCTATTACCAAAAACCCTTGTTTATCAAAAAAATTTATCTAGTCAGTCGTCCATCCACCCAAAAAAAAAGATTCCTCGTGTGAATCTTCGTGTGAGAAGATCCCAGGAGCCTAGAGCCAAGTGCCATTCCCACCTAAGTCTGTGTTCAACGTGAGATTTCTGGCCGGCTGGTATTCCCATCCCACACTACTGCTCTAGGATCAAGCCATTTTCCCATCCACCAAACTAATGGATTATGTGGTACCGCCTCCCACCACCATTGCACCCCCAAATCCTCAGATCACGTCCAGTAGCTGCAGCTATGTCCAGACCGACCCGCTGCTTTTCCATTCCACAAATTCTCTCAATCCAGCTGGCAATCCCCCTTTTTCTGACTGTTATGTCCAGCCGGAGCACCAGGTGGCAGCCGCAGCTGCGGCCGCCGCTGAATTCATGGCTGGAGGCCCGCCTGGAGGGCTTGGACCTGGATCCTCTGGATCTTTTTGCTATGATCTGGCGGCTGCGGCGGCTCTAGTCAGTGGAGCATCCAATCCAGCTGCTGGCTATAACTACTATTATGACCCGATGAGCCACTACTATTCGCCTGGCGGCTCAGCTTATGGCGCTCCATCCACCACCCATTATGGGTTTGAGGGCCAGTACAACCACGCTTTTTATGCGCCACCCACCCCAGTTGTGAATAATAGCAGTAGTAGAGGTGGTCAGAGATGGAATCTGGGTGTGAAAACAGAGCCATGCCTGACCAATCTGAATAGTGCTGGGAGTAGTTCGTCTCAGAGTATTCTGGATGAGATGAGCAGAGGGGGTCTGAGCTATGCCTTTGGAAATTCTGGTCTGAATGGAACATACATTAATGCTTCTGTATCCACATCGTCAGCGTCTTCTGCTTCGCAAAATATTATTCAGTCGCTAGGTGGGTTATGTGGAAAAATAAAATTCTTGTGATTGCGATCAAAAAATTGAGTGCGCAACGCAATAAATTGAAAAAAGTGTTGGGCATCGGGAAGCTCAAGAGAAGGGTCGTCTGCATGCTTTATTATGTTCCTCAAGTTTGGTCCCCTCTGTTTCACCTCGAATTTTTTCAATCTTTTCTGTTTCGACAGTTTAATACCGAAAATCGCAAGTTTTTTTTTCTTTCCCGACTATTTTAAAAAAAGCCACAATGTTGAGGCTTGCTGGCCTTATTTGACCAGTAGAGGCGTTTTTGCGTTGGCCTCCCTTGTTTTTTGCAATCTTTTGGTGGATTTTTATGGGTAAAATTGCGCGTGTTAATTATTTTGAAGTATTATTTGATTTTTTTTAAATATTGAGAAATAATTTGGGCATAACGGAATTTTGCAGCAAATTCTCGTAATTTTGAGATTTGCATAATTAATTGTATAACGTGCGCCCTCGAAAGTCTGAATTTCACCAGTAAATTATGATTTGTTTGCTGACTTTTTGCTTATAAAGTTATGTTTTTCTACTTTTAGAAGCAACCTCAAATCAAACAGGCGAAAAAAAATGAGGGCCAACTCAGTGATTCGAGCTGCATTTGTAGACTTAGCTAACTTTTATGTGTCTCCAAAAACAGCCCAAATCACTGAGTTGGCACTCATTTTGTTGCTTCTAAAACTAGAAAAACGTAATTTCAGAAGAAAAATTAGTAAACAAATCATTTGCCGGCGAAAATTTACTGGTGAAATTCAGACTTTTGCCGACTTCCAGTCAAGTTACTGCGGTCAACCCTCGATTTAACGATAGCCCTGAGGACCGAGAAAAAGTATCGTTCAATCGAGGGTTTTTTCAGAGAGCCACTAAAAACTTAGACCTACCTATCAGATATTATGCTGTTTGCACCCGCAACAAAATATGTTGGTTCTACTGGAGAATCCGTTCCCATTTTCGCCTTGGTCTCCCCTGTTGATTTTTTGTAATTTTTATTTTATGTAGTCGACTCTCGTTATAACGAGAGTCGACTGTATAGTATTTGGGACGGGGAACGTCTGTCGCCAATTAGAGTACATCTTTGGTCACAAAGGAAAACTTTTTTTAGTGTAATAATTTTATTTGCATGTTTATACTCATTCGAAAGCTCTTTCAATGGCGGAGGACCTTTCGCAATCAGATTTGAAGATTGCTGTGAAAAAAATTGAGATTTTGTCCCTTGAAAGTGAAAAGTGGATTTATATTTGAATTTCAAAATACGATATAGGTGCCGATAGGCGCCTGCTGTCCCTAGTTATTTATTTATTATTATGTAACACACCTATATGTATATGTATAAATTACAAAAAAATCAACAGGGGGACCAAGGCAAAAAATGGGAACGGATTCTCCAGTAGTGCCAATATGTTTGACTGTTAGACCAGAAGAAGTTAGTTAGTTTTTTGGAATGCTCACTTTCAATTAAAATTATCAGTATAGCAAAGAAAAAGATAGTCTAAAAAGGCAAAACTTCTGCAAAGTATACCCTCATTGTCAACAAAAGGTACTCTATAAAAATATTTAATCTTTTACAGAGCAAAAAATTGGGTTTCTAAAAGACGATCGTCAAAAACAAAATCCTTGTGATATTTGAGACAAGACTGTATAACCAGGCGAAAATCGGGCGGAAAATTTTGAAAATTTAAGTAAAAAAGTGTCAGACCCTAGGCGAGAACAACATTTTTGGGTGTACAATATGCAAAGGTTTGATTGTGTCGTTAAATCGAGGGTTGACTGTGCTTAAAATATAGCCGACAAGGTGTGCCACAATTTGGTTAATCTGGTAGCAGTCAAAGTCGAAATACCATTTAAAATCAAGAGAATACAAAATTCGGTTAAATATTTTCCTTATTCCAAAATTTGACTAATTTTCAAGCTCAACAACTTTTAGAACCACTCTACCACCCATCTAGCAGTTCACGGACCACTTCCAGCAGTAGCAATGCTGCTTCCAGAAGATTACCTACTAGTCGACATGTGGCACCTAACCCGTTGGTGGACACCCTCAACAGTCATAGTGCTGCCTCGACCAGCAACTCGTCCATGTTACCCTCAGCGCCTTTCTCGAGTGCCATGGCCTCAGCATTTGCCGATGGTCCACAGCAATTGACTAGGGAGAAGATGCAGGAATATCAGGCTAATCCAGCCAAGTTCGATTGTATAATCTCCATTTTTCATGCTAAGGTGGCTCAGAAATCCTACGGCAATGAAAAAAGGTGAGTTAGACATGAGAAAGGAATACTTGAAGCTTATTGTATTATGTGCGTAGGAAACACAATATTTTTATTTTTTTGCACTAGACCAGTGTTGTGAGTGGCACCGGTGCGGCAGTGGCACCTCACGGCAGAGCTGGTGCCGATGCCGAAATTTTTGAAATCGGTGGCGTGAGCTGGTGCCGGTGGCGTATGGACTAGACAACATGGACTAGACTTTGAAACATTTTTAAAGTAGATTTAAAATAGATGAACCTTGAATCGCGTGTTGTTTTTTTAGAGTGAAATATCTTATGTTTCTGCAAAAAGATCAGCAAAATCAAAATCCTCACGATTTTTTGAAGTAATGAAACAGAATGAAAACACTTCAACACTTAAGGTTAAAAAGTGTCGGACCCGGCAACAATATTTCTGGGTGATTGTTAAATTGACTGTAGCTTTGATCGGAACTCAACTGTAATTCCATGGATACTTTTGCTTGGAGAAAACTTATTCTTGTCACCGAAAAACTGCTTATTGACTTACCGTACATCCTCGATTAATCGGGCCGAGCCGTTTGTTTTTCAACCCGGAGGGCTGCCGTTTATTACAGGGGGCCGATTTTTTTCACCATGAAATGTTGTTGCACTTTTTATATTTTAGTATATTTTAACATTTTTTACATTTGACGGTGATATTTAGCCTCATCATTTTGTCGCGTTTCTAGTTTGTTCCTCTTAGAGATGGAAATTTGCAATATATCCCAAATTGCAATACAGTCAAACTTGCCTAACACGTACCCCCTGGGGACCGGGCTCAGGTGTACGTGTTAGGGAAGGTACGTGTTATAGGGGGTACGTGTATAGACATTTTTGGTAAGGTAAATCCAACCAAATCAAAAAAGGTTACGTGTTAGGGAAGTTTGACTGTATATGGATTGATCTAATATAGATGACCTATACCTAAAATCAAAAAGTAGATGTAGGTCATCTATATCAGATTTGACACTTACCAACAAAAAATTGGAGAAAATTCCACATATTGCAAAATTATAGATATAGATGACCTACATCTACTTTTCGATTTTAGGTGTAGGTCATCTATATATGCTGAACAATTCACTTGGTTCATTGTTTGTTGTTATTCTTTTATTGCCCTGTTATTGTCAGCAAGTGCCCTACGTTTTCTTAACTGCCCTAAAGACCCGCAAGTTGTAGGTGAAATAACCCTTTTACAGGGGCCGTTTATTGTTCAACCCGAAGGGGGGTCGTTTATTAGAGGATATTTGTCACCAATACCTTTTTTTCTTGTCGCTAAAATTTCTTTGTCTTGAAAAAACATTTTTATATTTTTGTTGGCTCGGCATGGTGAAAATTTTGAAATTACACCATGGGCTATGCACATGCCTGCTGAGAACAAAATTTCCAGAATCTACTAAAACATATTTTAACGGCTAAACTTCCTTATACCACATCTAGCCAAAAGTGGTTTTGACCACTTTTTTGAACTTGTCGGGTCGTAATTAGTCTTGAAAACATGTTTTTAGGTGGCGGACGATTAATTTTGGAAAAAATATTTTTGACCTTAAATTGGTCATTTTTAAAGTTTCAGTAATTTATTTATTTTTCTGATGTTACATGCTGTCAATTTGTGTTGTATTATTGTTTTGTCCTTTTCGGGGCGGGTGAGCATCCAATTATCATGGCCGGCCTACCACATGACAAAGCAGGGTATGCGACAGTTGTTATTACTCTCACATACCCCATTTTTCGAGATGTATGGTATCTAAAGTGCTTGGGGGTGCGTATCTCCAAGTCCAAGCCCCCCTTCGGGGGTCTTCACTTTAGAGACTATTCCGAGCAATATGCTGAGGTTTAACACACTCATTCCCCCTTTTTACATACAGCAGCCATGTGAATTGGTGGATGTGTAACTATATTTTTGGTCATTTTATAGCCAAAAAAATATTTTTTCAAAAATAATCGTCCGCCACATAAAAACATGTTTTTAAGACTAATTACGACCTGATAAGTTCGAAAAAGTGGTCAAAACCATTTTTGGCTAGATGTGGTATAAGGAAGTCCGGCCATTTTAACATCTCCCAAGAAATCAAATTTTGACACTATAATTGCTTAATGCATTGAGTTTTTGTTCACATGCCCATTAAAAGGTTCTTATGTAAATTTTCATCTAACTCCTTTAACCGCAAGTGCACAACAACATAACCAGCCAGTGCCAATGCGCCAATTGCAGGATTAGCAATAATAGCATAAGTCCAAATGCCCTGTCTTAATTGACTCTCAATTAGCCCTAAGAACAATCATTGAATGCAAAGGTGTGTTAATATCCTCTTGTGTTCATTATCCCCATTGTCCAATTGCTGTTGATGATATTGTCGAGCAGCAATATGTGAACTACATGAACTACTGGACCATTAGGGCAATACTAGTGTTTGCCATCCAGATTATCCCCCTTAACTGGACCAAGGACCAGTAGTATTAAGTGGTGGTGGTTTAAGATGGTTTAATGAATGACCCCCATGTTTGAGCAATGTTTTGTAGCAATTGCGTAAGAGCACAATTGCTTGCCCAAGTGCGTTGGCAGTGACCTTAGGAGCAGTATGTCCTTTTGTTTTTTGAAGGATCATCTTCTACTAATTGTATCCTGTTTGCTGCAGGAGTGCTTCAATTGGCCAAAACATATGCCTTTGTTTACTTTTGTTACTTAAGATTGGGGATTGGACCAGGATAGTTGCAGCTGAAGTTAATAAAACAGCGATAAGGAAAATGAAGTGACCGTATACCGTATTTCCTCTAATAGAAGGCCCCCTCCTAATAGAAAGCCCCCTCAACTTTCAGGGTCTGTATCTCGAAGTAGAGTCAATATTCTGGGAAGTTGTTTTTGGCGCTTTCTTAACCCCCACGAGCTCTACCGATTCCAATTTTTAGATCTTGGTTGAGCACCCGAAAATCTCGAGATCGAATTCAAATTTTTCCAACTTTTGGGGGATTGAAAAATATAAGTCCCGGCCTACTATTAGAGGAAATACGGTAACCTCCAATAATCTCTTGCCCCAAAAAGACACATTGTGCGCTAAGTAAATTTATTCCAATTCTCGCTTCACTTAATGTTAATTTTGTCCACATTAAAGTGCTGCTTTTCAAACTTCTTGGTGTTTTTATTCACAGTCTTTATAGGAATTCCAGTTTCTTTGCCCGATTCTATAAATACCTTCGACCATTGGTTGCAGAATGCTATTTTTGTCTTTTATTTTATTTATTTATTTATTTTTAAACATAGTTATTGCTAGCAAAGTTACAAACAGAGTCCTAGCAACAGAGTCCCCTTTAAAAAAACTGTCTTTCATATTTTCTAAAAATTTTCACTTTAGAAAAAATACCTGATTAGGAAAAGTACAAATACGGCAATCTAATAAATTAAGTAAATTTTTATTGTAAATTTGCAGATTTTTTTGTCCTCCACCCTGTGTCTACCTAACTGGCGATGGTTGGAAAAACAAGAAGAAGCGTGTAGACTCCTTTTATCGTAGATTGCGGGAACGTCAAGCAGCCGAAAATGGCGGGGAAAAGGAGGCTTCTGGCGCTAATGAACGGGATAATGGTCATCAACAGCCTACAGAATTGTGTGCTCTGATTGGAATTGGCTCGTCAGTGGAACAGGACAAACAGCAACTGGACTTCTCCAATTCTAAGGTGGATTTTTAATTTTTGGAAAATACTATCACAAATATTTTTGCATTATAGCTTCAAAAATATTAGCCTTTTTACAGTCTACTGTGGATATAGTAAGACAAATTAATAAAAACAAATAATGCAAAAATTAGACTATTTCCAAGTGAGTCGAAAGGATGGAGCACCACCCATTGTTCATTCCCCTTAACACACTGAGTTCAGGATTACTGTGCTGCCAAGACGCTCTACATCAGTGATTCAGACAAGCGCAAGTACTTCAACCTGTTTGTCAATTTCTTCTATAGCTTTGGACTGGAGCTTGGACCATTCGCTTCGCAGCGCATCAAAGTGATATCTAAGCCCTCTAAGAAAAAACAGTCTATGAAGAGCACTGACTGCAAGTATTTGTCCATTGCTAGCGGTACTAAGGTAAGCAAACTAATTGGTTGGATGTTTCACAATATTGCCATAATTAAGGTAGCATTGTTTAATCGGTTGCGCTCTCAAACTGTATCTACCAGATATCTTCATGTGGATCAGGAAAACTCCAGTTTTCACGCCAGCTCAACCAAATGGGGCGCTTTCATTATACATTTAAGTAGGCGCTTGGTTGATTACATAGATTTGTGGTAGGCCTACAGTTGCTCAAACTTGCTTTTCACGCTCCATATGTGTTTGAACTCACAGAGCCCAAAAATCGGTGGCCCCTAAAGCACATAATATCCACTGCCTTGGTTCTCCCTGCTATATTTTTTACAAAAAAATTTTCTTTGAAGAGTATCAAAATCCAATTGTTAATACTTTTTAATCATTCAAATACAAAAAAAATTCAGTGAATTTTTTTGTTTTTGTCCCCCAAGCTGCTTTTTAGAAAAATTTTTTCCTAAATGTCAGAAATATAAAAATTTTGGCAAGAATAGGCTCTCGTATGTTAGAACAGGCTTAAAAATGTTTTTTAAGCTAAAAAAAGTATAGAAATCAAGCCCGATTTTCATATTTCTGACGATTTGGTGAAACAAAATGTCTCAAAAAAATCACCTTTAAGGGAGCAAGGCAAAACATTTTTGATCAAAATATTTTTTTGCATAAAAATGATATAAAAATACAAATAAATGGTTTTGAGACGTCTGGAAGATTTTTTTGCAAAATAAAACAACAAGAGGAGCAAACACATGTAAAGCCGCAATTTTTGTATTCTCTTTGATAGAAGACATCTGAAATAAATAAAAAATTGTCCCTATTGATCTTTAGGGGCAACATTTTGTCTTGCCCCCCATGTTGTTTTTTTCTTAAAAAATGCCTTGGTCCCTCCTGAATATAACTGTAATGAACAGAGAGGACCAAGGCTTTTTTTTCAAAAAACAACAACAGAGGGAGCCAAGCTAAAAATGTTGCCCCCTGAAAATCAATAAAATTGTCTATCATAGTATTTTTTAACGAGGGTGATCAAAATTTTCTTTTAAAATATTCGGCACTAGTATAGAATACTACCCCCTAAAAATCAGACCTTCTAAAAATCGTTGTAACTACCCTTTGGAACAACAAGTTTAGGCTTAGCTCTTAGGCTTAGGGGTATTCCAGCGTATGGAAGTTGTGACTAATAAGTGTCTTACGCACTTTTTCTGGGGTCTGGAACATATATGGGTGCTCTTTACTTAAGTTTTAGAATGCATAAGTTTTGGGGGGGGGTATTCTATACTAGGGTCAAATATTCTTTTCACAACATTAGCCTTATGTTAGTAGTCCAGCAAAACAGTAGAATGTGCACAACTTTATTTACACAAACAATCCAGTCATTAATCCGAACTAACCTTATCTACAGTTAATAATTTACAGTTGAAGAAAATGACATGCAACAGTGTGAAATTCCGAGTCAATGTCACATGCGAGAGGATTCGATAGTCTACGGCTCAGTTATCCAACTGGTGGACAGTGTTACTGGCATTGCTCTACCTAGACTCGTCAGTTTTTTTTTATCAATGAGCAACCTTCAATTGTTTGACCAACTGTGCTTCAGAGAATACGAAAAGTTGACAAACATCACGTATTGCTAGATTCTCCAGGACAATTGGGTGAACCAGTTAGCCAACTGCACAAGTGTGCCTTCCAGATGGTCGACAATGACCTACTATACCTGTGTCTTTCTCATGATAAAATTATACAGCATCAGGTAAGAGTGTTTCATTGTAAGCAGGTTGTTCGGGTACCCTCTAGGGTTGGCCTCCCTCCCTCCCCCCGCTACCCCCCCGCTCTCGGCCGAATTTTCCTTTTTTTCCAACCATTCACATTCGACAAATTAAAAAGTCTTTGCTCTGGATGAAAATATTGTTTTCCGTTAAATACTCATTAATAATTTTAAAACAACTTTTCGCCGTCTTCCTACAAATACAAATGTCCGTCAACCATATTACGTTCTTTCTAGTGTACACACATGCAAAGGCCAAAACAAAAACCGTAACCAGCTGCTAGAAAGTTGAGCAAACAAATACTTGACTCTAGAAAAGAGCTTTCATATATACCTTCCTACTACTTGCTGCTGTTGCTTCTGCTAAGGTGGTGTCCTCAAGTGGGGGCCATTGGTTAAAAGGGAGGCCGCTTTTTGCAAGGCTGGGAATATGGGCATGAAACAAGAGGCAATCGAAGAGTCAAATTGGGAGCGATGGCTAAACATATTTATTGGCCAAGTTGCAAGTAATTAATGATTTGCAGGCAGTCCGGATAGACTCGCACAGACACCAGATCAGTGACGGAGCTTCTTGGACAATAATCTCCACTGAAAAGGCAGAGTACAGGTTCTACGAAGCCATGGGACCTGTAAGCTAAAAAGCATATTACTTAAGGAACTGTGATTTCGATATTCTGTTCATGCCATCTTGTAGAGCACAGTCGGTTTATATAGTGTAGCCAAATTATTTTGGCAGACAGCGACAAAAATTTTGAGTTCTAGGTCAAAGAAAATTCTAAAAACCCCCGGACTCTAGTGGAGATCCGTGTCCAAAATATGCCTTGGTCCCCCCTGTTGTTTTTAATCAAAAAATTTGTTTGAACTTACTTGTCCTACAACGATATTTTTGGGGCTAAACATTAGGGCTAAACATTTTTTGATAAGAAAAACAACAGGGGGTACCAAGCTCTTTTTCACGAAAAAACAACAGCGGGGACCAAGGCATATTTTGGACACGGATTCTCCACTAGATCCCGGGGGTTTTTAGAATTTTCTTTGACCTAGAACTCAAAATTTTTGTAGCTGTTTTGTAGCTGAAAAGAATTTTGGCTACACTACATAAACCGACTGTGCTCTACAAGATGGCATGAACAGAATATGCGAATTCGATCGTACAGTTCGGGCGGTTTCCTTGTTAGACCTAAGTACACAGTTGTTTCAGGTCAAGCAGCCTATAAGTCCCATTCCAGTAGTGACCAGTCTGAACATGGAGGGTGACAATAGTCACGCTGCTACAGCCATAGAACTGTTTGGCTTCAACTTCAACACTTCTTTGAAGGTGTGGTTTGGGTCATCACCTGCAGAAACCTCCATAAGGTAATATCCTTCCTACCCATAGATCTGGGTCAAGGTCATATGTCTGGATTATATATTTGCCCTTTTTAATGTAATACTCTATAAACAGCAGAGCAGCTTGTATAACCTGAGAGTCAGAGATGCGCGCATTCATTTAACATAATCCCGAGCAAGACTTTTGATAAAAAAGCTCAGCTGCAGTAGGGAAAAGTGAATTAAATTGCCCAAAAATGATCCTAAAATACCTTAAAATGACCATCTACCTCGAGAGGTTGGAGGCTAAACTTTTTGACACAATGCAAAATTTTTCGTTCAAGAAGTTTTGTGAAATGATTTTTTTTATCCTGATAAGCAGAAAAAATTAGCTAGAAATGTGATTTCGGGTCATTTTTACAAAAATCCAAGTATGGGGGAACCAGGATTGATTAAGCGTCGGCGGAGCGCCCATCCTAGAAAAATTGCCTTGGTCCCCTGTTAATTTTCTTTAATATACGCACTGGCGCTTTGCTACCCGGCGAAAATTTAACCGCCGGCGCTTATACAATCCTGGAGGGGGAACTTAAGAAGTACCACTTATTTAAAAAAACCACTCCAGCCAATAGAAGGGGGGATAGAAGGGGGTGCTGGGTGTTGGTAATCTATGAAGTTACGGTAGATAGAAGTAGCTGATCTGAGAAATAGATTATTTGTCCCAAGTAACACAGCCCTAGATACACCTCAAATAATAACCATGTTTTAGATCCACTGAACTGATTAGATGCACAGTACCTCCATTTTCACATGGTGTCAGCCGTTCAGAGTTTGACAAACTGGATGTGCCAATATCATTGGTCAGGAACGACGGGGTGATTTACGCCACTGGAATGCGCTTCACCTACTCCACCCCTTCCAGACCACCAATGCATTTGAACATAAATGACCAGCATCTGGAATTTAAACCTAGTCTAAACAATATCCAGGGAGTTCAGAGGATAGCCACTGGATCAAGCAATATGCAGCGGTTTCATCCCTATCCGTCTAACTGAAAATTTTCCATTTTTGCTGAGATGTTTGTCTGAAAGTGATCTCTTTAAAATTATGGGCTATTTTCTGTACATTTTGTGTATAATTGCATGGAAACATTATTTTTGTTAAAAATGTATTTTCTATGTTTAAGTAAGAATTCATTACGTTTCTTTATAAGGAATAATGAAAAAACACTATACAAACTGTTACCGTATTCTCTCTAATAGACGGGTCTCCCAAGGAATTTTTCTCAGAACGTTTATTTTAAATAAATGAAAAAAATTCAAACCGGCGCTTTTTAGTACTAGCAGTTTGTCATCAATTGTCGCTATTTTAGATTGCTCGCAGTTGTTTGAATTTTCGAGTCGAGTTCGCTTTTGTCGTAATGGTTAAAAATGGTTAAAACCACTTTTCGGGCAACCGCATTATAAGGACAGCAAATTTTAACTTGGACGCTCAGAATAACAGTTCTACTTGTTGATATAATACCAATGAATTTTCGGCGCTACCGGAGTATACCCCCTCCAAATGAAATTTTTTTTGAACTTTTTCAAAACACCATTTTAACCATTTTTAAGCATTTCCTACACGTTGAACACGATAAAAAAGGTGTTTTCACCTACTTTTTTCTATAAAAAGTCGATTTTTTAAAATCTTGAATTTTGGTATTTTTAGTTGATTTCTGTTTATAATGACTTAGTAAATCAGATGTTGAGGGTACCTCGGCCCCAAAAAGATGGAATTTGAACATAGTTTTGTTAACTGGGGCCTACCGCATAAAGAAACTCTGGTATGCATACATTTTTTATGCATCCAGAGTCACTTTCGAGTGATTTGTGTCTAAGGTATGTGGGTGTGCGCATCTCAACCCCAACCCCTTTGCATGCATCCAGAGTCACTTTCGAGGGATTTGTGTCTAAGGTATGTGGGTGTGCGCATCTCAACCCCAACCCCTTTGCATTCATCCAGAGTCACTTTCGAGGGATTTGTGTCTAAGGTATGTGGGTGTGCGCATCTCAACCCCAACCCCTTTGCATTCATCCAGAGTCACTTTCGAGGGATTTGTGTCTAAGGTATGTGGGTGTGCGCATCTCAACCCCAACCCTTTGCATTCATCCAGAGTCACTTTCGAGTGATTTGTGTCTAAGGTATGTGGGTGTGCGCATCTCAACCCCAACCCTTTGCATGCATCCAGAGTCACTTTCGAGGATTTGTGTCTAAGGTATGTGGGTGTGTGCATCTCAACCCCAACCCCTTTGCATGCATCCAGAGTCACTTTCGAGTGATTTGTGTCTAAGGTATGTGGGTGTGCGCATCTCAACCCCAACCCCTTTGCATGCATCCAGAGTCACTTTCGAGTGATTTGTGTCGCGCATCTCAACCCCAACCCCTTTGCATGCATCCAGAGTCACTTTCGAGTGATTTGTGTCGCGCATCTCAACCCCAACCCTTTGCATGCATCCAGAGTCACTTTCGAGTGATTGTGTGCATCTCAACCCCAACCCCTTGCATCATCCAGAGTCACTTTCGAGTGATTTGTCATCTCAACCAACCCCTTTGCATGCATCCAGAGTCACTTTCGAGTGATTTGTGTCTAAGGTATGTGGGTGTGCATCTCAACCCCAACCCTTTGCATCTTCCACGAATTCACCTGGGGACGAATTCACCACGAATTCACCTGGGGACGAATTCACCCGGGGACGAATTCACCTGGGGACGATTCACCGGGGACGAATTCACCTGGGGACGAATTCACCGGGGACGAATTCACCTGGGGACGAATTCACCGGGGACGAATTCACCTGACGAATTCACCGGGGACGAATTCACCTGGGGACGAATTCACCTGGGGACGAATTAACCTGGGGACGAATTCACCTGGGGACGAATTAACCTAGAGCCATACTCCGGTAGGGTCAAATTTTCTTATTTTAAATCACAGGAAACAAAAAGCTTTTAAATTTCAGAAAAATAATTTTTTGCGAAGCAGACAAAAAACATTATTATTATTTTGAAATAGACAAACAAGCCTTCGCATTTTAGCAATGCAAAAATAGATATGCTTGCGTTTATGATTTTAGAAGCAAAAATAGATGTGCTCTTTAAAATCATAGACAAGCAAACCATTTTTCTCGATTTTTCGATGCCATTTGCTTGTTTTTCAAGACGTGGAAGTTTTTTCAAGGTAATTTTTGGTATAAATAGGCGTGAAAAGGCTAGCGTATCAGTTGTGTTTTTTATTGACATTGTTTGATATTGTCTAAAGTTATAATGTCTTCTCTCTTCAATTTGTCACCTTAATTTTGCTAGCCAAATTACTGGTTGTCGTAAGCGACGAGTATATTAATATTCGTGTGAAGGTTCTAGCTTCGCACATTGCAGGAATCCAGATGCACTTTGAGGATGAAAATGGTGCTAAAGTGGAGAATATAGCCCCTCGTATATTTTTAAATACTGCTTTACTAAAATTGAAAGATAGAGTCTCACCAAATCTTAGGACTCCTACCCCACTCGGTTTTTTAACCTTCCTAGATAACTTTATCGGATAAATTTTATTTGAATTTTTCTTATTTTTCAACTGCTTTCAAAGTAAATTTGTTAAGCAAAAGTAAAAAAGCAAATTAAAATATTTTGAAACATTAGCTTTAAAGACCAAAGTAAAAATTTTGATTGAATTTGACCAAAAAATTGAGTTTCGTGCAGAGACAAAAGACCATGCAACTTGATAAGCACAAAAATTTGCGAAATTCAAATTCGCGCGGAGCAACCTGATTTTTGCTTGAAGTTTAAATTTATTCAAAATATTGATCCATCCACTAGTCGAGCCCAACGTTACTTGACCATGCGAGATCGGACGAGTTAAGCGACATCCGCTACACCATTCTATTGTTGGAATAATTACTATATTGACAAGCCGAACAGGCGCCAAAATAAACTAAAAATGAAAAAAATTTGGGGTCACAGGTTCGAAGACCCCCTTGAGCATACCTGGTTTTTCCCACTTTTCTGGCAAAACTCAAAATTTTAAGCATCACATGTCAATTCTGATAGCATTAGCGTTCTCAGCGTTCTTTACCCTTAGATATGATGAGAACAAAATATAATACAATCAGGAAGTGGGTTAAAAAGCGTGGCACGAAAAAAAAGCGTGACATGCCGACAAAAATACTATATTTAGATTAAGACAGAAAATTCATATTTAAAATGCACACAAAAAATTAATCCGAAAAGATTATTGACTGAATTGGGGTGGTCGCGCGCGAATTCAAATATCGCAAATTGCTGTGCTTATCAAGTTTCATGGTCCTTTAAGTTAGAACCGTGTAGAACTTTTTTATTTGCTTTCTAGTTTATGAATATCCAAACCAACATGGTCACAATGTTAAGTTTCAACTCTCTAAAAAGGAATATAAGAAATTAAGATGTGTCTTAGCTGCAATAATTCATTTCGAAGTAAGTCATTTTTAAATTTGACATTAAAAATGTTTGAATCTTTGTACAAGGAATAGAGAAATGGGTGTCAAATTCAAAATTTAGATGTACAATGAATAATACTTTTGCGAAAACATTATAGCAAAAAAGTAACTGGTGAATCTTTAATCATTAATAGCAAAAATAATATAAAATACTAGAATATAAACTAGTTTGCATTGGTCCTCTGAGGCGAAAAGTTGATTTTTTCAAAAATCTCTTTCTTCCACCTAAAAACTCATTTCCTGCGTGTTTCACCAGTGAAAACCGGAATAAAATGTTTTACTAAACTTGCATAAACTTGGCTAAACGTCGAAAATGCAAAAAACTCTAAGTTTAGCAGACTCTTTGCTTTTTTGTTTAATTTTGAAATCTACTTATTACTTCTTTTTAGCAATTCTCAAGACTAATCGCTACTTCCAATTTAGGGTGAATGCACAGTCGAAAGCACATCACAAGCAATAACGTTAGAAGGTGTTAATAAAATCTGTTTCACTTACACAGAGAACAATTGGAGAGTGGAGAATATTGAACAAAGTGAATCAGGTGAACCAAGTGTATCAGCAAATTCCTTGATTTCTGCAGATCCTAACAGCAAACGAGCAGCAACTTCCACACTAGGAAAATATTTTTCTACTTTAAAGTGCAAAAATGTTGCTGTAACTCACAGCACTATACCAGTTAAAAAAGATGCTGGCCCCTCTCAAAGAAATACTAAAGGCCACAAAAATCCAAAATAAATAAATTCTGTTTTTGCACTATAAATTAAAACATAATTTTATATGTGCTTGAGATTCAAAAATAAACAAACCTGTTGAAAAAATGTCAGTGTTTGCGTTTTTAACTTACACTACATGTTACATGGCTTACAGGGTGACACAACATTACTGCACCGTTTTGAAATCCCGCTTTTCACCTTGTCTTTTGGAGTAAGTTGTGCCATTTCAGGGGGCTTTTTCTTAAAGGGGAGCTTATTTACAGACTAAAATAGGATCAGTTTATGAAAATTGATTGTTTTGAAGTATTTCTTTGACTGATTTGGTTGACATTTCCTGACCTTCTTCTACAGGTCACAATTTTTACCGTATTTTTTTAAGAACTCAACCCGCTCTAATAACTCAACCACCAACCCTTGAAAATTTCCGTTTCCTTTTTTTTGGAAGGAAATGTTTCAATTTCCGGTTTTCGGGAACCGGTTCGAATAACCGAACCGAAAATGCAGGTTACCCGCCAACCCTACTACCCCCCTCCGGAGGGCATTCGAAAAATAACTCTCCCGGGTGAGTTATTAGAGGAAATACGGTCGAGATTCTAGGCATTCATTCGAGTTATCGTACAGGAAAAAGTGATATTTCGTTAATGAATGAATGATATTCGGAAAACCTACAACGATGCCCACTTCCCTGCCATCCTACCCAAAGCTATCCCGGATCTTTTCGGTATTATTTTGAAACTGACGTTTTTTGCGAATTTAATTTACATGGTAATTAACAAGTTTATACTCAAAATACAAATCTGTTTCCTGCTCCTGTCATTTCCAGTATGTGGTTGTATTCAACCATGTAAAAAAATTACGGAAAAAAAAACATTTTCGAAATAACACCGAAATCCTACCCCTCAAAAATACTTTTTCTTCCCTGGTCTAACCTGCGCAAGTTACCTATATTTCTGCAGTGATTTTGCTATAGGATTTTTTTAAATCTGATTTCTCATAGAATTCTGACTCTAGAAAGTTACTAAGCTTGCTGAGAAGTAAATAAAATTGATATAAAACATTCGATCACTTAAACTGATGCAAACGGTTGTCAACTTCAAATTTAAATAGTTTGATATTTACGTCCGTAGAGAGTTGCTGGCAGGTTTGATGCAACCATACCAAGACGAAATCAAGGGCTGTCGCTTGTGGATTCCTTGCAGCCGTAAATTTTTCACGATCACCATTGCTCATCCAGAAAGTATAAGAGTAATGGGTACTTATACGGTTCCCCACCCATATCCCCTCCCCCAAATAGTGATGTCAATAGTATCTGCTATGCGGTACGTGACGATTGATCGTGGCGACCGATTGATCGTATCGGACAATTGATCGTGGATCAATTTTTTTCAAACAATTAACATCAACAAACAAATAACATCAACAAATATGAGTGAGGTAAACAATTTTCTTTTACTGATCCATGATAAAGTTGTAGGCGAGTCCTCTGAGATATTCCATCAGATTTGCCCCTTGATAAAGTTCGACTTTGGCCAAGATTCTTTTGTCGGCTTCCAGATAGATTCGGCGCTTCTTCGGAGGATCTTGACCAGTGATGGGTCCGCCCGCCCCGCGGCGCCCCGCCGTCATTTTCGCCGCCTCTGCTGCCTTATAAACCTACTTGCCGCCGCCGCCTCCGCCTACGGTCGCTTGCCGCCGCCGCCTGGCGGCAGCGCTGGCATTTTCAAATTTCCCGCCTCCGCCTGGGCTCCGCCGGCGGAAGCGGGCCGCCGGCGGGCCGCCAGGCGGGGTGCAGGTATGATTCCATCCTTTCACAGAAAAAGATTGATTCTCTGTGAGCTTTTCATGAAATTGAGTGTTGTAGACGATAACCTGCTCAAAAATATGTAAATAAAATAACAGCCACGAAAAGAGAACCTTTGGGAGATGAGCATTTGAGATCGAACGATCTTTTATGAGCTCCAAATAAAAGTTGACTAAATTATCATTGATCCAACATCCAGGCTCAAATCTGCTGAGGTCCTTCTTGGTTAAATCGATCCCAAAACGTGTGACAACGATTTTGTCGTCCAGCTGATTGAGGCAATGCACATCTATATTCATAAAATTTAAATTCACATAAAAGCCTACATCAAAATTTAACCTCCTGCATGATTCGGTCTGTCTTCTGGCACTTGTTCATTAACTATTAACAATTCCTCTTCTTCTTGCGCTTCTGGAAACTGATAAGGACCAGCAAGGCAGAATCCAACGGTCATTTACGTATCACAATCATAGCTATGACTTACAGACTTTTTTTGTGCTTCCGAGTAACATATCATGGCATCAAGTCATTTAGAAGATGTTCAAACTGCTTTTTCTTCAACTTTTACCATCGTTCATTAAAAAACAAACAGCACCACGAGAATCAACGTGAAAAGTTCTCCCAGAAAAAGCAGAAGTTACGATCAGGCGTTCTCGTGCTAAAATAGTCTACACTAATTAACAAACTTGAAAATTATTTTATCATTATTTGCTCATAAAAATAATTATGCAATCGCAAAAATAATTTAGTTATAAGTTAAAAAAAGATATTATAAAAAATTCTTTCAAAGTCTTCCGAATGAATCACACTTTAAAAAAACATATAAAATTTTCTTGTATTCGTAAAAAGAGCCTGAAATAAATGTAACTAGTTTCTATTAACATTTTAGAAAAAGTCTAGTACAGATGAAACATATATACAGTCAAACCTCGTTAAACTGACACCCCTTGGGGACCGGGCTTAAGGTGTCGGTTTATGGAGGTGTCGGTTTAAAGAGGCTTTAAGGTTATTTCCAGACCAAAGTGTCGGTTCACCGAGGTTTTCAATAAAAGAGATTTCAAATAAACATATAATTGACACTTTTTTAAATTTATGATTGACTAAACTTAAACAAGTTTTTATGAAGTCAGTAATAACGTTCAAATGGTTTTTTAGCTAAATTTCAGCAAAAAATGAACCAATTTTGATAAAAATACAGTATGGACCAAGAAATTTGGCCGATTTCAAATGGCTATAACTTTTTTTTAGAGGCGAATTATTAAAAACGGTTTTTTGCAATCGATTTTTCTTAGATATAAATTTTTTTTTCGATATCTAACTCGAAAAAAAAATTTGGAAAATTTCCATCATTTTTGCCTTGGTCTCCCCTGTTGTCAAAAACACTTTTTTAGTCTTCAGGAAAATGGTTTTCACAGCAGAACAGAAAGCGTATTGCGTCGCCGAATGGATCAAAGAAGCAAGTCCAAAGTCAGTGCAAAGGAAATTTCGGGCTCGTTTCGACCTGGGAGGTTTCGCAAAGGTTCCAAGTCACAGTCGATACACAGTCGAACAATAACAATGAAGAAACTCGGATTGTGCACTCATACACTCAGCTCGCTTTGATGGAAGAAGATCCAGCTTTCCTTAGCAACTTGATGGTTCTGGATGAGGCCCACTTTCATGTCAATGGAATCGTTAACAGACAGGTATAAAGTTCTTCTTAATTAAACATCATTAAACATTTTCAGTGCTTTCGCTATTGGGGCAATAAAAATCCGCACTGGAACGCTGGACAGCCTCTTCATTCGTGCAGCAATTGGAAAGCATGGAATTCTTGGGACATGCTTCTTCGATGACAATGTCAATGGAACAAACTATCTGGAGATGCTGCAAAATGAAGTCGTTCCAGAAATGAGCCATCTGCCGAATTTCGAAAAAATTGTCTTTATGCAAGATGGGGCACCGCCACATTGGGATCTCAGAGCTCGCGCTTGGCTTTCTCGTCAGTTTCCAAGTCGTTGGATGGGTCGTGGTAATTTCATACTCATTAATTCTCTCATTCTCGTTCTCTGTATTCAGGTTCTCCAAATCTTCCTTGGCCTCCGTATTCACCAGACCTGACACTTTGCGACTACTTTTTATTGAACTAAATCAAAAGCAAAATCTACCGCTAGATGAACTGTCGGGAAGAATCATGGATGAATTTGAAGTTTTGCCGCAAGAGATGGTCAACCGTTCGATCGATGCTTATGAAAGACGCCTCAGGAGATGCATCGAAATGAATGGAAACAGTGTAGAAATTCGATTAATAGGATATAAAGTTGTTATTTTCTTTGTTCGTTTTCGCCACATTTTCTATTCATTTTTTCCTGAAGACTAAAAAGTATTTTTTTTGACAACATGGGGGACCAAGGCAAAAAATGATGGAAATTTTCCAAATTTTTTTTTCGAGTTAGATATCGAAAAAAATTTATATCTAAGAAAAATCGATTGCAAAAAAACCGTTTGTAAAAATTCGCCTCTAAAAAAAAGTTATGGCCATTTGAAATCGGCCGAATTTCTTGGGCCATACTGTAGTTCAAAATTGAAGAGGGGTCGGTTTATCGATGGTGACAAAATCTTTTTTTCGGATTTCTGAATTTTTTAGCTGAAAATATTGTTTTTTTTATCTAAAAATCTAAAAAACAGAAAGTGATGGCAATTCAGCGCTTATTTATCTTACTCGTTCTGAGTCGATTGTGCCTCGTCGACAGCTGTGTTTTGATAACTTTAGAATTTATCGTATAATATACGTACAGTTAACGATCGGGCGAAAAATGACTACACTAGAGCATCTCGAGAAATTTCTCGAGAATTTTCTCGGGAAAGATTTTGCGCGAGCAAAAGCCCAACCATTTGTTAGAGTACGATTCAATTTAAAAATAAATTTGTCTCACAAAGATTGGACTTAGATTTATTCTAATTTTAAAACTAATCTTTGAAAACTCAATATTTTTTATGCGAACCAATTTTTGTGGAACTGTTGCATGTTTTACCACTGAAAAGGCTTTTTCCAATAAATGAAAAATAAACAAAAAGTAGATATTTTCACAGAAGAGAATTTTACAAACAGAATCGTCAAAAAAATGCATAACGACATTTAATAGTTCAAAGCCCGGATAATTTAACAGAGTAAATTTTAACAGAAAGTTTGACTAAATGGCCAATTCAGACAAACTGTCCTTTTTATCAAATTTTGTCCAAATGTGCACTTGTTAAAAAAACTGTTTTGCTTGTAAAATTTTTTTAAATGAAAATTTCTTTTTATTTAACCGGCTTGTAAATATTTCCACTGCTGCATTTTCCTTTTATTAAATGAATTCCCCGCCGTTTTGCTCTGTTCTTCACTTCTTCCATTCTGCATTTTTGTAAAATTTATATTCAGAAATGTCAAACCTACGCACAAAAATGCGTTTTGAAAGAAAGCGTGGTGTGGACAAGTCGTACAGAAGGTATAATTTTGATCCTGAAAAGCCAGACAAATTCGAAGGGTGCGTCCACGGAGCCACTGTTGTGATCAAAGATGTACGACGAGGTAGAAGGCTTTTCCTGATAGTAAGTTGCGCTTCTATTTAGTAACCATAGGCAACGTTTTTAGCGGAATTTCGGCTCTTTTATTGGACAGCGGATGAATTTTACGAATTCATTGTGCTTCCCACAACCAGTTGAAGAAAACACAATTACGGGAAAACAATGGGGCGGTAGGTCACATAGACTCTCGTTTATCAGGCTTTAAATGCTTAATTTTTTTAAATTTTAGCTGCCAGTTCACAGTGTCAGTGGCTTTTCCTTTCTCACGTCGAAGCTCTTTATTTATTCGCAGAGTTAAATGTGCTATCAATTGAAGGCCATGAAACTGCGGAGCAATTTTACAAGAAAATATACGGCACACATGGATTGGAGCTAGTAAAAAAGTTTGTTGTCTACAGGTGACTTTAGTGGCTCAGAAAATGAAGTTAAATTCAAAATTTTAGGTATTTTCGAAATCTCGGCTGGGTTGTGCGTGATGGCATCTCTTTTGGGTGTGATTACTGTGAGCTTTTCTGCTGATAATGGCTTTGTTTGAAATAATATCATTGTGTTTTAGTGCTGTACAAAGATGGTGTGGAAATTCATCATTCAAGTGCTGGTGTTCGCATCGTCGACGCAAATGACAGACTACATGATGCTCATCTGATTGGACTCAAGCGGGAGCTGAGCAATTGTAAGAAGGTTCGTGAAGTTTGTTGCTCACTCATTCTTCATCAAACACTTACAGGTTCTTCTGTTAGCGTCTTTGGATCACGCCGGCATGGAAGGAGTGGACTTCTCGGAGTTACAGTCCATGAAATCACTAAAGCCGGAGGTTTGTGTTTGACTTTTCAACTTCTGTCAGCTAAGCAATTATACTTGCAGGTTGCGTTGTTTACCGGTTGGAATTGGAAGAAAAGTCGTGGCAGTGATCTCAATGCTCAGTTCAGTGAAAGCGATAATGAAGATTAGGCGGGTACCGATTGTTATGTTGTTTTGTTTGTAAATTTGGATGTGTTAGTGCAGATTTGTTTGATACATAAATAGATATATTGTCTTTCTTGCCTTCTCTGCTGGCGTCTTTTCGCTGCGTTTAAGCAGCCTGAAAAGTCGTCGCGCACGTGAGTCGATATCCAGTTTTGCGTGGAGGTTGCCGCTTACATATCTATTGGGTTGAACCATAAGTAATATCGTTTTTTTTTAATGGTTTTTATGTAACCTGTTATGATCATTTTTTAATACGTCATACACTGTTGGATAGCCCTTTTCTTGGCCTTTCTAATGAGCCATCATTTGTTTATTAATGATAAAAAATAAAGGGTTTTATTGCTCACAAGAAATTAGGTGTACCAATGGGCACTTTAAGGGTACATTCATCGCTTTAACAGGTCAAAAGTTTGATTCAGAATTCAACACTTGAATAAAATCTTAATGCAATCTTGTAGAGCACTTCAATAGCTAGAAGACCTATTTTACAGAATACTTTTTGAAAATATGGGTATTGAGATATGGTCTTTTGAAAAAAAAATAATTTCTTGAAAAATGACTAAAATCTAAGTTTTTCAAATTTTTTTCGGATTTTGGTAATTTTTTTCAAGAAATTGTTTTTCTCAAAAGACCATATCTCAACACCCATATTTTCAAAAAAATTTCTGTAAAATAGATCTTGTAGCTCCTGAAGTGCTCTACAAGATAGCATTAAGATGTTATTGAAGTGTTAAATTCTGAATCAAACTTTTGACCTGTTAAAGCGATGAATGTACCCCCCTAAAGTGCCCATTGGTACACCTAATTTCTTATGAGCATTTCTTATGAATAATACCCTTTTTATGATTAATAAACAAATGATAGTTCATTAGAAAGGCCAATAAGAGGGCTACCAAGTAGTATATAATGTTTCCAAAAATAATTATGTTAAATGAAACCCCATTAAAAAAAAACGACATTATTTATGGTTCAACCCAATAGATATGTATACGTTTGTGCCACTTTAGACATTTGTTTGTTTCGGGAGTTTTTCATAATTTTCCAAAAAAATGCCCAAAAAAGTTGGTTTCCCTTTAGTATAAGATAGGAAGTGTTTTGGTTACATATTGCTGTTGTTCAATCATTCCCTTCTTTCAATTTTATACAATGAGATAAATATACATGTCAGACAAATAAGATATCACAAATGTGTACAGGCAATGATATTCTTTCGACAGATTTTTCTAACTTACACTGGGCTGGCCATCAGTTATTTACATAGTTTTTACAAACCCAAAATCTGAAAATTGACAGCCCGACAACATTCGCCACTGCGAAATGTAGCATAGAGGCGCTGGATGGCAAACTCTCTTGGTCGTTCGAATGGGTTAAAGCATGGGAAACAATGTTTCTTTCTGCTTCTAATACTATCGTTTCATTCCTTATTTGATCAAACCCATTCCGTAAAAACCCATCAGAAAGAACTGATCTTTGAATGGTTAAAGACTTCAACAATGAAGTTGGCTGCAGACTATTCTTCTTTTTTGAAAAGTTCATAGCGATGGCCGGCAGTTGTGCTTCTTCATTCAATTCAGACGGCGAAGAAGATAACTTGGACTCAGGTTGCTCAGACGATGTGACACTTTGCTCCATGTCTTCTCTTCCTCCAATCACCTGTTGTAAACTGAAAAGTGGTATTTTAGATTGCCTGACAGTGTTTCAGTGCGTTATTACTCATTACTCAAAACAGGGTGTTTACAAAAATATTTTGTTCGAAAAAATGTCAGTTTTTATTTTCTTAGCTTCTTATTTTTGTAGCTTCTGTATGCCACCCCCTTTTCCCTTCGCTTTGAGAATCTGTATTTCAGAGAAGATCAATGTTTTGTGATGTTGTTTATTGATTTTTCTTAACTCTTTTAAGCTTTACCTAAAAACACGTTTGTTATAGAACCGCTTTTAGATTTTGGTTGACCACCCAAAAATCTTGGTACTACAGTTAAACTCCGTTATAGTGCGACCCCTGGGAACCGACCACAATTCCCACTATAACGAGACTCGCACTGTATCGGGACTCGAACTATCGAAACTTTCAAAGACTTTTGACCCAGTCAATCGAACTCAAGGTCGCACTTTATCGAGTTTCGCACTATGTGGGGGTCGCACTATAACGGAGTTTGATTGTAGTTCGGTCTACACCCAACCCCCAACTCCCCACCCCCATCCACAAAATTTTAAAAAGTGACCCAAAAACACGCCCTGAGCTACTTTTTTAAACTTAACACGATACAAGAAACATTTTTAAACATCTAATCAAAAAATTTGAACTTTTTAAAAAAGTTTTTGACTTAATCTCATCAAAGATAGATGGTCTTTTTAGGGTACTTCAGGGCAGGGGTAGACACGGGCCGGCCCGGATCGGGCTTTTGACGGCCGGGTCTGGCCCGGTCCGTACCCCCAGCGTGCCGGGCTCAAAAATGTCCGGGCCGGCTTGGGCCCAAAGCCCGATAATAATTGACTGTATTACGAGAGTTGACTGTATTTTTGACTGAGAATTGACTGTATGTAGGTGGTTCAACACATTCGCCAAATGATGCAGGATGATCAGGAGTATCCTTTCAACACACCCGATGTGATGATTTCGCCACCACTCACATCTAGTGATGTACTATTCTTTCCTGATGATGATTTTACTCCAGATGATGAGGTGGATCGCTACATCCAAAAAAAGATCACTCATGTTCCGAAAAACCTCGCAGAATTCTGGCGAAGCATTTCTAAAGAGTTTCCAAATCTGGTGATTCTGGCAAAAGAATTCTATCAATTCCTGCGTCTTCATTTGAGAATGAGAGGTGGTTCAGCAAGTTGCGCCTGCTGGTGGGGGAGAGCCGAGAGAGCCTGTCTGCGCAAGCAATTTCATCGATCTGCATGGGCCAATCACTGTTGAAGAAGAAAATTGCTTTTGATTGATCTTGGTTCTGAATGTAGTTATTAATAAAGAGTCTTTGTTTCCATAACTTGTAATTGTCTCAATTTTGTAAGAATTCCGGAGACAATTACTGAAAGTTTAATCAAAAATTTTAAGCCAGGCTTTGGGTTTAAGCCCGGGCCGTAGTCCAAACTGAGCAGGTCGGGCCGCATTTAGACGGGCCGGGACGTGAATTTTCGGGCGCGTGTCCACCTCTGCTTTAGGGATATTTTTCGGTTATTTATTATATTTTAGGGTTAGGAAAGAGTAGGCCAGCGACGAACTCAAAAATGTTTTCTTTACTGAAAAGCAATGAAAACACGTTTGAGTCTGTCCTAACATACGCTGGTCTACCCCTACCTAAGCTAAATATGGTGAATATCCAAAAAATTACCCTAAAATAACTTTAAAAGGCCGTCTACTTTTGATAACTTAAAGTCAATTGTTTTCATATGTTTCTTGCATCGTGTTAGGCATAAAAATTAGCTCAAGACGTGTTCTTGGGTCACTTTTCAGAAATTTTTGGGTGGGAGGAGGTGAGCCGAACTAGTACCAAAATCTCGAAATCAACCTCAACATTTTCCCAACGTTAATTGGTATTTTTTTGTAAATACCCCAGAATTACAGTATGGCCCAAGAAATTCGGCCGATTTCAAATGGCCATAACTTTTGGTAGACGTCGAATTTCGAGAAACGGTTTTTTGCAATCGTCGTAGAAAAAATATACATTTTGTTTGGTATATGATGTCAAAAACACGATTTTCGCTTGGTACCCCCTGTGGTTTGGGTCCTGGTCTGTGGATGCCCTCTGGATGGGTAAGGCCCAAACCACAGGGGGTAAACAAAATGTATATTTTTTCTAAGACGATTGCAAAAAACCGTTTCTCGAAATTTGTTGGGCCATACTGTAATTCTGGGGTATTTACAAAAAAATACCAATTAACGTTTTTCAAACAAAAAATTTTCTAGACAGCTCCAACATTCATCCTTTTTGAAAACATGATAGAAGTGCTGGAGAAAAAATCGTGATTAAATAATATTGAGACTGCTTGGTTAACCCTGTGATTTTGGCTAAAGAAGAAGTTAATCAGATGCAAAAAAGGTTCCTTATTAATTGAAGAAAAAAGTTTAGAGTCTAGCCAATAGTTCCACTAGAATTATCTAAAATACAACCTACCTCAGTGGTTTTATTAGAAGACCATTTTCCTTATGTCCAGCCTTTGGTTTAGTCTGACCTTTCATGGATGTTGGGGCAATCACATCTGCATTATCTATTTGTTGTTCCTGTATAGTTACGGAGTTTTCCAGCTGTATTATTGACTCAGTCAAATCACTTAAATCATCTTGTTGTTCGCTAGAAGTGGAGGATTTAAAAATCTGTCTAGGATGGTCGGTTGGAGTCACCAAGGGTACATTCTGCCGACAATTTGGACAATCGCAGTGGCGCATGGTGTCAAAGTGACACTCCCTTAGCACCATAGCATCGTGCAACTCGTCCATGGAAATGTTGAAGGCAGAGTGAGACAGACACCGCACTACCCTTCGGATGTGGTCTGAATGGCGGGGCAACTCGTTGACTGAAAAATGGTAGTTGTTGGGAGGAACAGAATTTTTTTTAATATTTACTTGTGAGACAGTAGATTAGGGAGTTAGGGTCTTGGTCCACACAACTCATAGGATCAGCATCACAGTCCGGGGAAAGGCCTCGTACATCCATGCAATATGAACATTTCTGTAAGTCTTATATAGTATTTGGCATGTGTGGATGGGCGGGTAACGCTTTTTTGGGCCGGAATGCCTCATATGGGACCTCTTCAAAATCAACTTTTGACCACTTTTTTGAACTTATTAGGTCGTAAGTAGTCTAAAAAACATGTTATTTTCACGCGGACTATTATTCTAGAAAAATTATTTTTTTTGCCATAAAATGACCAAAAATGATCATAAATATAGTTACACATCCACCAATTCACATGGCTGCTGTATGTAAAAAGGGGGAATGAGTGTGTTAAACCTCAGCATATTGCTCGGAATAGTCTCTAAGGTGCTTGGGGGAGCGCATCTCCAAGTCCAAGCCCCAGCGCCCACGCAGGGCGAAAAAATAATTTTTCTTAAATAATAGTCCGCGTGAAAATAACATGTTTTTAGACTAATTACGACCTGATAAGTTCAAAAAAGTGGTCAAAAGTCGATATGTAAAACCACGAGAAAGGCGCCAATAGGCACATATGCCCCTTGTATAAGATACCGTATTTATTTTAATAGAGCACCCGTCTCTATTAGAAAGAGAGACCGCTCAAAGATGGGTTGAAAATAAAGAGACGATCTATTAAAATAAATATCGGGTATTAACATAAGTTCCAGGAAGCTCGTATGACTGCTTTTTGGTGCAATTTTCAAAATCTAAGGTGGGGGTCGCATCTCCAAGTCCAAGCTCCATCGAGTTTCAGGAGGTGTAAATTTCAAAAAGTGGCATTATTTAAAACATCTTTCTTGTTAAAAAAAATTACTTCTGTGTCAAAGGAAGCTTTAAGACCTATTTATGACTAATAATATTTTGTACCACCGTATTTAGCTGATTAATTAATAAATTAAATCGTAGTACTCCCGATAACCAAAAAGAATCATATTTTGTCTATAAATTGATGTTTCCCGCCATCAGAATGAAGAAAATCGCAATAAAAAAAATTTGCATTTTTTTTCCTTGGTCCCCTGTGGTCATTCACCCAACAAAATTAAATTTATCAGAAACAGCAAATCCGGAATTCTGACACGGATCCGTGATCAGCGTACTCGATTTGCTTAAAAACTACTTAAAATTTTAAATTGACTGTCATATTTTAAATTCCGTTCAAGACAATAAACATTCCAAGAAGGCAATACGTTGTAATTAAATGTTTATTGTCTTGAACGGAATTCAAAATATGACAGTCAATTTAAAATTTTAAGAGTAGTTTTGTAGGGTCTTGGTCTTTTGGCCACTTTTTCCACAAATGGAAAAAAGGGCCAAAGCACCTACGCCGTTTTGTAAGCAAATTGAGTACGCTGATCACGGATCCGGGATCAGAATTCCGGACTTGCTGTTTCTAATAAATTTAATTTTATAGGGTGAAAAATGACCACAGGGTGGGGGCAAGGCAAAAAAATGCAAAAATTTTTTTTTGCGATTTTCTTCATTCATATGGCGGGAAACATCAATTTATAAACAAAATGTCATAAATATCATATTGTGAAAATTGCACCAAAAAGCAGTCATACGAGCGTTCCTGGAACTTAGGTTAATACCCAATACATTAATCGAGTTTCAGGAGGTGTAAATTTCAAAAAGTGGCATTATTCAAGAAAAAAGTCGACTTTAAAACATCTTTCTTGTTAAAAACTTACTTCTGTGTCAAAGGAAGCTTTAAGACCGACAGCAATGGCTAGTAAGCAAAGACTTGTGCAATCCACAACCATGTAAGAAAAAAATAAAATATAGTCGGTACAATTAAATAAAACGGCAGTGGGACAATAAATGCAAATCCAAGTACTACAAACCAATCTGTAATTTTTTTTAATTAGAAAGTTATAATTTTGCTACAGTAATCTGACCTAATGCGATTAATCTGACCTAATGCGATTAATCTGACCTAATGCGATTTTTAAATCAACCAATTTGCACTCTGGTACTTTTCTGCTATCCGGGCAACATTTTTATAGGCAAATTATCAGCTCATTTTCTAATTTTATTTAATACCAAGTGGTAAAATATTAACACAAATATCATTCAATTGTAATTTTTGGTGGATATGCAAGTGACATGTCAAAGCATTGAATGAAAAAGATTCTTGGAAAAGTTAGAAAATAAGCTGATTTTTGCTTGTGATAAAGTCCCCCGGATAACAGAAAAGTACTCTTTTTTAAGGGGAGGTGAAAGAGATGAAAATATTGACCCAAGTTTTGCACTTTTTAAATGATAATATTTTTTTTGGCCATAGATTTGATTCTCGACACGAAATCAGCAATTTTTTAATAAAATTTGGTCATTTTCGTGTGAAATTCAGGATTGGGAAAAGACCAGATGGCTTAGAACCCACTCCAGAGTGGCCAGAAGCCTCTGAAAGTTGGTTTTCGGGGGTTCACTGAAGGGAGGTAAACCTTTTGCGAAACTTCGATTGCGCGCATCAGATTTGCCGTTTGATCGACTCCATGTTTAGGGTGGTTTGGAGTGCTTCACAGTGGATTAGTGTGAGATTCTAAGCGATTGAGTCGATCAAACGGCAAATCTGATGCGCGCAATCGAAGTTTCGCAAAAGGTTTACACCCCCCTTCAGTGAACCCCGGAAAACCAACTTTCAGAGGCTTCTGGCCACTCTGGAGTGGGCTCTAAGCCATCTGGTCTTTTCCCAATCCTGAATTTCACACAAAAATGACCAAATTTTATTAAAAAAATTGCTGATTTCGTGTCGGAATCAAATCTATGGCCAAAAAGAAATACCACCCCTTTTTAAATGTGGCTGTGAAGCCATATTTTGTCGACAACTTAGTGTTGCGATGACCAACAAAATTGTGTGTTGGATAAGGAACATTTATATCAGAATTTATAAATTTCTTCAAAAAATGCCCTAAAAATACAAGTGTAATACAAAGCGAATAAAGCTTTTCTCGATGGTTTTTTTCCTTTTTCAATTTTGTTTTAGGTCATTTGTGGAATAACTTTTAATTCTGCTCAAGTTGGTCTGCCACCGAGTTGTCGACAAAATATGGCTTTAAAGCCACATTTAAAAAACGCTAAACTTGGATTAATCTTTTTATGTCCAGACTATCTCATTAACAGCTTTCAGCCCCTCTTTGATGTTTTTTCTCCACTTTTTACCGTATTTTTCTAATTAACGCCCCTTGATTTAAAATAGTGTTTTAGCATTGTTTTTTCGACCCATTTTTGAATACTGCTATTGCACAAGTTACCACCAATTTATTAGCTCATATCACTGGGTACAAAATGAGTGGCGACGGGCAGGAGTAGTGTGGGTCAAATCACTTGGGACAATTCAATTAGGGACAAGATCATTTGCAATATTCGGCAAATATTTACCGAATATTGCAATTTTATTTTGGCCCAAATTGAATTGTCGCAGAGTGAATTGTCCCAAAGTGCCTGCCCGTGGAGACTTGCCTGAGAGCAGTATTCAAAAAGGTGGTCAAAACGCAATGCCAAGAGCACGATTTTGAATTAGGGGGCGACAATTAAAAGAAACATGGCAGTTTAGTTATTATTTTGTTAGAAACCGAAACCCAATTGTGGTATAAAATTTGTAAAAATATACATGTATAAATATTTGCAAAAAAAGAATCTCTATATAGTATTTGGCATGTGTCCGTCCTACTTTTTAATGGACATTTTGACCACATTCAGGCCATTTTTGCTTATTTTTCCGATTATTTTCGGCAATGTCTCGACGGAACCCCAAACTTCAGACAATTCAGCGTCTTTTTATGCCGAGACCCAGGAAAATGTCTTCGAAAAAGAAAACCTTTTGTGGTCCCTCAAAATTAGAGTTGGAGGATTTTGGGGTAGGCCTGGAGGATGGTTTTTCTGCTTCCAACGATGGCCATTTTAGCGATGTCTCGAAAAGAACGTAGACGTAGATAGACGCGTAGTTTTTCACGATGAATGCACTATCGAAATTTCGAAATACTATAGAGGCGCCGATAGGCGCCTGTGGTCCCTTGTTTTCAAATATTTAACAAAGTAAATAATTAATTTGACGATGTAATCGTGTATCAGCATTCGAAAAACAGCCAAATATAAAATTTTCCTTATAAAGTCGAAAAAAATTGAATTCACAAACAAGTTTTTTTTCCTACACAACACTGGTCAGCCGAGCAACAAGCTGCCTAAAATATATGGTGAAAGGAACACCTATGAAAAAGACGCAGCTGTCTCATTGCTAGCACTATTGGGGGTTTTTTAGCCACCATCCCTAATCGGTGGTGACTAAACGGTCATTTTTAATGGGTGTTGACATAGACACATAGGGCCGACGGGAACAAATAAATTAAGTGGAATTAATCACCAACACCACTTATTTATCTGCCTTTGATTGAGTCAACTAATCTTGGCTGCTTCCAGTCCAATTCCACCCGAATTTATGGCCTATTAAAAGACTGGAGTTTTTTTGGCGTAGAATTTTTAATTGCTTGTTTCACCGTCTAGAGTAATTAAATCTCAGAAATATATCAAAATTTGGAAGGATAGCAACTTTTTCCCTCCTGTATTTTTTGTTAAATAAATTTACTGCTTGTTTAATGTTGCATTTTCGGTATTTACGACAGGAATTCTCTTTATCTGTTTTTATTAAAAGAGCGTTCCAGAAATTTCAAGGCAGCTACTGTATTTTCGAGCACTTGACCTTGACCCCCTTCACTCAATTCAGCTTGGGGGACCAAGGCAAAAATTTTACATTTGTCAATACCAATAACTTTTGCACAAAAGTGTAAAATAAGTTGTTTTTCAGTTTTTTCAATCATTTTTACGCAAAATAATTATTGGTATTTAAAAGTGTAAAAAAATTGCCTTGGTCCCCAAGCTGAATTGAGTCAAGGGGGTATAGGTTAATTTAGCCGCCTGAAAATTATTTCTCGCACTTTTTTAAACTTCTTCCGCCAACGAGACTTGAAAAATAGAAAAAATTAAATTAAGGCAAGTACCGGCAATAGAACAAGCTGGAATATACCGTAAGTACTCTATCAAAGGGACAATCTATAATGAACGCACACACAATCATTTTTCGACTGTGATTCCAGAGTTAAGGCCATTTTTACTTGAAAATTTCCAATTTTTCAACAAAGCAACAGAGTAGCGCTAAAAAAGTCTCATGTAGCTGCAAATGAAATAAATGCTGAATAAAGGGATGTTGAGTAATTGACTGAAGCCTGGAAACTACAGGGTGACCCAACATAAGGGCATGAATTCATTTGCGCCACAACTTTTTTAATTTGTACTTTGGTACTTTGACGAGATCTTTTTTTATTTGAAATTTGAATAGATGAGAAACCGAATGACACCGAACATGAAGAGAAGTTTTTATTTGGACACGCCCAAAATTTTAACGGACAAAAATAACGATGATTTCACTCATATTCCTGTTCTGCACTTTTCCCATTCACTTCTAGACAGCATTTGAGACGAGTTTCGTAGCCTGCAATAGCTTTATTGACCATCTGTTCCGAGAGGGCACATTCAATTCTGTTCTGTGCACTGTCTAAAAGCAGAGCAAAGCCCAATGAATAATGACGAAAGATCAAACCTTGATATTTGGCCTCTTTTTTCTTTCGACACTTCCTTGAACCGTGAATTTGTTGTACCAGTCGAGAATCCTGTTGCGGTCTGGCACTTTAGCATGAAGCCCGAGTTCTTTTCGATAACGAATGCTAAATGCTGACACGCTTATACCCTGTTCGATAAACCATTCGACACAATTTGCCTTCTCCAAAGTATTGTTGACCATGGCTAAAAGATAAAAAATTAACTTTTCTTACATACATGCTTTTAACAGTGATAACAAACACAAAAATTAATAAGTTTTGTGTCATTCGATTTCTCATCTATTCAGCTTTCAAATAAAAAAAGATCTCGTTTAAAGTACCGCAAATTAAAAAAGTTATGGGGAAATGAATTCATGCGTTCATGTTGGGCCACCCTGTATAACGCCCTTCGGTATAAGGCAAAGGCGTCATAGATCGAGGTATGATTTTGAGAAAACTGCTGTGGCATCGTTTTCATATTTTCGATCATATAATATTCATGTTTTTGACGGTTAATTCATTTCAGCCATATTATGTCACTTTTGAGAAAATTATAGAGTGAACACGGTATTTTAACATCAAATTTAACATAAGTTCGTGGCGGATTTTTAGATCCTTATCTTTTATCAATTTTGTGATCATATCTCTTATCTATTAATACCATTTTATAGACCTGAATCTCCTCTTTTAAATGGCATATCATTTGTTTAAAAAAGAATAACAAAGATGGCTGAACTACGCACGGGAACTGTGAGACTCTATCAGCAAGGTTACAAAGTGATGGAAATTGCTCGAATGATGAATTGTGCCCATCAAACTGTCTCAGCGCCCATCAAGCGGTTCGAAGAAACGGGCAGCAAGGAAGACAGACCAAGAAGTGAGCCTCTAGTGACTGCATCAACAGACGAGAACATTCAGCTGATTGCTAACAGAATTTTCTATTGCAACGACCATGAGAAAGGCCACTGCCAGTCCGACTCCACCAGAAAATTGGCCACTGATCTTGAAATTTCGCATAAGTCAGTTCAACGAATGATCCATGGCATCTTTGAAATGAAGGATAGGAAAACAGCTGAAGGTCCTTTACTAAAAGACAGTGCCAAGGAAAAGCGTTTTGTTCGGTCGAGGAAATTGGTTGGATACTATGCGACTATTCGCAACATCCTCTGATGAGAAATGGTTCGACATCGAGCTAGCTCAAAATTCCCAGAATGTCAGGTTTTTTGGTAGATTTTAATCATTACAATTATCCAACTTGCAGAATATGGAGCGCTAATCCACTTGCTCCTGAGCTCAAATTCATTGAACGCACTTAAAAGCCGCAGCAAGTGATGGTGTGATGGCAAAATGTCTCCGTTTATGTATTGATGCCAATGGCGGTCATTTTGTTGAGTGAAATAAAATTGTGATATGTCATTCGAAAGAGGAAGAACAGGGCTTTTGTCTAATATTAACTTTTTAACATATGATAGTAAATTTTGTGAAATATAACGATCTGAAAATCCGCCACGAGCTTACCGTAAATACGCTAATAAACGGGCCCCCTTACAGTCAACTATTTTGAAATTTGTTTTGCTTTTTTAACCCCAACATTGTTTATTTTTGAAATAGTACGACCACTCATTTTGTAGAGTTCGGAAAAATCTACAAAATGAGTTATCGTGCGTTTTAAAAAATAAATAGTATTGGGGTTAAAAAAACAAAACAAATTTTAAAATGGTTAACTGTAGGGGGCCCGTTTATTAGAGTATTTACGGTATGTTACACCCGTTAACATGAACACACTTAAAAAAACAGATAATAAAACATCAAAAACTTGTTTCCGAATCCACTGCTTTAATAGCCGTAGCTTCCAACTAAAACATTCATAGATTTTTTGACTAACTACTTTGATATTTATAGAACAAGCGAAAATAAAAATGCCGATAAAAAATTAAAAATATTCAAAAGGAAAGTGTTAGCATATGTTTTTGGAAGTTAGGGAAGCGTTTAAAAAAGACCGAAAAAGAGACAAATACCCTCCAGATTCAGGCAAGTAAAAGTACATGTTAAAAATATAGGCCCAGAGGGACTCGTTCCACCCCCAAATCCAATCCATTCTAGCTCCATTGACTCCGAGCAGTAGTAGTGAAAGTGGACAAAGCGGAAAGCACAAACACAAAAAAATAAATAACAGCTTTTAAACAGAGACTCGTAGACTTGTTATAATTGCTCAAGTTCAAAAATTATTGCTTTTAGTTTGTTTTGCAAACAAAATGGCTGATTTTGTTCAAAAGTCAATTTTTGCTGAACCTTGGGTACGCTCAGTTTCGTCAAATTTTAATTACAAATCTTCAGGGTTTCAAATTTTTCTATATACATAGTGGCGGGTATTTTTACTGAAAATGGTATTTTTTGAACCTTAGTCAATTTTATAAATCTTTTTACCCTCTTATTATTTTTGCACTAAACGATAATATCGTGAATCCACCCGACGAACAACCCTGAAAAAGATAGAATTTGAACATGTGTTTGTTAACCAGGGCCTACCGCATAAAGAAACTCTGGTGTGAATTTTTTTATGCATCTAGAGTCACTTTCGAGTGATTTGTGTCTAAGGTATGTGGGTGTGTCTCGAATCTCGACCCCAGCCCACTGCGCCCCCGAAAGGGAACTTTATTGGACACCCTCTATATGGCTGAGCCTGCAAAATTTGCGAAAAAAAAATTCTGAAAAACTTGGAAGAAAACCCAGGATTTTCGGATATTTTTCAGAACTTTGTTTTTTCGCAAATTTTGCAGGCATAGTCGTATAAGACCTTATACTTAAAACGTAGCACTGCTTTTCTCGTCAATTTGAATATTAACTTGCATATAACCACTAGAGCACCGATAAAACGTAATTTCTGAAATAGTTCCGAAAGTGGGCTGTGGCCCTTCAGGGGCGCAGGGGGCTTGGTGGGTTAGAGATGCACGCACTCACTTACCTTAGACATAATTCCGAGCAAGACTCTTGATTAAAAATGCATTTAGAGCCTCTTTTTGCCCAGCTCCAGTGATCAAAACGCGGTAGAATACCCTTATACAAGGGAACACAGACGCCTATCGGCGCCTCTATAGTATTTCGAAATTTCAATGAGGGGCTATGACTTCATTCATAAAAATAGGTATATCCCCTATTAGAACTCATTTTTTCGCCTGTTCTTTTTTTAAAACGAAAGCTGACCTTCTGGGGAACACGATGGTATTAGCGACAAAAGTGATTCCGCTATCTACGACCCGTTCTGGCCTTCGAAGTAAAAAGCGTTACCCACCCACCCACACATGCCAAATACTATATAAGATAAAGTGGTTTACTTTGGTCCCCCAAGGCAAAAAGTCAAATATTTATTCAAAAAATCAGCTTTTTATGTGGAAAATTTTCACAAAACAACTTTTTTGTTAGAGTTGGATCCGGTCGGTTTTCCGCGTCCTGAACCACTGAGGGGGCTATCTTCAGCTTGTTCAGACTAGCCTCTGAACAAGTAGATTGGTCGGTATGTATCATATGAGTGGTTGACTGATCCTTTGTCGCCGGCAACAGAGAAAGACATTTGAGACATTGGCGCTTCATTTCACCCCCGATTGTTACAACACGAAAAAATTTCCAGATATTGGCACGCATTCTCTAAAATGAATCCGATTTTTAAAATTGCTTGAATAGATATAAGCAGTATTAGCAAAAGCATAAAAGAGGTGAAAGTAAAAATAAATTATGATATTTGCAGCGAAAAATAAAATAACAATAAACCGAAAAAACCTGTGTTTTTAGTAGCAGTTTTCCGGTTTACCCGGTTTCCATGATTCTGGTTTTCGGTTTTCTGGCCGAAAACCCCGGTTTTGGTTTAACCGACCGAATCCAACCCTAGTTTTAAAATCACTCAGCAGATTTTAAACACTATTCTCAAATGGGTAAAAACCCCGGCCCCAAATCCAACGAGTACCCAAAACACAAAGGGTCAACAAAGCACCCATCAGCACTGGTAGAGAATCGGTTCCCATTTTTGCCTTGGTGCAAAATCAGCAGGGGACCAAGTCAAAAATGGGAACCGATTGTTTAGTGCACACCCATCTAAGTAGCATGTCGAGTTCTTAATGCAAAAGTACAAATGTGTTTGCCCTTGAGAGCATCTAATAAACATATTAAAGCACAAACTGTTAGTGCAAAATGCGAGAAATCCATAAAATTTAACTTTGCATCCTTTTATTTCTCCCATTTTAGAGGATAAGATTTATGTAGCAAAACGTGCAATAAGTGCTTTTCAAAATTATTTTCTTTTACAGAAAAGACAGAATTTGGTGTCAAGTTGATTCTTATGCAATTCTCATCCTATAAATATATTAAAAAATAATAATATTCTTTCACCATAGACGTCATAGCTAAAAAGTCTTTTTTATAAAATAAATGCATAATCGGCTAAGTAGTAGTCCCCCGCAGGGAAAAAAGCCGGTTTGAGATTATTTTTAATTTTATAATTTTTGTAATAGAAGTACTTGCCTGAGACGAAGAAGGCAATCATCGATGCGGCCGCGAAAATAACAACAAGATGACATTGGCGAAGTAGTTCAAGATTCCCAGGCCCACAGTGATCATCATTCTGATTGAAAAGGAAGCAATCTTGAAGGCCATCGGAAAGGGCGGCAGTGCAAAGCGCGCTCGTCTGAAGTGTGGAATGTCTTCGAATATGGAGGAAGCGCTTGTTCTATGGATCAAGCAAGAGAGAAGCCAGAACATTCCGGTCAGCGACAACATCGTGAAGATAAGCTTATCTTTTCCCTACTCTTCCAAATTGGATCTTTTTTCAGGAAAAGGCTCTGGAAATCGCAGCTTTGCTTAACATGGACAAGTTGGAAGCAAACAAAGGCTGTCTCACAAATTTCAAGCAGCGGGGTGGGATCCTCTTCAAGGAGATGCAAGGAGAAGCCGGTGCAATAAATGTGGAATCGCTTCAAGAGTTGCAACGACAAGTTCTTCGAGCAGAATTGGCCAAGTTCAAGACGGATGACATCTTCAACGTGGATGAGACAAGTCTCTTTGCAGATCTGATGCATTGATGTAAAGGATGCGTTTTCAAACAGGTTTTCATGCCTCACATCTGATTTTCAGGAGAGAAATGCACTGGCGGCGAGAAAAGCGCTCATTCTTGAAGAAATTGTGGCAGAAGTCAAAAATTGAAATCTTTAATTTAAACACTACAAAAAATTTCATTTACAATTGTTAGATGTTGTCTTCTCCGAATCTGTGCCCAAATGCATAAAACAATAGGTGGACATATTTTTTAAGCCACGTATCCAATTAGTGAATGTATGTGTCTCACACATCTAAGGCCCCTTTGGCGGCGTAGGGGGCTTGGGGGTTAGAGATGCGCGTACTCCCTTACCATAGACATAATTCCGAGCAAGACTCTTGATCATAGATACATTAAAGACTTTTTTGCCCAGCTCCAGTGATCAAAACGGGGTAGAATGCCCTTATTTAAGGTGGTTTACTTTGGTCCCTCAAGGCAAAAAGTCAAATTTTTATAGGAAAAGCTCAAAAAAAGTGGTGAAAACACACTTTTGGGAGGACTCGGTACAAGGAACTCCTGCCGGGAAATATTGTTTTGCTTGACTAATAATCATTAAAAATTTTATCATAATCATTGGTGCGGGGAATGGAAATAAAAAACCACACTCCTCTACCTGTAAACGTTAGCTATTGAAGACTAGGGGCTGTATTAATATACGGTAGGATAATATATGGAAGTTAGGTCATATGTTTCGCATGTTCTCCTTAAAAAACTGTTGTCCCCCTGTTGTTTGTATTTTTTGAAAAAGTGATCCCCCTGTTGTTTTTAAATTCTTGCACTTTAATTTTCAACAAAATTAAGACACCACACAACATTCAAACACCGTGCAAATATACATCAGATAATATGCTCAAACACATGCATTTTCATGGCATTCGTGTTCATTCGGAAAATAGCTTCAGAGATGTATCCTTGCAAATGATCCTCTGATGTGCCTCGATAACTTGTGTTTCAGATTAAGTTTTCTCTTGCTGAAAACACACAAGATTAAGCAAGCGTTATTTGTGATCCATCTGCAAATGGATCACAAATAAGATCAGTGGAGTAAAACCAAAAAAATAGAAAAAAATTACAAAAAAACGACAGGGGTGACCAAGGCAAATTTTTCAAAAAATTGCAAAAAAAACAACAGGGGGACCAAGGCAGTTTTTTTTCGGGAGGGATGCGAACACATATAGTGCCGTAAGTTATATATGGCGTCGTTTACCTTTCTCGCTTGGCCTAATCTACACTAGAAACTATATATAGAAACTAAACCGAAGTTTTCGGTTCGGCCGGCCGACAACCCTAATTACATTAATATCCGACAAAAGTTTGCAAAAACTGGCACAGAGTTGTGCTTAAGCGCATGCCAAATATTGATACTACTTGATACTAATAATATTTTGTTTATTGATGATAAAAGGATGTTTCCCATCATCAGAATTAGGAAAATCGCGAAAAATTTTTTTGCATTTTTTGCCTTCTTAATGGCAGGAAACATCAATTTATAAACAAAATATTATTAGTCAGAAAGATCAGATTTTAAAAATTGCACCAAAAAAACAGTCATACAAGCGTCCCTGGAACTTATGTTAATACCCTATATAGAGGTACTTTGAATCCCTTTAGTTGTCCCAAAATTTTCAGCTCATTTTACATTATATAAATCTTTTATAATTGCATTGTCAGATAGTAATGATCTAACCTATAAAGGGTAAAACGACACTTAGCTATGAGGACAGTTAGCTATGGACAGTTTTCTCAGGAATCCTAATCATAAGGCAGAATTTCAAAAAAATGCTTGTGTGCTGAGATATGACCTAAAGTGGGAGTGTCCATATGCCACCATTTTAGGCCGGAATGCAGTATCTCTACGTGTCCCTAAATTGTGTTTTAACCACTTTTTGCACTGAAACGTGTAGAAAACATGTTTTTAGGTGGCGGAACACCATTTCCGGAAAAAAATATTTTTTGAAAATTTTGACTTTGGGGGTACCAGGATACCCCTTTCAGGATATTCTACCTGGTTTTTATCACTGGGACTGTGCTAAAAGAGTCTCTTTATGCATATATTATCAAGAGTGTCGCAGAATTTCAAAAAAATGCTTGAGTGCTGAGATATGCCCTAAAGTGGGAGTGTCAATATGCCACCCTTTTCCTTTAAGTCATATCTCAGCACACAAGCATTTTTTTTAAATTTTGCCTTATGATTAGGATTTCTGTGAAAAATTTAGCTGCTAAGGGACGTCGGAAAACCTTTTTTGCTAAAATAAGAACTTTTATTAAAAAAATATGAAAATTTTCAAAAAAAATCATAGTCAAGTGCCCATAGTTAACTGTCCTCATAGCTAAGTGTCCTAGCCCCCTATACATGGACTTAGAAATGGAGAACACCCTAACCAGGCATTTTTTAAACATTTTAGAATAAAAGCAATGTAAAAGTCGAAAACACTGTAATTAAAATGCCCTCTAGCGGTCTGTAGCACCCCCCTCATAGTAAAAATTTTCTGTGTTTTTTCTAAATAGTTGTCTGACAGCAGCTCTCCAGTCTTGACGATTGCTTTGGTTTGTCTAATTACCTCGTCAAGTAGTTTGGGGTGTTGAGAATAATTCCAACAGATTCTTAATATTTTTAAGCCCTGAAACAGAGTGAATTTAAATCAATAGCTTAAATTTTACGAAAAGATTACAAAAAGTCCAAGAAAGTATTTTTGCAGAACTTTAGGAAAACTAAAAAACCATTTTTGTAAGAATGTTGATTTTTTTGCGGTGAGACGAGGAGAAGTAAAAAGTAGAGACGGAGCTGTAAATTGAGGTTTGACTGAACTAAAATAGATTCCCAGCCTCTAATAAGGAGTTTAAATTTGCGCCAAAAACATAGTTGGCTCTTTTTTGCATATAATATACTGGAAACTTCAATTTTTGCATCATTTTAGAACAGAAAATATATTGGGTTGTAACATAAGTCATGGCGGTTTTTTAGTAATGAATTTTATTCTCTAATTATCACAAACATGCGATTTACTTTACATACCAATGGAAAGCTCATTCTTTGCTCTACAAGATCTTTGTTATTGTTTTTCTGGAATGATCAATTCTTGGTAATTTTTAGGCATAAACGATGGAGTGTCAAGCGGACAAGGATTTGCATTTTCGACATCACTTGCTTTTCGCTTTCAATCGTGGTGCGAAGGCTACAGAAGCAGCTAGGGAAATTTGTGCGGTTTACGGAGAAGATACTATGCCAGAAATAACGGCTCAAAACTGGTTTCTCAAGTTCAAAAGCGGAAATTTATTGAAATATCGTATGTGTATGATAATTAGCGAATAAAATGCATTACTAAAAAACCGCCATGACTTATGTTACAACCCAATAGATATAAAAATTCAAATTTTTATAATAGAAACATTGTTTTAGATGTCCTCCCCAGCTGAAACTCTGCAAAACGATGGCAAGCCAAAAACCGCTAAACAACTCAAACAAGAAGAGGAAAAAGCAAAAAAGCTAGCTAAATTCGAAGAGAGGCAGAAAAAATTGGCTGCAGTGGCGGCTGCAAGGGACGGAGAAAGCAAAATAGAAAAGAAAATTAACAAATCCAAGTCGCAAGCTCCTGTTCTCTACGAAAGTAATACCAAACCGGGCGACAAAAAAGGTGTTTCGGGGAACACAACTGTAATCTCTAGATATTTTGTTCTATTTAAGATGTGAGTGGACCTCTGCCAACGGCCTATTCTCCAAGATATGTGGAAGCTGCTTGGTATGAGTGGTGGGAAAAAGTAATTTTTTGGATTTATGCTTTTTAAAGATTTGACACCCCCTGGAAACTGTGGCGACGAGATATTCAGGTAGGGGCTATTTCATAGATCATTATTTGATAAGGTGCTAAATTTGAAAAAAAAAATTTCACGAGGACCTATCGACCGCGTTTCTGCCCCAAAATGACCAAAGAGTATGTATTCTCTAAGCCAAAGAGGCAAAACGGGATGGCAGAAAGGGGAGCCAACTTTCTGCCAAATGATAGTCTGCGACATTGGCCCTACCGGAATATCTCGTCGCCGCAGGCCATGTTAAATGTCCATGTTCCCATGTTAAATCTAGTTTTGGGGTTTAAATCAGGGCTACGAGCTCGAAATGTGAAATGGGTTGATTAATCAGAAAAAGGTTGATTTTAGACACCAGGAGTTCTTACAAATCTCATTTTAGGGTTCTTATCCTTTATCCCGACCACGCCCTAATTTAAAAGAGTACCGGGACACTGGAAAATAGTCTAAAAGTATGGAAATTGAACAAATTTTTGTCAGTGTGGTCCTACTGCACCAAGAAACTCTGGTATGCATGCATGTTTTATGCCGCCAAAAAGGCGAATCAACTTGTTTGTGTCAAAATAAAAATAAAGTTCAACAATCAAAACTTGGGTGGGGTCGGCATAAAGGATAAGAACCCATTTTAGTCCCAAAATCTGATTTTTTTTAAATTGTCTGATTTTGAAAATTTGAGCTGGAAGCCCTGTTTCAACGGGTGGTCCGAAAGTTCGGAATAAACTTTTGAGCTGATTTTTCAAAATGAAAAGATTGCTACGAAAAATTTCGAAACGTAGGTTTTGTAGCTCTGTTCAGCCTCTTTTAAATAGTATAGAAAACTTTTTTGGAATATTTAATAACAGTCATCATCCGGGTCCAAACACATGTGAGGTCATTTTGAGAATATTTATTAGGCATTTTTATCACTTTAGGTGATAAAAAGTTAAACTGAGTATTTAGCGTTACAAAAATTTTTTAAACTACGTTGTAACGCAGTTCAAGAGCAAGCTGAAATATGGCTTTTTAGAAAAAATCGACATCCCTAAAAATGACCAAAATTAAAGCTTTTCCAACTTTTTGGATTTTCAGTCATTTTTTCTAAAAGGCCACATTTTTGATTTATGAGTTATTAGAGAAAATACGGTGTGTGACAGGAGTGCAAAAACCCGATTAAATTATAATGCATTTTTCTGTTGAGGAAGGATTCTTCCGTCCAGAATATGGTCGAGACCTAAGGTAGTTCCGATTTTTTTGGACCTTACTGACAAGTAATATCAGTAATATTTTCGATATAGTGTGCCGAACCCCAAAGGCAACTTCACAATTGTAATACCTCCTCCAAATGTGACTGGATCTTTACACGTGGGACATGCTCTGGCAACTACGGTAACACTTTTCTCCAGAATTATTGGAAAAGCCCTCTTATTTATACCGGAAATTGCAGGTGGAGGACACAGTGAGCAGATGGTTATTTGTTTTAAACCTTTTGTCTATACCTTTGTTCTATCCACTGCCGAAATTACAGGCACAGAATGAAAGGAAAAACAGTACTTTTCAATCCAGGTTTGAAACATGATCCGGAAAAAACCAACTCTACTTTTAAATTTCAGGGTGTGATCATGCAGGTAAACCTGAATTTTGGAGTATTTTCCTACACAGTCGAGTTTCAATAAGCCAGCAAGTTTGTTGTCCTGCCGGCTCCAACAGTTTATTTTTCCCTGATTTTGACGAATTTTACGAAATCGCAAGGTTTCTGAGTTGGTTGTTTCTGAAAAAAAAACTTTCCTCATAAAAACTATGAAACTTCATATAACACACCAATTTTGCGAAATTTGAATATAGTCGGGACCACCTTGACCCTCTTTTTCAAGCGCCTCAAGATCTTTCTGTCTAGAAGAGATTATTGCATATTCGCACAAAAGTCAATGGAGAAACTCGAAAACAGAGATGATAAATGGCCTATTCCGGGACGGGACGGCACAAAATTGTGAAAAAAATTGCGGGACGGGACACCAGGACGGGATGGTACTTACTTATACAGGGTGAGTCAAGATTTTCTATCACTTTTAAACGGTCATAATTTTTTGTGCTCGCACGATTTCGAAATTCTGTAAACGCAGATCGACTCAGTTTTTTATGACAATTTTGTTTGGTATATAATGTAGGGTTGCGCATTGCCAATATTGGCGCCAAGATTGACTTGAAAATTGGGCCAATCTTGGCCAAGATTAACAATCTTGGCAATTTCAGTCAAGAAATTGCCAAGATTGAATATAAAGGCAAAATATTCTTGTTTAAAAGTTTAAATTTTTCTATTTTGTCAACGATGCTTCATTGTTTCCTAGTCGCTTTCTCGTACCGTGAAACACTTTTTTGAAGGATCGGTGCAATAGCAGGACGTTTATCTGATTTATCTGGATTACCCATGGATTTTGTTTGAGGGTGCAAGGCGCACATGGTGGATTTAGCGGCCAAGGATATCTGCAAAACAACACTTATCGCTGATTGCATCAAGGAATGTGAGAAGGTTGCTAAGTTTTTCGGGTATTCTGTTTTCATCAAATTTAAAAGTTTGTCATTGCTTACTCTGCAGTTTAATTTAGGAAAAAAATGTCATCTCTAGTGCTGAAGGGGACACAAGCTACAACAATGGGTCGATCAAAGATGTTCCAACTTCCAGAGCCTACTCGATGGTCAACATATGCCAATCTCATCTACGATTTCTCGTCAAATGAAGACTGTCTAAAAAGTGCCGTGTGGAATGCCAATATCACAGGAGTGCCGTCTCTTTTACTCCAAGCCAGAAACCTTCAAAAGCTGCTGTGCAACAACGATGACTTTGGAAACGCGTCAATGCAATCGAAGCAATTCTGTCTCCTTTGGCCAAAGCAATCACATCTATTGAGGGCTCAACGGTTAATCAGAGGCATGCGTACAAGTCAATCAAGAGGGCGTTTGACGAGGCAGAAGAAGCGGTCGGGAACTTCGAGGAGTATTTGCAGCCTCAGCTTTTGCAGGTAATGAACATTAATTGCATTACTGAAATTCAATCATTATTTCTTCGTATCATTTGTGTTTCAGATTCTACATGATAGACGAGAATTTGGACGCACAGATGTAACGTATCTGATGGATTTGCTAGAGCCAAGCGATCGCGGGGCAAATTTGTCTGAGGATGAGTCGCAAGCAGCAATGGAGCTTCTGGCGAACAAGATCTTAAAGAATCCGGCCTTCATCACTAGAGAAAATGAAGTAGTTTTTCACTTTAAAAGTCATTTGGTAATTTGTTAATGAAGGCTGGTTGTAACTTAGATCATGATCGAACTGGCTCAGTGGAGAGGGCGGACAGGCAAGTTCGCCGAAGGAAAACGCAAATTTGCATGGGACGCTTTGAATGCAATGCCTCCAGTCGATGGACTTACATTCTGGACAGGATTTTACTCTGACTCTGTGCTGTCATCCGTCTACAAAGCGCTGCAAATTGTCCAAATCACTGCCGCTCCAACTGAAAGGAACTGGTCCCTTCGTGTCGCAATCCACACCAAAGTTCGTAATCGGTAGGATATTTTAAGATAGTTGTTTATCTATGATGAGTTTTTGTTTTAGCCTCGATGTGGAAATGGTCTCTAAGCTCACATTCATCAAGCACAATCTGATGTTGCAGCACAAGGATCTATTCATGAAACCAAGCTGTGAGGATGCACCGGAAGAAGAAAGAATCCAGGAAAATTCGAACGAAGATTCTGATCTTGTTGAAAGCGTGTTATCTGATGAGGATATTTTTTCTTGGTAATGATTAACTTGTTGTCTCGGTGTTACTAGTAAAACTAATTTGATGTTCAGATCGCTTATTGGTGTTCTCTTGGAGAAATTCACGAAAAATCAATATTGGCTCAATTTTGGCCAAGATTGCCAATATTGTCCCAATATTGGCGCCAAATTTGGCTCAATTTCAAAATTGGGCCAAGTTTCCCAACCCTAATATAATGTCAAAACCACGATTTTCGCTTGGTCCCCCCTGTTGTTTGGCTCCTGGTGTGTAGGTGGCCTTTGGGTGGGTAAGGCCAACAACAGGGGGAGAAAATCTGTTTTTCACATTATATACCAAACAAAATTGTCATAAAAAACTGAGTCGATCTGCGTTTATAGAATTTCGAAATCGTGCGACGACAAAAAATTATGACCGTTTAAAAGTGGTCGAAAATCTTGACTCACTCTATACTTATGCACTTGGGGCGCATTTTTCATTGATTAAAAAATAATGTTTAAACGTCTCCTAAGTATTTTTTATATGCTTAAAACGATAAAAAGACTATTTTCTAACACTTTCCCACATCAAAAGTTGTTTTTTTGCAACAAAAACGTTTTAGCCAAAATTTGACTTTTTGCCTTGGGAGACCAAGGTAAACCCCTTTATGTAAGGGCATTCTACCCCGTTTTGGTCACTGAGGCTAGGCAAAAAGACTCTCTAAATGCATTTTAATCACGAGTCTTGCTCGTGATTATGTCTAAGGTAAGTGAGTGCGCGCATCTCTAACCTACCAAGCCCCCTGCGCCGCCAAAGGGGAAAACAACCGGAAAAATCGCCTACCAGAAGATTTCTAACATTTTTTGTAGAATTCGCCGGCGAAGATCTTCTAATATTTTGAAATTTTGTCGTAAATAAAAAACACCTAAAAGTTCAAAAAAAGGTTAGAAAATGTTTGTTGACAAATTGCTGAAAAAAATTTACAAGCTGTGTGGTAACCGGCAAAATTAGAATCCATGTGATTTTGAGCACAAAACTGCCCAAAAGTCGTCAGAATCAAGGTTATAAAAGTGTCGTTGCCAGCGAAGAAACGAACTTCAGGGGGAGTTGTCAACTAAAAAGGCACGTTCACAATAAGTGTCGTCCCAAGTGTCGACCTAAGTGTAATTTTAACGTGGAAGGGCTGTCAACTTTTTTCCTCCATAGAAAATTTATTTCTGTTACTAACGCTGTAGCTAAGATGCAGGGCTTCAAATTGAGCTATTAATAAGCTGCACCTGATCAAAAATTTTGGGCTGAAAATGCTTAGGTCCGCACTCAGGTCGACACTCATGGTGGGGTCGATAACTTCTTTGAGGGCGTTTCCCTTTTCCCTTCCTATGACGACTAGGAGTACAGGGTAAGGAGGGATTGCTTCTCTACTCTTGACTGATGAGTTTGGTTTATGGGTGATAGGGTTTGGCTACCAGGTTGGTTTTTCTGGTCTATAAGAGTGAGGTGAAATAACACTCTGAGGTCATTTAGGTCGATAGTTTACAATGGTTAACGTGCCTTACCTCGGTTTTGGAACATTGCAATTTGCTGATTTGGCTATAAGTTTTATTCACTTGTAGGAATCGCAACACAAGTGGTGGTAGAAAAGAAACTGAAGCGTGAGCAAGGCCTGTCCAGACATGACCTGGGCAGAGAAAAGTTTATTGAGGAGGTGTGGAAGTGGAAGGACGAGTTAGTTTACACACTACCTTGACTTCATACTGCCAGTATAATTATATGTTGCAGGAAAGGCCACATTATCTATGAACAGCTAAAAAAGATGGGAACCAGTGTGGATTGGGACAGAAGTGTGTTCATGATGGACGCTAAAGGTATTGGACATAACTTTTTTGTAAGAAACTTTTGTCGCCATGGGTTCGAGATCTCAACAGTTCAATTTGAAAATTGTGAACTGAATATCCAATGAGACCCGGCTTCATTTATCGAGAAAAAAAACCAGTACGGGTGATTCTCCTCATTATCAGGCATAACGATAATTCCGCTGTAGATAATTCTGCTGCGAATAATTGGGTTTGACGTCTCACCTAGGCAGAAACAAAATTCTGGCCACCAAATGCCTCCACAAATTCAACATTCACTTAAAATTTGAAAAATTGAACTTTTTTCAAAAATTTGTTGCCTTGAAGGGAATTTGGAACTTGAAAGTAAGTTTGAAATTTAAGGAAGCTCCATAAGCAAATCGACCATGCTAGTGTCAGAAATTCTGACTCAGAATTTCGCTTTCGCCTAGAACCTCGAAACAAATTATGCGCCGTTCAATTATCTCGCGCAGAATTCTCGCCAATCTTACTATCCGCTTGCATACCGTAACAATACGGCTACCAGACATTTTCTACTATTAGTAGAATTTGTAACGCGACATTTCCTACTATTTTCAATAAAATTCGGGCGAAAACAACCGAATTTCATTGAAAATAGTAGAAAATGTCGCGCGACAAATTCTACTTATACAGTCGACTCTCGATACAACCAACCCCCAAAAAGTTCGTTCCCGCCTAGGGTCTGACACTTTTTTTAGCCCGATATTTGAAGTCTTTGGCCAGTTGTCTTTGGCTGGTCTAGTCCAAAACATCGCAAGGATTGCGATTTTACCAATCGATTCTGAAATCGCAATAGTTTTTCCGAAAAGACCCGTGCCTCTCCATATAACGAACACCTTTTTTGAAAATGTGTGTTCGTTGTATCGAGAGGCACGGGTCTTTTCGGCAAAACTATTGCGATTTCAGAATCGATTGGTAAAATCGGAATCCTTGCGATGTTTTGGACTAGACTAGCCAAAGACAACTGGCCAAAGACTTCAAAAATCGGGCTAAAAAATGTGTCAGACCCTAGGCGGGAACGAGTCGACTGTAGCTCATTTGATTTAGTTGTGCGTGCTGTGATCGAAGCATTTGTGAGAATGCATGAAAAAGGTGTCATTTACAGAAGCACTAGGCTTGTAAGTTGTTTATGATACTCTTTGTATGTTAGATTTATTGCATTTATTCAGGTGAATTGGTCTTGTGTTTTACGGTCAGCAATCAGTGATATTGAGGTCAATTTCTATTTTATTGCATTCTTTTGAAACGAATCTAAAACTACTTTTGATTTTCAGGTGGACAAAAAGAGCTTAGCGGAAGCACTTTGATTAAAGTACCTGGTTATGAAGACAAAGTGCAATTTGGTTTGTTGACTTTGATTATTAATTTCACTATCCGATCGCACGCTTTTTGAGATTATGGTCGACTCACGATATAGCGAACCAGTATTTTCTAAAAGAGTGTGTGGTAAATGGAAATGCAAAGCTGTTGCTGTTCACAAAACTGACCGGCAAAATTAAAATCCGTGCGATTTTATAGACTAGACTTGTCAAAAAAAAGCTGGCAAAAGATTTTAAAAATAGACATTCTCTAATAATATACCAGATTTTATTGCCTTGTTTTTTCAAAATTTTTGTTTTAGGTTCCTTTTTTTTTGGAAAAAAAGAGAAAATTCTGACCGAGTTTACTTTTTGCAGCACTATAAATTCAAAGTAAGATCCAAGATATGTCCGCTTTTCAATCCATCTTCAAATGAGCCCGAAACTGAAAATTTGGTAAAAATGAGTCAAAAAAAGTTTTTATGAAGCAGTCCATAATAACGTAATGCTTGTTTCAAAAAGAAATTGTCGGACTCTAGGCGGGATTTTACCACGAAAGTGGACTGTATAAATTCTAAAAAGCATCCCTGTAACCTCTATTAATTCCTCTCCCGCAAATACATGCCTGTCCTTCAGGTGTACTGATCTCATTTGCCTACCCAGTCGAGGACTCAGATGAGGAAATGGTGGTGGCCACCACTCGTATCGAAACCATGCTTGGAGATGTGGCTATTGCTGTCCATCCAGTACTTTTATTTTCACTGGCACTTTAGCAATTTTTTCAATCATATACTTGCTTTAGAAGGATGACCGCTACCAGCATCTCATTGGAAAGGTCAAATCCTCATCAATTTAGAATTTTCAAAAAAAATCCAAACATCCTTTTCAGAAGTGCAAGCATCCTTTTATTGATCGTCACCTGATCATCCTGGCTGATTCTTTTGTGGATCCTGCATTTGGAACAGGTGATTCCGAAATACATTTTCAGTTTTCAAGAGTCAAGTCTAGGAGCCGTAAAGATCACACCAGCACATGACCACGTGGACTACGAAGTGGGTGTGCGTCATAACCTGCCCTTTGTCAACATACTCTCCGATGAGGGCTACATGCTTGACAACTGTGTAAATTTTTGAGATTTTCATGTAGGGTCTTGGTTTTACTACATCATTTTCAGGCACAATTTTCTGGCCTGAAACGCTTCGATGCTAGAAAAAAGGTGTTGGAAGCTTTGAAGTCCAATGGACTCTTCCGTGGAGTTGCTGACAATCCAATGGTAGTACCGATTTGCAGGTTGTGCTTTTTTGACAACAATTTGTCTTTGATCCAAAATATTTTTTTATTTTAGTCGGTCATCGGTAGGTATTTTATTATTATAGTTGAGTTTCGATATAAGGCAATCCTTGATATCGATCACCCTCGATAAAAGTCCACTAATAGTATATTCCAAGGAGCATTCTTATGTCAAGACATAACTGCACAACTTTTTCACAGTTATCCCAATACCTCGTTCTAGGACATTATTGAGCCAATGATTAAAGCTCAATGGTATGTAAAGTCAGCTGAAATGGGCAAGAAGGCGTTGGAAGCAGTGGAAAATGGAGATCTTAAGTAGGCCATGAGAAAGCATTGCCATATACAAATTCCAAAATTTAGACTTATCCCTGACTTCCACCGGGTCACCTGGAATAGATGGCTGGAAGAAATTCGGTTGGTGCTTTTTCAGACTTAGCCAAAAATCCGAACTTGAACTCGAAGGTGTTCACGTACTTCGAGTTCGACTTTAAGTTCGAGTCAAACTTGAAAGAGTTTATGTAGCTAATGCTATTATTTATGTATATTAATTTATGATTTTGTTATAAGAACGACAAAAACAAGTCCAATTACTATAAATTACTTTAAAACAAATACTGAAATTACTGCATCAAGATCAATTAGGAAGTCTTGGAAGTCAACATTCCCAATACCATTAAAAAATCCAACAAGCTTTATTCTGATATCTTTTGCACTTTGACTGTCTTGTTCTTCCGCTTCTCCATGACCAAAATAAATAGATTGCAATATTGCTTAATCTATAATAATTCATGAAAATTCATAATTATCCTGTAATAAACCGTTTGCGTAACATTGTTGAACATCGACTACATATTCACACATAAAGACTTTCAAGTTTGACTTGAACCTAAAGTCGAACTCGAAGTACGTGAACACCTTCGAGTTTGACTTCAAGTTAGAGTTCGGGGCTGGAGGGTTGTAGGTATATCATGGTAGCGTAGGAAATCTGCTGAGCAAGGTTTTACGTACACTAATTTTTCAAAGGGGGGTTGCAAATTATAATGCCAATATTTTGAACTCTCAGGTTCAAATCCCCTGGGTGCACACCTCATTTATTTAATTAACTCACTGCTAGTGCCGAAAACTATCGAGCAATCCATTGCAACCGTTTTTCAGCACTGCTTTGCTGTTAGCAACTACCTTAATTTTGCAATTTCATGCAAATGACCATCAAAATAAAGAAACCAACCAGAAACCATATACTTTGGTACTAATCGCCTCCTCATCTATCCATTTTATTGACTTCTATCAAGGTAGTATCAACGTTTTTAGAGTCATAATTTTATGAGGAATGACATGAAAATGTTTTTCTCACCAAAAGCGATTCAGAAAATTGGGTAGTTTGCGTAGGTTCGACCCAGCAAGAAAAGAGTATGTTTGAAGAATAGGATGGCACAGAATCCAATGTTTTAATGTTTTTTAATATAGCTCCAACTTTATGGTGATCTCTGTTTCATAGCTCAAATGAAAGCCTTGAATCAGGGCTACACATTGGTATGAAGAAACATGTGTACAACAAATTACTAAATTTTGTCAAAAATACTTGGGTTTGTACAACCGTAAATCGGCTGATATAGGCGTGTACAAAACCAGTACATTTTCGATAAAATTTTTAACCTTTATACTTAAGTGCACATCTTTTTTATATGCCAGTGTGTAGTCACAATTCTAGGTTTTTGTTTGGGCTAACATACAGAGGAAAAAAGATATAACTAGGGCCCTAGAACTAGGCTAAAAGTTAGAAGAAGAAAACGTTTGAAAATGACCAGTTCCGTGCTTTCCCGCGCCAATTAAAAATAAGGGCGCCTACCACCGCAACGACACTCCTAGTTCATGTTTGTTTGCACTGGATGAACTCGAGCCCAACAGTTAGATGCCTTGCAAGCATCTAGAAAATAGGCAGTGACAAGTAGGAGTGGAATATTATATATACCACTCAAAGCTGTGAAAAGAACCCCAAAATGGTGGATTTGCGAATAAAATGAAGATTTCAGCGAGGTCTTGGCTTTTCAGCCAGCTTCAGTAGCTTATAAAACTCTGTGCTGATGGTTTCGTTAGATAGTCAAGAGACTAAGCATCATTTTGATACCAAAATTGTAAATAAAACATGAAAAAATGAAGTAAAAACCCTGGGGATTTTAACCTGTGAGTTCAAAATATTCGCATTATGATTTGCACCGCCCCTTTAAAGATGGGGCGGTTTTTCCGACTAACCCTGTAGATTCAATTTTTCAGTGACTGGTGCATCAGCAGACAACTGTGGTGGGGCCATCGCATTCCAGCCTACTTTATTTCCATTGATGATCCAGCCATCCCCAAAGGAGACTCCACTGATGATCGCTACTGGTTGGGTTTTGACGCTTTACTTTTAGTCCAATTTATCTATATCATGTGTTCAGGGTGGCCGCCTACACTGAAGAGGAAGCCATCTCCAAAGCTGCCGCCAAGTTCAAAGTAGACAGCAGTAAGGTCACAGTCAAGCAGGGTATTCTTTTGTATTAACTGTATTCTGTTTTCCCAACTATTTTGCAGATGAGGACGTGCTGGACACCTGGTTCTCAGCTGGTTTGTGGCCCTTTGCTCTAATGGGTTGGCCTGAACAAACCAAAGACTTTGAGCGCTTCTTCCCAGGTCATCTGATGGAGACTGGTCATGACATCTTGTTCTTCTGGGTAGCTAGGATGGTGTTCTTGTCTCAAGAACTGTGTGGACGGTTACCCTTCAATGAGGTCTGATAATCGTTCCTAGCGATTTGATCTCAATTACGGTATTCTAGGTATTTCTTCATGCCATCATACGAGACGCACATGGTTGGTCTGACAGCTAATTGTTTGCAAAATTTTTAATTGCGAGAAAATATTTGAGGTAGGAAGATGAGCAAGTCACTGGGCAATGTGGTAGATCCACTAGACTTGATCCATGGAATTACCTTGGACGAGCTAATTAAGAAACTGGAACAAGGAAATTTGGATCCTAAGTATGTTGCTTGACTTGAAATAAGTGCAAAGTAGCCGGCATTTTTTAGACTACGGTTGCATAACATCTAAAATTACTCGGTGTAGCCAAGGGGAGGCTAATCGTGCTTCAGCCATCTTTCCCACCCCTCCAAAATTTTTCCCGAAAAAATATTGTAATATTAAGACAACATAAAGTGGAAAACTGTGGGTAAAATGATCTCCGGTTAGGCTTCAGGGGTACCTAGAAAGGGTACCTCGTACCCTAGGCCTCCTGCCCTCAAAACACAAAAACATCCATTGAATTTTGTAAAGGTTGATAAAGAAAATGTCTCAGAGAATTGGTGACTGCAACGGCAGGATTGAAACGTGACTTTGCTCTGGGAATACCTGAATGTGGTATGTTACGCAAATTCCACTTCTTTTCTCCAGTAACAAGCAAATTTCATTTTAGGAACTGATGCTTTGAGATTTGCCCTGATGTCCTACACATCTCAGGGACGAGACATCAATTTAGATGTTTTGCGGATATTTGGCTACAGAACTTTCTGTAAGAATTTGTCTATCTGAGATACCGTGTTTCCTCCAATAAAAAAAATTTCAGGCAACAAAATCTGGCAGGCTTTTAAATTTGTAATGATGAACTTGTCCAATCAACCATTTGAAGTCCAAGACCAGTACCAGGTTTTACATTACCTTTCTTGACATTTTACTGTCCTTTGAATATTTAGCTGTCTGGCATTGAAAGCGACACAGACAAGTGGATTCTCTCACGCCTCTCCTTCTGTGTATCTGAGTGCAATAAGGAGATCGGAGGTTATCATTTCCAATCTGCGACCACTGCCCTCTACAATTTCTGGCTATATGACTTGTGTGATGTGTACTTGGAATGCATTAAGGACACTTTGCGCAATGGTTAGTTGAATATTTAAGATTTGTGTTGGTTTAACTATAGGCTTGACTTCATTGATTGACTATATAATTTTCAAATACAGTCGAGTTCCGGTGTAACTACACATCCTCAAGTTCATTTCTGCTTAGAGACAGAGTCGCTCCGTCCAAAATTTTTTGAACCCAGATTTTTTAAAATCTTTTTCCAGTCGTCTTTGATTGGTCTAATCCGAAAAATGTGAGAATTCTGATTTGCATGTAGTTTCTGCAACTGACCAAGTTTCGACAATAAGATTTTCTGTTCCCGATATAGCGGCACCCACTTTTCCAAAAATGATGTCGTTATATAGTCAACCGCCCGTATTCTTGGTAAAACTGTGGTCATTTCCAGAAAAAAACACGTAAAATCGGAATCCTTACGATTTTTCGGATTAGACCGACCAAAGGCGACAGGTAAAAGACATCAAATCTAGGTAAAAAATGTCGAATTCAAGGCGGGAACGAACTTGATGGAGTGTTGTTATATTGGAACTCCAATGTAGTCAAACTGTATGAATTGGCTGTAGACTTTAAAGAGTCAGCTATATTAGCTCAAAGAGTCAGCTATATTTGTTGGTTTAACTGTAGGAATCGATTGTATTGATTGACTGCAGACTTTTCTAGGTGAGCCAGAGGTCGTAAATGCTGTTCACCAGGTAATTTGCAACTATTCTTTTTTCATCTAATCCCGACGAATCGAGGTGTTTTCAGATCCTCTACCTGTGTGTGGAAACATTCATGCGCCTTATTTCTCCATTCATGCCATTTTTATCGGAAGAATTGTGGCAACGATTAGCTAAACGAGCATCTGAAAAGTCAGCTAGTGTATGCGTAGCTGCGTATCCTGAACCAGAGGACGTGAGTGAAAAATTTGTTTGGGAGAAATGACATATATTGAGAAATTTAGTATCCATTTTTCGACGAGACACTAAAAGCCCCTGTACCTCCTACAGTGTTGAAGCAAAAGCAGGAGAAACAGACTTCGGAGTGAAGTTTGGTAGGTTCTAAAAAATTGAGAAATTGTTTTGGAAACAGGGTGCGTTACCGGTAAGAGTCACGAGGCAACGAAAACAACTTGACTGCTGCGCACCCACTTATCTATTCGACATGAACTCTGTTTTATAAACTATGAGTTGCTGAAAAACGATCAAAAACATAGGAAAACGTTAAAGTTGTGGTCACAACTAGAAAATATTAAGGTTGGCCAAATGGCCAGCCATATTCCGCCGTATAACCAGGGTATCGATATGTCCTTTTTAGAGAGATTTTTCTGGGATCCAAATTGTAATTCAAAATTTTTTGCTTAAAAATAGTAATAAACATGGAAAAAATGGCATTTTGCTTGAGCAGTGATAAAAATGTCTGCTATCACTATCAGCTTTTTAGGGCGAATTCATCCTGAGACCCAAAAAAATCCTGCTTTAAACAAGTCAGATATTTGGAGAAGTGTTATATGACCACTGTATAGCCAGCCATATGTCCATGACCCAACCCTAGAAAATACACAAAACGAGTATGTGACTGGCAAAATTACAAATATTAAAATTTCAGGCCTATGGTTGACCCAACAATGTGAACCAACATCCACGTAATTTGGAAGAAAAAAGACACACAAAATCTTTATTGACCAACACTACTATTTCTGTTGCCTGTTGTTTGTTGAATAATAAACAATGTTGTTGAATGAAAACTGTTAAAGCATGCTTATCAAAACAACCACTAACTTATCTGCTCCAGATACATACAGAACTTTAAAAAAATCTCAGTGTGCACTTAAGAAGCGTGGTCAACGAGAGCATTTTTACTTTTCCGACCCCTCACTCATCAATAGCTATAAATTATGTTATCTCCACAAAAAATATTGAGTTGGTGTCATTTATACGGTTGTTACACAGTTAACTCAACTTTTCAAAAAAATTTTGACCTTATTTCTTGTTTTAATGTAATTGTTTTCCCAAAATTTCAAGCATGCTTAACCACAACTAAAGCTTAGGATGTTAGCTACACAATGGTGTGAACATTTTTTTATTTTGTTCATGAAAGCATGTCTATTTTATTCAGAGACAATAAATCAGATCAAAAAATTTTGAAAAGTCGAGTTAACTGTCAAAGAACCCTAGTCATCTAGTGGAATTTTGCTTTGATGACCAAGACAAAATCAGTGGGGTTAAAATGCTCCTGGTCATTTAGCGAAAAAAGGTTTGAAATTAATATTAATTATCTAGTATACTTTTACAATGTAGGGCAATTTTTTCTCATGAAGAAATTTTGGCCACAACTTTTTAATTTTTCATGATTTCGACATGATCTTTTCTTATTCGAAAGCTGACACTCTAGGCAACCGAATGACACCAAACTTGTTTATTTCGCTGGTCGTTGTCGTCCTGCTCCGTTCGCCTGGCCGCCTTATTCGCCTGATTTGATTGCGTGCTACTTCTTTCTGTGTGTTTGGATAAAGTGCCAGGTCTACACAACGCCAATCGCTAACATGGCCGAACTCCGAGCAAGAATTGAGCGTTCCTTCATCAGCCTACGGCAGAAATGGTCAACAGAGCAATCGGAGCATACCAAAGCCGCCTTGAATACTGCCTTGAAGTGAATGGGAAAAGCACCGAGCAAGAATAATAGTGAAAATGTGTTGTTATCGTTGTCTGCCATTTTTGTATGATATTCGAGAAAAGAGTTCTCTGCAAGTCTGCAAGTGTCAGCTTTCGAATAAAAAAGATCATGTCAGAATCATGAAAAATAAAAAGTTATGGCCAAAATTCCTTCATGAAAAAATTTCCCATCCTGTAAATTTAAACTTTTAGATTTTATACGTCAAATTATATGGTTATAAAAAATTGGCAAAATCAAGCGGGCCATTGGGGAGAGGGGTCATAAAAAGCTATAGAAATCTCAGAGCTAACTTGGAGCTACAGTCAGATTATACAAGAGAAAGTTTTTTAAGCCTTTCTCTCAACTACCAGATAACATAAATAGACAAAAATTAAGTTATGGCCATTTTTGAGTGAGAGCATTGTGCATGCACCTGCACTATTTTTAATATACAGAGTTGTGCACTAAAGCCATGAACTTCGACTATGATTCTCTTTTGCAAAAAAGTTCTGCAAAACATTTTGTGTTGAAAACCTGTGCAGCAGAAGAATCAAGCAATTTCCCTGGTTGTAGCACTACAATTGAGCAAGAAAAATATTCATCCCACTTGGGCCAAACCAAACACCAACTGAATGCAACAAAGGTTACTAATGCGGATTTACCTCAATTTTTTATTTCTTCCAACAATTTTTTAGGACAGAATATCTGGATTAACTCAAAAACATGGTATAGCCAAGTGGAGAACACACACTGCCTTCACTCACCCATGAAAAAACTACCTGAAAATTTGGCTGATCAACTACCTGCCGACTCTATTTGCACACAGGCATATTGCAAATTCTCAGAAATTTTGCTGAAATATCCACAATTAGTCAATCCAATTATTTGCATGAATGAGGAGAATTCTGGGTAAATATTTGATAAAAAAATACCACTATTGAGCTTCTTCTACAACTTCTGTCTGTTGGGGTGAATTTTAGATTGCCTTGGGGGACCAAGGCATTTTGGGGTGAATTTTAGATTGCCTTGGGGGACCAAAGCATTTTGGGGTGAATTTTAGACCACTGGGGGGCCACAGGTCCTCAGCGCCTACGAATTGCCACATCTGTGGCAACAACATATTCTAGTTAATTTACTAAAGGGTGGTCTAAAACGAATTCGGCCGAATTCAAAGTGTTTCAACTTTTTCTTCAAACTGTCATGAACAAAAGGTCTTTTTCGGTCTGCAAAACAAAAAAGTTGGAGTTGGTTGGTTTAAAATCGGGGATTTTAAAAATTTGGTAAATTCAAATTTTCCACAGATTTTTTCCACGAAAATAATACAACCTTAGTGAAAAAGATCCCTGCTCATAACAAAAGCCATAAAAATTGTCGATTTTTAAACCACAAGCACCAAAACAAAAAAGAAAAATCTCCAACTTTTTTGTTTTGGGACCAAAACATTTTTTGAGATACTTTGATATTCTTGCCTAAGCCGATACTTTTACGGTTATTTTCAGTCCTGCTGTCGAATGGAGAAGTTTTCATTTGTGTGAAAGGTTACAACTTTAAAAGGTATGGCTGAAACCAAACACAAAGCGCAAAGTTTTAGTCCAGGTGGATTTGTATCTGCTCTAAGCCATGCAGTGGACAAAAGGCCCAATTGGGACTGGCTTATGAACAGGCAAGTTTAAGCATTTTCTTAGTGTAGGCCTAGGCTGAAGTTCGGAATCTGTGTTGTGCCCAAAAACGTGTTTTGACCACTTTTTCAGTCGTTTTAGCATGATTAAAGTGTAGAAAAGGAGTTTTTAGGTGGGGCTCGATAATTGGTTCTATCGCAGAAGCAGTTGCCGAAATTCTGGTCCCCTCTGTTGTTTTTTAATTTGCTTTGAATAGGGGCTTTGCTTTAATTTTTTTCTGCGGAAAAGTTATCGCTTCGTGTGCATACCAACAAGATTGAAGGATTCTGGTCTCATCTCAAACATAAGAAAGAAAGGCTACGGGGAACTAGTGAAGAGCTGAAAGAATCTTATGTCGCAGAAGCTGTATTCAGACAAAATTGCAGTGCCGAAAAGAAAAATGTTCTGGAAATTTTCTTTGAGCGTATTTCAATGATACATCGCATTGATAATTACGAAATTTAATGTTCAACACATTCTATTCCACACATGGCCCTATTGACCTATCCGGGGCCATTTTTCCCTTTGGTCCCCCCTTTGGTTTTTTTTGAAAATTTTGATGTGAAATTTGTGAACATTGTGAACACAAATTGACCTTAGGCCTAACCCTGGAGACATTTTGGAAATATTTCACATCAAAATTTTCAAAAAAAACCAAAGGGGGGACCAAAGGGAAAAATGGCCCCGGATAGGTCAACAGTGCCCCACACATTATTGTTATTTGTATTGCTGCTCCTGTGTTTTCCACATACAGTCAAACCTCGATATAACGTACCCTTGATATAACATACCCCTTGAGACCATTTGGTTGGATTTACTTCAAATTACAATAAGTTCACCCCCGCTATAATGCACCCTTGATATAACGTACCATTGAAAAATAGTGTGGTATATTTACCAATTTCATACAGTGTTTGCTCTTTTTCTGCTTCTGCAATGTTTTCTGTAGTCATTAAATGTTTCCCTTTTAGTTTTGATGAGTACTCCAAAGCCGAAACGTCAAAAGGTGTTTTTTCTCCGCTAGCCATTGATTGTTGTTCGCGGAATTGTTATTGTTGAGCTTATGAATAAAATCACTTGAATATTTTACAAACCCTTGATATAACGTACACCTGCCATCTATTTGGTTTCTGCCCTCGATATAACGTACCCCTTTACCCGTCCCCCAGGTTTGACTGTATCAAATAAAAATATTAAAATGTGTAAAAAACAACAGGGGGGACCAAGGCGAATTTTGGCAACCGCTTCTGCGATAAGGCCCGATAATTTTTCAAAAAAAAATTTTTTTGACCGAAAATTGACTTTTTGACCAAAATTTTCATTCATTTGGTCAAAAAGACAATTTTCGGTCAAAAATTTTTTTTTTGAAAAATTATCGAGCCCCACCTAAAAACTCTTTTTCTACACTTTAATCATGCTAAAATGACTGAAAATATGGTCAAAACACGTTTTTGGGCACAACACAGACAACGAATTGCTGCCTAGGCCTAACCTACGCCCTCCCCTTTACAGTCTGAATCCATATCACGAATACAACAAAGCCAGTGAGATGCTGTGTGATGACACCCTCATTGTGGACAACTTAGGCAAAATGGTTTTCGGGGAGGATGACACAGGAAATATTTTTGCTTGGACGGACGAATTTGTGCAAAAATTGAGGAATAAATGGAAATTTTATTTGGTTGGTACTTGTGTTTTTTGCTTAATTAATGAAAAAATTTAAAAAATTCAGATCACAGCAGATGGCAGGTTGGCACTGATTTTTTTTTTCTAATTTCTTTACTTTTTTCACAGTCAAAACTGCACAGTAAGCGTTTTTGGTTGTTTGTACGAACAGAGCAAAATATTATTTCTGTGATAGGATAATCCGGAAGATCAGGAGTTGACTGTAGCACCTCTGATCGCTCAGGAGGTGAAGATTGCACTAGGATGTTTGCAGAGAACAGGCAATTTGGTGTAAGTTAAAAAAAAATGCTGTTGATTCTAAGAATACCGTCTTTACTCCAATAAGCCAACCTCCCTCTGAGAGAAATTGGCTCACCTAGTAGGACATGAAAAAAGCCCTCAGGTTTAATTCCGGAACTCCTCGAAATGCTCATCCCCTACTTTTTTCAAAATTTTTTTCGAATTTTGTTATTTAAAAAACCACAAATTTAAAACCAGGAAATTGAGAGGAGACCGAAAAAATCGAAAGCACGTGGCAGAACTTCAAACAAGCGAATCGGGCTCGCTATGGGACGCAAAGAGGCGCACTTTTCCAGCAATTCATTCTGGAGTTTTTGTGGATGAAGAGGTTTGGCTGTGAGGACGGTCTTTATTATTTCTGGAAGCAAGTGAGAGAAGTTTATGGAATTTTATGAACAAATAATTGTCTGCTATTGCATTGTATATGATATGTAAATAAATCCTAATTTGTGCTTGTAATTGTTAAGAGCTTAAAGTAGGGGATGACCCTTGCGAAGAAGCACCCTCATGGAACTCCATTTTCGGTCTCCTCTCAATTTCCTGGTTTTAGATTTGTGGTTTTTTAAATAAAAAATTCAAAAAAAATTTCGAAAAAAATCGAAAAAGGTAGGGGATGAGCATTCCAGCTATAGTGAAGAATAGGGTTCCAAAAATCAGTTTAGTCCCCCCTGTTGTTTTTACAAATAAAACAACAGGGGGACCAAGCTGATTTTTGGAACCCTATTCTTCACTAGCGCCGAGCATTCCGAAGGAGTACCGCCTCGGGCGCACGTTCTATAATTTACATAATCTATAATTTACAAAAAATATAAGTGCAACAGGCGGCTATTCTAGTCTCGCCTTGTTGTCACACAAAAAAATTTGAGGCAGGAATGACTTTTATGTAGGTGGGCCAAAATCGGGGTTTATCGACTTCTAGCGCTGTTTTAGACGGTAAAAATGATAGAAAACGTATTTTTAAGATTGGGAAAGACATTTTGGAAACATCGACCGCCCATGTCAGGAATACTGTTTATCTTTCATTTTTCATAATGATTTTTCTACTAAAAAATCGATTTTTAGTCTAAATTCTTTTGTTTGAAAAATGTCTTTCCTAATCTTAAAACACGTTTTCTATCGTTTCTAGCGTATAAAACAGCGCTAGAAGTCGGTAAAACCCGATTTCGGACCACCTACATAAAAGTCATTTTAACCAAAATTGGCGCTACTTCGATATACCAAGCCCCTGAGCCCCGAAGGGGTGCAAGGGGGCTTGGTGGGTTAGAGATGCGCGCACTCACTTACCTTAGACATAATTCCGAGAAGTACTCTTGATCATAAAATGCATATAGAGTCTCTTTTTGCCACGGGCCACGTTGAAAAAAATGGTAAGAGAGCCCTAAAATGGCCGAAAAAATTGACTAAAAAGTGGCCCCTATTATTCCCTTCCCTATTAATTATATCATAGTACAGTCAAACCTGTCTATAAAGTCACCCTTCGGGACCGAGCCAAGGTGACGTTATAGAGAGGGTGACGTTATAAAGAGGTTTGATTAAAAGGGGTCTAAACCAAGAGACAAGGAACAAAGAGACATGAAACAAAGGGGCTTTATTCGGCATAAACGAACTCAATTCAATCCAAAGTTCTCCAAAATCGTTGGCTGGCGCATCTTCTTTCTTCGGAGTTCCTGCATCTCATCTTCGAGAAGATCGAATGCCTTCATCACGCCTGGCTTGTTGTTGTGTTCCTCCATGCACTCCCGAAGGGCGATCAATCCACTTTGGGCTTCTCCGAAGGAAACCGCCCTATTCACGATCATCGGCTCTTCAACCTCGTCTTCTTCCGGCTCCTCTCTATATAAGACATCCTCGGCGATCTCCTCCAACGTTTTGCTCTGACATGATTCTGCTCTGAAACTTGAATTTTTGAACGGAAGTGACGTTATAGAGAGGGAATGGGTGACGTGATAGCGGACGAAGTTATGTCGTTTTATACAACATTTTTAGGTGAGGTTATAGAGAGGGTGAGGTTATAGAGGGGTGACGTTATAGATAGGTTTGACTGTAGCGTCAAAAATTTACTAAACTTCATACAGCTTTTACTATATCTCTAAAGATTGCAAAATTTCAGCTTAAAAATGTTCACATTTTTTGAGCCTGATACTCACAATATTTTGGCTCAACTCTTGACTAATTTCGAGCGGGTTGAAGTCTTCAAGCCTGTTTCCAGTAAACCAGGCAATTCTGAAGTACACATTTTACACACATTTAAAAAATCCAAAAATTTTATGAATTTAGGTCTATGTGGTGTGTCTGAATTTTTTCTCACCAAAACTTAGTAGTAATTGTTCGATAGTGAAACCATTGTCAAGCTGTCAACTCAAGGTGAAATAATCAAATTTTGTGATTTTCTTTTTTTTTAAATTTCAATTCAGAAAATAAGTGATTGTGCCACCTACTTTGCCGATCACCAAATGAAGTGGATTAGCTTTAATTTGAGCACATTCAACAATTTATCGGCCATACAAAGGGTAAACTCCATCTCTTTTGGATTCTTTACAGTTATTAAATTAACAAAAAAAACTTGCCAAAAAATAACCAAAACTGTGAAAATAAGGGCTCTATAAGCCTAAGCCGGAAAAAATATGCCTTGGTCCCCCTGTTAATTTTTTCTTGCAAAAAAATCAGTTTTTGCCTTGGTCCCCCAAGCTGATTTTTTTCAAAATTTTTTTTATTAATTTTGATTAAAAATAATAAAAATGCACTTTGCGTGTTAGAAATATAAATTTACGAGACTACTCCGAGTAAATCGATTGCTATGTAGGCCTGTATTGGCAGGAGCACGACCAAAAACAGCACATTTTCCATTGAAAAGGATCAGTATACTTATAAGTTAATAGAAAAAACTATTTAATTCAAACACAAGAACTAAAATGCCTGCAATTAAATGGTCCACGGACAATTAGATGAGCAAAAATTTGCAAAAAAATTTAACAGGGGGACCAAGGCATAGTTTTTCCGGCGTCGGCATGAACACATATAGAGCCAAATAAGCACCTTATTTTTATTTTTCTCACCCAAGGCTGATTTATGTTTTTTTTCAAATGAAAAAAAACCGGAACGGCAAAATGTGATTTTTGAAAAAAATGCCTTGGTCCCCCCTGCTGTTTTAAAACCTTGCTTATTGGCGTTTTCAAGTCATTTTTTGTTTCAGCTCTTGTAAACTCCGCCCACGGTTTTCTTCTTCACCTCTTGCTCGGAATATAAGGCTTGTCAACATTACTCGTTTCGATATTTCTGAAACCGTGGTTGAAAACCGTGGGCAGGTTACAAGGCTGAATTTTTTTTTCAAAACAACACACCAAGCAATTTTCTCAAAAGTCACTTTGGTGAGAAAAATAAAAAAATAAATAAAAAAAATTGGCCAGTCGAAATCGGTAGAAGCTGGAAAATAGGTTGGATTTGAGAATTATTAGTTTAGCTACTTTGCAAAGAGCATTGAACAAAAAGTCAAAAAAATTTAACAAATTTTTTGAAACTCTCAAGAGACCAGCTTTTTAGCCAAAATTTCAAAAAAGTAAAAAAGAGGAAAAAAAGGTTTAACTAAGTCAATTAGAGGCCTACAGAATTGCAACCAGAAAACCTAGCATTTTCAGCAAAACATAGAGATCAACAAATGCCTTCTGCTCGACACCCTCAAAAGCAAACTACTTCTCAAAATATCCACCAGAATATTTTCAACAAGTGCAGAAAAATCCTGGGAAATGTGAAAACCCTTGGCTACCACACTGGAATTCCTGCCAACAGGAAGCCATAAGTTGGCCGTCTGACAATTGGTTCCAAATCTGCACAACTGACCTAAAAGTAACTTTCTACAAATGTTTGGTCAGTTGGCAAGGTAAAACGACACTTAGCTATGAGGACAGTTAGCTATGGACAGTTTTCTCAGGAATCCTAATCAAAAGGCAGAATTTCAAAAAAATGCTTGTGTGCTGAGATATGACCTAAAGTGGGAGTGTCCATATGCCACCCTTTTACTTTAAGTCATATCTCAGCACACAAGCATTTTTTGAAATTCTGCCTTATGATTAGGATTTCTGTGAAAATTTCAGCTACTAATAGACGTCAGAAAAACTTTTTTGCTAAAATAAGAACTTTTATTTGAAAAAGTATGAAAATTTTCAAAAAAAGTCATAGCCAACTGTCGGCTCTATTTAAGAAGTATAATTTATCCCCCCTATTGATTTTTTTTGTAAATTTTATTGGTAACACACCATCGACAATTCCAAGATAACAATTCAACTGCTTAGCTAATCATATATTTTCCCCATCTGATCAAAGAACACCTTCAAAACATTCAATTTCTTAGCCCTGCAATTCTGAAAAAATCAATAGGGGGGACCAAGGCAAAAAATGGTACCTCTTCTTAAATAGAGCCGACAGTTGGCTATGACTTTTTTTGAAAATTTTCATACTTTTTCAAATAAAAGTTCTTATTTTAGCAAAAAGGTTTTTCTGACGTCCATTAGTAGCTGAAATTTTCTCAGGAATCCTAATCATAAGGCAGAATTTCAAAAAAATACTTGTGTGCTGAGATATGACTTAAAGTAAAAGGGTGGCCCAACTGTCCATAGCTAACTGTGCTCATAGCTAAGTGTCCTAGCCCCAGTTGGCAACGGTTTTTTCTGATCAGACTAGTAGCTAAAAACTTTTTTGGGAATCCGAATTACAAAACAGAATCACAAAGCACAAAAATGCTTGGTTGCCGAGATTTGACCATGGTCACTATTGGAAATCTCGGAATTCCCACCATAGGTCACATAACTCCGTCAATGAAGCATCTTTGTTTGTTTCTGATTTGTGATTCCTACTCTTGAGAAATTCAGAATTTACTGAAGGGTATCAGAAAGAAAAGTTACACATGATTGGGCATAAAAACATTGGCTCTATGTATACTTGCTTGGCCAATCTTTGCTCTCAAGATATTGTTTAGAAATTATTATCTAACTACAGTCTAGTCTCATTTATCCGACACATGTCCGTTCCCACCTAGGGTCCGACACTTTTTTCAAGCCACTTTTTAAAATGTTTTTCCAGTTGTCTTTGGTTGTTTTAGTCCGAAATATCGCAAGGATTCTGATTTTGCCGATCGTTTTCCCAAATCCTTTTACGTTGCCATAAAGACCCTCTCGTTTATCCGACACCTCTTTTTAAAATCAGGTGTCGGATAAACGGAGAGATCTTTATGGCAACGTAAAGATTTGGAAAACGATCGGCAAAATCAGAATCCTGCGATATTTCGGACTAAACAACCAAAGACAACTGGAAAACATTTAAAATTGGCTTGAAAAAAGTGTCGGACCCTAGGTGGGAACGGGGGGTGTCGGATGAATGAGACTAGACTGTACACATTTTGACTTTTTTTAACGGTACAGTGTGTGAAACTCGAGTTTTAGTACCAACAAACCGTATTTTGGACATAATTTTGGGTAGGATAGCATTGTATGCCACCGGATTTGACATAATTTTGGCGCTACTGGAGTATAAACAACAACAACCCATCCCCCTCCAGCGCTACTGGAATATAAAACCGCCACCCTTTTTGCTATTTCACACATTTTCACACCAAACCACTATCAAACGCCAAAAACCAGCCAAAACCACCTTAAACTACCCCAAATCAGTGACTTGCTGTAATTTGAAGTGGTTCAGGTCAGATAGAAGCGGTTCGGGAGGGTTTGGACTGGTTTGGGGCGATTAGGATGCATACCGGGGAGTTATTTTTCAACCCCTCGAAAATCGGGAAATTTTGAGGTCGATCTGGAGATTTTGGGATAAAAATTAAAAATCTAAAAAGCGGAATTCGTAGAGCTCGTGGGAGTTAAGAAAACGCAATAAACAGCTTTGCAAAAAATTGACTCTGGGCTGAGATATAGGTCATCAAAGTTGAGGGGGAGCTATTAGAGGTAATACGGTATACGGAATGTTTAGGGTGATTTGGGGTCAAAAGGGATGGTTTCGGTTGATTTGGGGTGGTTTGGCATGATTCGGGGAGATTTGTGGTAATTTGAGATGGTTTGGAATAGTTTGGGGTGATTGACGTCGTTTGAGTACCTTACTGAGCAATGATTGGGCAATAGTTAGAAAAAGTTGGGCAACTAAGTATACTAAGTATACATAGAACCATAGCTGCACCGCCGCCGACGCTGGCGCTGTCTTTAAAAAAGTTCGGCGGCGCCGCCGCAGCGCCGGCTCTGGCGCTCCTGGCGGTGATTTTGGGGTGGTTGGCGCCGCCGCCAGTGACCGCAACAAAATTTTACTGAAATTAATTAATTCTGCCACCTATAGCGAATTTTTCCTATGGCGCTGGTGTTGGCGGCGAAAACTTTGGAGCGCTGGTGTCGGCGCCGGCGGCGTTTTTGGCAGAGGGACACTATGCATAGAATCATTACAAATTTTTATAAAAAACGTTGCTAGTTGGTTCTCTGATTTTTTTCAATACGATTTTTTTTACCAAAACCCTGTTTCAACAGGAATCACCCAGCACTATATCCTCAGGCTATGTCATAAACATATCAAAAGAAGCAGAGAATCTGCATGCCTCCTTGTCAGCCATGGATAATCAGACACAATTACCGGTGTTTGTAGTGCAGGAAGTGTCACAAAAATCCAGTGGATTATCCAATCAATCTGTCACTCACTCCTTGTTTTGCAATGCCTCTTTGCTGTTGGAGCACGGTTATGAGGTAGTGGGTCACGGAAAGAGATGCTTAAACTACAACATCTGTTTGTTATTTACAGAGAATTAGTGACCTGTGCCAAGTAAGGGACGGGCCAAACACACCTTCAGCGGACAACCTCAATTGCTGGCAGTTGACTAAAGAGCGGTGGATTGATCTCTTGATTGAGGTCAAGATTTGCTTGTTGAACTTTTATTGTAAAGCAGGAGTAGTACTGTGAGCGCCGTTGCCTACCTATATAGGCACGGCGACAATTCCGCGGGAGACGATTCCGCGACGGGTAATTCTGCGGAATTTCAATTTTCGACGTCACTGCTAGGCAAAAACCAAATTCTGGCACCGGATTCGTGTTCAGCATGGTTGATTCACCTTCTTCAAATTTTAACTTATTGTCCAATTTTAGATTCCTTTCAAGACAAAAAACATTTGAAAAAAATTCAGTATCTTAAATTTGACCTGGAGTTTAAGATATAAAGGTACCTGGGTATGCAATCGACCATGCTGAACACGAATCCGGTGTAAAAATTTGCTTTTTGCCTAGCAGGGACGTCAAAAATTGAAATTCCGCGAAATTATCTCCATAATTGTCGCCCTGCCCCTATATAGTGACCCTTTCCCCAATAGTGGCCACCAGTGCTGCATACTGCTTCATCTCTAGCTCCGATACAGCTGGTAGCTAGGTTGGGAGCCAAGACGAGAATTTTTCTACCGTGGATCTAGAGCCGAAGAATTTTGTTTCGAACCTCTGAGCTAGAACAACACTGGTGGCCACATTTTTAGAGTAGCCAGTAAAATGTTATTTATTTAAAGTTGTCCACAAAGAAATTCTTTGTCAGTGATACCTACGATGGTTAATCCCTCCCCCAAACTGAGTGACCAGCTTAAACCGTTACCAAGGGTTATCAGTATGGAGGTAGTCGACTGTAGATAATTCGCCCCAAGTGTAACACTCATATATGGGTGATCGGAACTATCTATGGGTGTTTTGCTCCCTGGGTCAACAAACCCCTTGCTCTTCTGGTACGCCAGAGGTGGATTCGCTTTGGACGGTTTTAAGTTTAGTAGGTAGAAATCCTGATTATACGAAGTTATGCATGACGTTTAGAGTCTGAAAACCGCAGGCTTTCATAGTTGGAGCAAATTGCTATAACCCTGATCTAAACAACATATTTGTTCAGATCTACAATCAACGTCAGCCGCTAATTAACTCATTTAATGCCAAAAAGGCTAGAATAGATGATGAAAAGTACAAATCAGTAGTGCTGAACATGCAGCCAAACACACTAATGCTCACTAGATTTGCTGCTTCTGTAATGTTCCTCCTGATGCTGAAGTTTGAAAAAGTGTGCCTCATGGACACAATGATCGCATTCAATGAAAAAGTATCCCCTTTATATTTGAAATATATACAGCAAGTGTTTTAGAGAGACATTCAGACTGACCATGCATCCAAAATTTTGAAACTGTTGGAATCAGTCAAGAAAACACACAATGTCGAAACAAAATACTTCAATTCGTACCTCTAGAGTGTTTTGCAAATCCAGACTTCCACTCTGTGCTTGCGACCTACAACAACGCCAGGCTCAACAGTCTAGCAAATCAATGATTTGACGTACAGTCTAGTCTCATTCATCCGACACCCCCTCAAGTCCGTTCCCACCTAGGGTCCGACACTTTTTTCAAGCCAATTTTTAAAATGTTTTTCCAGTTGTCTTTGGTTGTTTTAGTCCGAAATATCGCAAGATTTTTTTAAAAGAGTGATTTTTAAAAAGAGGTGTCGGATAAACGAGAGACGCGAGTCTTTATGGCAACGTAAAAGGATTTGGGAAAGAATCCTTGCGATATTTCGGACTAAAACAACCAAAGACAACTGGAAAACATTTTAAAAATTGGCTTGAAAAAAGTGTCGGACCCTAGGTGGGAACGGACTTGAGGGGGTGTCGGATAAACGAGACTAGACTGTGGATCAGGAAACATGACAGATGCTACCATAACTTCATCAGAAGCAATCAACATTTGCCAAATCAGACTTCATCTGTTGTAGAATAATTTCTTTCGTGCTTGTCATTCTTTGTTCAAACAAATATTGTAAATTGACTACGTTAAAATCGTCGATTGCATCAGGGCTGCACCGGAAATCCGATACCCGGCACTTTTTGACATCCGATATCCGAAAAATGGTGAATTTTCGGATAATTTTCGAATTTTTTTTGTTGAAAAAAAATTTCAAACATTTTTTTTTTAAATTTTTGAGAGATTATCTGGTATCCGGCACTTTTTGACATCCGATCCGATATTTTTTCATATCCGCTGCAGCCCTGGAATACATCTTTACACACTGTGTATGATTAAGATTGATAAAATGGAAAATTACAAAAAATATATAGGGTGAGCCCTTGGCCTTAAAATTTTCTCAATTTCAAGTGGCTATCAAAAGTTAGGAAAATATGGTAATTTTGCAATGGTCTAGCAAAAAATATATATATATTTTGTTTGGAATACACTGTTCATAACATGATTTGCCCCATGTGGTTTACAATTTTTTACCTCGGTCCTCTTTTACCTATCCATATAACCCTCCGTGGCCCGATTGCTACATGTGACTTCTCAGGTACTTTGAAATGTGTTTTATACGATAGGCGAAAGAAAATCGAAACTTCAATCACAGAGCAACGAGCTATAGCCAATTTAAGTTGAGAGGTCCCAAAAATGGGTTGTGTGATAAGTTAGGCCATAAATCTTATTTTTTGTAGGGTCACCCAGGCAAGCTTATGCTTGTTTTGTAGCTGAGGATAAGGGCTATCAAACGACATATTGACTCTCTTCACGTGGCTTGAAAATTACTGAGTACAAAAGTCATTATTATAAAAAGTTGCATTTTTCAAAATGCGACTTTATACCATAGATGGGCTCTTTCGGTTCTCTAGATGCCTGATCTCTCGAATTTGACTTTAAATTCGAATTCCCCGATAAATTCTGCATCAGAATGTGCTTCAATCTGAAAACATAAAGGGCATTTGCAGCGTTAAAGATGAATCTCTAAAAATAAAAAATAAACAGGTTCAAAAAACATTTTGACTAAAATCTTTTTTCTCACTAGGCAAACCTAAAATTCTGACGGGCAGGAGAACAGTGGGGAAATTCAAATTGGGGGAAAATAAATTGGGGAAAATTTTTTGGCATTATTCGGCAAATATTTGCTGAATAATCACTTCAATCACAGAGCAACGAGCTATAGCCAATTTAAGTTGAGAGGTCCCAAAATGGGTTGTGTGACAAATATTTGCCGAAGAAAGCCAAAAAATTTCCCCAATTTATTTTTCCCCAATTTACTTTCCCCAATTTATTTTTCCCCAATTTGAATTTCCCCACTGTTCTCCTGCCCAATTCTGACACCGGATTCGTGTTCAACGTGGCCGATTTGCTAAAAAAAATTGCTCTTAAAATTTAAAATATACTGTCAAATTTCAAATTCCGCTTAGGACAGCAACAAGATCTGAAGTAATATATTTTTTCCCAAATTTTCACTCAGCAATCCTTTGTGCTCCCATTAGGCGGCTTGCATGCTGCTTCGGAGGTTTGGTTATCTTCTATCGTGACTGCTGCAGCTGAGCTTTTGTGGGTTTTGTTAGAATAAATAGTCATCGCATCTCCGGTCACCAGAAATTTAATTCAATCTGCTGTTGGGAATAAAAACGGCCCTACAACTGTAACAACATAATAGCGCGGTTATAATAGCGCAGTGATGCTACAGCAATGTCAAGCAATTTGGTCCTACAAAAATTAGAGATTTTCATTCTGATTTTCAGGCATCTGTCTTCTGTTCGGCTATCTTCGACTTCAAAGAGCATTTGTCATCAGCGCTGTGGACATGTTCAACACTGTTTCCTTCCTTCTCCTCTTTTGTTCTTCTGTGATGGCTCAGACGTTCAACAATCCGAATGCTGATTTCCCAGATGGACGTTATCAAGGGGTTAGCAATACGCATCATCAAATTATTCAGACGCACCATCGAAACGGTAAGAAAATTTTTCTGTGAAAATGTTTGTTGAAAATGTCTGCTCGTTGCTTTATGACTATGTATTTAGCCAAGGCGGTGATGGAAACTTGGCTTATCATCCTTATCGTGATCATTGTGGTCTGCGTGGTCTGCGTTTCTGTGTGAGTGATACTTACTATATTTCTTCAATGACTAGATTTGTTTTTCATTTTTATTGATATCTGCTGCTTTTTAATCCTGTCCGACTCTTGTAAATAGGTTATCTGGATTTTGTCTCTTCTCAGCTTCAACTTCCGCCGTGTCTCAGCGAAAGTTCACGGCAGAAGTATGCCCATATTCGACTTGGCATACCGTAAAACCTCTATTAATTGACCCCTCTCGACTATGAGGGTCTGTATATCGGAGCAGAATCAATAATTTGTAAAGCTGTTTATTGCGTTTTCTTAACTCCCACAAAATCTACAGATTCCACTTTTTAGATTTTTAAGTTTCATCCAAAAATCTCGAAATCGACCCCAAAATTTCCTGATTTTCAATGGGTTGACCCGGGTCTATTAATTGAGGTTATACGGTAGCTGTCCCTCAGGCTTTAGGCATTTTTTACTTTGCGCAATTAAATTTATACTGCAATGAATTTACACAATTGACCACTTTGCCTGTCAATCGGTATGTCTAATTAGAATGTCAGAAAGTGGTTCACAACTCTGGGTAGATGGGCACCTCCTCAAGTTTGTCCATGCATAGAGTTTGATAGCTTTTAGCCCGGTTTTCTAAAACTAAAAATGTCGAAACTGTGAGATTTTGGAACAATGGCAGGAAAAATCGTAATCCTTGCAATATTTGTGACCTGCTGACAAATCAGGTTTGGTAAAAGGCTTCGAGAATCGGGCTAAAAAAGTCAGACCTTAGGTGGGAACAACTTGACGAGGGTGTCTATTAACCGAGAGTCAACTCTTATCCAGTGGAAATCCGCTGATAAACCATTTGGAAAATCATGGACTCCTGCAAATTTCATGGCTTGTATTTTTACGTATACTTTATGACGGGACGGGAATCCGACGAGATCACCACTCTGAGATTCCCGTAAATTAACTGCTGTAATTTTTTGGATTTCCACTTGCAATTTCTTGGCCATTCACCGGATTATATTTAACTGTGTAACTCTTCTAGAATCTTGACCACCTTGTTTTTTTAATCGACCAATTCATTATAGTAGCATGCTAAGTTGTGTGCCAGATTAAATTTCCCTTTTTCAGCTCCGTGTGTGTCGTGATCTGCATCTTCCGCAAGAATAGTCAAGCTAAAGAATTGCGGGCTCAGCAGTCTAATGGCGCTGTCCTTGGAGCCGGCTACTCGACTGCAACGTCTGCAACTTCAGGGATGGCCATGCAGCAGGGAGGTCCGTGAGTGCCATCTGATGAATGCATCCAGAATCTATTATAATACATAGCAGTTTTTGCATGTAAATACTATGCCGTCTATGGCAACTTTCGTAATAAAATATGTAGGTGTATTTTGAGCAGTATTGGATTGTCCGGGTATCCTAGTTACGTAACCCGGGTGACCAGGTTACCCAGGAACACTGGTTATCGAGAAAGGTACATGAGAACCAGGTACGTGTCAATTGTTCCCGGCGCTGATTGTTCCCGACGGCCGATTGTTTCCGGCCTACACAGAAAGAGCAATTCTTCCCGGCTTGTATAAATGACCAATTGTTCCCGGCATGTGAAAAATGACCGATTGTTCCCGGCCTATATAAAAGGAATAATTTTATATATTTACTAAAGACAGTTTTAAACTTTCACGTTTTCGACTTATTTTCGTTATTGCTGTTGTTATTTACCTTTTTTGCCCATATTTTCCTCTTTTTATCTACAAATTCTTTAGTGCTGATATGGATTTCAATTTCATCGGTAATGTTCTCGCCCGCGTTGATCAAGGCGAGCAAGTGGTTGCTGAAAATGATGTAACCTGTTAGTTACCGTATCCGCTCTAATTATAAGTCATGGCGTATAATTTTTCACTATAAGCAATAACTAAAAAGTTTTTTGTGCAATTATAAAATCTTTTTTATACGGCCCTGGTTAAATATGGGTACCGATTTCTTTCCTGGTTCCCCTGTTGTTTTTCTTCAGTATTTTGCAATTCATATTATAATTTTAAAAGTTTTCTGAGAATAGGTATCGATGAGTCAAGAAAGGATGTCCAAAAATTTTGGCACGGCTTCTATAAAGTTTGTCGAATCGGGGTTTTAAATTAGACTTATAAAATTTTCCAAATAATTACCTAGACTATGGCTGTATAATAACTGTAGTTGTGTAATAGCGGCAATAACTGTAGGTATAATAGCTGTAGCGTTGTATAAAACAGTCAAACCTCGGTTATCCGGCACCCCTGGGGACTCAGGGTGCCGGATAAACGAGGTGCCGGATAACTGGAATGTCAGTTGACAGAGAACAAGCCAATCTCAGCCAAATGAAGTATATTTAAGGTGCCGGATAACCGAGGGTGCCGGATAACTGGAGTGCCGGATAACCGAGGTTTGACTGTACTGTAGATTTAACAAAAAGGCAAACACAGCAATTTTTTTTTCGGAAGACGATCAAACACAAATGCAGCCCAATATTTTTTTCTAAATAAATAACAACAACAAAATCATGCAAATGCTGCAAAGTAACTACTAGCAGTATACTGATTCGCAGCAGAAATTCGCTTTTTTAACATAATTTGTCCATTTTTTTATTTCGCTGAAAAAAGGTGCAGGTAAAATGGCCTTGGCTGGCGCATAATTAGAGAGTGGCGTATAATTAGAGCGGATACGGTAGTATGCCCTATAATCAAAAATTATTTGCATGCTTTCAGGATGTCATTTCGATGCTTAAGTCAGAAAAGGGGAACGACATGGCTACACACGGCAGTTTTTGTTTCATCTCACTATTCGTTATCGGGTTCTGGAGTTTTCAATCCAAGCCAGGATTATTGTTTCACTCGCTTTTGTGCCTTCGCTTGATGTGTGGAATTGTCTTGCTCAACTTAAAACCTAGTTGCCTGCACAACTGCCTCCTGGCTTTATTATTTCAGTCGCTATTACGTAGGTGAGTTTACGGCTTGACTATAGAATCCCCCACGGGAGTGATCAGGTGGAGGAGATAACATCATATTCGTGTTTTCGACCCCGATTTCATGAGAAAGCCGCGTGTTTTTTAGTTCTGAGAAAAAATTTTTTTTTGCGTACCACAGGGGGGTATCATGGTTTTTTAGTCGAAATTTGAAAAATTTTGAATTCGCGCCTTTTGAATTTTCAAGGGATTTGAGTCTATATTGGGAAGGGAAGGGAATAAAAGGGGCCACTAATCACACAGGGGCCACTAACAAAAAGATGTTGAACATAGTTTTGAATACTGGGGCCTACCGCATAAATATACTCTGGTATGCATGCTTTTTCATGCATCCAGAGTCACTTTCGAGTGATTTGTGTCTAAGGTATGTGGGTGTGCGCATCTCAACTCCAAGCCCCGTGCGCCCCCTCACTTACCTTAGACATGATTCCGAGAAGTACTCTTGATCAAAAAATGCATATAGAGGTTCTTTTTGCCACGGCCCAGTTGAAAAACATGGTAAGACAGTCTAGTGATACACATATTTAGTTTTTTAATGTTTTGCCATAAAAGTGGCCCCTTTTTATTTTCTTCCCCTCTCAATACAGCCCTAAATCCCTTGAAAATTCAAAAGGCGCGAATTCAAATTTCGACTAAAAAACCATGATACCCCCCTGTGGTTCGAAAACATTTTTTTTTCTCAGAACTAAAAAAACACGCGGCTTTCTCATGAAATCGGGGTCGAGAAACACGAATATGATGTTATCTCCTCCACCTGATCACTCCCCGTGGGGGGGATTCTATAGTGCAACCGAGTTTACCATGTATTTGTATGTTTGGCAGTATTTTGCTGTCATCCTCCAATGCTTCCAGTAAATATTTGGTTCTGTTATGATAGATCTCTGGCGCGCGAAGACCGTACAAACAACTTTGTTGAGTCTGCAACAGTGTTTCCATGATGTCGTTTTTTTGCGTATGATATGATAGTGATATGATATGGCTGAGAAATGATAAAATGATATGATGATGACATGTTGTGGCCGAGGAATTTTTCGCATGATATAATAGTGACATGATGTTTTCCCGAAAGTTTTCGTATGGTATGATAGTGATGCGATAGCATTAAAACTTTTTCCAGGTGATATGATAGTAATATCGGTAAAAAAATTAGTGTCGAGTATTAGACTACAAAAATATGAGCAACCGATGAGACACTGCAGGTAGACAAATAAATGGGATTAGCAAACTTTATTCCAACCAAACAAGGATCATAGGAACTATTATAAATATGGGAATTAAGATAACAAAACAACTGTGAGTTCAAGAGCTTGTGGCCTGTCCTATTCCTCTGCTTGCTCACCGCTGGAGATCCTATGGAATAGACGCGCTCAATTGACACTGCCCACCTCGATGGCCAATAAAGCAATTTCCTTCCATTCCTTAATACTTGTTTCTAACTTTTTTGCTGCAAAGAATAAGAAACTTACCGTCTCCTTCAAAAATTGTAAAGAATTGATCGGAGTCTCTAGAGAACACTTCGCACTCAGAATGTATGTGACTCACTCATTGATCTTCACAACCATCGGAGAGGGAGGATTTGAACGGCGATTGTTGTTTTGATTTTACATGTTGGCCAGTAGCTCAACGATTCCCGGCGCCAAGCCTGGCACGACCTACGGCACTACAGCTTCGTTTTGAGAAGGCGGAGGATTGGGAGAATGATCCACCGCTTTCGGAAGCTAAGGAAGGAAGAATTGAGATTCGTTACCAAAACTTTCTGAATATAATTCCTCACCATTCTAAACAAATATCCCGTGGCGCTTTCACACTCAACCGATGATAACATCTTCGCGGTATTGGGGTCAAGTAAAGCGCTCACAAGAAACACCTGACCCTTTTTAGGAAAATGACCCTTTTTCTGCAAGAAATCCTTTAAGGCCATTTTCATCTTGGTGTCGGAGTTAGTCAGTTTGTTTGACCTAACTTACGAGTATCAAGAACTCTAAGTTCCACAGTTTGATTCCTGTGAACTTTCGAGTATATAAAAGCCAAGTGGCTTATTTGAGAAGATAAAAAATGAATGTTTCCCCTTGCAATATACAAGGGAAAAACTAAGTCAATCAAAAATCTAAAACACAAATCTTTCTGTGCAAAATATTTATTTGTAAAGAGATCAAGCCTTCTCTTTATAGGCTAGAACACACTCCACCCCCTGGTCCCCCGAACGGTTTACCAGACAGGGGTGGAGAAATACAATTTATGCTAGCCAGATGGATAAAATACAATAAAGGAAGTAAATATAGACTGGAATTTCGAATGGGCTTTGCCCAGAAAAGTGCAAACAACAAAAATATGAAAACTTTTAGAAAGTTTGAGCCAGATGGTCGCACATTGCATAATATATTACAATAAAAATATATTTGGCTTTTGGTCTTAAAAAATATATGAAAAAGATCGCGTTGTCCGCGACACTTTGCCTCCGTCATAGTAATCCAGAGACTCTATGTGATGATCATGGTGGCCCTGCGTTGGATCACTGCATTCACTATCAGTTGCTGTGTAAGGGCATGCAGTTGCGTCCCAATAGCCGTGACTTTGGACATATTCAAGAGCGTGGCTCACATAACCACCCTTACAATGGTCACTCTTTGCATCACAGCTTACAATGTCTTGTTCACTCAGATCAAGCAATCCTCCACCACGAATAGCGATTTGGCTTTCAACAACAGCAATAGCAGCAAATGCGTAACAGGAGCCACACATTGTTCCTATTGGAAAAGACAGTCCATTTTTTGACTCTCTGTCCCCTTGGTGGGTCTTTAGCTCGGGTTTTGACAGAAGGTAGGCCGGTGAATGTTACGACATAATAAATCAAATTAATCAGGGCTATTTAAACAGAAAAATGGGATTATTTGAGCTTCAATTAATCCGATTTTTTTTCAAACCCTGTTTTTTTTCACCAAACGATAAGACTGTTAATCCACCCAACAAAAAACATCAGATCAAAATTTCAAAATAAAATTGTTTTTCAAGAAGCTTGCCATGGTCCGTTTTTTTGTTGTGTGTACTCACAGTCTTATCGTTTGATTTAAAAAAATGAGGGGCTGAAAATAAGTTAAAGAGACCTTTCCTGTTTTTTTTCAAGCCGGAACTGCAAAAAGTGATTTTTGGAGAAAAATTGCCTTGGTCCCCCTTTTTGTTTTGAAGCCTTGCTTTTTAGCGTTTTCAAAACAACAGGGGGACCAAAGCAATTTGTTTCAAAAAATCACTTTTTGCCAATATGGAAAAAAAAAAACCGGAGACGTTAATGCACCCAAAAACAAAGATCAAATCAATTGAGGTTCAAGAAATGCCATATTTAGTCAAAATATTTCCCCTAGAGTCTGTTCTCCTTTAAGTCTGTCCTAATGTACGCTGGCCTATCTTGCGCCTGGGCCATGAGAAGAAGTCAAAAAATGACGGAATTGTATATTAGAGCCTAGATTTTTTCTTTAAAAAACCTGGGGCCGTAAACGTCAGCCACTAGAATTTCGACTAGAAAAATTTCTAATCCTAGCGAATTTGTAGTCTTCAGGGTGACTAGAATTGTGACTAGAAATCAATTTTGGAAATTTGATACAATTTTCATCTTGGTCAATCTGTGTTGCTAGGATTAAAAATAATTCCTATTGTGTTGGTCCATAAGTTCGTGGGTGATTATACGTAACAGACCATATTTATGTATGGGTTGCAAAATTTTTGATAAATTTTGATAAATACAATTTGAAACCCATAGGTTAATTAATAAATGATTAGTGTAGTCAAAATTTCGATTTTCAAACCCAGCAATTAATTAAGTGCCAATTCTCATTTATCAAAAATTTTGCAACCCATACATAAATATGGTCTGTTGCGTATAACGACCAACGAACTTATGGACCAACCCAATAGTTTCTTTTACACATTGTATCCAGTTATCGGTTCGTCTTTCTTTTTTTCAACCTTTCGAAAATCAGACAAAATTTCAGTTTAATCCGAAACCTTTTCAGGCGCTCAAACCAAATTTAGAGGGCTGTTAAAAAAGTCTGGGACGTTTTTTGAAGAAAATACGGTATGAACAAAGCCAAAGGGTAAATCCGGCAGAATGTTAATTTTTGACGTCCGTGCTAGAAAAAAAACAAGTGCCCAAATGCATAAAATTTCCAAAAAATTAAACGGATTTCAGAATTGCCCAGACCCACTCCGGAGTGGCCAAAAGTCAAAAATAACTGGTTTTTGGGAGTTTATTAAATAGAGGGGGTAAACTTTTCGCGAAAAATTGATTGAGCAGATCAGAATCCCAGTCCGATGGGCTTATGTGTGTTTTGGCATAGATTTAGGTGGTTTAAAATCTATTAGTGTAAAATTCTGAGCGATTTAGTCTATTGTACTGGAATTATGATCCGCTCAAGCGATTTTTTGTGAAACGTTCACCCCCTTTAGTAAACCCCAAAAACCAGTTGTTTTTGCGTTTAGGCCATTCCGGAATGGGTGTGGACGATGCTGAAAGGGGGGAAGGGCTGGTGCAGTGCCTCATGTACTCATAAGCGACGTTAATTCTTATCAACGTACGTAGGGCACTTTGTATGCCAATCAGAATAATTTTTTAAAATTCGGGGTCAGCACCTAGAGTGGGTACCTACTCAGGGTATTGAAATTCTGGTTAGTCAAAACAGCATTCTGGTTTTAACCAACCGTTTTCAGCACACAATTTCGGTTGAATAGCAACGGATTCGTTAAACAAAAAATTTAGACGGTTTAAAAAAAGTCATTGGATACACTAAAATTTAGAGTGATATTGAGAATGAAAGGAAAATTCGCTAATTGAATACGTGGCTTAAAAAATCGGTCCGATTTTCGGACCGATTGTTTTATGCATTTGGGCACAGATTCTGACACGTGGTCAATTGAATACCAAAGCGCTTTTAAAATCTAGCTGTCCATATTGGAAAGTTTTTTTCGCTTATAACACTGATAAAAGTTTCTTTTATTGAATTTCAAACAAACCTTGGTCTTTAACTGATGTGACAGCATTTTTGTCCCGCCAGTCAAAAGAATCCGGAGTGCTGGCCAATAACGGCGTAGTGGAATTTGTGAAACATTGCTTGAACATCTGTGCAGACGGAGAAGACAACATCTAACAATTGTAAATGAAAATTTTTGTAGTGTTTAAATTAATGATTTCAATTTTCGAGCCACCCAATAATTAAGTTGGGATACTCGAAAGTGACTCTAGATGAGTCCTGTAACGTAAGGTGTTTTCACCTACTTTTTTCTATAAAAAGTCGATTTTTTAAATCTGATTTCTGTTGGTAAATCAGATGTTGAGGTATGATGGTGTGCGCATTTCAACCCCAAGCAACCAAGCCCCCTGCGCCCCGAAGTAGGCGCAGGGGGCTTGGTTGGTTAGAGTTGCGCGCACTTACTTACCTTAGACATAATTCCGAGCAAGACTCTTGATCAAAAATGCATTTAGAGGCTCTTTTTGCCCAGCTCCAGTGACCAAAACATGGTAAAACATCCAAATGGTCGAAATTTCAAAATGCCCAAAACTCAATTTTTTATTGACCAGAACACAAAAATAATGTCTTTTTTGAACTTCTGAGGTGATTTTAGGTTGATATAGGGTGTTTGGAAACACTTTTAAAAAATTTCATTTGGGGGTATACTCGGTAGGGTCGAAATTTTTAAAGTGTTTCCAAACACCCTATATCAACCTAAAATCACCTCAGGGGCCTATTTCACTATTTGAATAGTGGAAAATTTTCCATGGAAAATTGGAAAATGGAAAGTGGAAAATGGAAAATACAAAAGTCCTGCTTCACTAACTGAAAAGTGGAAATGGAAAGTGGAAATGGAAAGTGAAAAATGGAAAGTGGAAATTGACTGGGGACAATTAACCGCCCCCGGAGTATACCCAAATGAAATTTTTTTAAAAGTGTTTCCAAACACCCTATATCAACCTAAAATCACCTCAGAAGTTCAAAAGACATTATTTTTGTGTTCTGGTCAATAAAAATTGAGTTTTGGGCATTTTGAAATTTCGACCATTTGGATGTTTTACCATGTTTTGGTCACTGGAGCTGGGCAAAAGAGCCTCTAAATGCATTTTTGATCAAGAGTCTTGCTATGTCTAAAGTGAGTGCGCGCATCTCTAACCGATCAAGCCCCCTGCGCCTACTTCGGGGCGCAGGGGCTTTGCTGGGGTTGAGATGCGCACACCACATACCTTAGACGCAAATCACTCGAAGGTGACTCTGGATGAATGCAAAGGGGTTAGTTGAGATGCGCACACCCACATACCTTAGACACAAATCACTGAGTGACTCTGGATGCATAAAAATGTATGCATACCAGAGTTTCTTTATGCGGTAGGCCCCAGTCAACAAAACTATGTTCAAATTCCATCTTTGGGGTCAAGGTACCCTCAACATCTGATTTACTAAGTTATAATAAACAGAAATCAACTAAAAATACCAAAATTCAAGATTTTAAAAATCGACTTTTTATAGAAAAAGTAGGTGAAAACACCTTTTTATCGTGTTCAACGTGTAGGAAATGCTTAAAAATGGTTAAAAGAGTGTTTAAAAAAAGTTCAAAAAAAATTTCATTTGGGGGTATACTCCGGTAGCGCCGAAATTTCATTTGGGGGGGGTTATGCTCCGGTAGGGTCAAAAAATTAAACCTTGTCTTTGACCTCTTGTTGAGTCATAGCAGTAAATTTGGAAACATGGAAGTGAGCTGCCTGTCCGGTTTTTTTGTTCAGCTTTTCAATCAATTTCAAATTTGCCGCAAATATCTTTAGACACTCTTCATGCTCAATAGGGTCGGCGAAAAAGATGTCATATCTGAAAAGATTTATGTCGAGCTTTACGTAAAATATAAAGATTGTTCTTTTTTATCGAGGTTAATCACGTATGCCAGTAGTCGCCTACGGCTCTTGTATAGTCCCAGAAAAATTTGATACCTCGATATTCTTCTGCTGTGCTGTTCTGCTAAGCTAAATTAGCTGAACAAGACTTGTGTAGAACGTTGTCTAAAATAATGGCTATCTGATGAGAAAAACAACTTTTTAATATAAAAGCTGTCAAAATTTGGAGTGATAATCTTTAGAAAACTCCCAGTTGTGAGTTTTTTTAAGACTGAAATGACAATAAAGGCTAAACACGGCTAAAATCGACTTTCGGGGGCGAGGGTGGTGTGTTACCAAGTAGAGAAGTATCTCTTTGTTCCGACGAGATGTTTTCTGTACAGTCGACTCTCGATATAGTGACACCCCTGGGAGCAACTCTTATGGGTACTTTTATTTAAAAGTACAAAAAAATTTTCGAGGGGGGTGCACTTGGGCATTTACGAGAAAATAGTACCCTTTAACATTTTTTTTCACTGGCGTGTTCAGATGACAGCGCAAAACAATCAACAGCAAGATGAAAAATAATTTGAGGGAAAGTTGTTGAACATTTATACCGTTTTTAGATTGAATATCATCAGTAAAAGAATTTTCTAAGGTCGCCTTTTTTATTCTTACTTTTTATTTTTCCATTGCATAATATAACATTCTTTAGGAGAGTGCAAAGAAGAATAAAAAATGCGGTTCAACAAAGGTGGTTGAGAGCATTTATAAATATTTAAAAATTATTTCTGGACGAAATAAAAATATGTTAAGACGCCGACAGAAGCTATCATTTACCATACAGGGTGGGCTGAGAAACTCGCCTTATTTCAAACAGCTATAATTTCTTCTGATGACAGGACCTCGAATTTCTGTGTTGATAGATCATTTTCTAATGAACCCGAGATTTATTTAGTACCGTTTTTTCTCTAATTAGTTTCAACCTCTTGCAAATTCAGAAATTTAGAATTCAATTTTGTAATTCCCTCATTGGAGATCCTCCTGTGTTTTGGTTTACAACTGACTCTACCTCTAGGTAGCTTACATAGAATGTTGAAAATGTAAAACAAAAAATTAAAAATGTGAATCTAATTTTTCAGACTCAATCCATACTTTCAATTTTTTATTGTGCATTTTTAGAAGAACCTGCACAAAATCATATCTTGTTAGAAACTAAAATCGCACGCCTACACAAATAAGGTATAAACCCAAAATATTAGTATTCAGTATCTTGGTCAACCCAGTATAAGACCTACTTTTGATTTTCTTTCAAAAGCCGCAGTATTCATTGTGTTAGATTACATTAGTAGAGGGTGGGCCAAAAAAATGGCGTTTCAAATCTTTTTGCCCACGCAAAGGGCAAAGAAACTGGTCGTATTCTTAAGTCCAGAAAGCTTGCAAAAGAATCAAGGTTGGTTTATTTTTGTATGTTTATAGTTTACCCTTTCAACTGTTACAGAAAAACCACGGACAAGTCAGCCGAAAGCAAGGAAGTGCTAGAAAAGAGGAAAACATTGGAATGGTCGGATGCAAAGTCCGCCGCGCATTGCGGGAACACATCTTTTGCAAGGCAGACAGCGAGGGACGGGGATTTCAAGGACTTCAGTGCGCCGAATCAGCAAGCTGTATCTGCAAAGGACGCCGAAGAAGAAGGTCGAAGTTCACTTCCTCTCTCCGAACAATCAACAGCAGCGAGTTATTCGATGTGAGGCCTTTCTTTCCGGACAGTTCCTGCTCGACGTCTCGGTGCATTTTCTCGTGGCGTCGGGTAAAAGATGTTCTCGCTCCGAGGTTTGTCTTTTAATTTGTGTTCTCTTTACTGTTGTTTGTTTTAAGGTCCAATAATTCCGCAAAATGAAAGAGTTTACTCCGTTAGCCGAAAGTGTGGCATTGCTCCTGACCGCCTTCTGCTGCCTTCAAACTTTTTGCCCGCAAGCTGATGGTCTTTGGCGCGATATCTTGGAGAGGACCGGTAGAACTTTTCATCCTGGAGGAGCGCGAATCGATGAATGGTGAGCTGTACAGAAACCTGCTCTTGGATCTTGTGATACCGAATTGCCGTGAACTCTATCCAGAAGGTTGTTTTTGTTTTGGGTTACAATGAACGCCATTTGACTTTAGGCGGATTCATCTTTCAGCAAGACGGGGCTCGGACACACACTGCTCAACTGACACAAGAACTGCTCGGAGAAGAGGCGCCAGGATTCATCAAGAAAGACGAGTGGCCAGCCTATTCTCCGGACTTGAATCCCTGCGACTACCGCCTCTGGGCATGGATGATGGAGACGGTGTATGAATGGCGGTAGAACAAAACCGCACTTTTTGCGGTAAAATCCGCGGAAAAAAAACCGCATAAAGTGCGGTTTTGTCCTACCGCCGTACGAATTCGGAAATCCTGCAGCCTTCCAGCTTTGCGGCAGAAGATCGAAGAAGATGGCAGAAGATCTGGGAGGAATTGAGCGTGGAAACCTGCCGGCAGTGGATAGAAGAGTTCAAGCCAAGGTTGGAGAAATGCGTCGAAAGAAACGGAAAGCATATTCAGCAGTATTTCAATAGGATCTGAAGTTGTTACAAATTTTTGTGTTGTTATTGTTCGGGATTTTCAGTAAAATATTACTTTGTTTGGGAGGGCTGATTTGTTGATTGGAATTCCTCTTTTTGACCTAAACTTTTTTTTGTTTGAAAGTTTTATTCAAGAGCACCAAAATGGTATATGGCGCTTAGAAAAAGTATGGCAAACAAATTGAGAAAAAGTTGTTTGAAAAAAAGATTTGAAACGCCGTATTTTTGGCCCACCCTGTACATTAAATTAGTATGCTTTGACGTTTCACATTATTTACAAAACTATACTTAAGTGTTTTTTATACAAGATATATTGTTCTAAAAAATAAGTAATTTTCGCTAAATGTTTACCCATTATGTTATTCTTTTTTTCTTTTTGGCTTTGTGCCATGTGCTTGCAGGCCAAGAAGAACCTACAGGTGGTTCTTCACCTGTAGATGTCAACAGAAAAGATATACAGGTAAAACCTACAGTGGTTAATATAAGAGTGGGGGTTTCCCGACTGTAAAAGACAGAGGGATTCCCGACTTGGACGGCAGTTTGTCCGAGTCTATTTAATTATAAAAAATACAAGTATCACAAAGCCAGGCCTCCAAACTAAAGTGCAATGGCCTCAAAAAGCCACATTTTTTCGATGTATGTTTTTTTGAACTGATATAGCTCGTTCTTTAGATTGGTGAGCAGTGCTGTAACGGCACAGGTGGGGCACCTGTACCGGTGGGGCACCGGTACAGGTGCCCCACCTGTGCCGATTCCCTGTGCTGCAATCTTAATAATCGGTGCGATGCCCGGTGCCGACATTTGAGAAGTCGGTGCACGGTGCGGTGCCAGTGCCGAAATTTTGAGATTTATAGCACTGTTGGTGAGCAGTGAATTTAATTCAGCAATTGCAGCGTCTTTTTTTATACTCGTAAGAAAACTTTTTGTTTGGCCTTTCTCATACATTCAAAGCTCTATATAACCTTCACCCTGGGGATCTCATGTAGAGCTGAACTTTACGAGGGGTGATCCGTATATAGAGCTTTGACTGTAGTCTGTGGTTTGCCTGAATACATAGAGTAAATTTTTTTGCTTATGCAGTACTTTTAGAACTACACTAGCTATGCAGTGGCCAAAATCAATTTGGATTCCAACAGCAGCAACTACAAAAGGCTGGTAAAAGTGCTACATGGCACGGAACGAATGGTAGCTGGATTTGTCTACCAACTGACTCTGTTGCTGGGGCTGACTAATTGCAACAAGGACGTAAGTTCATAATCTGAATATTTCAATTTTTCGATCGGTTAACTTAGGAAGTGAAATTCGAACCACAAAATCTGGACATTGGAAACAAATGCGATTTCAAGGCTGGAACTTTTGAGGTAAATTAGGTTTTTTTAATAAAAAAATTAAAATTAGTGGTTTAGATGTACTTGGCTACTATTTACAGTAGACCTTCTCGCCCACAAGATGAATATATAAAAACCGAACTTTTAAAATAAAATCATTATTTTTATATATACAACACGAATCTTTGTAAATGACTTTTGATAACTTTTAATAAACTTTTTGCAAACAAAGTACTTAAGCTTTCATAATACGTTTACCACATCTTACTAACTCATTTCCGACCCCTTATTTTTTTATTGTACAGAGATGATATGGAGCAATTCACCTTTACCCCATGTAAAGAGAGCAGATTTACATAGGCCCTTAGGAAAAGAAGCATGAGGCGGCGGCGTAGTGTAATGGTAGCACATTCTGTCCATCGAACTTTTTGCATCTATCCAATCGAATTTCTTTCATTGTGTCCGTTAGCAGCTGAGCCTTCACTTCTTTCCTTGCCTTCATTCCTAATTCGATTTTAGCAATTCGATGGACAGAACTTTTTGAGATTCCAATGGCCTTGCTCATCTTTCTGATCAAGTTCTTTTTGCTTCTTGGATTCCTTTGGAGCCGACCCTTCACCTTCTGCTTGTTGGCTGGCGTATTTGCTGTTCTTTTGCGCCCTCTTCCTGCACGATCCATGTTGCTGCCCGTCTCTTGAAATCGCTTGATTGCATCGGAGACAGTCGGATGAGGCACATTTAGTAATCGCGATATTCCCATAACCTTTTTTCCCTGCTCGAACAATCGCACAATACCTGCTCGCAATTCTGCCATATCTGAAAGCATGTACCATTAGAAAAAGGAAGGAAAGAGATACAAAATGATATCGTTGAAATAATTTTTGGATGCAAGAATCATCTTAAAAAAGCCGTTTAAAAATCCGTCGGGTATTTTTGGGAAACGCGGTATAGTTCGCAAAAACATCAAAATAGATGTCCCAAGAAATTCCCCCGATGAAATTTGTTGAATTTTTCTTTTGCTCTGACACGATTTTGAAATGCTGTTTTCACAGATACCGTATTTCCTCTAATATGCGCCCATGCTTTAATAAGCGCCCTTGGGAGCGTCGGCAGTTGGACGTCGTCAGTTGGGAGCGTCGGCAGTTGGGAGCGTCGGCAGTTGGACGTCGTCAGTTGGGAGCGTCGGCAGTTGGGAGCGTCGGCAGTTGGACGTCGTCAGTTGGGAGCGTCGGCAGTTGGGAGCGTCGGCAGTTGGGCGTCGGCAGTTGGGAGTCGGCAGTGGGCGTCGGCAGTTGGGGCGTCGCGCAGTTGGGCGTCGGCAGTTGTCGGCAGTTGGGCATCGTCAGTTGGGAGCGTTGGCAGTCGGCCGTCGGCAGTTGGGATCGTCGGCAGTCGGGCGTCGGCAGTCGGGATCGTCGGCAGTCGGGCGTCGGCAGTTAGTTTCGTCGGCAGTTGACCCTCGTTCGTTACAAAGCCCCTGTGTTTTTTCAATATTTTACTAGCCTTCTCATCCCAACTTTTTGGCCTATGGGCACGAGATCTCAACAAATTTGATCGAAAGTCGTATACTGGCTATCCAATGAGATCAAAGTCTAATTTAATCCCCCCAAATCCCCCTTTACTATAGCGCTGGATTCTGTGTGTCTGTACGTCACACTTAATTGTTAGGGGTGTTCCGAACGTTACCACCGATGACCGGTTTCCAAGATGACTGTTATATCGGCACTCGACTGTAGTACGAAAGTAAATAGAGTAAATTTATGAAATATTTTTATCACAAAATTAAACTATTCACATGCGATATCGGTGAAATATGTAAATTGTCGTAAATTTATCCTCTGAACATTTATAAATCCTCAATTTTTCTTGAGTTTTCCAATTAGTTAGCTCTTGTGCGGGAAGAAGTTTTCCATATGGTAGTTTGAGCATATATGAACCCACTTCAAAGGAAAATTTAAAGGTACGAGGTTGTTCGTCTTCATCAAATGCCTGAAACAGCATAGTTATTAATTGCAAAAAAAGACATGAAACAAACCGCTTTAATACAATCTGAGATAAACCATATTGAACTATCACAAAGAAAGTTTATTCTAGTGTCGCTGTCATCATGGCTTGTATGTTTGTTGCATGCCTCAGGAGTATAAAGGTACTCTAAGAGTCGCTCAATGCCTGCGTAAGGGCCAAGATCATAAAAAAAAAGTTTAGGTATGGCATTAAGTAGAGGATAGGTGTGCAGATCAATGTTTATTGGTGGAGTATCAAATTTTATATAAAGTTGTTTGCACTGCATCAGACTAGGAGATTTAAAGATGTAGTGCAAGATACTTTTTCCTTGGCTCTTTTTCATATTTAATTGTATATAAAGTTGGCTGTTTTGCCAGAATCGACACAGCAAATTTAGTTGTTCTAGCACTAAAGCAGCTTCAGCTGAAGAATAGAAAGGTTTGGTCAATAATTTCGTATATTCAAAGCGAATGGTAGTGGCTTTGTGCAATACTGGCAGAGGGATATCCTTTGAACCTTCAATACCAGCAATAATATTTTCTAGTGGTCTAACTAAAGGTTTTGCTATGATCATAAATGATTCAAAGAGTGTAAAAGGGGCTTGACTCAAATATTTCTGGATCAACTGGGCGAGCTGATAGCTGATGGGTTGCAGGAGGTCAAGCTCTTGGCGAGACAGGAACTTGCACACTTCCAACAAATTGTCCATTTAATATCAAGATAAGTGAGCAATTGACGAGTGATCAGTAAATAGGTTTTTTATTTGAATGTCTGAACAACTAAAACAATTCATAAGTAAACTAGAGTTTATAAGATAAAAAGATTAGATGATAAACACCAAGTTAAAAAGAGCTTTTAAAAATTTGTTTTCTATGGTGTTATTTTTGCTAAAAATTTAAAACCTCTTATACAGTCGAACCTGAATAAACCGCCACCTTGGTTAAACCTCCACCCTATGGTCAACTGATTTCGTCAGGCACACGATATTGATAGAAAAATGGCACCATCTAGAAAACCACCACCAATTCTGTGTCCCCAGGGTTTATTCGGTAAAACCACGACCGGATACAAATTATGACCGGATACCACGACCGGATACAGTGACAAATTTTATCTTGGTCCCCCCTGTTGATTTTTTCAACTTTTTTCGATTTCTCGAATTTTTACGCACTTAGGCTTAGGCTTAGGCTCAGGGTAGGCCAGCGCCCGTTAGGACGGACTCAAACGTGTGGTTTAAACATACTTTTTGTACTTTAGAAAAAAATTGTATCCGGTCGTGGTATCCGGTCGTATGTCAGTCGTTTTATTCAAGTTCGACTGTATTACGGAAAAATAACGTGAATACAAAATTTTGGAAAACGATTATTTAAAATTCTTCTTGTTCTAGCACTAGAACTGATTGTTTTTACAGTCGAACCTCTTTAACCCGGCACCTCTATAACCCGATACCCTCGATAACCCGAAACTCTGTCGATGCTTGATTTAGCCAGGTACTCGACACTCTAAAGAAAACGACTCCGCGATAACGCGGCACCCTGAGGCGGGTTCCCTGGGGTGTCGGGTTAAAGAGGTTCAACTCTATTTCTTCGATAAAAAATAAAATCCCTCTGGGTGCACACCATATTTTTAATCCATTTTTAGTGAGTTAACTCACTTCTTAAGCCAAAGAGTATCGAGCAATCGATTGGAATTTTTTCCAGCACTTTTTTGCTGTCAGCAACTACCTTAATTTTGCGTTTCATGCAAACCATGCTGACCATCGAAATAAAGGAAATCAGTCAGAAGTCATTCACTTTGGTTTTAATCGACTCCTCCTTTACCAATTTTTTTGACATCTTACAAGGTGATTTTAATTTTTCAGAGTCAGAACTTCATGATGAATTACATTTAAATGTTTTCACACCCAAATCGCTCAAAAACGGGATAGCTTCCGAAGGTTTGACCCAGCACGGGAAGAGTATATTCGAAGGGTAGGACGGCACATAATCGTACATATTTCAATGATTTTTAATTTTAGTACCATCTCTGTTTCATAGCTCAAATGAAAGCTTAGAGTTGGGGCTACACACCGTTGGCGGTGTATAGAAACATGTGCACTGGTAGAAAAAATTTCTAAATTTTGCGCAAGCTGAAATCAGCTGAAATCGGCTTAAGCCGGCACAAGCCAGAATATTTTAAGTGAGATTTTCAAACCTTTTTTCAAATGCCCATGTTGCTATATATGAATGTGTAGCCACACTTCTGAGCTTTCGTTTGGGTTATTATACAGAGAAAAATACGGAATAATTATGACCCTAGTACTAGAGCTAAGAAAAACGCTGGAAAATGTCCAGGTCCATGCCACCCTGTCCCAGTTCAAAACAAGGACCCCTATCACCTCAGCGACATTCCCAGTTTATGTTTGTTTGCAATGAATGAACTCGAGTCTAATAGTTAGACGCTTTTAAAGCATCTAAAAAAGTAAGTGACAAATAATAGTGAAATACCGTATTTATTCTAATAGAACGACAGTCTCTATTAGAAGACCAGTCTCTAATAGAAGGTCACCCCTTAAGGCCAAAATTAGGCATTTTACTGCATTTTTAACACAAACCCAAAAATTTTTTTAGAGATTGAAAAATAGAAGGCCATGGCCTTCTATTAGAATAAATACGGTATATACTAATCAAAGCTGTGAGAACAACTCAAAATTTATAAATTTTAGGATTAAACGAAAGTTTAAGCTATATTTTGGCTTTTTTAGACAGCTCCAGTGAAACCTCCTTGTAAAACCGTGTGCTGGTGGTTCAGTAGTATTGGCGAAAGCCTGTGCACCATTTTGATATCAAATGTGAAAAAATGAGGTAAAAAAATATAGGGTGTACACCCAGGGGGATCTGGGGCCTAGCAGACTATTTGAAAATTTTCAATTTTTCATGAAAAATTGAAAATGAAAAGTTAAAATGAAAAGTGAAAAATTTCCACTTTTCAAGCAGACTAAGCATTTTTCAATTTTTCATTTATCACTGAAAATTTTCATTTTGCGGATTGTATTTTTGGGGCCTTTTTCTCGTTTTTGATTTGTCTGACATTCATTGATCCTATTTATACATTCATTTTCCATTTCATTTTTGCCATTCGTTACACTTTTACCTGTTAACTTAATTGGTTAATCGGAAACGCATACGGAATTCATTTGGATCCTGGAGAATCGGTCTTGCTCGAAACACCCTCGAACGAATAGAACCACCACTTTCTTCACCGGAATTTTCACTGCTGTTAATGCTGTCGCTTGTAGACATCGCCTAAAGTAGAGGAAAATGAAGCAATTTACCACTTTTTCTATCACAAAAACACAAAATCTGAGCCCAAAATCGTGTTCAGCGATAAAAATAGCCCTACAATTAAGCTATGTAAAATAATGAAAAATTTTTCAATTTTTCATTTTCACTTTTCATTTTCAATTTTTCGATTTTTCAAATATTAGTCTGCTTGAAAATTTTCATTTTTCAATTTTTCGTTTTTCATTTTTCATTTTCATTTTTCAAATAGTCTGCTAGGCCCCTGGGGCCTATCCCACTAATTGAAAAATTTTCATTTTTCATGAAAAATTGAAAAATTTTTTATTTTTCACTTTTCATTTTTCATTTCCTATCCCACTAATTGAAAAGTGAGAAATGAAAAATGAAAAGTGAAAAATGAAAAAAAATGAAAAAACATTTTTTATTTTTCACTTTTCAGTTTTTCACGTTTTATTCCAATCTTACAATGGCTCATCCAAACAAGTCTAAACATCATAACTTTATTTTCACACTTGAACAACGACATAACAAGGCCAGTTAACATCTACGACATACCATCAAAAGTATATTCTTGCTCGTTTTCTTTGGCAGCCCTGAAATAAATTAGCAAGAGTGAGCATTTTAATATCGACAAATAAACAACAACCAATTTTATTTTAACACACCTCACAACAAATTGTTTACAGCACAAAAAGAATTAAACATTGAGATGAAACGCTGCTGCCCAATAAAAGTATCTTGTTCTGGTTCTTCTTCGTATTGGTTCTGCAGTCGCTCCATGAATACGCAGTCATCATCCTCTTCCTCCATTCGCTCTTCTATAAGAAAGTTGTGTAGCCGCCCACAAGCCATGATCACCTCGCCGCAGTAAGTGGGATTCTTTAGCCGCAGACCGGACTTGAGGCACTGAAAACGGTTCCTGAACAGCCCGAAGGCACATTCGACCACTCTCCTTGTTTTCGCATGACACCTAAACTCGGTGTTTATTACAGACAGACGAAGCAATAATCAAAATAAAATGACAAACTTGTAGAAATTGTTAAATCTCTGCTCAGCATGTGGACGCATTGGCACCAACCAGTCACTTGCACCGTAGATGGAATCACCGAGGATCACTGCGCCAGGGAAAGGTCTCCATCCGCCATTGAAGCGAGTTGCCATTGAGCTGTTTCTTAGTACCCGCGCCTTCACTGATCCCGGCCATTTTGCAGAAAGAAAGAAAAACTGGTAGTCAGGTCCTGCCACGGCCATTGCATTGATTGAATGTTGTTGATGCCTGTCTATGAATTGCGACTAAATAAGGCAATGAAGAGCACACTCAATAAGAGAGGATAATTTAATTTACCTCATGTTCACTCGGGCAATACGATAGCTGCAATACGATAATACGATGACCAACGTTCCATCGACAGCTCCACACACAGTAGGCATCCCTAAAACACAATGGTAAGACGTTGGAAAACACGAAAACAGCTTTATATACCGGGATTCGCAAGACGAAAAAATTGAGACGCAATTCTCCTGCATTCGCCTTCACCGGACGGCCACTTGATTCGATCACTGAGTTTAGCATTGATTGCGGAAGTTACTTGACGGATGGCTCTGTGAACTGATTGCTTAGAAGGCCCTAAACAGTCTAGTCAAACAACGAAATACATCAATTAATATATGAAGACAAACCTTGAGCATCACCGACGGAGTAGTAGAAGAAATTGGAGGCGTAGAATCGAAGAGCGCAAAGTAACTTCTCCTCGGCAGACAGAGGATTAGAGCGGAATGAAGACGGCTGCAGTTGCTCACCAAGGATGTTGAGCAGAACATCGACCAAGCGAGGAGTTAGACGAAAGCACTCACGAAATTGCGTCGGATCTGTAATGACTGCACTCTGTCTGAACATTTGCGGACGCGCTTCCTGCATCACTTCATCTTCGGAACTTTCATTGGTTGAAGACATCTTCTTTCTAAAAAGTGAACACCGTTAGACATGCACGGACGTATAGCTAATAAACACCGAGTTCGGCGAAGAAAAATAATACTAGATGAAGAATCAAAATATTTTGTAAAATTGTAGACGGGTACACCGGTCTACAATTTTTCATGTAAAATTGAAAAATTTTCACTTTTCATTTTTCACTTTTCAAATGGTGAGACAGAGAATGAAAAATTTTTCATTTTTCACTTTTCATTTTTCAATTTTTCAAATTTTAGTGAGACAGAAATTTTTCATTTTTCACTTTTCATTTTTCAATTTTTCAAATTTTAGTGAGACAGAAATTTTTCATTTTTCACTTTTCATTTTTCATTTTTCACTTTTCAATTAGTGGGATAGGCCCCTGAACCTGAGAGTTCAAAATATTCGCATTATGATTTGCTTTGGACCAGTGTTTTCAAAACTCATCCTCAACTTTTTGCCTCAACATTTTTAACATCACCTGTAAACACTATTTTTGATTTCTTTTTGAAAATCTCTTTGATACGTTTTGTTCAGCATTAAAAGTTGCGGATAGGGGATAGAGAAAAAAAATTCAGACCCGTTTTCCGCCAAAAAAATCGATAAAAAACTGCCTGATGGTGAAAATTCACATTCCTAAACTCAACCGATTGAGTTTAGCAAATTTTCACCTTTATCGATTTTTTTTGGCAGAAAACGGGTCTGAATTTTTTTTCTCTATCCCCTATCCTCAACTTTTAATGCTGAACAAAACGTATCAAACAGATTTTCAAAAAGAAATCAAAATAGTGTTTACAGGCGATGTTAAAAAAGTTGAGGCAAAAAGTTGAGAATGAGTTTTGAAAACACTGCTTTGGACCAGATTAAACGCTACTTTATGTGATTCTAAAGAGTGTTGAAATCAGTTATTGAGTTTATTATTCAGGAGTTTAATTCATTGAATTGGTGCAAACAACTCACTGCCACAAGTTGCCATTGTTTTTGTTTCGAGAGCGGGATTGAAAAATAAAGAACACGTTGGAGAAATATACATGAGCAATAGAACAGATGAACGATGAAAGCATTAGTGCCACCGAGTTAAGACCTAAATACATACATTTATGAAAAAGAGAAGTAGTTCTAAACACAACTAATCGACCATCAAAATTGACAAAATTAAGTTGTCAGCTGATCCGTTTCAAAAAAACCTGAACCTATTTAAAAAGAGTGAAACATAGAGCATGTATTTTGTTGTTGCTCGATGATTCAACCTAACATTTTTGTGGGCAAAGCTTTTTTTGCCGCTAAAAGACTTTTTGGTTCTTGTCGGTTACTTTTTTTTGGATATGGATTTTTTCTGGTGCAAAAAGATTTCTTTTCGGTGCAAAAAAAATTGGTGCAAACAAGCTCTTCTTCGGTGCAAAATTTTATTTTGGTGCAAATCGCCGTGGTGCAAATTGGTCCTTTTTTTTGTGCAAATCGAATTCTTTTTGATGCAAAAGAATTATTCATGTTTATGAAACAAAGTATGCTTTTTCACTTCTGTCTCTGCAAGACAAAACGCCGCCTATGACAAAACATCGCCGAATTTCATTTCTCTAGCTTATATGTCTAACCAGACGTCCTGATCTACTCTTCAGCAGTCCTTATGTCTTCTAATAGTGTCGATCCACCTTGAGTGCTCTTCATTTGTTCTCAATGGTCCTGATTGACCTTGAATGGTCTTGAATCATGGAAAAATATTTTATTGTTTTGACTAGCAAGTGAACCATTAGGAAGACAAATGAGTTATTAGGAGGCTATGTGACCCTAGAGTGGGCGATCCGCACCTTCTGAGCAGGTAAATCACCTAGATATCAAGTTAAGAAGTCTTGAGCCCTTTTAAAACATATTTTCAGCATGTTTAAAGCCCGTCGTGGAAGCGCTGTTTATCAACGAGTGATGTGGGTATTGAACTTTCTAGCTACATCTGTGGCTTTTCGAATTTCAAGCTAGTTGCGTTGCGATCAAACTATAAAAAAAGCCATCAGCTTGATACTGTCACGTGCGCAGCTTCACCTGAGTACTCTTATTTGGGGACCACTACCTGGCTACCTACACTTCATTGTTTTACATCTACAATTAATTCCACTCTATGCAACAACAATTCTTCAACAGAAACAAAATAAGACAATTTAAAACAAAGTGTGAATAATTGATTGGAAACTCATTCTACTTCTTCGCGTTGACCATGAAGCTCTCCGTTATTCAAGCAGGAAGTCAGCTGATGCTTGAGTAGAGCAGCGTCCGTATGGTTTCGGCGTCCTTTGGTACATGCACAGTCAACGATTTATCTCTTCTAAAAATTGTTGTGGTGAACCTTGAAAGGGCCAGAATACTAAACCAAATGCTAACCATCACCAATGCTGAGCGGAGGTAAAGCAGACTTCATTACTGGCTTCTTCATCATCTTCCTCTTCTTGTTCGTCGTCATTTGAATCAACATCGATGGTAGGGATTAAAGAGGGTGTGTACTTTAGGTCTGTAATATTTGAAAAGTTGTCTCGAGCGGGAAATTAATGCAAACAAATTTTTTCTTAATCCTCTGATATAAAAACACTGTCGTCATCATAAAATGTCGACATTCTTTTAAGTTAGTCAATTACCAGATTAATTATTTCAAATACAACAACTGCAGCATGACTTGAGAGGAAATTTTGATTTCGGAATTTCTTCCCAACAGAAGATACATTTTGTATGTGAGTGGTAGTATTAGTCTTGCAGTTACACTGGTAAGTGGTAAGGTATGGTTGCATGCCAAGAAGTTTAAGTTTGCGAACCATACGATTTATGAATCTAGTGTGAAGATTACAATCGATCAAAGAATATTATGCAGACAGATAAATATGGACGCTTAGTTGATTAGCTTTAGTTTTTAAAAAATGACCGGTAAAATCGGAATCCTTGCGATATTTGGGACCAGACTAACGAATTAGAACTTCGAAAGCTTCGCTATAGAAAGAACCGGACCCGAGGTGGGAACGAACTTTTTGGGGTGTCGTTAAATCGAGGGTTGACTGTATTTTATTTTTTTGCGTTACAAAACTGCATTACAAAATTCAGAATTACTAAACACGATTAAAAAACTAAGATTAGTTGTGATAGTTGTGATGAAAAGCTCACTTTAGGTAGAAACCGAAGTCGAGCTCACTTTGCACCAGGGTATAAAAATTATAATGTTAAAAAGTTTTAAATTATACACGAAATTTTAGGACATACCAAGACTGACGCACAACAGGTTTACTATTATCATACACTGCTGCGATTTCCCGTTATGTTTCGTACCGGTATGAAATTTATGTTTTAGAGCGATCGATCTGATAATCTCGCAGATGACAGGGTATGAAAAATACGAGGTTTTTGTTTCTGTGAATAACCCAAATATTTCAGTCAAGCATGACGTACTGTGATCCAGGAACAACTTGTGTGCAACTCATGTGCTTTTTGACTTATTTTTTAATTTTATAAGTCTAATTTAGGGAAATATCAGACAGGGCAAGTAGTAATTAGCAGACAGGAGGTGGTTAAAAAATTGGATTGACGATCCTATTTATGAGTTTACTTTAGATCCAAGTGCTCGCATTGAATGCATCATCTATGGTATTTTTAACACTAAGGTGTGACCAGAGCTGACATTTGATTCTTCTTAGGCCGTCCGAAACATGGCAAGCTGTATCAGTGCTGAAGTCATGTCCCCAAAGGTAATTTGTTATTACGAGTCAACTTTTCCACAGGGCTGTGTCAGATTAATTTGATGATCATAAACATATTCTAAGTTCTGATTTTCAAACCCTGAACTTTGGTGATGATTTTTCCGCTGTTTTTCTTCCGTTGAATAAAATTTCGGCAAGGGGAATTTCTCGGCTTTCTGAATTATTAGTTTGGGTCGATCACAAACTCTTACGAAAATATTTCGGATCGGAAAAAATGAATAGAAAAAGTTCACAACGTTTTAGACTGAAAATGTTGGAGTTTAAAACATTGTCCAGAATATTTTTTGTAAAACAGATTGATTATTTGTATTTATTCATACTTTTTAAGGACGCTTTCAAGGTAGGAAATGTGTATTTGGCGGCTCGTGACGCAGCTAAGGAACGCTCTTTCTTCGAGCCCTATTCTATTGTGGTAAACTGTTTTTGACCATATTCTACAAAGTGCCTTCTTACACAAGAGTTTTTAGTATTACGCCAAGGAACACCAGTGTGAAATACCCGCCAATACCTGTTTCCAGTAAGTTAATCGGCATCTTTTCTATATGTGGCACTCTAAACTAAATTTTTTTGCAACAGCTTACATGTGATGGCCGATACATAGTATGGTGATCTCGTGAAAGGCTATACTGATGGTCGTGTTGAAAATTTATTTTCCTTGACAATTGTTTGTTTGCTTAGTCGGGTTGATGTCTCGTCATGAATTGTATTTTGCCATCTTGACTCTTTTGCTCAATTGTATTATCCTTTGCTTGAAATAAAACTTTCACTCAACAATCTCTGTCATCAATTCGATTTCATACTCTACACTGATGATTCTAATTTTTTTGTTAGTACAGTAAAGAAAGCCAGTTGCTACAAAATGCTTATCTAGTGTTTGTCGTAAAGTTGATCCACGTCCAAGAAACCGTATTTTTTTCTCTCTGTCTTCCCTTTTAAAGGACCATGCTCGCGGCAGTCTGGTGGGTTGGCCCCGCCAATTCAATTTTTTTATTAATCGTTGGATTTCTGTACGGATTTTTTAACTTGGTTTCTAACAAAACCATGTCTAGAATTTAATTTTAGATGTAGTTTTTATAGAAACCAAGTTAAGAATCAACAGAAAAAAAATCAATGATGGAAATTTTTGTTCTTTCTCTTTTTTTCCCACCAGACCACCGCGAGCATGATCTGCGGAATTTTCGGCTAGGGGAAACTAGTCGAAAACGAAATTTGCCAAATGCGAAAATTGGCGAAACAAAATTTGCCAAACGAAATTTGCCAAATCGAAATTTTGCAAAACGAAATTTGACAAGGTGGATATCCACCTGGATGACTTGAAAATTTGAAATCGCACCTTTTTTCTTTTCAAAACTGATTCTACACCTGGCCAGCAGTGATTGCAAAATGACAATGATAATTATCATTTTGTCATTTTGTCAGATGACAAAATGACAATTTATCATAATGACAATTGTCATATGACAATTTTTTAGAATGACAATTATCATCTGACAATTTTTTTACAAATTGTCATATAAAGTCATCATGACAATTTTAAACAATTTTTAAAAATTGTCAGATGAAAATTTGTCATCATGATAGCTTGTCGTCATGACAATTTTTCAACATGACCCGGAAATTGTCAGATCCCAATTTGTGAAATTTTTGCTTTGTCGGTGATCTGTCGATTTTTTCTGTCGATTTCTAGTATGAAAATTTTTCTGTATTCATTCGGTCACTGTCAGGTTTGTAAAACTTTGTATTTCAGCTTATTAATGTCGCAAGAGAATGTTAAGTTCCATCGAGTGGGAAGGCCGAGCAACGCCTCCATTGAAAAAGAACTGTGGAATTGGGACAAGTTCGAAAGAATCGACAGGAATGGGTCACATATTATCGCTGCACCAAATGTCTTCAGGTAGTGCTTTTAATTCATTTACGCTCACCGAAATTACGCTCACCGAATACGGTTTAAGGAGTACAAAGAAACGGGCCAGGCTTAATCGAATTCCTATCGTAGCAAAGAAAAGCTTGATGCTGAGTCTGTCTCTATGGGCATTAGAACCTCCATTTTTGAAAATATGTTACTGGTGATCGTTTGGTTTTATATTTGTTCTCAAAAGTTTGCTGATCAATGCACTGTCGTTTCTAGGTGGAAATTTCATCTGTATAATTGGCCTTCAGGTTGTAGTTCGCATAATCAGCGTCGCAAATTCGTTTCCTCAAAGATTGACAAATGCAAATCACTAGATTTACTGGGTTGGGGTGTCGAATAATCTAGGGTTAAGTTACCGACCGGTAAGTTAAAATCACGGTAAGTTGCTGGTAAGTTTGTAACTTACCCATTTTTGGTAACTCATGAAGGCTTTGGTAAGTTACCGGTAAGTTACTGGTAATTACCGCGGTAACTACATACCCAACCCCATAATAATTCCTTTACTGAGGAAAATCACACTTAGCGGATAAATAGCATGTTGTGGTGGTTCGAGTCTTTGATCAAAGTCAGGCTAAATGTTTGTTGGATGGGTAGAAGTTCGGGCGCCTTTTGTCGTAGATCTGGCGTCTTTTTATTAGGGACAGAAAGAGGCCTTTGGGCGGGATTTCGGGACGGGATTTCGGCTCAAAATCTGCTCGGGTGGGATCGGGATCCCGACGAGATCCCATCCCGTTTCTGTCTCTACTTTTTATCGTCAAAGTGGCGCCGAATTTTTTTAATTTTCGGCTTGCCTATACAACGACTATTAGAGAAAACGATAATCACTAATAAGCGCAAAAAGACAAAACGACAATTAAGGGTTTGGATAATTAGCGCAGTAAGTTGTAAGTCGTCTCAAAAAAATTGAGGGGTTGAAAATAGATGTCCGAAATAAATGGTCATGCCCGTCTATAAGAGAGAATACGGTATGCCGATTGATTGATTCCTCGCTGAGTGGTTTCTGGGAAAAAATTATTGATAGGCTCAACTATATTTGCAGTGATAAAAAATTAGCTTTTTGCAGCACTCAGCTGCTACATTTTTCATCTGGTACAAAAAGAATGGATCTGCCTTCTGAAATTTTGACCGACATTGTATTGAATTTCGACTACGATTCCTGCAAACGACTATAGTAGGCTTGCCCATCTCATAAGTTGTCGTCGAGAATTCCTCTCAAAATTTAGACCACCTAACAAACCTTTACATCCACAAATAGTTGAGCTCATAGTTGCACGGGCGCCGTCGCCAATAGTGGCGCCAGCGCCGGTTCGGTGCCCTCAGAATTTAGCCTAAACATGGCACTAGCGCCGGGCGCCAAAAATTTTCACAGCTTGCGTCAGCGCCCGGCGCCAATTTTATGGTGGACCGGCGCCGGTCTCGGCACCCGGCGCGGTGTTAGGCCGTGAAACTATGGTTGAGCTGTCAATAAATTTCTGGCTCTTTCATTTATTTTTTTAGTACATTCCTAATTGGATGATCCGATTTGTGGTTGCAGGTATCGTTGCTGGTGGATACTTCGCTAAAGAAAGTTTAGGAAGGAAGAGGCAACATGGTGGTGGCAGGAATCGAACCTACAGCTTTCAGTTTACCGGGCTGATGTGCTATCATTACACTACGCAGCCACCTCTTGCTTTTTTCCTAATTCTTTACAATTAGGGTTGTACGGTTTCGGTTAATTTGGCCCTACCCGGTTTTCGGTTAACCGGGTGTTTTGCGTACCCGGTTTTCGGTTTCGGTTTTTCCTGCTACCCGGTTAACCGACCGGTTTTTCCGGTTTTTTTAAATTTTCGCCTCAAATTGTAGAATCAACTCAATTTTACACTTTATTGACATAATACAACAAACAAAGGTAAACTTATTCAACATTTTCTAAATCCTGAATTTCCAATACGTGTTTCTGAAGTTCTTCATCGTCTGGAACAGTTGTTGGAGCCAGCTTCAGCTTGTTCAGATTTGCCTTGATCAGAATAAGCATCTCCGCGGTAGTAGCATTCATTCTGAAACCCATTACTTCATCATATGTGTTTAACGTATATAGTTAAATACCTATTTCTGAGTGTATTGGAGTAGAGAAGACCGGCAATAGAAAATGTTCGCTCAAGGCTAACCGATGTTGCTGGCACACACACAAAAGAATTTTTGCACCCTTTGCAACCAATGGAAAACGGGCCTTGTTCTTCCTCCACCAAGCAAAAATGTTCTCGCTTCGCTCCGGCCGATCGCTATTGTGACGGTAGTGGCTGAGTTCAGCCTAAAGGACGAATTATAAAGAATGGAGGAAAAGAAAAAGTAATACAGTCGAACCTCGATAAGCCGTCACCCCGGAGGACCACACGCAGGTGACGGTTTATCGAGGGTGACGGATTATCGAGGGTGTAGTGTGATCAAAGGTCGATGCGATTTCCTTTGCCTTCTCCTAAACTAACCAATAAACACTGGTGTAAAAAATAAGAACAAACATTGACGAGTTCACCACTGACGGGAAGATTTTTGCTTCTCACTTGCTTGATCCAAATGACGAGCGCTTTCTCTATCTCTTCATGCATTCCTGGCTTCAGTCGGGCTCGCTTTGCACTGCATCCTTCTTCGATCGCCTTCAGCATCGTTCCCTTTTCTTTCAGAATCCCGTTCATTGTGGTTCGCGGAATGTTGAACTGCTTCGCAAGCGCCGTCTTGTTGTTGTTCTTTTTGGCTGCTTCAATGATCGCCCTCTTCGCCTCCAACGTGACTGCGCTATGTTTTCGAGACATCTGAAAACATAGCAATGACAACATGTAAAGACGCAAAGACACAAAGAAGAAACGAGAGAGAAACAAGACAACACATTTGAATGGGAAATTCAACGAGAGAATGAATTTTCGCAAACTGAGGGACCACCATAAGTGAACATTTTGGCGGCAATTCAAAAAATAGTTGCATAATATGCAAGGTGTCGGGTTATCGAGGGTAATTTTATTAGGCGGGACCGGGCTTAGGGTGACGGATTAGCGAGGGTGACGGCTTATCGAATGACGGCTTATCGAGGGTAAGTTTTGTGGGATTTCTTTGCCGGCCAACCAAATTTTTTCTAGGTGACGGTTTAGCGGGAGTGACGGTTTATCGGAGTGACGGCTTATCGAGGTTCGACTGTACTTTGATTGTTGCTTTTAGTTCACACTGATTACCAAGAACAGGTTTTCTTTTGTTTGTCCAAATGTCGTCTATAAAATCACCAACCATTTGAATGTTGAATGATACTCACCAACATCCATACTGTTGCTATCGTTCAAGAGATCGGCTTTGCTCTGTGTACCTACATCGGTAACTTCGTCCGACTGACGCTGTGTTACACCATCGACGGTCACGACCCGGAAGAACTTCCAAATCTTGGAAGTTTTTGCGAGCGGCATTTTCTGAAGATAATAATATTATTATCATTATACAACCAGTGAGGAAGTAAGTGGTTAAAAAAACAACAACAAACCAGAAACTACTAACAATTTACTGGATTGCAAAATGCAAAAGTGAGGTAGTCTCCTTGCAAAATTATTTTGAACTCTTTTTGAAATTTGAAAACCATACTCAATAAAAGCTTTCGAATCATTCGAACGCCATTTTATCTAGTGCTTAAACCGAAAAAGGGCTTCCTGTGTTAAAGGGGGAATGGTAATTTTATATACGCATCGCCTAAGTCACAGGTTTCACTACCACTGGGACGGGAATCCCGGTTTGGGAATCCCGAAAATTTTCCAAACCCCGATCCCGAATTCCGCCGGAAAAAAGTTTAAAATCCCGAAATAATCCCGAAATTAAAAAATTGTAAATTCACTTTGTCTCAGCGCGAAAAATGCAATTTTCAAAAAAAATTATTTTTTTAGACACTTGCGTTCATTTTTCATCCTGTTTCATTACTTTCATCGTTTTTCCGTTATTCATGAGCAGGTTTTTTGTTTTATTTCATTTTTTTCAGCCCAAATAATGCATAACATCTGGAAGATCAACCCATGCAATGCGGAACAATTGATATTTCTGAACAAGGCTCTTGAATGTGTTAACTTCACTTACTGATTTTTTTAATTGGTTCCCCATGAAATTCTGACTTTGGAAACCCTGTTCAGTAACTTTTGTACCATTTTTACTGATTTTAATGTAAAATTGTTGATTTTGGAAAATTCTGACTGGGGAGCCCTGGAGTAACACTATGGACCAGGACCCGTAGCAAATATCGACTCTAAATTCCACTTTTAATAAATTCCACCCCCTTCAACGAGGTATTGCAGTTATGCAGTTAACGAGTTATTAGCCGTCTTATTTAAAATTTATTTCCGAATCACCAACCCAGTCTTTTTCTTCCTTTACAAAAAAGAGATTACATGTTTGTTTGATCAATCCCCGTGTTTTATTTGGTGTCGCACCTGTGAGTGAGCAGTGTTCCCGTTTGTCCCCATATGTGTCATAGAACTAAAATAAAGTTTATTTTTAATTTTTCATTGCAACAAGAGCCTTGTTAGTCAATGTTGTTAATGGCACCTCCCATATTAAACAGGACCTTCGAAATTTATAGATTGGAGCACGAGCAGCAAGTTGTTGACTTATTTGTTGAGGCACTCACTTGATGGAACAGCCAAGCACCTTCTTAGGTGCAACAGCGATTACCACCATTATTGTTGTTGTAGTCAGGCTAAGATATAGTGAGTGAGCCAGAACTTGCTTTCTGACTGACTACCACCCTCTTAGGTTGTCTTTTGCTACCACGACTCAAGTGGCAACTACTACCCCTGCAATATCCAGTCTTTTTCCAGCACATTGATCTAGTATCCAACAATTGATTTTTTGTGTTTTCGACTTTTGGGAAAACTATTGTGGTTTGAGTTCGCTTTTTATAAAATTGTCGAATACGGCCAGCCAGACTGAAACCGCAATTTCCGGGGTTAGGGTTGAACGAAAACGAGATTTACACTTCTGGCGGGAGCAGCATTCCCACACAAAATTTTTACGAGATTCTAGCGGGAAACGGGAAAATAAATTACAGTGGAATCATCGACAACTGTAGAATTTTTCGTATATTTAAAAAAAAATTACAGTTATTTTAAGTGAAATTTAGAAAAAACATTAAACAAATAATAGGTTCGGGAATCCCGCGAAAATTCGAGGATGGTCTAGAGGGAAACGGGAACGGGAATTATCCTCATGGCAGCATTCCGTGCCCAACACAACCCGGATGGATTCAATGGCTAGAGTTAAAATAGTCAGTTTACAACGATTCCAATGACCCCAATAAGGCAGCCGAAACGACAACAGGCATTTAGCTTTTTGCTCATTTTTACTTAGGCCCCACTCAGACTTAGGCGAAACACGAGTGCCGAAACAATCGTAAATTATTCAAATTTCCAAAGTTTTTATTTTCGGTTCTTAAAATTTTTTTTCTCAATATGACCGCCAGATTATAGCGGTCATTTTGGTAACAATAGTTCTACAAAAAAAATTAAAAAATTGGGTGATTAAATCAATTTAAATGGTGTTTCGGATGTATGTTTCGGGGTATGGCTAAGTCTGAGTGGGGCCTTAATATTTCACAGTCGAACCTCGATTTAACAACTCTCCAAAAGTTCGTCCCGCCTTGGGTCTGACACTTTTTTTACCTCAATTTTTGAATTATTCGATCAGTTCTGATTCGTTAGTCTAGTCCCAAAGGATTTCGATTTTACCGGTCATTTTTTAAAAACTAAATGATTTTGCTAAAATGACCCGTGACCCTGGATTTAACGACACCCCTTTTTCAAAATATCGTGTCGTTAAATCCAGGGTCACGGGTCATTTTAGCAAAATCATTTAGTTTTGATAAAATCGAAATCCTTGCGATATTTGGGACTAGACTAGCGAATCAGAACTGATCGAAAAATTCAAAAATTGAGGTAAAAAAAGTGTCGGACCCAAGGCGACTCAAGTGGAGTGTCGTTAAATCGAGGTTCGACTGTACTGATGTTGTTGATTTCTGACTGGGGAGCCGTGGAGTAACACTATGGACCAGGACCCGTAGCAAATATCGATTTGGAGTTTAGAATTTAGCAATTGGTATTCTAAACTCTAAATTGCCGGAATATTGGTCGTAGCATATATGGTAGTCTAAATTCCACGTCAAAAGTGGTGCCTAAATATTTAGATTTTCGATAGCAAATATTTGGAATCTACTTTACTTAGAGTTCACTTTTCGTAGCAAATACACAGACTAAACACCACTTTTCCCCTATAAAAAGGTGGGGCGGTGGGTAGCAGTCTAAATTTATTTAGACTCAACTTTAGACCCGTTTTTCGTCAGCCTTTCACTTTTTGCCTAACTTTCGATGTTTATGTTATAAACGCTCTTCCTTTTCTTCTTTTCTTTCTTCAATTTTGTTTTTTACCCAATCCCAAACCCGGGTTAGGTATCCAAGGATAAATGGACATCCACCTGGATGCTTTGAAAAATAAAATTCAAAAATAAATCATCCTACAATACGTAAAATCCTGTAGCAAATCCGGTTTGGTGAGGCCGAAATTTCGATTTTACCCACCCGTACCCTAAAAGTTGGGGTAGGTACTCTAGGGTCAAATGGATATCCACCTGGATGGCATGGAGGCAACACGATTTTATAGGGCCAAAATATCCATTTCAACATTTTTAACACCAGTACCTCAGGTGGGTACTCGTGGGTAAATGGATCTGCCTGTAGTGTAGGGTGGGAAGGTATGTCTGTAGGGTGTGTAGGTATACCTGTAGGGTAAGAAAGAGTAAGCTATTATCGCTACTATTTTTCAAACTCGCGCCTTTCCAAACTAATAATGCAAAAAACCAATACAGCCCATCCAGGAAACCAAATAGTCAATGAGTGGCCACCTGGAAGATAGTGGTAGTGGTTATTAGGATGCTTTTGGGAATGGCACACAAATTAAATTCTCATATTTGCTACCACTAAGTATTTACAGCTTAGTATTCAGTATTAGAGGTTATTAGGGTAGATAGTAATTTTGTATGGGCTCCCTCATACTTCAGACGCTTCGAATTATTTCGAATTATTTTCGAACTTTTAATTCGAAATAGTTCGAAAGTGTTTGTAATAAAATATATACATTTTTGTGAACAGAACCAAGAAATTTTTATAACATTGGGTAGCCAACATTGTAGGCTTTCAAACGTGAGGTGACTTGCTCAAAATTTTAGAGAAAAAATAGCATAAAAACAAGAAATAAGGGCAATTTTTTTGAAAAATCGAGTTAACTGTGTAACAACCCTAGTCCTAAAAATGCCCCATAAGTTCGTCCCCGCCTAGGGTCCAATGCTTTTTTTTTTTTTTACCAGTTCTGTTTGGACAGTCTAATCTTGAATATTGTTAGAATCGGCAACCAGACATTTGTTACCAATAGTGCCCACTAATAGTGCTCACTAATAGTGCTCACTAATAGTGACAAATGTCCCGCGACACTTATCACTTTTTCGTAAACTGTGTGCGACAAAATGACATATACAGTCAACCAACAAATAGTGATAAACGTCTGGTTGCTTAGAATTCCAATTTTACCGATCGTTCACCAAAAATTTTACAATTTTGCCATTTTAATAACAAAACTTTTCTATAGTAACTTCTCTTTGTGAAAATAGGGTCACTATAGAGAGGTTGTTGTTTTTTGAAGTGTAAAATTGAAAAAAAATCGGCAGCATCGAAATTCGGTACTTGTGCTGTTTAAGGCCTCCTTATTTTTTTTGGATTTGCCTCTGATTTTGTATGGCCTAGGAAATTTGCTGGATGTGATGTTTTATATCATTTGTGGTCTATTATTTGTGAAGTGTATCCTGTTGAGTGTAAATAATTGTATTAAGAAACAACAACAAAAATCCAAAAAAATAAGGGCCTTAAACAGCACAAGTACCCAAAATTCCTCCCTTTTCGGGACCATGCTGTCAAAACAGAACTGATAAAAAAATTCAAAAGCCAGGCTGAAAAATTGTGGGGACTAGGTGGGGACAAACTTTCGGGTGGCCAATATCAAAAAATTCGACTTTACATTTTTCAGTTACTTTGGCAGAGAACATGAGAGAAAAAATTTCGCAACTATTAACTCTACTTATTCCCTTTTGTTTGATTGATTTGGTTGCAGCGGTAGGCTTTTGAATTTCCAATTTCAATGGCATATATGGTGTCCGTTTAGTTTGAGTGCTACAAAACTGACGGGATATCGATGAAGTTGCGCTCGCAATACTGCAACCCAGTCAGCCAGCCTTATTGCCTAAAGGCTATGGTATATGACGGTAGGGTTATTAGGGATTGTGCCAGTGCTCAACAATGTCCTCAGGTAATTTTTAGAAAGAAAAAACGTTTGGGCTAAAAAAGATGATTAAACTGTGTTATTTGTGGGTCAAAGAACAGAAAACCGTTCAGAAAAGTGGGAAAATTATGCTAAATGTCCGCGGACAAATTGCACAAATTACGCTAAATGTCCACCGACAAATTCCACAATTATGCTAAATGCCCGCGGACAAATTTCACAAATTATGCTAAACGTCCGGTTGACACCAAATATAAACCTAAAGGCTCTACATGTGTTCGCGTCCTTCCCAAAAAAACATGCCTCGGTATCCCTTGTTTTTTTTTGCAAAATTTTTTTGGCCGGAGTGTACAATGTGTACCTTACCCAAAAATGCCCGAAATCATATTTATCGTGTTTTTTTCAGTGTTTAACGTTAAAAAAACACATTTTTAGGATTGGGAAAGCACTTTTTTACAATAAAAAAAAAAATTTTTGTTTTTTTGCGAGAGGGAGGACTATTTAGAGAGGGTGGCTTGATTAGAAAAAGTACGTTAATTGGAGAAGGGAACTAAAAATATATAGAATCGCTTTGTAAAAAGCTGTCGAGCAAAAAGTTATTCTTGCGACAAAAAAACTATTGTCCTATAAACATAGCTTTACAACAGCAAAAAAAAGATTGAAAATTGAAACATCGTTTGAATTCGGCGTTCTAAATCCTACGTATAAAAAGAGAATGTGATTAACGGCAAAACGCCAAAAGTTTTAATTCGAATTATTTTCATCTACGTTTGAAGTAGGGTTGGGATATCTCCGGAGGGCAACCGGACAAAAATTTTTAATATATTTTGTCGTGCGACAAAAAAGTAAATAGCAAAATAGTATTTTGTCGCCAATATATTTGTCGCCCTTGGGGGAATAAGGCAAAACATGTGTAAAAGATATCAAAAAATGTATTTTAAATTGGCGCCAAAACATTTTAAAAGGGAATAAGGGGAGGGAAGGAAATAATAGGGGGCCACTTTTATGGCGAAACATAAACAAAAATGAATGTGTGTATTTTTCGACTGTCTTACCATGTTTTTCAACAAGGGCCGTGGCAAAAAGAGACTCTATATGCATTTTATGATCAAGTTCAAATTTTGCCTTAATCCTCTAAGGCAAAATTTTAAAATTTTTTTATAAAAAAGGGCTTTCCCAATCTTAAAAATGTGTTTTCTTAACGTTAAGCATTGGAAGAAGCTCGATAAAGATGATTTCGGGCATTTGTTACACATTGTGTACTTTAGCCATTATTTTCTTCCAAAAATCTCAAAATAACTTATTTTAAGGACCACGCTCGCGGTGGCCTGCATGCTTCCTGCCAATTCAAAAAATTTTCCTAATCATTGATCTTCTGTTCGGATTTTTTAACTTGGTTTCTAACAAAACTACACCTAAAATTAAATTCTAGGCCTTGTTTTGTTAGAAACCAAGTTAAAAATCGAAAAAAGATCAATGGAAAATTTTTGAATTGGCCCCCGCCGGGGACACACCAGACAACCGCGAGCATTGACATTTAAAAGTCACAGTCACTATTTTTCACATTATTGTAACTTTATTGTTATGGTCAATTTTTACTTCATCACTTGTTTTTTAAGCCCATAAATGCCGAAGAATAAAGGAAAAGGAGGCAAAAATCGCAGACGTGGCAAGAACGAGAAGGATGAGCTGAAGCGTGAGCTTATTGAAAAGGATGGCGACCAGCAAGGTTAATGGAATTTTTGAGTTTGGGTTTTTGTGCCTCTTATAGATTTGTATCTATTTTCAGTCTACGCTCAGGTGCAGAAGATGCTTGGCAATGCAAGGCTGACAGCCTTTTGTTTCGATGGAAAAGTCAGGATGTGTCTGATTCGTGGCAAACTGCGCAAGAAAATGTGGATTGGCACAGGCGATATCGTTCTCATCGGATTGCGCGACTACCAAGATGACAAGGTAGATTTGTATAGTGCCGTATAAGTTAAACCCTGTGTTTTTTGCAGGGCGATGTGATCCTCAAGTATACTCCGGATGAAGCGCGTGTTCTCAAAGCACAGGGCCATCTGCCGGACGGTGCCAGACTGAATGAATTGGGTGATGAGCCGAATGAAGGTGACGTTGAGTTCGGTAAGTTTCTAAGTTTATTGTAGAGTTGGGCTGCTAAACATATCTACCTCGTTATTTTAGTGGATGCTGCCGAAGATGGGCTAGAGGATGATGTTGTCGCGCAGGACCGTGAATACCAGCTCTTCAGCAGTAGCAGTGAGGAAAGCGACAGCAACGAGGAAACTGGTGAAGAAAGCGAGGAAGAAGAAGCCGCCCATGAAATAAAGACCAAGAAGCCAGAAAAGGAGCAATCTTCCACTGATGATGAGTATGAAGAGGACAAGGAAAACGCCGAGCTGATCGCACAGAGAGGCGAAAGAATGAAGCCGGGAGCTCGTGATCGTCGAGGAAAGGGAAAGAGAGGCAAATAAATGGCGTTGAAAATAAGCTAGATCCATCTTATCCTTGACAGTTAATTATTCTCCGACGTCTGTTGTTCTGAATAAATTGTTGTTTGAAAACTTGTCTTTAATTTTCTGGTCGATTGTGTGTGTGCTTATGGTCAATTTGTCGGTAGTTACTGGCTTTGGTCAGATTTTGGTACATTCCCGATTTTCGGGGAATGGCATGAATGGAAATTCTTAAAGTATTTCTCTGAGGAATTTCGCGTCTCTAGTCGTAGCTATCGTAATACTTCAATGCCTTTTGGGTTGAATGAAAATGCGAAAGGATATATGATCAATAGGGCCCCAAATTCTATGCAAATGCATATTTTTCTGCGGGTATGCAAGCAATAGTTATGCACAAAAAACGCACTTTTAGCCCTGTTTGAGTACTTTTTTCGTACTTTTATGCAGCATGTTTTGCATATTTTCCATTTTTAGTGCATATTTTGCATATTTTGCGATTTTGACGCATATTTTATGCATATTGTAGAAAATCTCAGAAATTTTTGGTTTAAAAGATGTCGCAGCATGCCGAATCTCGTCTTTTGTGTATAAATAAGTCAATATCTTAGTTTCCAAAACCGGGATACTTTATTTTCAAGCGTGAAATAAGGAGATTTTTTTCACTAAATAACCTCTATTGAGTTAGCTAACTTTTCAGTACCGTGCGATTCATAATATCAGTTAAAGTAGCAAAATAACAGTGCAAAGCACCGATTTGGTTTGTAAAGATATTAATTTCGAAAATTGCAAAATGCACATTGTTTATATTTGCGAGAAGATGCGAAAGAGTGGCAGGAGTACAGAACCCCTAGATCTCTCGAAATTGCTTTACAAAATCTTTTTTTGCAACTTAGCTAGTAAATGGCGGTCAACACTTTTCAGAAATCTTTTTCGACTGAAATCCTGCGGCATCTTCACGGGAGCAGATTTTTTGAAAGCTATGTTCAAATCCTAGGTCAAATGAATTAAATCCTAAAGTCAAATGGATTAAATCCTTAGGTTAAATCACCTTGCTTCAACAAAGCCATATGTCAAATTTTGGTCAACTTTTTTTGCAAAAAATTTAGCATTATCCAAAAAGTATGTTTAAAGCAGGTATAAGCTGCCAAACTGTTTAAAAGCATGTTTTACAGAAATTTTACGACATATAATGATTCTGCACAAATTTTATGCGGTACATTTAAAAATTTTAGTCTAAAAATTATACTGCATATTTTACGTTTTTAGCGCATATTTAAGCATTTTTAGCGCATATTTTATGCGCATATTTCGCATTTTTTAGTGCATAGAATTTGGGGCCCTAATGATCAAAAATAAAAAGAAGATAAATTGGAAAAGTGGAAGTTTGAGTCATTACCGGCTTTTTGTAAAAAAATATCGTTAAAATAGACGATTTGTGGTAGGTTCCTGCTGGATGGATGCTTGGACGACAATAGAAAAATTAAGCGTGCGTGTGGGGAACGCTTTTTTACTGAGAGCAACCATCCTCTTGTTGTCTCTAACTTTTTGCTGCTTTACTAGTTATCGCTAAGGTTGTGGAATTCCCCGGAGTGATGGAAGTCAGAGAATTCTAAGGTTAAATAACACTGCACAGATTTTGAACACGGCGCAAAAAGTCAACTGACGGATAGGGTTGTCGATCGATTTATCGAACTCGATCGAAATTGACCGAAAATCGAAGCTTTTTCGATATTTTCGATTATTTCAATAATCGATTATCGAAATTTTTCGATTTTTTCGATAATTCGATTATCGAAAATCGAGAATTTTCGATATTGAAATTACGATTAATCGAAATCTTTCGATTTTTTCGAAATTTCGATTATCAATTATCGAAAATTTTCGATATTTCGATAATCGAAAAATTTTTAATCGATCGACAACCCTACTGACTAGAGATGATGGCTTGACCTTTTCGGGACGGGACAGGTCAAAAAGTTATATCGGGACGGGACCCCGGGACGGGGAAGTCATAAAAATTTCCGGTCGGGAATTTCAACCCTTTTATCTACCAGTCCACCTTTTTGCTCTTCATCGCACTCCTCCTTGGTCCACGTCGCAATCTTCTGGCTGAACAGTCAACCCTCAATATAAAGGCCCGCAGTGGGACCGGCCGTGGATGGACGTTATACCGAGGGTCCGTTATATCGAGGGTTGACCGTAATTTCAAGTTGAAGGTAGTTGTTGAAAAATTGAATTTTTTCGGGACGGACGAGACGGAATTTAAATATTTTTTTTTTCGGGACGGGACACCGGGACAGGTGCCAAAAAATTTCCGGGCGGGATTCCGGGACGGGACGCTTCTCTAAAATTAACGGGACGGAATTGTCCCGTCATCATCTCTACTACTGACGGACTTGTTGCTCTGAGTCAAAGGTAGGGCAAAGGTAGGTAGTCAAAGGGTGTATATGGAACCATTCTTTGCTAAAAAGAGTGTTTTTAGAGAATCAATTCAGGTTTTTTTACAATTTTTCATGTTGATATCAGACTTTTTGTGAGCAGTGTTGCACTCCACCTGAATTATCAACAGTTGACCTGAGCATACTCAAACAGTATATCGTAAATATCTGCTGAAGCTTTCGGGTTGTTTCGTTTCAAACTTGTACTATAGTAAATTGAGAGGTATAGCATTATATTATGCGACAACAAAACGGCCGAGACAAGGCAATCAGCAAGAAGTAATCTCGGTTACTACTTATTTGGGGCCCGTGGAGAAAATCTTATTGTAAAATACTTTGGAGTTTGCGAAACATTTTTGAGCCGGCTCTGACGTATAATGCCTTCTCTACGCTTAATTACAAGCCGAAAAACAACAATAATGACCAAGGCCAATAATGATAATATGACCATGGTTATGTGGTTTTGTTATAGCTATTAAGCCTAACCTCGAAAATCTTCTGCTTATCAATCCAGTACCTGGATAGGACTTTCAGGTTAAAACCTGTTTTACACCGTCCCACTGTACGCTGGAATATTGTGCTCCTGAGAACAATCCACTACAGTCTTTTTTTTATCGTGTAGAGATCTATCTCCTGGATAGGGGTACTCAATAAGGGTGTTCTAGCTGAGTATTTGGGTATCACCACCTGGAACACAGCTAAATTTCATCCAGTGAAACACCATGAACTGCTAGTGGCAAACCACTTCTTACCACTGGATTGCAAAGAAGCTCTCTGATCTAGTAGAGATTCACTTGTTTACCATTGTTTTCTTTTCAATACACCCGTATAACAGTAAATTTTGCTGTAAAAAGTATATTGGGCTGCTGGAGTATTGAGGGTGAAAGAACTATCTATCTTCTCCAAGAATAATAGGACTCTGCCTAAAGAATATATTATCCGTATCTAGCTAAAAATGGTTGAAATCATCTAGTCCTGATACCAAGAATTCTTTCAAAAAGACACTGAAAAAGATATATGATACGATTGAGCCCGTTCTAACGTAAGCTCGCCAACCATACGCCATCCAGTGCCAACCACACGCCTAAGGCGGCGGTTACCGGTGAGGGTGGAGCCCAAATGAGTGGAACCACAGTGAGGGAGACCAAATGAGGACTTAAATTAGTGATGACCAAATGAGGAAGTCCAAATGAGTTTTGCCTAAGACGATTGTCAACGGCAATTTTTGCCCGACGAAATATCGTTCGCAACAATCTATGCCGGTAAATTCACAAGTGACAAAACCATACTTCACTTGAAGTTATTATCGTCTAATATATACTCCACATAATATCTGATGCATTTTAGAACAATTGACCATTTTACAGTGATTCGCTTGTTCTACTTCTTTATTCTTGCTGCCAGCTCAGGAACTCATTGGGAATGTACGCCCCAAAAATTGTGCCTTGGTCCCCCCTGTTGTTTTTTACGCACGTTGGCTTATATAATTTAGTTTACTTTTTTAATGAATTGAAAACAAAATTACACAATTTTTATTTCTTAAACAAACACATCATAATTCCAGTCTGTATCAACAAACTGGAGAACACTAATTTCACCATTAACACACACAAAAACTTCAGATACATGCTTCCAGAGATAGTAAAGAGCGTCAGCACCTTGGAATTTCTTGAACCACAGATATTCGGAGAGAAAGTTCATAAATAGATGACGAGCTGTTCCACCACGCTGCCGGTTTGCTTGCTTAAACTTTTTGCCAGGTTGATTCGATTGTCTGCGTATGAACCTCAGAGTCTTCCGGTGAAACAAAGTTATATCTGAAATGTATATAAAATTAATAAGCGATGAAACGAAAATTTACTTGTGTAGAACTTCGTAATGTTCATGATTCTCTTTTATTTTATCAATACATTTGTACGATGCATGGCCATCATGCATGATTACGGAACCAGGAAGAATAAAGCGATTAATTGCCGAACACAACGTCACAGCTGTCTGATCAGGTATAGGCACGATAAAGCAGTTTGTCGATTTACCTTTTTTGAAAAGTAATACTGGAAGAAAAGTTATAGAGTTACCTCAAAGTACCACTGCCTCGATCTTTTCTGCAAATCAACTGGAATACGACCCACATTATGCTTTCTCTTGCTTATAACAATCGATTCGTCCACTTCGACAATCACGTTTGAACCGCCAATTCGCTGAGGATTTCTGATAAAATATTCCAGGCAGATTGTAGAAAACAGTTTACGGTATAACGATCTAGTATCCGAAGCTAGTGTAGTTCCTGAATAAAGCTTTATGGTGCGATAGACCGGTAGAAAATAAGATACCATTTTCACGTCGAAATTCCCTGGAGATTGTTCTGTCGCTTGCCATCCCATGAACCCAGTAATACGAAAAGATAAAAATCTAAAAATAAAATAAATGTGGAAAGTAGAAAAGTTTTTACCTTTTTAGCGACAGTTTATGTTCTTCAAAAAATGTTCCATGAAAGAATCCGACGGTCGGTCGCTTTGTGCATACTCTTGAATTAGAACATCGCCATAGATAGCTTGTTTTGGACACTGCGGAACGACGATCTTCTCTTTTGTAGAACTTCATAGGCTTTTTGCAAGATTCACAATGACGAACGGACGAAAGCAATCCAACGCTTTGCAGCCAGGTCAGAATTTCTTCATCTGTCCGGGAATCCACGAATTGCAGCAAACTTCGCATAGTCATTCCTTTTAGCACTTCCATGTCGAGTTTGTATCGATGAATGAAACATAAGAAACCCAGCTGTAACTTATAAACATTTAAAAAAATGGCGGAAATTTGAAATAAAACATTTGAACATTTGAGTTATTTGATGTGCGTAAAAAACAACAGGGGGGACCAAGGCACAATTTTTGGGGCGTACATTCCCAATGAGTTCCCCAGCTCATGAAATTTTTTCAAACCTGGTGAAATCTGCAGGATCCACCAATTTTTCGTCGATAGCCAACCCAATGTGAGCACGATAGATAAAGGCATGCTAAATAGACGACTGCACGCTTCCTTGGCGCTGATCTCTGACCACTTTTACTATATCAAATATGGACGGGAACAAACCAGCTTTGAGTTGATCAACTGCGAGCAAAACAGCCATCAATGTACCAGTTTGACCAGTTCCTGAAAAGTTTTTTTCGTGAATTTAAAAGTCGGGACATTCTATAACTAGCCGGCTGAGCAATGTATATTAACAGGAGAATTATTACGCACTTCCTATAGCAAATAATTTACTTTTGCTCAGGAACTCGGTGATCTGGCCACACCTTCCGATGAATGTGCCTAAAGCTGAGATTCATTGTACGCTCCAAAGATGTATTAATGACTATCTTGGTTATAACGAGACCACTCGTCTGAATATATTTAAAATTACACACGAAAAACGAATATTTGAATTACACTGACAGAGGAACCCTGATTGCTTACTGTAAGCTCATTCGTGCTGTACGGCTGATTTCTCTCGATTGGCCAATATACGGTGCACTTTTCTTGGTCATTTTCGACAGGATCGCACAGCATGAATCTGGCCTTGCTTCTCTCCTGCCAAACCATCTGCCGAAAATCAGACGCCGATTCTTTCATGGGACCTTGAGTGCATATAAAGTCTCCTACGCCTACAAGAAAGAAATCGTGCAAGCACACAAAAAACTTACAAACTTTTGTAGCTCACATGATTGGCGTGAATGTAATCAGTACTTCCGGCAGGCCATTTTAGACTCACACTTGTACTGTCAATACATTTTACACCTAGGATGAAATGTGTTAAAATTGACTGTTGGAGAAAAAAGACATACTTGGGTATCGGTTTTTGCTCATATTGGCCTCAAATGCAACCATTGATGATGTTGCAGACACTTCTTTCTTTAGCCTTCTATACTCACTCACCAAAAAACTGATCGAAACTTCTTTGATTGAAAGCACGAAAACTTTGAAAGTCTCACGGAAAGTCGAAATACAAGGAGAACCATCCAACTTGACAAACTCCACACGAAATCTTCGCACATCGGCAGCTTCACTTGTTGACCTGCAATCTTTAGCGTGTTTGGCTCCATTTGTATCCACAACTGTCAGACAATAGTGAGCGATGAAGTGTTCCTCAGCTTCAGGTACCATCTGACTAGTCATAAAAATTTCAACTTGTATAGCTTCGCTGCATTTTACGAGACACTTGGAAAAGCTTGTTTGACGTGGAATGGATCTTAAATAAATTTTTTGCCCCAAAATTTTCTAAAGTAAAGCTGACCTTGAAAGTTATCCTTGAACTAGATTTATTTTTTATGCATAAAAGCGATCGCACTTGTCTACCGATTATATGGTGTGCTTCGAACTTGACGGCGTTTTCCGGAATAGTCTTCAATGGAAATTCTGATGGCGAAAGAGCAGTCATATCCATTTCACTGGAGCAAATCTGCAAAAGATTTGTTTGATTTTTTGGGAGGGACGCGAACACATATAGAGCCGACCTGAATCTATTCGAAAAAGTAAAACGAGATTTTTGATCGATTGAGTACGTGTGAAAACGCTAGTCAAAATTTAACGGATTTTTGTTAAATTTCCAGTAAAAGATTGCTTAAAGTTCAAAACGAACAAAAATTATGCATTTTGTAAGATCTTTGAGGGGGGAGGGTCTTGTATTCTGCGCTCATTTTCTAGGAAAGTCTTGTATTAGAGGAAATACAGTAATAGCAAGTTTTCCAAATTCGAACTTTTAAAAATGACCTTTAGGTTTTTTCTTTCCATTTTGTCCTTCAAATTTAAGGCAATGTGTCAGAGTTTGGTTGAAAAAGAACTGCTAACCATTTATTGGAATTCACCCTGGCATTGGGTCAGACCTGGAGAAGTGGGATAGCCAAAAATTGCTGACAAAAATTAATTACCATTTTTATTAAAAACTTAGGGTGATGGATGTGCCCCTATTACCTATGACGAGGATGGCACCACAGACTTTGTGTGTTGTTGCATGAGTGCATTGTGCAACTCCAGCCCTGCAATATGGCCATCTACTTATGCTGTAGCATTGAGCACTGCTCTAATTCTGGGTGTGCTGGCTGCTCCTTTGTTTGTGATGCGTTGACAGTGTCAACTTGACCCGAATAAATGTATATATTTATAAGCTTCATTGTCTAGCCAACAGACATTAAATTTGTTTTGCGAAATAAAGAATATAACAAAACTGTCTTCAAATAATCATACAATCAATGGCCAAAAATCGGGCCCTATACGACAACAGGCCGCTTTTCTTGCCTTTGTCCCCCTGTTGTTTTTTTCGCATTTTTTTCCATATTACTTTATTTTAGAGGCGCCTATGCGGCAAATGCCGCATTGTTCCAACTTCTATATGTACGTGGTTCGGGTGTAAATACGGGTTCGGGTACCCGCTGGTGGTTTGTGCCCGATATAGGTGGTTTGGGTACCCGAGTGTGGTTTGGGCCCTATATACGTGGTTTGGGTATCGGCTGGTGGTTTGGGCACCATATACGTGGTTTGGGTACCCACTATATAGAGCACATATATAGAGCACACATTAGGCGCCTCTACAATGATGGATTCCGTCTTGAGGTTTGCTTAGCTTTTGGAGGTTCATTTTGTTCACGCATGCATCGCATGCCATTTAATTTTTCAAAAGTTGAGGGTTTGCCAGAAAGTCGATTGTCTCGTCAAGGTTGAATTGGAACAAATGCTTCAAAATCAGGTGTTTCGGTCGTTTCCACAATTAATTTTCGAACCATAATTGCTTAAAAAATTTATTGTAAAAGACGCAATAAAAGATAAAATGACTAGTCAAAACTGAAATGTGCAAAAAAAACAGGGGGGACTAAGGCGAAAAAAACGTCCTATTGTCGTATAGGGCCGAAAATTGAATTTTGGATTTAGGGAAATTGTAGAGGACGGCATAATGATCAAATAAGGGGTAAATGTCGATTTTTAATCAAAAGTTCCACAAGTTAGGTCGAAAATGGTCATGAATCGACTGGTCGCCTCAAATAAAGCTGTTATAGTTGAATAAAAGTGGTTGTGTTCAGTGGTTGAGTGCCTCCCTGTTAGTGAGTAGTTCATTGCAGATTTTGTTAAGCTCTTCGTTTTCCTTGTTCTAAAATTTATAGTGGATTAGTTGCTTCTTTAGTTCTAAACTTTGGAAAGTTTGGGGTGATGGGTGTGCCCCCGAAATAACTTAAATCTAAACTAATCTAGAACATGAAAGGGTTCTTTTCCGTTACCGACAGGCCACTTTATTTTTTCTCCATATACAGTTTCTCAGAAACTCTGGAACTCTGTTTGAAATGAAGTGGCCTGTCGATAACGGAAAAGAACCCATGAAAGTGATATACAGTCAAACCTCGATAAACCGACACCGTGATTAACCGACACCTTGAGCCTGATTTGGTTGGATTTACTAAATTTCAGTCAATTTCACTCTGCAAATTTGGACCAAATATAGGTAATTTTCAATCAAAATTGTCTTATTTTTAATAAAATTCAGCTGAAAAACAATTTAAACGTTATTATTGACTTCATAAAAACTTGTTTCAGTTTAATCGATTCGAAAGTTTAACAAAAAGTGTCAAATATATATGTATATGAAATCTCTTTCATTGAAAATTTCGTTAAACCGACACTTTGGTCTAGAATTGTACTTAAAGCCTTTTTAAACCGACACCTTAGGCACGGTCCCCAGGGGCAGAGTTTTCATTGATCCGGTTTTTTGCCATTGATCTGATCTGATTCAAGGTATCAATGATATCTGGATCAATGATAATGGCTAAAAAAATTCGCAAAATTCGGTTGATCTGATCTGATCCGGCCCCAAATTTTTGGCCACTGATCTGATCCGACTATCAATGATCCAAACTATCATTGATACCGCTATCAGATCAGTGAAATCTGGATCAATGAAAACTCTGCCCAGGGGTGTCGGTTTATCGAGGTTTGACTGTACCCTATTTACTCTTGATTCAAAATCGTGTTCTTGGCATTGTGTTTTTGATCCACTTTTTGAAGAATCATCTCAGGTTAGTTAACACTGATTTTGTAGCTCATCTCACTGGCTACAAAATGAGTGGTAAGTTGCTTAAAGGGGCATGCTCGCCGCCGATGGGAATATTTTGAAAGGCTGGTACCAGGTCAATTCAAAAAAAAATTTATTTTGAAATGCAAATTTGTTTAGTAATGTCTTGTGATAAGTAATTAAAACTACCGTATTATCTCTAATAAGCGCCCCCCCCCCTCTACTTTGAGGGTCTGTATCTCGGGGCAGAGCAAATATTTTGCAAAGCTGTTTTTTGCATTTTCTTAACTCCCACGAGCTCTACCGATTCCACTTTTTAGATTTTGGATGTGCACCCAAAAATCTCGAGATCGACCCAAAATTTTTCCGATTTTCGGAGGGTTGAAAAATAAGCGCCCCGGGGCGCTTATTAGAGATAATACGGTACTCAGACCCATTAATAGAATCGGTGGCTCACTGGTAAAGCTGCGGCGGACTGTGAAAGTCGGTTCAATTCCGAGTGGAAGCACTTTTTCCTTGAATTTTTCTTAAAATGTGACATTATAATTCTCGTTTGAATTACACTGGTACCCGCCTTCCAAATATTCCCATCGGCCGCGAGCATGCCCATTTAAGAGAAGTCGATCCCAGTATAGAATAGTAATAATAGTAATAATAACAGTACAGAAAAAAGTGCGTAAAAGACTTATTAGTCACAACTTCCATACGCTGGCCTACCCCTAAGCCTAAGTAAAGAGCACCCAAATATATGTTCCAGACCGCATAAAAAGTGCGTAAAACACTTATTAGTCACATCTTCCATACGCTGGCCTACCCTAAGCCTAAGTAAAGAGCACCCAAATATATGTTCCAGACCCCATAAAAAGTGCGTAAAACACTTATTAGTCACAACTTCCATACGCTGGCCTACCCCTAAGCCTAAGTAAAGAGCACCCAAATATATGTTCCAGACCCCATAAAAGTGCGTAAAACACTTATTAGTCACAACTTCCATACGCTGGCCTACCCCTAAGCCTAAGTAAAGAGCACCCAAATATATGTTCCAGACCCCATAAAAGTGCGTAAAACACTTATTAGTCACAACTTCCATACGCTGGCCTACCCCTAAGCCTAAGTAAAGAGCACCCAAATATATGTTCCAGACCCCATAAAAGTGCGTAAAACACTTATTAGTCACAACTTCCATACGCTGGCCTACCCCTAAGCCTAAGTAAAGAGCACCCAAATATATGTTCCAGACCCCAGAAAAAGTGCGTAAAACACTTATTAGTCACAACTTCCATACGCTGGCCTACCCCTAAGCCTAAGTAAAGAGCACCCAAATATATGTTCCAGACCCCAGAAAAGTGCGTAAAACACTTATTAGTCACAACTTCCATACGCTGGCCTACCCCTAAGCCTAAGTAAAGAGCACCCAAATATATGTTCCAGACCCCAGAAAAGTGCGTAAAACACTTATTAGTCACAACTTCCATACGCTGGCCTACCCCTAAGCCTAAGTAAAGAGCACCCAAATATATGTTCCAGACCCCAGAAAAGTGCGTAAAACACTTATTAGTCACAACTTCCATACGCTGGCCTACCCCTAAGCCTAAGTAAAGAGCACCCAAATATATGTTCCAGACCCCAGAAAAAGTGCGTAAAACACTTATTAGTCACAACTTCCATACGCTGGCCTACCCCTAAGCCTAAGTAAAGAGCACCCAAATATATGTTCCAGACCCCAGAAAAGTGCGTAAAACACTTATTAGTCACAACTTCCATACGCTGGCCTACCCCTAAGCCTAAGTAAAGAGCACCCAAATATATGTTCCAGACCCCAGAAAAGTGCGTAAAACACTTATTAGTCACAACTTCCATACGCTGGCCTACCCTAAGCCTAAGTAAAGAGCACCCAAATATATGTTCCAGACCCAAAAAGTGCGTAAAACACTTATTAGTCACAACTTCCATACGCTGGCCTACCCCTAAGCCTAAGTAAAGAGCACCCAAATATATGTTCCAGACCCCAGAAAAGTGCGTAAAACACTTATTAGTCACAACTTCCATACGCTGGCCTACCCCTAAGCCTAAGTAAAGAGCACCCAAATATATGTTCCAGACCCCATAAAAAGTGCGTAAAACACTTATTAGTCACAACTTCCATACGCTGGCCTACCCCTAAGCCTAAGTAAAGAGCACCCAAATATATGTTCCAGACCCCAGAAAAGTGCGTAAAACACTTATTAGTCACAACTTCCATACGCTGGCCTACCCCTAAGCCTAAGTAAAGAGCACCCAAATATATGTTCCAGACCCCAGAAAAGTGCGTAAAACACTTATTAGTCACAACTTCCATACGCTGGCCTACCCCTAAGCCTAAGTAAAGAGCACCCAAATATATGTTCCAGACCCCAGAAAAAGTGCGTAAAACACTTATTAGTCACAACTTCCATACGCTGGCCTACCCCTAAGCCTAAGTAAAGAGCACCCAAATATATGTTCCAGACCCCAGAAAAGTGCGTAAAACACTTATTAGTCACAACTTCCATACGCTGGCCTACCCCTAAGCCTAAGTAAAGAGCACCCAAATATATGTTCCAGACCCCAGAAAAGTGCGTAAAACACTTATTAGTCACAACTTCCATACGCTGGCCTACCCCTAAGCCTAAGTAAAGAGCACCCAAATATATGTTCCAGACCCCAGAAAAAGTGCGTAAAACACTTATTAGTCACAACTTCCATACGCTGGCCTACCCTAAGCCTAAGTAAAGAGCACCCAAATATATGTTCCAGACCCCAGAAAAGTGCGTAAAACACTTATTAGTCACAACTTCCATACGCTGGCCTACCCCTAAGCCTAAGTAAAGAGCACCCAAATATATGTTCCAGACCCCAGAAAAAGTGCGTAAAACACTTATTAGTCACAACTTCCATACGCTGGCCTACCCTAAGCCTAAGTAAAGAGCACCCAAATATATGTTCCAGACCCCAGAAAAGTGCGTAAAACACTTATTAGTCACAACTTCCATACGCTGGCCTACCCCTAAGCCTAAGTAAAGAGCACCCAAATATATGTTCCAGACCCCAGAAAAAGTGCGTAAAACACTTATTAGTCACAACTTCCATACGCTGGCCTACCCCTAAGCCTAAGTAAAGAGCACCCAAATATATGTTCCAGACCCCAGAAAAAGTGCGTAAAACACTTATTAGTCACAACTTCCATACGCTGGCCTACCCCTAAGCCTAAGTAAAGAGCACCCAAATATATGTTCCAGACCCCAGAAAAAGTGCGTAAAACACTTATTAGTCACAACTTCCATACGCTGGCCTACCCCTAAGCCTAAGCCTTATTAGTCACAACTTCCATACGCTGGCCTACCCCTAAGCCTAAGTAAAGAGCACCCAAATATATGTTCCAGACCCCAGAAAAGTGCGTAAAACACTTATTAGTCACAACTTCCATACGCTGGCCTACCCTAAGCCTAAGTAAAGAGCACCCAAATATATGTTCCAGACCCCAGAAAAGTGCGTAAAACACTTATTAGTCACAACTTCCATACGCTGGCCTACCCCTAAGCCTAAGCCTTATTAGTCACAACTTCCATACGCTGGCCTACCCCTAAGCCTAAGTAAAGAGCACCCAAATATATGTTCCAGACCCCATAAAAGTGCGTAAAACACTTATTAGTCACAACTTCCATACGCTGGCCTACCCCTAAGCCTAAGTAAAGAGCACCCAAATATATGTTCCAGACCCCAGAAAAAGTGCGTAAAACACTTATTAGTCACAACTTCCATACGCTGGCCTACCCTAAGCCTAAGTAAAGAGCACCCAAATATATGTTCCAGACCCCAGAAAAAGTGCGTAAAACACTTATTAGTCACAACTTCCATACGCTGGCCTACCCCTAAGCCTAAGTAAAGAGCACCCAAATATATGTTCCAGACCCCAGAAAAGTGCGTAAAACACTTATTAGTCACAACTTCCATACGCTGGCCTACCCCTAAGCCTAAGTAAAGAGCACCCAAATATATGTTCCAGACCCCAGAAAAAGTGCGTAAAACACTTATTAGTCACAACTTCCATACGCTGGCCTACCCTAAGCCTAAGTAATTAGTCACAACTTCCATACGCTGGCCTACCCCTAAGCGTAAGCCTTATTAGTCACAACTTCCATACGCTGGCCTACCCCTAAGCCTAAGTAAAGAGCACCCAAATATATGTTCCAGACCGCATAAAAGTGCGTAAAACACTTATTAGTCACAACTTCCATACGCTGGCCTACCCCTAAGCCTAAGTAAAGAGCACCCAAATATATGTTCCAGACCGCATAAAAGTGCGTAAAACACTTATTAGTCACAACTTCCATACGCTGGCCTACCCTAAGCCTAAGTAAAGAGCACCCAAATATATGTTCCAGACCGCATAAAAAGTGCGTAAAACACTTATTAGTCACAACTTCCATACGCTGGCCTACCCCTAAGCCTAAGTAAAGAGCACCCAAATATATGTTCCAGACCGCATAAAAGTGCGTAAAACACTTATTAGTCACATCTTTCATACGCTGGCCTACCCTAAGCCTAAGCCTTATTAGTCACAACTTCCATACGCTGGCCTACCCCTAAGCCTAAGTAAAGAGCACCCAAATATATGTTCCAGACCGCATAAAAGTGCGTAAAACACTTATTAGTCACAACTTCCATACGCTGGCCTACCCTAAGCCTAAGTTATTAGTCACAACTTCCATACGCTGGCCTACCCCTAAGCCTAAACACTTATTAGTCACAACTTCCATACGCTGGCCTACCCTAAGCCTAAGTTATTAGTCACAACTTCCATACGCTGGCCTACCCTAAGCCTAAGCCTTATTAGTCACAACTTCCATACGCTGGCCTACCCTAAGCCTAAGCCTTATTAGTCACAACTTCCATACGCTGGCCTACCCCTAAGCGTAAGCCTTATTAGTCACAACTTCCATACGCTGGCCTACCCCTAAGCCTAAGCCTTATTAGTCACAACTTCCATACGCTGGCCTACCCCTAAGCCTAAGCCTTATTAGTCACAACTTCCATACGCTGGCCTACCCCTAAGCCTAAGTAAAGAGCACCCAAATATATGTTCCAGACCGCATAAAAAGTGCGTAAAACACTTATTAGTCACAACTTCCATACGCTGGCCTACCCTAAGCCTAAGTAAAGAGCACCCAAATATATGTTCCAGACCGCATAAAAGTGCGTAAAACACTTATTAGTCACAACTTCCATACGCTGGCCTACCCCTAAGCCTAAGTAAAGAGCACCCAAATATATGTTCCAGACCGCATAAAAAGTGCGTAAAACACTTATTAGTCACATCTTTCATACGCTGGCCTACCCCTAAGCCTAAGTAAAGAGCACCCAAATATATGTTCCAGACCCATAAAAGTGCGTAAAACACTTATTAGTCACAACTTCCATACGCTGGCCTACCCCTAAGCCTAAGTAAAGAGCACCCAAATATATGTTCCAGACCGCATAAAAAGTGCGTAAAACACTTATTAGTCACAACTTCCATACGCTGGCCTACCCCTAAGCCTAAGTAAAGAGCACCCAAATATATGTTCCAGACCCCATAAAAGTGCGTAAAACACTTATTAGTCACAACTTCCATACGCTGGCCTACCCCTAAGCCTAAGTAAAGAGCACCCAAATATATGTTCCAGACCCCATAAAAGTGCGTAAAACACTTATTAGTCACAACTTCCATACGCTGGCCTACCCTAAGCCTAAGCCTTATTAGTCACAACTTCCATACGCTGGCCTACCCTAAGCCTAAGCCTTATTAGTCACAACTTCCATACGCTGGCCTACCCTAAGCCTAAGTAAAGAGCACCCAAATATATGTTCCAGACCGCATAAAAGTGCGTAAAACACTTATTAGTCACATCTTTCATACGCTGGCCTACCCCTAAGCCTAAGTAAAGAGCACCCAAATATATGTTCCAGACCGCATAAAAAGTGCGTAAAACACTTATTAGTCACAACTTCCATACGCTGGCCTACCCTAAGCCTAAGTAAAGAGCACCCAAATATATGTTCCAGACCGCATAAAAGTGCGTAAAACACTTATTAGTCACAACTTCCATACGCTGGCCTACCCTAAGCCTAAGTAAAGAGCACCCAAATATATGTTCCAGACCGCATAAAAAGTGCGTAAAACACTTATTAGTCACATCTTTCATACGCTGGCCTACCCCTAAGCCTAAGCCTTATTAGTCACAACTTCCATACGCTGGCCTACCCCTAAGCCTAAGTAAAGAGCACCCAAATATATGTTCAGACCGCATAAAAGTGCGTAAAACACTTATTAGTCACATCTTTCATACGCTGGCCTACCCTAAGCCTAAGCCTTATTAGTCACATCTTTCATATATGGCCTACCCTAAGCCTAAGCACTTATTAGTCACATCTTTCATACGCTGGCCTACCCCTAAGCCTAAGTAAAGAGCACCCAAATATATGTTCCAGACCGCATAAAAAGTGCGTAAAACACTTATTAGTCACATCTTTCATACGCTGGCCTACCCCTAAGCCTAAGGGCTAAGCCTAAACTTGTTGTTCCAAAGGGTAGTTTCAACGATTTTTAGAGGGTCTGATTTTGGGGGTATTCTATACTAGCGCCGAAAAGTCTTCAAAAAATGAATCAAAAACACAGTGGTGGGTGGAGCAATTAGAGTAAAACAGTAAATGGGTACAATCGACAATTTCGACTTCAGGACAAAATTCTGTCCTGCAACTCGCTCTGGTCAGTCTAAAACCCTGACATTTTGTGCTTGCATTATTATGGTGTGAACACTCGACCGGGTGTATCTCATTATCACTAACAAGTATGCTGTACCTTTGACTGGAGAGCGGTTTCCAGAGTCTGTATTTGAATTTGGGCTCTTTTGAGACTTAGCCTGATGCCTAGGGTTTTGTCCTCATTCTCCTTTTCAATCCTTTTGATCTCCACATCTGCTCTGCAATAATAGCATTATTACTTTACTGTGGTTAAACCATTGCCAAAACACTGACCCATGAAGTTTCTCCTGAGCATTGTTAAGTAGTTCGTTGTAGAGGATGTAGAGGGAATTGTACTTTTTGCTCTGGTCACTCACATCTCTCCGTAGACCATCCTCAGTCTGCAACCACAACCAATTTTTTTAGCTTTCGTAGCAACACGCAAATTCCTATCACATTTTTCTCAACTTCAAGCAGTACATGGTCAGGTGTGTTTTTTTATTTTTGATTAAAACATAGCGAAAAGGGCTCCTTCCCGTATGAGAAGGCCCCAATTGTGCAGATTGTTTTTCAAGGCTTCACTCGGAAATGACCATAATTTTTTTTCCATTAAAAAATTATGCAGCTGGTTGACACGGGAACATAAAATACGTCCCCAAGCAAACTTTTTTTATTTCTGACTTTTGGAGGGCAGGGCGTTTTTTGTCCTGCCAAGCGTAAATCCCAAAATCGACAATTATTGACCCGGTAATAACTGTAGTCAAAAACGAATAACTGTAAATTTCTTCTATATTATACGAGTAATTCTACAGTTAACGACTACAGTTAACGGCTACAGTTAACGACGGCTGCAGTTAACGACGGCTAACCACGAATACAGTTAACGACGAACATAAATGACAAGATTTTATTGGCTTTATGGCAACAAGACTACTATTGGAAATGCAGCGTATGAAAGATTAAGTGACTTTCTAAATTCATGTGCTGAAATTGGAGGGCAGTTTATTTTGCATCACGGCACTCGGCTCACCAAAAAATATGTTACAAAGTTTTGAAGACAGTATGACTGTCAAAGGAAAATATGGTTTTCTAAATGCGTTTATAACGATGACCTGTAATCTGAAGCATCTATTCTAAATGTCTAAAACCAGGTGAAACAGCATTGAACTATGTTTAAAACCTAAAAATGGCCGCGTTTGGGAAAAAAAGTGCCCACTTATGTGAAAAAGTACCCTTTTGTGAAACCCCTCTATAACAAGGACTGAGTCGGCATATTTTTGGCGACCGTATAGTATTCCATCCATTTACTGCCACATACTGCGGTTTCAGCTTCAAGAATTACGCTTTATATAAAGCATAATGAATATAACAGGATTTATCCAGAAGCGGGCACTTTTTCACAAAAAGCGAGCCTGCAATAAAGATCATATTTTGTATGAATTGGTAGAGCTTAAGGTCTAAAAATCTTTGTATGAAAAATGGAAATGAAGATTTTGCTAGCCTTTATAGATCGGCGACTGATTCCGTCTTAGCTTTCTTCGGCGCGCTCGGTCCATCTTCCTTCTTTTCCATTGATTCCTTGTGCTTCGTTGATTCCAAATGCCCTGTCATGCCAGATGTTGAATTGCTCTTGTTTAGCTTCAGCTCTGCTCTCTCAAATAGCCTTGTCGCCGACTTTCTTGAAACATTTCCACACATTGCTCGGCATTTTGAATCGATTGGCACTGAAATTAAAAGCAAATTTAAAAAACGAAGAAGGAAATCAACACATGAGCAAATAACACATAAAAATGTCGAGCATAAAATCGAAATTTCGAGACAAAATGTCGAGCTCAAAATCGAAGTGTCGAGATGTCGATATTTCGACATATGTCGAAAAAAAAAAACCGAGTTTTCGACAGAAAATGTCGAAATTGACACTTTGTGTCGACAACCCTACTCAAGAATGTTCAAAGAATTTGGGTTTGCAGCACAGTCAGTCATGGCTGGTTTGTTTTTAAAACATTTGCAAAACTTTGAAACTTTCTTTTCAGATTATAAAATATCAGCGATTAATGCGTTAGACGAAGTCTTCGAAGATTTCGAAATAGATCTATGCTTGTTTTATCTATCAAAGAATGCTTTTGCCAGTATACAGGTTCTCTGCATATTTCACGGCAAAAGTTGGGAATGATTTTGCTTGAGCTTAGACAAAACACCTGCATGCCGCGTATGAAAATGAAGAGGCAATAGTGCTTTTAAGATGTTTGCTTGCCCTAGCGTTTCTTCCGGCAGTTGATGTTGCGAGAAGCTTCGATAAAGTCAAGTGTACTTTAACTTGCCTACCGTTATTTCAAGAACTTAATTTGGAAAGACATCTTGAAGGTGGAGATTCAATATCAAATTTCATTTTGCAATAAATAATTCTTTTAGAGTACTTGAAATATTTCGAAAAGACTTATATCCGTCGTCGAGTGGCCTTCCAACAGAAAAACTTTTTTCCAATTGCTAGTTGGAATTGTAATGCGGCTGCACTGAAAAAACTCCCAATAAAAACAATCACATGGAAGGTTGGCACCAAGGATTCAATTTTCGTTTTCGCAAAGCACATATGTCTCTGAGTCAGTTCATTATTCGCCTTAAAGCAGAGGAAGAAAAAACTCGTAAAATGGCAGTCCGGTTTGCTATCCTTTGAATGAGTCATAAAATTTACATGCATAAACAGATATTTTAGTTTCAGAGTATTTCCTGCTGAAACGTTTCGTCAACCTCGTTGCCTGGAATATGAAAAGCGTGAATTGAATCTGAAGTTGTTGGTTCAGAGATACGAGCCTCTTCAAAAAATGGAATTTCTCAAAGCTGTGCAACATCACTTGGCCAAATTCCCTTTTATCTGTCAAAATGAATCAGCTGAAGAATCTGATTAAGAGGACGTTGATCTTATATAGAACGTTGCTTTTACGTTGCACTCAGTCCGTTTTGTTTAAATTGTACGATGTTATCAGATATTATCGATAAAAAAGGAATGCCTTAGTGATTTTTCTTTATCATGACAAGATTTTCGGTGTCTTTTCCTCTTTTTCTAATACAATATGAGATACGGGGCCCAAATGAGAGAGCCGAGATGAGTTTTGCCCAAATGAGGGAGCCCAAATGAGTGTCAACGCTAAAGACACCGTCTACCAGATGGAACTGTAGTTCGAGAGGAATCGCCGTAAACCTTGCATCGGCAGCGTCGCTACGCACTGGCTTGCACCGTGAATCCTTGGAGGACTAGGATGGTGAAATTATCGGGACAGGTTAGTTGATTTTTTGAGTTTTACTGCTTCTTAGCTTGTTTGGCGAAAAGGTTGCCTATTTTTTTATAATATTTTTTTCAGAGGGGATCCAAAATCAAGAAAAAATCCCGACTGTAACGTGAGAATTTGCGAAAAAGGCGTGAGTAAATCAGAAAAACTGGGTGAGAAACAGAAAAACTGTTTAAAATGCAAAAAAAGTTCGTTTGAAAAAAAACAATTCGTGTCATAATTCCACTTGTAGGATTGGGCCCCGCGAATTCAAATTGCAACAAATGAAAGTGATTGCGTGAACATGCTCCTTTAAATAGCCGGTTATAAATGGCATAAGTGTTGATTATTGTCCGGTTGCAAAACAACTTCCGGTAAAACCTCAAGGAATAGGATGCGTTATGATGCGTAATTTTCGGTGTAGTACTTGGAGAAAATTCCTTGCAATTGTCTTTTAACTTTTTTTAGAAGCCTATTTTATTTGCTGAAAACTTTACATATTAGCTGTCGACACCTCATTTGGTAAATATTCCTCATGGTGTACACGATAACATTATATGACTCTGAGTATTTCAAGTTAAATTGCAAATTTCAGGCTGCATATCGTTCTTCTGTTGACTTCTCATTGGACCCTGTTCACCTTCCTTTTCTGATTAATACACGGTATGTCAGTCGATCTACTAATACTCTATCATACCCTCTATCTGTTTTTAGATGGCAGGAAATCCGGTGCGATTTTTCTTACTTTTCTCTATTTAGTTGATTTTCGTTATTATACGTTCTAAATATCTCGACTACAACTGCTTTTTGTGCTCAATACGAAACTACTTGCTCGTTGCCGAAATGAAAACTAGTTTCCCTGATCCAAGTTCTGGCTGTCTAAATCATTTTTATGACAGTCAATGGGCCAACGAATTTTTTTTTGATTAGGTGAGCCTTTGGCCGGTCGGTTTCTGAATTGGTTGAGCTTATCCGTCGGTAACCTCTAACTTCACCTAGGATTTTTAAAAAGAATCGAAAAAACTGGTAATTGTCATGATATCAGTTTCAAATTAAACAACAAAAAAAGATAGCTCAAAAGTGGTCAAGTTTCTTCTTATTTTGTTTTAATCCCTACATGCATGCAGAGGCGTAATTAGAAAAGTTTTTCGAGGGGGTGGGGTGTTTAAAGCCCCCAGAGGTCATTTTACTTACACCGTTTTCGACTTTCATGGTATATAATAATAATAAAATTCGGGGAGAGAAGGGGGGTTCTTTAGCCCGGTCAGCCCTCCTCGGATAAGTCCCTGCATACATGGTGCGTAGACACTAAGTTAAGTGCATGCAATTGTGCGATCATGTAAGTTGTATGAACCGATTGTGTGTTGACCACATTGACTCTGAGTTATGCGACAATTGGTGATGGTGATTTTTTCGATAAATAAATCTTATCTCCTCTGTATTCACATGTCACGCACATCGATCACAAATTCTGGCTATTTACAATTTTTAAAAGCGTAAACTGTGTAACTATTCAGAGCCCTAACTTTTTTGCACTTCAGATTAATTAAAAGCATGGTCACTCTACATTTTTCCAAAAAAGATATTTCTTCACAGAAACTATCTGCCACACCTATTCAATCATCTACGATCAAGACACTATTGTTGCCTGCTGAAACACTCTTAGAAATAATTAACTTTGTGGATGCCATTGGGAGTGCTCATCTTGTGTTTGTGTCTCGACCATTTGCATGTTTTTTCTATCCACGACTAAAAGTTGTTCAGCAAGTGGTTAGTTTGAAGCACATTAGTTTGAAGCAAATTTAAAACACTTATTAAAATTTGTTGTTGGAATTTTTTACTCGTTTTTATTTCCTTTTTTAGCTAGCTCAAATCCAGGCGGAAAATCAGCGTCTCCAGGTGGAAAATCAGCGTCTCCAGGTGGAAAATCAGCGTCTCCAGCAAGAGCTGGTCAATTTGGCCGCCGAACGCATTGCCTCTGAAGCCTTATTGAATGTGCGTCTCAACAGTCTGAATAATCGTGTCAACCAGTTGGAAGCTTTTGTGCGTCGCTCAAATAACAGAGGTTTTTTTTTAATTGCGGTAAAATCTTTATTCAGTTTTTCAGTCAACTTTACCGTGCAAGAAGTGGCGACTTTGGAAGCTGCTTTCCTTGCTAATAATCGTCCTTCACGTCAAGTGAAGCAGCAGCTAGCTGATACGCTGAATTTGCCGGTATCTAAAGTCAACGTATGTTCCAAAACTCGTCTTTTTTGAATGGTTGACCTGTTTGAAATTTTTAGAGCTGGTTCTCACGACGTCGTTGAGAATACCTATTCCGAAGAATCTTGTTGAGAGTATGTCAAAGTGTTTGTCCAGGTATAAATAAATGTATTTTGTCAATTGTGTCCTATTTTCTTGAGGTGTGTTTTTTTCCAATATGTAACTTCGCTCCTTTTTCATACCCTTAAATTGTAGTTTTGGTGGGTAGTCTATCAAAACCTTGGCATGCTTGAGAAAAAAATAAGCGTAAAGTTAAGGGGCAATAACTGGTGTTTTGAATTTTTCACAACGGGCTAAACCGGTCTTTGATTTTTTGAGCTTGGGCCCTACCGGCCTGTAATCATCCCTGTATAGACTCGCACAGAAAGTTTCTGGCTCTGCTTAATTTGGACATGACTGCAATGGTGTCGATCTCACTCCAGCAAAATTGTTGTCATTTTTATTTAATTTTTAATCACTTATTCGTTTAATCATTTATTCAAAGGAGAAAGCTTTTTCTTGGGTCAAAAAGACTTTTTTGGGGGGAAAATTTTGACTTTGTCTAATTAACTTTGAATTTTTTATTTTTTTTTCAAAGTGATTACACCATTAGGTAGCCCTGCAATTCTAGTTTCTGATGAAGTATCATTGATTGCATTACCTTACTAAAATGCAAAACAATAAAGTCAAAGCATGAAGGTAGTCAGAAAAATAATTCGGTTGATACTTTCACCTGTTTGTGTTACATTTTTAAGAAATGTTGGAATAAACAATATTTCATCAGAAACTAGAATTGCAGGGCTACCTGATAGTGTAATCACTTTGAGAGAAAAAATCAAAGTTAATTAGACAAAATCAAAAATCAATAATATAGAACTTGATGGATGTGTTATCGGTTATTTGCTGTTATGATCACGATAATACGTCTTCAGAGAATTTTAAGTAGGGTACCAACATGCTCTATGGTGCGTCTTTTTTCACTCTTTCCTCGAGGTTTCGAAATGTTCGCTCCGGCTCTGGCTTGAGGACAGAGTGGATCCGCAGCAGCATGCAGCACTGGTATGTCTTTGGTCCGGTTGACCGAATTTTTTCTGCTTTCTTTTTTATATGATTTTAATGAGTTTTATTTTTTTGGTCGGTTAACTGAAATTTCGATAAACCAAAACGGAAATTTTGACTCTGGTTATGTTTGCCGGTTTGGTCCGAAAAAACGGCGCTGCAAAAACAGCGCTAGAAAAAATAGCGCCGCCAAAACAGCGCCAGATATATATTGTGAGGCAAAATATATGCTAGAGGTCTTCCTCCTATTTTTGTCTTCAAAATCGCCGAGGTTTGTGAGTATAGTTATCAAGCACTGGAAATTTTCGAGTCAGTTACCCGATTCGCTGGTAGGACTCGCAATTTTCGGGTCGGGGACCCATATTTTGAATAGGACTCGAAAATTCCAATTTAAATACTCAATAGTTCACGGTATTCCAATCCAATCACCTGAAGACCTTATTTGTGAGTTTAGTTTCTGCACAAATAGTTCGTTTGGTCACCTGGATCCCTGGTCCAGGTGGATATCCACATGAATGGCCTGAAAAAACTTTAGTCAAAATAAGAAGAAAACTACTTGTACTGATGTAAAATTATGTGGTGAATTGGGTTCAATAAGACCAAAATTATGATTTTACCCGTCCAAACCCTAAAACCAGGCGTGGGTACCATTTGGGTAGGTGGATATCCACCTGGATGTCCTGAAAAATTAAGTTTCATACAAAGTCATAAGCAATAAACATAAACACCAAAATCGTTCGAGGAATCGGGTTAAACAGTGTTAAAATTTTGTTTTTAGCCACCCGAACTCGAAAACCTGAGGTGGGTAGCCTCTAGGGAGTGGATTAGAACGGCCTGAAAAAATAAAATTTTGTCAAAGTAAAAAACAAACCATTTTTCGTGACCTAAATTCGCATGGCGAAACCGGTGTGTCAATCCCAAAACTGCAATTTTTCTTACTTAAAACACGAAACTTGAAGTAGGTACTCCTTGAGCAGATCGATATTCTATATAAAAAAGCATAGTCGGACCCACCGTATATCTGGTCTAATCTACCCCCTAACATGACTTAATCCACCGCTGAGCATGTTATAATCCATCACTTAACCACCTGGTCACCACTGCCTGAGTACCCCAACCTGGTTACCACTACCTGAGTACCCCCAGCTAGATACCATCACTTGATACCTGGGTGCCACAACCTAAGTACCACTATCCGGGTACCAACACTTCAGTGCTTTACTGGGGTATTACCACCTGAGAGTACCATTAACTGATTAGTTAGATTAGTTAAGTTCCTTGGTTGGTAGCTTTTTCCTGGCGCTGTTTTTTTTTGGCGCTGTTTTTGCGGCGCTGTCTTTTCTGGCGCTGTTTTTACCCATAACCAATCATCCTGCATGAGGATGTTGCGCTTTCTAGCTGAGCGTGGTGCAGATATAGGCATTTTTGGGGCTACTTATTTTAAGGAAAAGTGCTAATTACCGCATAAACACCTCCTCCTTAAAAAAATCAACAAAAATTAAATGGCCCTAAGATTTTTTTGCGTAATACAATCGACTCTACATAAGATACCCCTAGGGGACCGGCCTAAGAGGTATCTTATGTAGAGCTTATGAGGAACGTATCTTATGAAGAGCGTATTCAGCCAAATTTTAGACATCAAGCGGCAGATTTCAATTTGATGATTTTTTTAACTTTTAAAGGGAGGGGAACTACATATACGCATCGCCTAGGTCACAGGTTCGGCTACCACTTAGGGTTTACCTCCCTCCCTCCTAGGGGGACTTGAATCTTCGACCCTAGACGATGCGTAGTTCCCCACTTCTTTAAAAGTTTTAGGCTGTTAGCCAGCCGAAATTTTCTCGACCGACTAACCCCATTGGGGGTGAAATTTTCGGTCTGCTCAATCGAACAAAAAGCTGGAACCCGAAAAAATGTCGCTTTTCGGTCTATAATAGACCCAAAACAGTTTACCGTACCGGTAAGGCCTAAAAATTTTGCTTTGTGATTTGGATTACTCAAAAGGTATTAGGTATTGAACTTTCACGACGAGCATCAGAAAAAGTTTACACGAATACATCAGAAAGTTTACACGTACTTTCATGGCAATTTTTTGGCATATAACACCCGAAAAATTTTTTGCAAAAAAAATTTGCTTGGTCCCCCTGTTGTCCATCCAAAGGCCACCTACAGACCAGGAGCCAAACAACAGGGGGACCAAGGAAAATCGTGGTTTTGACCTTATATACCAAAAAATTGCCATGAAATTCTGAGTCGATCTGCGTTTACAAAATTTTGAAATCAGATAAAAAGTTATGGCAGTTTGAAAGTGTTACAATTTCTTGAATAACCCTGTACATACGTTTATTTAAAAAAATCGTGGCTGGCGCCAGTCCCCAAAAGTTTCTTTTTAAAAAAATTACAGTTTTGAGTTGAAGGCAGTTGTCCCTGATCTTCTCGTACAGTTTGAAGAGGTTGGAATAGTTGTTTTCCAGCGAGCGCACCTCCTCAGCAAGGTTGTCCCTATCCTGAGTCAGTCTCAATAGCTCTTTCTCACTTTCCGGGGAGTTGGAGCGACTGGAGGTGTCCATGGCTTGTAGCTTTTGAAGAGTGGCTCCATCCCTTTTCAGCACTCGCTCTAGGTCTGAAAGCAACAGATCTCATTAACAGTCTAACCCAATTCTCAGTCAAGCAGACTTACCTATGCCACACTCTTCACATATTTTGTAGAACGCCTGGAAATTAACTGTGTAAAAGCACTGGACTACTACTCCGACCACAAACCTCAGCCTTGGCGGTAGTTCTATGGGAGACAGCAAGTTTGAGGTCGCAGACTTGGGCCTTCAGCACCTTGTCTTTTTCATACTGAAAATGAGTAAATTAAAATAAGGGTTAAGAATCAGCAGCAAACATCATACCCTCTCCAGTGCAGCCATCCACTCCTTTTCCTTGCTGCTCACGCTAGCACATACCCAGTTCTTGGCTTCTGTCAATCTCTCCTTCTCACTCAACTCCTGTTTCTGCAAAAAGTAGCTGTTGGTTTTGTACTAAAAGAGTCCAAAATACCACCTTTTCCAACTCATCAAACATCCTTCTGATCTCAGTGACTAGTGTGATTTGCTGGGACTCTACAGTTATGGTCTCTCTGCGATGGTGATTCTTGGTAATGGTCCTCGCCGAGTTTCTGCAATTAATCACATGAATAGTGGAAAGAACAACTTCTGCACGTTTTCCATCTCGGGTGACTGTCACAATTTGTATACAGTTGACTTTTTATACATTTTTCACGGTTGACTTTGTATGTTTTCCTTGACAGTTAACTTGTATATATTATTCGCATCGTTAAATTTTTATTGGACTTTGAGGAATATGTATCGACTAATTCCGACTACGATACACAGTTATCTGCAGTCTGCCACCAGAAATTACACTTGTCAAAGGATTAAAAGTTGTCAGTGAAACTCACGGCAAGGATACATCCGGTTCAGCAGCAGGGTTGGACTGGTCAGAAGCTTCAGAGTTGGGTGACTGGACATGAGGCAGATTAGGGCGGCGTGCACGTTTGGATACAATCATGGTTCTGTTCAGTGATCTGAAGAACTCTCTACATAAAAATAAAAATAAAAAAGTTATAGAAAAAGCTCAAAACGTACGAGTTACGGACATTGCCTTCCATAAAGTAAGGCTTTTCCTCCAAAGCAACTGCCGCTGAATAGCTGTCCGACCTGAAACATATTGAAGGAATAAAACTTGAAAAACAATAATCATACATTTCAAATGGAATGCTTATATTATGAAGAAGAGAGAATTGGAATAAGACATGGCTTTTAGCATAATAAACACTTGGCCGGCCCTCCAACAATAATAATATTTATAAAGTCACACAGAAGAGGGGGAGAGTGTCACTAGAAATACCTATCCTCCATTACCACTGTCCCATCCACTGCAATTGAACTGTTCCATTTGAGGAGGGATATGTATATGTTCCCTCTTACAGTCAATAGTAATGTGGACAGTAGTCACCTAGACAACAACATCAACTTCAAGGCTGACTATTAATGGTCTACAGTTGGAGGAATCATACAGCACACCCCATTATAGTCTAATTAATTTAGAATAGTAATTAGGGGTGATTATCAAAGCACACACTTCTTCTAATTGTAAGGAAGAAGACTGTGAACAAGGCTACGGCCAATTGGAAAGTGCTGATACATACTTCCGGGGTCATTTAGTCTGAGTTCTCGTGTAATTCTTTTTCCCTACTTCTAAGGCTTATTTCGCCTAAATTTTGGCGTACAACCCTCCTGCCCCCGCTCAAGTTTGGTGTACTCTTTGTTTGTTTTTTATATGTTTATTGAAAAACAATTGAAAAAAATCAGCTTGGCCGAACTGGAGGATGTACACTGAACTTGAAAGGGGTGTAAACTGAAGTTGAGCTCTTATTCTTTCTAGCAGTGTACTTTACCCAATAAATAGACTGAAATCAATTTGTTCTGAATGATATACAAAGCACTTAGCCACCTGCTTTTTTCATTTTTTAACTATTTACCGAACAACTTCATGGTGAGAGAAAAAGAAAAGTGAGAAAAAAACTCTTGACAAATGCTGAACTGAGGAAGACTTGAAATTAGCCAAAGTAAATTGACTAATTTTACTGTATGTTCTTTTACAAAAGTTTTTTTAGAAACGAGTTTGCTGATGAAAAATAAAATGTGTTTCAATAGAAAAAACAAGTTAGACTCTGGCATTGGTGAAAAGCCACTACTTTGTCAAGAACTGCTGCTAGCCTCTAAAGGCAGCAGCATATAGCCTCGAGGAATAATCGATTAGTCCAAAAGAGCTATTCTTTTTTTGGAAATGCCTCTTTCACATTTGATGCGAAGCAACAGAAATTTTGTATATATGTCATTAAAAATAAAAAATATCATGAAAGAAATACAAAAAATTATCTTTTATCGGACATAACGGAATTTTGCAGCAAAATCTCGTAATTTTGCAGCAAAAACTCTAGTAATTTTGCAGTAAATTTTTGTTTAACCTTTTTTTTATCGAGTTTTCTACTCTTTTTATCAATGTGATAACACTAACAGGTAACCCTGTGATTCTATTTTCTAACGAGGTATCACTTATTGCACCATCTTTGAAAAAAGTAGAACAAAAAACTGAAAGTATAAATCAAATTATTTTTTTATTTGCTTTATTTTTTATTTTTTTTATTTACTTTTACTTTTTTGTTCTACTTTATCCAGAGATGGTGCAATAAGTGATGGCTAAAGTACACTATTTGGGGTAGCCCAAAAGTGCGTTTTTAAGGGAAAGTATGTCTTAGGCCCTAAAAACGATGGAAAAGGCGAAAAAAGTGTGGGAAGGACATTTTTCGAGAAAAAAAAATTCTCGAAGTTGTAGAGGACAGGTTGGCTCTTCTATTATTTTTATCTTGAGAACCCAGAAAGATGAGATTTGAACATAGTTTTGTTGACTGGGGCCTACCGCATAAATAAACTCTGTTATGCATGCTTTTTCATGCATTCAGAGTCACTTTAGAGGGAGCGCAGGGGGCTGGAGAGTTAGAGATGCGCGCACTCACTTACCTTAGACATAATTCCGAGAAGTACTCTCAATCATAAAATGCATATAGAGTCTCTTTTTGCACAGCTCCAGTTGCCGAAACGGAATAAAATACCGCACTATGAAATCAAATTGAACATCAAAAAGTTCTTAAATGAAGTAAATCGGGATATTTGTTGTGGTTTGCTATTACAGAGGCCGAGACAGTCTTCTTCCAATTATTAAAGAGTGGATTGCATTTTAATCCTGCTGCTAATGTCGCTGTGGTTCCTGACAATGCAGAGATTCCTAATGAAGATTATCAGGAAATTGTAGATGATGCTAATTTTGAAGACTGACATTCTGTCTTTATTTTTGTATGCTCTTAAGTCTTGCTGCCAATATTTAAAAGCAATATCTAAAATAAAAATAGAAAATTTTTGACATAAACAACAGGGGGAACCAAGGCGAAAAATGACGAAAAACCATAGGGAGGACCAAGGCAATCGAGAATTTTTTTTTCGAAAAACTTCCTTCCTTTTTTATCGTTTTAGGGCCTGAGGCATACTTTCCCTTAAAAACACGCACTTTTGAGCTACCCCAAATAGTGTACTCCTGCCTAAGTGATACCTCGTTTGAAACTAGAATCACAGGGCTATCTAATGGTAATATTACTTCTTAAAAAAGTTGCGAAAATTTACTAGAAAAAAAGATAAACATGAATTTTGTGCAAAATTACGAGATTTTGCTGCAAAATTCCGTTACGCCCTTTTTATCACAAAAATTCAAAAAAATGTTTCTGAGGCATTTTCCCAAGCTCGTTATTCCAAGAATTCCAGGACAGGGCATTCTTCGAGGGGAGGTCGCAAGAAAGTGTTTAAATTGGCGCTTTTTGAGACAACAAAATTATTTATTTCAAAAGCTAGTTTCCAAAATTTGAAAGAATCCAGGGTTGTCAGAGGTAGTCTACTTTCCCACCGACGACTAATTGCTCGGTTTGAAGGCACTTTTTCAAGAAGTTGTAAAATCTTCATTTTTGGTATTTCAGACATTTTTTAACACTTTTGTAGATTTTGTCTTTCTGTGCAAAAGTATTCAAAAAATGTCTAAAACACCAAATATGAAGATTTTACAACTTCTTGAAAAAGTGCCATCAAACTCAACAATTAGTCATCGGTGGGAAAATAGACCAGCTCTGACAACTAAAAGAATCTTCGGCTCGTAATATTTTTCCACCGAAATTTTTTCAAATGCAGCAAATCACTTGTTGGGAAGGCTAGGTGTTTGCGCGAGAAATTTGGCAATTTTCGGCTGAGCCGAAAGTCGGCAAAATAAGTGTGAGCCTACCGGGACCAAGATATAGGTTAAGCCTGAGAAGTAGAAACCGAGATTATCGTGATTTTTTATCGCGTCCCTCAGCACTATATAAAAGTTATACAGAACCATAAACCGTATATCTTCTAATAAGGACCCGTGGGGCCTTATTTTTCAACCCCTCTTCGGAGGTGGGTCCTTATTAGAAGATATACGGTAAAAAGTTATTTCAGCTCATCCATCTACGAATATGGGGAAATCTACGAATATTGGGAAAGGAATGCCATGGTATCACATTGAATCGGTGACTCGGATGCGGATGATCAATGCCTATTTCCTTGTATGTCTTTTCGGATATCCTACGTAAGTAAACTTATGATAAGATAGGAATTTTTTCAAGATTTTCATAATCCTAGTTTCAGATACGTGCTGTTTAACTTCAAGAAATACAAGCCAGTTCTGCTAACAGAAGGGACTTCCGAAGATAAGAAGAAGGTTGCTTAGTTCAGACAAATAGTGTTAAATTGTAGATGAATGTATTGTGCGTGTAAAACCAATAAATTTTTTTTGTAGATAGTCTTTGTCTAATTTTTGTCGGGTTTCTTGGCCAATCTACCTTTTTCTTCTCAATTACTGCTTTACTAAAACCATAGCCCTGCTGGATCATAGCTGTGTGCTTTCTTTTGAACTTTCCGTCATTCTTTCACCTGCTAAAGTACAGGGTGTTTCAAGAAATTCTGCGTTTTTTAAACGGTTATAGCTTTTTTATACAGTCAACTCCTTCCATATTGCACACCCAAGGGACCGGCGCCAGGTGTGCATTATAGCTGGGGTTGCACTATGGCGGGGTTCCGTTGCTAAATTTACAACCAAATCGGCCAACCGAATCGGATTGGGTGTGCACTATGGGGGGTTGTACGCTATGGAGGGAGTTGACTGTAGGTCGTTTTTCAAAATTCTGTTTTTACGGATCGAATTTTCTCGCCGACAATATTTTTTGGTGTATGATGTCAAAAACACGATTTGCGCTTGGTACTCCCGGCAAGGCCAAAAACCATAGGTAGGACCAAGCAAAAATACTTTTTTTGACATTATACAACAAAAAAATATTGTCGGCGAGGAAATTCGATCTGTAAAGTTATGACCGTTTCAAAAAGGCAGAATTTCTTGAAACACCGCGTATATATGAAACCGACTTTTTTATTGGAAAATGGTCTGTTGGGTGTAGCAGCTGTAGAATAAGTTAAATTTACCTGAACGTTGACTAGTAATCTTCAGAATTTCAAGCAAAATGTCTGCGCCGACAACCATAGAAGATGATTTCTCCAAGCTGTTCTCTGATCCTAGCAAAATCGTCTTCTGCGCCTACATGAATCTGGGTCTGCTGTGTCTGGATAACACCAACAACAAGCTCACTCTGGTCTCAGCTGTAGCATCCACTGCCGGGCAATCTCAAGTAGTATTTGGCAAGATCTCGGTGTTTTTTCAGCAATTCTAAGTTGATTCGTAAGTAATTTCTATTGGTTTAGACAATATCCCTGTGCCCGTCTCCACCAACAACTGCCGAATTCCAAATAATTGTGCCGAATAAAAATGGCAGCAAGCTGGCTCTAGTCGGTCTCAGAATGGTTGTGGTCGTGGATATGGTCAGCTTTTTTTGATTAACTTAAGTTATTCGGTAAATCATTACAAATTCTTTAGAATGAAAGCTTTTGGATGAGTGCCTCACTGCTGAGCCCAGAAAATGTATCCGAGCTGCAGTCAGAATACTTCTCAAAGTAATTTATCTGCCACCTATACATTCCAGTCTCAAAACATGCTTTTTTAGATGTCAAATCCTCCACATGAGCCTGGTCGTCAGCAACTCAGCCCCAGCGGTTGTCAAAGTCAACTGGTACATGAATTTGAGTCATCATGCTATCTCTGGTCGTTCTATAAGCATTGTGCGAAGTAACCTGTTGGCCGTTTTGTTCTCAGACAACATAATCAGGTAGGTTGTTTAGGGGCATTGGGGTTAGTACTAATTTTATTTGTTATCAGGTTCTACGACGTAAAGAATTGCCTTGAGAAAGCCCTATTCTTTGTTGATTTTGGGCAATTGCTGCCGGATGAACCTGATACAGAGGACAAGCTATTCCACAGTGGTCATGCTATGGGTCTCATTCCTCAAATTGGCAAGTTTGGGTGTTTGTCTGCGTGCAGAATCTAAATAAATGTCTTAATTTTCAGTGTCTTTTGATTTCGGGCCAACAGTCTCCAGCGATGGTAACGATTTCGCCACAGTTTTTGCAATGGACTCAGATGGAGAGCTTTACTTTGCTGCTTTTAACTGGACAGATCTCAAGTAACCGACTCATTTAAAAATATTTCTGCTAACCCTTGTTTTAAATTTAGATGTTTCCTGCCATCTGGTCCTCTGATAATAGGTAACAACAACTCCAGCTCCAAATTTGTTTGTGCAGCCAGCGACTTGCTTTTTGTGCGCCATGCCCTTTCCTCTACAATTCCTGTGTTCTCGATGTCTTCTAGTGAGGGGGTGATCTCGCATTTAGTCCTAGTGCAATCTCAGTCAAGCAATTTCCTGGTAACTATTTCCTTGTAACCAATTTCTGTATTCATTATCATCCTTCTGATTAAGGCCAGCAATGGGAAGAATGTATTTGAATTATTTGTGTTCGACTCTCTGCAGATGGATAACTGGTCTTCTTCTAGTTTTTGCCTCAGTCTTCAGAATGGTAATAGTCGTTCCCCGTTGACTTGGTATAATTAAAGTGTTTATTTCAGATTCCAGTGATCGGGCTACGTATTTTGCCGTCAATTCCAACAACTTGTACGTAGTCGACGCCAATGCTTGGGTAACATACTACTTTTTTCTGCCAAAGTAACAACAGATTTTTGTAGGTGACAGATGTAAGCACCAGAATCTCCAGTGAAGGGTTCGTCCATTAACATGTTCTGCGCGACATGGCTATGCGAAGAAAGTAAAAAATCTGAACTCTTTATTTCCATCGTTTCCATGCAAATGTTTGTCGTAAATGAAATGCGCGTTACTGTTTTCGATGTTTAAGCTAAATAAACAATGGGCGGGGTATTTAAGCCATTGGCTTCGCCATTTCGTGTGCTCTAGCGCCACCGTAGGCCGTCTTTCGCTCTGTCAGCATTCTCAAATTTTAATTTTAAAAGAATTTTCGCAAGCGCTCGGAAATTATCACCTGCGCTGGGCCTGTTTTTTGAACAAAATCGTTGTTTCCTTTTTCCGACTGTAGCATGGTTGTCTCCCAGTCAGAAAATCGTAAAGTTTCTAATTGGCTGTCAATTAATTTTTTCAAAGCACAGCTTCATCATCATCTTGGCAAAATTTGGCAAAAAATTGACTTCCAATTTTGCCATGAAGCAAGTCTAATTTTGAAGGACAAAAAATTTTTGGCCTAAAAGTTTCCCTGAAAAGATAGCGAATTCCTTTTAATGTCGTGACTGGAGGAGCTTCTCACTAAGTTACACGTGCACTAATTTATCAGTAGAAGACACTAATTTAATTTTACTATATTCTTAATTTTAGTCAGAATGTTATGGCCAAAAAGCTTAGCATAGTGCACCACATATTCTTATTTCTGGACCCCGATACATTGGACAAGGAGAATCTGAGAGCGAGAAAAACAACAAGTTCACACACACTCCAAGGCTCTCCATCTCAACCCAACTCCATTCAATCTGTGGCTTCGATAAATATGAGCGGAAAAATTGATTTGACTTTTGAAAATGATCTTAAAGCAAGAAGTCAGGGTGGCACAGATGATTTGGAGCTGTTCGTAGCATTGACCACCAAAGGCAATATGATGGCTAGTTTTGTGAGGTAAATTACAGATTTTTTGACCGATATTAAGCATTCCAACCTTTATCTTATTTAGACATCAGGTTTCCACCACAAAAGACAAAATATCTTCTGAAAAAGACAAATTCACCAACAGTCAATTGCAATTTTTTGAGAAAGTCCAAGCCAAAAGACTTCCCGGTCAAGGTGTTCCCAACATCAAGTATGTACTCGTTTGTATTGCATAAAATATTAATTTCAAAAATAATTTAGGTTCAACGGCCTCTCTCGTTTAGAAGAGCTCAAAGTAGGGTTGAATACACTCAGCATTATGAGCAAAAATGTTGAGAACAGAAATTCAGCTATTGATTTTGCTACTGATGAGTAAGTTTAGTTCAGGATAGTGAATGAGAATCTGGCTCTGCGAATCCGACCTTTTCAATTTTTGGACAAGAATTTGGCTCCTAGATTTTTGATAAGTTTTCTGTATCGTGAAGGAATTTTTAGAATAGCCAATTTATCGACTAACTCCCTAGTACATTTGGCCAAAAGTGTCGTCAAAAAGTGTCATTTATCTAGTGCTTATTGAGTTTTGAGCGTCAAAAATAAAGATTTTGGCGTGAAAGCTAAACATTTCTAAAGATTTGGGGTGCCAAATAAAGGAAAAATGTTTAAATAAAGTATGTCTCACAGCCTTGTGTACAGGGTGAAAAAATCTCGGAACTAAAGCCATATTCCCCTATCGCTGGTCCATGGTTCACAAGTGGGCTGACTTCTCATCATGTTTCTGATTTTTACCAAAAAAGTTCTGACTTAGGAAGCCTGGTTAACTGTAACTGACGTAAAAATTGTAATAACTGAAACTAACTGTGATCTACTTCACCACTTTCAGTTCGAAAAAGATAGTTTCTGGTTATTTACACCTCGAAAAGACCAGAACAGGCTGCAATGAAAAGTTAGCTGGCATATTCAAAGAGATCACAGAGACAAAGGCCGTGGTGGCTACTAAAAGACGGAGCTTTAAACAGCTGGATGAGAGAATTAAAAAGGTAGGAAAGGGGAAATTCTGGCAAAATGACCTAAATTTTTTAACTTTAGATTGCCCTCAAATTGCAACCACTACTGTTCCCGGCGGTCGAAGATGAAATAGAAACTTCTAGTGCCCTCATTAATTGGCAAAAGAAAATCAAGGAATACCAGATGCAGTTGAACGAGGTGATTTTGGGAACAAAACTGGTTAGAAACAGATTATATACGAGATTATTTTCAGATAAATATGAGAGTGTTGGCGCATAGAAAAAAGGTGCTCGGACCGTCCAAGCCCTTCCGTGCTTCTGCATCTGCTCAAAAATTCATGCTTACCAAAAAGTAAATTAGGATACAGTCAAACATCGATATAACGACTTTCGATCCTACTAGCGAATAAGGGTAGTTACAGCGATTTCGCTAGTAGTGCCCGACCTTCAAAGAGTTCGTTCCCGTCCAACACTTATTTATTACAATTTTTAGAACCTTTTACCAATTCTGGTTTGACAATTAATGAGTGAGCGATTTTATTTGTCTTGTTTACGCGGGAACGGCTGTAACTTTTTGTTAGTACCAATTTTGTAGCTGAGATTCAGGGCCACACAATAAAAAATTTCCAGCCACATACCGCTGAAAAAATGCGTTTATTTGCATCGCACTTTACATCGCACTCTACATTGCACTCATCAAGTGAGATGTAGAGTGCAAATAAACGCATTTTTATCAACATTCTTTTAGCGATATGTGGCTGGAATTTTTTTATTGTGTAGCACTGCATCTCAACTACAAAACAGTACTAACAGAACAAAAAAAACGGCCTAGGAAATTAAAATAAGATAAAAAAATTGCTATAACGCGGGTATGTTTTTTAAATGGAAAAATTGCAGGATTTTTGAGAAACGATTAGTAAACTCGAGTAAAAGACGGGGACTAGCTTTTTAAGGTCGCTAATAGGGTTGGCCCCCCGCAAAAGCGGGGGGTGATTTTTTCTAAAAAAAAAACAAGGGTAATCATTAAAATTTTTTACTAACTGATAGAGAAATTCCTTGGCTTCATTATGGGTGGAAAAAACTTGATTTCATAAAGCATGTTCACATATAGTGTCGACCCAAGTGTCGATCTAAGCGTACTTTTAACGCGGGAAGGGCTGTGAACTTTTTACTCCATAGAATTTTTTTTTCTGTTAGTACCATCTTGCAGCTAAGATTCAGGACTTCAAAATGAGCTAGCTTTTATTGAAAAATTGAGCTTTTAATATGAGATGGAGCACACGAAATGGCGACGCAGAAGCCAATGGCTTAAATACCTCGCCCATTGTTTAGTTAGCTTAAACATCGAAAACAGTAACGCGCATTTCATTTACGACAAACATTTGCGTGGAAACGATGGAAATAAAGAGTTCAGATTTTTCACTTTCTTCGCATAGCCAGGTCGCGCAGAACAGGTTAATGGATGAACCCTTCACTGGAGATTCTGGTGCTTACATCTGTCACCTACAAAAATCTGTTGTTACTTTGGCAGAAAAAAGTAGTATGTTACCCAAGCATTGGCGTCGACTACGTACAAGTTGTTGGAATTGACGGCAAAATACGTAGCCCGATCACTGGAATCTGAAATAAACACTTTAATTATACCAAGTCAACGGGGAACGACTATTACCATTCTGAAGACTGAGGCAAAAACTAGAAGAAGACCAGTTATCCATCCATCTTTAATATGAGCTTTTATTGAAAAATTTAGGTTAAAAATGCTTAGGTCCGCACTCAGGTCGACACTCGACCGAGTTTTTTTAACACGGGAAGTCCTGACTGTAAGACAAACACATCCTGGTGCGGAATTTCACGGAGTATCCGAATCTGCTAACTGTTTTTCAAAAACTGTAGTTTGGCTTGATCTTCAGGCTGAATTATGAATGGCGTCAAACGTGACTTGGGTATGTTCATAAAATTCCTTTCATGGAAATCTTATTTCAAATTCCTCGCGAGACAATAATTATTCAAATAAATTTTTAAATTTTTCCTTTTTTCCTTTTAAATTTTTCCTCAAGTTTAAATGTTTTTTGTCTCGAGAGGAATTCGAATTTTGACGATGGCTTTTTATTTTTAAGAGCAGCTTTATACAGGGTGGCCATATCGTTTTTTGAGAAAAGGGGCATTCGATCATGAAAATCGATCATGAAAGGGGCATTTATAATTAAAAAGTTCCAAAAAGGGGCATTTTATAATTTTACCTCTTTTGGAACTTGTTGAATGTTTTCCATTTCATTTTTAAATCAATACCAACTCGACCAATAGCCTATTGGGTAGCCCTGAATTTTAGCTACAACATGACACCAAAATAATTTTTTTTGAAAAGTTAAAAAAAAAGTTATGATTATTTCCGAGTGAGGATTGTTGAATTTACAGTCCACCATTATGTACGAGGCCTTAAGAAATCAGGTTTTTTCCACCCATAATGAAGCCAAGGAATTTTTCTAGCTAGAAAAAAATTGAATGACTACCTTTGAAAAAATAACCCCCGCTTTTGCGGGGGGCCAACTCTAGTCGCTAATGTCAGGTCATCCCAGAAGTTCTGTCCGTTTTTTTCAAATGAAATTTTTTTGGCATTGTGTTTTTACTCTGCATTTTTCGACAGATTTTTAAAGTTAACCTCTCGTTTTGTAGCCAAGATTGTCAGCTACAAAATGAGAGGTTGACTTTAAAAAACCTGTCAAAAATTCAGAGTAAAAACACAACGCCAAAAATTTTCATTTGAAAAAAACGGACAGAACTGTTGGTACGACCTAATAACAAGGTTCGACTGTAGTTGTTTGTGGTCATCATGATGATTTCATCGCTTTTTTTAGCGACACTGAGGTGATGCAACTCAAGAACTGCCTTGAAAATTTACTAAATGAAGCTGACAAATTTGATAGATAATTACTTTTTCTGATATTTTGATGTGTTTCATGTTTTGTTGGATATTATTGTCGAAAATAAGATATATTTTACAAATGCCTGTGCAACACACAGAGCTATAAAACCACGAAGGCCACAATTTATTGGACTGGGGTTGTTATATTGGCCACTAATGAGCGCATACCGCTGTTTTGCCACGTGGATTTGCCCACTTTTAATTTTTTCATGAACTTCAAGATTTCCTATCATCAAATTCTAGATACTGTAAAAAACTCTGATTTAAGATGTCAACAAGTCAAAACAAAACTTGAAGGCCTAGAAAATTTTAAATTTTGTTGCGCAACTCGTGTATCGCGGAAGTATGAGCAAAGCCTTACATTAAAATTCACATTAACAACTGCGAACGAGGCATAACTTCAGTCAAGTCGTATACAAGGTGGCGCTAATTAGTTTCATCAACATTACAGGGTTGTCCAAATTTTTTGAACTATTTCTTTTACTCATAACTTTTTGGTAATGCGCTATATCAACGAGACCTTTTTTTGTTCGATAGAGGAGGTGATAGGAATTCGTTTGACATCTTATTTGTCATTTTACGATAAAAATTTTCTTTTCTGCTAGCTAGTTAAAGATTTCGTTTTTTTTCAGTGAAATGGCTTATAGCAGCAAAGAGTGTGGACAATTGTCTGGTATGCCCAATCCGGGTCACCAAAGAAGGTTCAAGTTGCGTATCGGGCCCAATTCGGATGAAACGTAAAAGCACCAACAAATAGGATCATTCAAGACTCTTCTTACTAAACAAAGCTATTTTACCGAAAAAATAACGAAATCTTCAAATAGCTAGCAGAAAAGAAAATTTTTATCGTAAAATGACAAATATGATGTCAAACGAATTCCTATCATCTCCTCTATCGAACAAAAAAAAAAGTCTCGTTGATATAGTGCATTACCAAAAAGTTATGAGCAAAAGAAATAGTTCAAAAAATTTGGACAACCCTGTACTCTGGGCTTACTCAATATCCACCTGGATGGCCTGAAAAAATATATAGTCAAAATTATAAACAAATCATGTAAGGGATCGGGTTTAACAGGATCAAAATTGCGATTTCGGCCAGGATCAAAGTTGCGATTTCGGCCAGGATCAGTTGCGATTTCGGGATCAAAGTTGCGATTTCGGCCAGGATCAAAGTTGCGATTTCGGCCAGGATCAAAGTTGCGATTTCGGCCAGGATCAAAGTTGCGATTTCGGCCAGGATCAAAATTGCGATTTCGGCCAGGATCAAAATTGCGATTTCCGCCACCCGAATCCCAAAACACCGGGCGTGTACCTTGTGGTAGGTGTATATCATCCACCTGGCTGGATGACACGAAAAAAAAATTTAGCTAAAAATTTAAAACAACGCACTTTTTCTGATTCAAAATCGTGTGGTGAATCGGTTAAATATTTTAGTCGTTTTATAAATTTTCGGATGTAAAACTGAAATCAGGAAAGCGAAATGGCTAGAACTCGACGTAGTTACGAAACGCAAAAAACAGCTCTGTGAAATATCGACTCTGCGCCGAGATACAGATCAAAGTTGAGAGAGCTACATTAGAGAAAATACGGTACACTGAAAATGTTGCGATTCGAATTATGCAGGAACTGTATGGATATGGTCTTCCTGGAATATCCATGCGGTGATAGCATGATAGCATGATAGCATGTATAGCTAAATATTTTTCATCGTAGAAGAAACATTTTTTGGAAAAAAAATTCTTCACTCATTTTGAGATTGTTATATATTGGCTGTATTGGTTTTCCGTGGAATTTTTCCGTTTTAAAAAAAATTACTTTGGAAATTCGCTGATGGCGGAGGCTTCTGTCTTCAGTCTTTTTTCAGGATATCCTTGTTAGATGTCACGTTGAAAATCAAAACAAATAATTTTTTCTGACTCTTAAATAGGACTAAAATTGCAATTTCCGCCACTTGAATCCAAAAACTCCGGGTGGGTACCCTGTGGTAAGTGGATATCGACCTTTCCCTAAAAAACTCGAATTTCCAAACTCATTTTGCTGAAAACAGAAAATTACCAAAATCGCTCCCGAAGGGCGAAATTTCCCAAAGCGGCAAATGCACGTGGCAAATTTTTCAAACTCGCGCTTTTCCAAAAAAATAATGCCCAAAACCAATACAGCCGGTGAGTTCAACCCCACCTTCCGGCACGTTCTATTTTTAAATTTTTTGTTATTATCCCATTTGACGTGAAATCGAAAAGCCTTATCCCCGATGCCGGCCCATTTTTTGCCTTGCCAACATTTTCAAATAGCTATTTTCTTGGCAAAAACCAGTTAAAAAACACACCAAAAGTTATTAAAAAAAACAACAGGGGAATAAAATGGGCCGGTATCAGAGATAAGGGCAATCGAAAAGTAGACTCAGGTCATAAATGTCAGATTTTCATCTTTTCCTATAAAATTTTGAGTGCAGATCAAATGAAAGTGCAGTCTTCACGTCAAATATAGGATCTGCCCAACAAAGCTGGAGCCAATCTTCACAATATCGAGCATCTACGGAAACTAAAAGCCATTTCAAGTGCGGAACTCGTTATTCTAGGGTTGGTAGTTTCCTGGGAAAATTCAAACACGGGAAAATAAATAAAATATTTTTACGTATCATCCAAAAAATAATTTAAAATTCATACCGAGAATCTTGTTTGATCGTGTGGTCAAGCAAAGTAAAAAATTACGTGACAAGAAACCGAGGATTAACCCTCTTCTTCCCATGTGTACAAAAAAGTACACAAATTTTCAGCTTTACTTTCAGTTGTGACCATTTTTAATTTTTTTGAAAAAATTCTATCTTTTACAAAGCTTCAAATCATCAAGTCACTTTTCATTGAGAAGTTTTTTCATTCTTTTATATGAAATTGCTCAGTTTCTTCACAACGTAAAAGCCCAAGTGCACCCCCTCGAAAATTTTTTTGTACTTTTAAATAAAAGTACCCATTTTCAACTGAAAATTTTTATTCTGAGGCACCCCAGTAGGCGAAAATTCCTCAGCAATCCGAATCATAAAGCAGAATTTGAAAAAAATAATTAGTCGCTGAGATATGACCTAAAGTTGGAGTGTCAATATTTTAAAAAATGACCATTTAACTTTACTCCAACCACAACACTACCTAAATAAAAGAAAACTTACCATATTTCCTCTAATTAACGCGACCTCTCTAATGAACGCGCCCCCTTGACTTTGAGGGATTGTATCTCAGACCAGAATTTTTTTTCGATCTGTTCTTTTTTGCATTTTCTTAACTCCCGCGAGCTCTACTGATTCTGCTTTTTAGATTTTAAATTTTTGCGCAAAAATATCGAGATCGACCTCCAATTTTTCCAATTTTCGGGATCCGAAAAATAAACGCGCCGGCGCGTTAATTAGAGGGAATACGGTATGCAGGTTTAAAAGCCGTGGATGTTATGTTGAAGAGGTCTTTTTTGTTATTTTGAATTTAATTATTTTTCATTGCAATAAAATAAATTTTCATGTAGCTTTACGATTCTAGTTTTTAACGAGGTATCATTTTCTGCAAGGTCTCTTAAAATGTAGGACAAAAATTTAAAAGTATAAATCAACTCAAAAAATTTATTTGGTTTACAAGGGACCACAGGCGCCTATCGGCGCCTCTTTAGTATTTCGAAATTTCGATAGTGCATTCATCGTGAAAAACTACGCGTCTATCTACGTCTACGTTCTTTTCGAGACATCGCAAAAATGGCCATCGTTGGAAGCAGAAAAACCATCCTCCAGGCCTACCCAAAATCCTCCAACTCCAATTTTGAGGGACCACAAAAGTTTTTCTTTTCGAAGACATTTTCCTGGGTCTCGGCATAAAAGACGCTGAATTGTCTGAAGTTTGGGGTTCCGTCGAGACATTGCCGAAAATAATCGGAAAAATAAGCAAAAATGGCCTGAATGTGGTCAAAATGTCCATTAAAAAGTAGGACGGACACATGCCAAATACTATATAGAGATACTTTTACATTTATGTCCTACGCCTTGCAGAAAATGATATCTCATTGGAAATTAGAATCGTAGGGCTAAATAATGATGTTATCACTTTTTAAAAAAGACCAGAAAATTCGGGATAATCATTTATCTTGGGGTAAATATACTTTTGGGGCAAATTTTTATTTTGATTGATTTTATTAAATTTTCTCATCTTTTTTAAAAATGATGACACTTACATGTAGTTCTTCAGTTATCATCTTTGCAAATTGTAGCACAAAAAGATAAAAGTACGAAGCAAGTCAGAAAAATAATTTGATTCATGCTTTTCCCTTTTTGTGCTTCATTTTTTAAAGATGCTGCAGCAAATGACACGTCGTTAGAAACTAGAGTCGCAGGACTACATGATGATGTTATGACTTTTGCAAAAAGATGAGAAAATTTAATAAAGTCAGTCAAAATAAAAATGGACAAGAATTGAATCTCTCCGCTTCTAGCTGAAATGTCGTGTCTCTTGCTATTTGGAAAGTCGCCCTTGTATAATAATTTCTTTCTGAATGCGAATCCGTTGAGATATGATCGAGATAATCTTTACGTGCTGAGACATACATTAAAGCAGGTAAGTGGACAACCAATGACAGCAAAGTCAAAGCTGATGCTTGTACATTTTTAGGGTCGTCGTCCGGCCAACATTTGACATAAAACCAAGAAATTTCGAAAACTGAAAACATTCAGTTCTCGGCGTGAAAAACCGAAAACTATCTGACTGAACACCAAACCCATATAAATTTTTATAGTAGCTTATCTACAGATGTCGATAATGTTTTGGACGGTAATGCTTATTTAAAAAAAATGGTGAGTGAAACACACTTTGACATCAGTGTCAATAGACAAAATATGAAATTTTTTAATGTTTGTATCGAAAACTGTTTAGAAAAGTTTTCTGCATCGAATTAAGCAGAAAATAGTGAATTAGAACGTGTTTTTGAGACACTTTTCAAACATTTGGATGTGCGGGGTAGGCGTTCAACGGAAGAAGCACCAAATGTTGTCCACGAGACAAACGTTAGTCAAAAGAAATTTATAAAATCGGCAGAATACCTTGCTACCCTACAACAGAGCGAGATTAGACCGCCACAAAAACCCATAGACGCCTGAACTCAAGTAACAATTGAGCAAGGCAAGAAATCCAAAATTATAATCAACACTTTATTCGATAACATCAAACAAATAATTCAGCTGGTGACTTTAGCGACGAACATTCTGCTGAGCAGCAAGGAAATCATGGTGAACTTGGTATGGGCCCTTCTCCAGCACATTTTCCTTCCACAGATCAGGCGTCAAGTAGGAATATGTGCGCTGAATGGCGTAATAAGTGGCCTTCGCAAAGTTGCCGAGTGTTGCGGTCTGACCAACAGCGCAAGTATAGCAATCGTCGATTCCGGCCTAAAATTTGATTAAAAAAATTATTTCTGTTTAGACCAACACTGCATGAGAACCTACCATTTGAAGAAGCTTCTTGGGGACAGGGGCACCTACAACGCCAGTTCCGCGAGGAGCAGGGATGAGACGAACAAGGACAGATCCGCACTTTCCAGTCAACTAAAATCTTGAATAATATATACTGGCCACAAATGAAATCAATTACCTTGCAGGGCACAGTGTGGGGCTTTCCGAGCTTGTTGCCCCAATATCCACGACGCACGGGAATTATAGCCAACTTGGCAGCAACTATGGCTCCACGGATTGCAGTAGCGACTTCTTTCGAGCATTTCACACCCAATCCAACATGTCCATTGTGGTCTCCGATGGCAACGAAAGCCTTGAAACGAGTTCTCTGACCGGCCCGAGTTTGCTTCTGCACAGGCATGATCTTGAGAACTTCATCCTTGAGATTGGGCAGCAGAGTGTCGATGATTTCATGCTCCTATATTACAAAGCTATTATTTAATGAAACTGAAGAAATCTGAAAAATCAAACCTTGATTGGCAAAGAATGCAAGTAGATCTCTTCAATCGACGTGATCTTACGTTCTTTCACAAGACGGCCAAGCTTTGTAACGGGCACCCATTCCTTGTCTCCATCTTTGCCTCTGCCACCACGACGTCCGCCAGGTCCACCTAGAAATATAAAAATAGAAATATAAAAATGAGTAAAGAAAATAAAGGCGCAAAAGTTATTACTTACCAGCGCGACGACCTCCACGGCCTCCGGGACCTCCGCGACCGCTTGCACCGCCACGACCTAGAATCAGAGTTATTACAATTTAGTTCACTAAATAAAGAATTATGGAACATACCAGGAGGACCGCCGGCACCACCTGCAGCAGGAGCTCCACCGAAACCACTTTGAAAGCCAGCACGTTCAGCCATATTTTATGCTTTTTCGCGGACAGATCTGGAATAAAAGGATTACCGTATTTCCTCTAATAAGGCCCTATGCTCTAATAAGGCCCCACCCTCGACTTTGAGGACCGATTCCTCAGTCTAGAGAAAATATTTCGCATTTGTGTTTACTGCGTTTTCTTAACTCCCGCGAGCTCTACCGATTCCTTTCTTAGATTTTTATTAAGCACCCAAAAATCTCGAGATTAAACTCAAACTTTAGTGATTTTTTAGGGTTTGAAAAATAAGGCCCGATGAGGCCTTGGGCATATTATTGGAAACAGGCAAAAGAAATTTGGCAGAAGAACAGTGAAAATACAACAGAATAGAGACATCTGGCAAAAAGTGGAAACAAATTCTCCAACAACATAACCGAATGAGCATAATTTACTCGATTTGATGTATCGTAAATTTTCAGCAACTTTCTTTGCAGGACTAAATTAGTTTTGTTTAAGCTTATCATCTGTAAGGGTCCACTATTTTGATAGTTCGAACTCACAGCCTTTCAAAATTTGAATCTTAGTGTATTAGGGAAATTGGCGCCAAACAAGAAGTTATCAAAAATGGTCTATTTGAGACACCTTTTTTGTTTCATGCCTCTGACCTGATTTTTTCACTTTCGGCTTCTGCATGCTTTTAGCCAAAATGTTCCTCACATTTAGGCCTTTCGAATGAGCCATCACTTGTCCATAAAACAGTTGAAATTTCAAAACCACAATAAATTTCTGTGAAAATTTTCAGAAAAATCTACGCCTCATTGACATGATTGAGATCCTGCCGAGTTTTTGTGTCTAATTTTTCTCAAACAAAACCGGAGACTAGATGGAGGAGTAAATTTGCTGCATTTTGGTACCAAGGACGTATACAAAAAATACAAATTTTGGGTGTTTTATACAAAAGTTAGATGGGAAACGCAAAAACCCCTATTTTTACTCGAGAAAATGCCTGTTCTTTGCTTTAACTGGTCTCTAGTTTCTAAAATAACATCTTCACGAAATTCGGCTCAACTTTTCAACTAGTTGAATGTGTGAGCTACGTTTTGGTATATAGAAAAGCTCTAAAAATGCAAATTTGAAGCATCTCATGCAAAAATAAACTCTTCGTTTTTTAGAGCTAACGATGGTCTCCACCAGAAGAATGTACTCCGAGCAAGATGGTTCGTCTTTATCTGAAATTCGTGCAGCGGCATCCAATCTCTCCATCTCTCCTTCTAGACACGTACCAAATCAGGAGTTGAAGATCGCAGCCATCGACAATGGATTAGCCTTTCCAGTCAAGCATCCCGAAGCTGTTAGCGCTTTCCGTCATTTCCCATTGAACTGGTCTACTTGCTGTCGTGAAGGAAAGCTGTCGAGGTGGGTCGTGCTCATCGTGCTGACTACACTCTCATTTCCAAGTCTTTTTTCGTGGCTTACTGCTCTGTAAACAAAAATATTCTTTAACTTTCAGGGCTTATGCGCGTATGGCTAGCATCAAGTTGAAATGGTTTGACGTTTTTCACGTTTAAATTCCTTTTCTTCAGTATAGGAAGTTTAGGCAAGTATCCAGAGGCCTTAAAGCGCTACACTATACTGAAGAAAAGGAATTGAAGTGATCAAGCGCAATCCTGACAACAGTGTGCTTTACTCCAATCGGGCTGCCTGCTTCATCAAGTTGGCTGAGTTCGAAAAGGCTGTGAATGACTGTGATGCCTGTTTGGAAAAGGACAACCAAAATGGTGACTTACTTATTTTGCTCTCTCCATACTATTTTTCATGTGAATTGTTTTAGTCAAAGCCTACATCCGCAAAGGATCTGCGCGTGAGGCTTGCACAAGTATCCCCAAGCTATGAAGGCCTACAGAAGTGCGTTGAATGTTGATGGGAACAACCAGGAAGCCATGGAAGGAATCCGTGCCTGCATTTCCAAAAATGGAGATGATCCTGCCAAGCAGGCTTTGGAAGATCCTGAAGTGCAGAAAGTTCTCAGTGATCCAGTCATCAAGGTTGTGCTCGAACAAATGCTGCAAGATCCTAAGGCAGCTCAGGAACATTTGAAGAATCCCGACATTTGTGAGAAGTTTATAAAGTTGGTCGATGCCGATATCGTTAGACTTGGTTGAAATATCCATTATGTTCCGCTTCTTTTGTTGACTTTTTCTCGTTGTGTTGTTTCTGGAGAAATAAAGGTCGGTATTGTGCACTCGCTCAATATTGTTTGGGAAGGTGAATCTGAATAAATTTACTTTTGTAACTCTGTGTATTGCTAATTTTCAATGGAAATCTGTTGAATCTTGAGATAGTTATGTGATATTCGAGTGATAAAAGAGACAACAATTTAAAAAAGCGCGTAAAACCTGACATCGAATTCTTGGCGTTTTGTTTAAGTTGAACTACAAGGAAATTCAAATTTTGAAAGGCTGTGAACTTCGAATTGAGATTTTTTAAGTAATTAATTTTATGAGTAGCTGACTGTGATATTTGCAACTTGCAAACAAGATCAAATGTAAGAGAGAACACAAGCTTATAGACAGACCTAATAAAACACAGACAAAAATAACTAAAATGGACACTAACAGAGTGGAAGTCTTCCACTCACAGTCAAAATTTTTTATGATTAGCGAAATGAATTTATTCGATCCTTGAAAAGAACGTCGTAAAAAAGTTAGAAGATATTTACGGCAAAATAATTCCTCTCATTTGTTTTTGAAGGCTGCGAAGACTACATTTATTGTGCTGCACCGAATTCTTCTTTCTAAAATCGTCAAAAGTTATGTTTATGTGATAAGAAGACAACATTGCGTACATTAGCAAATTTTCACCAACTTCTGATCCATGGATATAGTACTCAGACACTTGGAGAGGTCACTTAACCAATGGCTGGCGGTGAATTTCGGCCATAGCGAATATCGCAATATTTTGTCATCCGTCAAAGGTGCTAATTTAAGCTTAAAATTAAAATTAATTTAAAATTAATTAAAATCCTAATAATCCCGAATGTTTAAGGCTTTAGAAATGGTCTGGTGTGGGTGCCTTTCATTTTATGCTCTTCTTAAAAAATAGTTTCAGTTATGGAGTGCGCATCCGAGCTCCTCATGCTTTTGTGATGGTCATGCTCTTTGGGCAAGGAACGTAGGTATTTACCGACTGTGATTCTAGTCAACTATATTTACAGTTGAAAACCATTCAGGATAGCAGGGAAGTTGAAGACCATTCTTCGCATGATATGGACCCATGCCATCAACCTAGGTATGTTTCCAGTTATTTCTAAATCCAAACCCCATTTCATCATTGTTCAGCTAGATTTGTGTCCAGCTACAAGATGCTGCTCGGCTTTCTCCGCAAAAGGAATAGACAGTATCAGTCATGGCATCCATTCGTGGCTGCATTTATCCCCGGCTACTTTGTTTTCGGGCAGGACAATGGAGTGAACACCCAGGTTAACAAAGCTAGAGCTGATATTTTTCGAAAACTTACCTCTTCTATTCAGATAAATCTTTACTTGCTCTCCAGAATCATATATGGACTGGTAAAACTGGGAGTTGAAAAGCGTATTCTCATCCAGCCATGTATTTTTTGTTGAAATATAAATTTTTAGATTTCAACTACTTTTTTCAGCCTTCTCCGTGTTCCCTTGGTTTGCAGCCTTGCTTTGGGGCATAGTGCTCTGGCTGTTCGAAAACCACGCGCATGTTCTGCAGAACTCTCTACAGTCGTCCATGACATATTTGTATCATGACAGTAATGTGTGGACAGGAATCAGAGATTTTATTTTTGGTATAGAGTAGATTTTTATTGTGATTTTTCGTTGTGATTCATATTTGTGATTTAAATAATGGGACCCTTTGAAGAGGCATGCTTACCTGTTCAAAATTTGTCTCCGCCAATTCAATTTTTTTTCCTAATCATTGAACTTCTGTACGCATTTTTCTACTTGGTTTCTAACAAAACTACACCTAAAATAAAATTCTAGTCCTTTTTTGTTAGAAACTAAGTTGAAAAATCCGTAGCAAAGTTCAATGATTAGGAAAAAAATTTGAATTGGCGGAGACAAATTTTGAACAGGTGAGCATGCCCCTTTAAGCGTGGCTTATGACACCCTCCATTGTTTCGAAAAAATTTTGGACACCTTTAAAAATATTTTCCAAAGTGTAGGAATACATTAATAGCAATAGGTATTATAATTTTTTTGTCGGACACTTTTCAAACTAAAAACACCATTTTGTTCACCGTGAAATTCTGAGTTAAGATATCTAAAGATCACCGTCTGACCATCGGAGTGTTAAGAGCGATCTTTTCTCATTTTTGACCTGGACCCGCACCAAGAGTCCGATTGGGTATTGGGTATACCAGATTTTTGCATATGTAACCTATTTAAGATGCGCTGAACACGATAGCACAAGAATTGACGATTTCCCCGCATCAATTTTCAGAAAATAGCCGCATAGCCGCACCGACGTTTATGAAATAGCCACAAGCCGCAGCCGCAATTTGTCCTTAGCCGCACTTCAAAGCTTAAGAAATTGCGCTTACCGTATTTCCTCTAAAAAGGCCCTTAATGCGTTTTCTTAACTCCCACGAGCTCTACGGATTCCGCTTTTTAGATTTTTAATTTTTATCCAAAAATCTCCAGATCGACCTCAAAATTTCCCGATTTCCAGGGGTTGAAAAATATGGCCTGGGGGTATTTTACTTTTGTTTCGATGTCCATTTTTACATTTGTCTCTGTCAATGTCAACCTTGTCGACTGTAAATTGTACGAGCTTAGGCTTATCCCATTATTTTAGTGCCAAAATGAGTCTACTGTGGGAAATTAAACTGTTCGCGTAGAATGAGTGTAGAATGTATTCAAATAAAGTGTTCAACTCATATTTGCCGGTTGGCCAAACCTTGGCCAAGTTTCTGAGGGATTTTAGGAACCGAGAATTTTTTTTATCATATAAACATTCTTTTATTCTTATTCTTTTATTCATAAAATAGAGCCATCCTTGTGCTACCAATATTAATTTTTAGGTGAATAAAAAATTTGGAATTTTACGTAATAAAAATTCAACTAAAACATGCAAAATTTGGATTTCTCAAAACCAAAACTAAAATTTTCGAAAAACCATCGATCGGGGTATCATGAAACCTCCTTTTAGCTATAAGCTCCTAATGCTAAGTCAATAATTTTGTAATTTTGTAAATAAATACTTTGTTGAATCAAGAGATTGCCAAAAAATTTATGTAGTGCACCATTAGCTACAATTACCTAGTAAAAAATTGACAAAAAATACAATACAGTCAACCGTTGATTTAACGTAACCCCCCTCAAGTTCGTTCCCACCTTTTTTACCCTAATGTTTAAAGCTTTTTGCCAGTTGTCTTCGGTCAGTCTAGCTTTTGTACATGACAACAGTTTTGCCGAAAAGACCGCGGATACTCGATTTAACGTCATCCATTTTTCAAAAAAGGGTGACTTTAATCGAATAAAGCTTTAAGAATTAGGGTAAAAAAAGTGTCGGACCCTAGGTGGGAACGAACTTGAGGGGGGTGACGTTAAATCGAGGGTTGACTGTAGTGTTTTCAAAAGTCAAGGTCAAGGTAAAACTTGACTTTAAAACATCAAGGTCGTTTTTCTCGATTTTTTGTAAGGAAAACGGGTCTGAATTTTTTCCTCATCCCTAAAGTCAAGATTTCGCATTGAACAAAACGTACTTTTCAGAATAACGATATCATTTTTGTACGATGAGATATAGCCTAAAGTCAAGCTAAAATCACCTTGATTTTACCTTGACCCTCGGTTTTTTTTACCTTGACCCTCAATAAAATCAAGGTGATTTTACCTTGACTTCTCATCGTACAAAAATGATATCGTTATTCTGAAAAGTACGTTTTGTTCAGCGCAAAATCTTGACTTTAGGGGATGGGGAAAAAATTCAGACCCGTTTTCCTTACAAAAAATCGAGAAAAACGACCTTGATGTTTTAAAGTCAAGTTTTACCTTGACTTTGAACTTGACCTTGACTTTTGAAAACACTGGTACGGCCTAACCTCGCTAACCCATCATCCAAAAAATTGTTTTAATCGAAATTCCGAAAATTCTTCACCTCAATTTTTTAACTTTTTTTTCTCAAAAAGAGGATGAAGTAAAATCAGGTTAACGAGGTTCGACAACAAACACACCATCCAGTATCACAAACAACTGCTGGCTAAATGCAATTATTAAATGCAGAGAACAACTATGTGCTGACTTAGAAGTACAAGACTACTCAACAACCAGACTACAGCTTGTTGTTGGGTTGTGGCCACTTGTATGTGCCTGTGAACTGGTAGCCGTTCTCGGTCATCATCTTGTCACTGGACTCTGGTCCTCGACTGCCAAACATGTACTTCTCTGGCTTCACCTTCTCGTTTTCTATTTGCTTTAGGAGGGGAGTGAAGATTCTCCACGCATGTTCCAGCTCATCGGCTCGCACAAAATTGTATTGGAAGCCACCGAATAGGTCAAAGAACAGGCGCTCATAGGCGTCTGGGAAGCGGATGTCCTAAATTTATTTGGATAATTTTTATGGCTAAAAATGGATTTTTTGCTCAATTAACCTTGTATCTGGAGCTGAGAGTAAGTTCCAACTCGGTTTCTTCAGCATCAAAACCAAATCCTGGTCGTTTTGTGTTCAGCTTCATGTAGACAGCTTCGTTGGGTTGCACTCGGACAACTAGCTCATCGCGCTGAAAGTCAGCAAAAAATTAACTGTGAGCAATTGTTTGCGTGTACAGTCAAACGTAGATATAGTGTCCCCCCTCGAGAACAGGCCTACAAAGGCTACTAAATGTTTTGGAGGCACTCCAGTAGTGGGCCATTTTATTTTCGTTTCAAATCCTTTTTAACTTACGGAGGCCCCCAGGTCTATTTTGATGGCCTGTTTCCAAAATTTTCTAATTTGGCCATAAAAATCTTATGGATCACTCTATTAGGGGTTTTATATTAGTGGATACAGTCAACCCTCGATTTAACGTCACTCAAAAATAGACCAATTTGGTCGGCCTTGACTAAAATTTAGTCAAAGTGAACCCTCGAATTAGCGTCATCCTCGATTAACGTAGGACCAGTCCCTGGGGATGACGTTAAATCGAGGGTTGACTGTACTTATATTAATGGTATTTTCACAAGATCAACCAGGTGTGGGAGCCACTATTTTGCAGGAGCCACCATATCGAGATTTGACTTTATGCTGCCAATGTTTGTGCACATTTTAAATGTACAGGCACAATTAGTGTGGCTATTTTCATACTCCCTTCAGGCAACCTCCCTAAATTTTTTTACTCCGTTAAAAAACCATACAGTTGGTGTTATCTTATAGCTAATTGGCAGGTGTACAAAATGAGCTATCCACGTTCTAGAAGCGCCCTTGGATCCAGAGATCGGATCAGCTCGACTTTACTCGCATTTTAGAAGCAGTATCTATTTGATCAATCGCTCATTTTGTAGCCCTTCTCATTAGCTTCAAGATGATACCGAGTTTTTTAATCTTGGCAAAAAAATTATGGCCATTTCTGAGTGACTGGATATGAACGTAGTGCATGACACTTAACTGTGAATGTGAAAACTGTGGATGACTATGAACATGTAAACTGTAAGCAAATTGCATGACGCTTACCTTGAGAGCTCCAGCTGGGAAGATGTCTCCAGCCACCTCCTTGAACTGTATTCTAACTTCAGCTTTGCGCTCATTTAAAGCTAAATTAAAGTCGAATTAGCAGTGCTAATATGGAGATGGATGTTTTATACCTTTGCCACACCTCAGGAAGAAGGGCACTCCTTCCCATCGCTCATTGTGCACTCTCAACAAAGCTGTTGCAAAGGTGGGGGTGACTGAGTCATCGGGCACTGTTGGGTCGTCAAGATAGCTCATACGGGCGTCTTCATCTGCAAATAGGTTCAATTGGTATAGTTTTTAAAACTTAGCATTTGTCCCTTAATTGAGCCTTGATACAAATTGATACAAATTGACAAATTGATACAAAAATTCCCAGCATTTTTCATAACTTTTGGTAGACGTCGAATTTCGACAAAGAGTTTCGGCAATAGTCTAGAAAAATATATTTGTTTGGTATACAATGTCAAAAACACGATTTTCGCTTGGTCCCCCCTGTGGTTTGGGTGCTGATCTGTGGGTGCCCACTGGATGGGCAAGGATGATGGATGGCCCAAACCACAGGGGGACCAAGGAAATCGTGTTTTTGACATTGTATACCAAACAAAATGTATATTTTTTCTAGGACTATTGCCGAAAACCGTTTGTCGAAATTCGACGTCTACCAAAAGTTATGGCCATTTGAAATGCTGGGAATTTCTTTGCCCACCCGGTACATTTGAATAGGGTTGTTAAGCAAAAAGCCGAAATGTCAAAAAAAATTCCCCTAAAATTGCGTTTTCATCCATGTTGACTCAAATTTTTTTTGTAGAGTCTTGCAGTAAAAAATAGCCCAGAATATACCGTATTTCCTCTAAAATAGCCCTCCTTCCAAAATAGCCCCCCCCCCTACTTGGAAGACCTATATCTTGAGCTAGAGTAAATATTTTGCAAATCTGTTTTTTGCATTCTCTTAATTCCCACGAGCTCTACCGATTCCACTTTTTAGATTTTGGATTTCCATCCAAAAATCTTGAAATCGAATTCAAATTTTTCTGAAAATTGGAGGTTTGAATAAAATAGCCCCGGGGGCTATTTTAGAGGAAATACGGTAAGCTTTCTAATGACACTAAAATTGCGTAAGGGTCATATAAAAATCACGGATATTTATATAAAAACATTTTCGGTCTGAAAAGCCGAAGAATTTTTTATCTACAAAAAAAATTGTGTCAACATGGATGAATACGCAATTTTAGGGGAATTTTTTTTGACATTTCGGCTTTTCGCTTAACAACCCTACTTTTGATTGTTTGAATGAGCAAAAATTGGACATTACGGTCAAACCTCGTTTATCCGGCACCCCTTCAAGTTCGTTTGGGCAGGTTTCCGCCTTGGGTCCGACATTTTTTTCAGCTCAATTTTCGAAGTCTTTCGAAATATGTGATTCGCAAGCCTAGTCCCAAATATCTCAAGGATTCTGATTTTGCCGGTCGTTTTTCCAAAATCCTTGAATTTTGCCAAAATGACTGGTGAACAGCGGTTATCCGGCATTCTCAAAAAAGTGTCGGACCCAAGGCGGGACGAACTTTAAGGGGTGCTGGATAAACGAGATTTGACTGTATTTTTCATTTATTTTCACCAGTTTGTTTTCTGACTATTTGCACTCAAAAATCCATCTATCAACAATATCACTCACCTTCTCCCTCAGGATTGCCGACATACTGGCCAAGGACAACATTCTGGAGCTCCACTGGACGGATGTTCTTGAGCACTTTGACTTTCTCATTGCGCACATCGTCGGCACTCAGGCTAGCTGGTTTTTCCATGGCCACTAGACTCAGTATTTGCATCAGATGGTTTTGCCTAAAAATAGTTTACTGATTTTCAAATATCTTGCATACCGTATTGTCTCTAATAAGGCCCCGGGGCCTTATTTTTCAACCCCTCGAAAATTGGAGGTCGAAAAATTTGAGGTCGATCTGGAGATTTTTGGATAAAAATTAAAAATCTAAAAAGCGGAATTCGTAGAGCTCGTGGGAGTTAAGAAAACGCAATAAACAGCTTTGCAAAAAATTGACTCTGGGCTGAGATACAGGTCCTCAAAGTTGAGGGGGGCCTTTTTAGAGGAAATACGGCAACTGTAAAAAAAAAACTTACATAACATCTCGGATTATTCCACTCTTGTCGAAGTAGCCACCTCGGCCTTGAGTGCCGAAGTCCTCTTTGAATATGATGGACACACAGGCTATGTTGTCACGGTTCCACGAGGGTGCGATAAATCGGTTGCCAAATCTGCAGATAATTAACTGTATTCCTAATTATTATGCATAATAATCGGCCCTATTTTACAATCCTGCCAATTTCGATTAGAACTTTTTGGAGCACCTGGGCCGTACCCCCACCAGTCAACTGGGCCGTACCCCCACCAGTCAACTGGGCCCTACCCCCACCAGTCAACTGGGCCCTACCCCCACCAGTCAACTGGGCCCTACCCCACCAGTCAACTGGGCCGTACCCCACCAGTCAACTGGGCCCTACCCCCACCAGTCAACTGGGCCCTACCCCCACCAGTCAACTGGGCCCTACCCCCACCAGTCAACTGGGCCCTACCCCCACCAGTCAACTGGGCCCTACCCCACCAGTCAACTGGGCCCTACCCCCACCAGTCAACTGGGCCCTACCCCCACCAGTCAACTGGGCCCTACCCCCACCAGTCAACTGGGCCCTACCCCACCAGTCAACTGGGCCCTACCCCCACCAGTCAACTGGGCCCTACCCCACCAGTCAACTGGGCCCTACCCCCACCAGTCAACTGGGCCTACCCCCACCAGTCAACTGGGCCCTACCCCACCAGTCAACTGGGCCCTACCCCACCAGTCAACTGGGCCCTACCCCCACCAGTCAACTGGGCCCTACCCCCACCAGTCAACTGGGCCTACCCCCACCAGTCAACTGGGCCCTGGACCTAATTAACTGGTGGGGTAGCCCAGTTGACTGGATGGGGTACAGCCTAGTTTAGCCAGCTTTTTTTTTGTTAAAATATCGATTCATGACCATTTTTGACCAAACTTTTGATAAAAAAAATCTACATTTTTGACAGCAAAGTCATCTCTAATACCAAAATGTCTTTTTGAATCCGAAATTATTGAGACGAGGTCTAAAAAATTCCAGGGAACTGAGATATCCTTAAAAGTAGGTGAGTGGTACGAGTTTTCTATGTGATCTACTCAAAATAATTATACTTATTGAGATTTTTTAAATCTGATCTCAATGGAATTGCATTTAAGAAGATATTCTGGTGGCTCTACCCTGTTTCCGCCCAAATTGTTTCCGCCAAAAATCGTTATAGCCAACACATCTACATCTTTAATTGATTAGCTAAGCAACAGTGAAAGCCAGAACAATTTTGGGTGAACATGTAGGTACCACCATACTTGCGCGTTCCCCGAAAATGAGCCGCCGCCGCCGGCGCTCCAGAATCGCCAATTTTACCCGGCGGCCCGCCGGCGGCCGCGCAAGTATGGGTACCACAAAAAAAAATTACAGATGTAGCCGTTTTGGCTATAAAAATTTCTGGCGGAAACAATTTGGGCGGAAACAGGGTAGAGCCCATTTTGGTAGTAAAGGTAGCTTTCCATAAACTTAACGGTCCAATGCAAGAATGGGCTGGACTGTACAATAGGTCTGACAAATCTTACCTGAGAATGACTAAATTCTGGACCATCTCTTTGCCTAGGTAGTGGTCGATTCGGTAAAGCTGAAACACAACAATTGGTTTTTCCTTCGACTGTATTTTTCTACCTGATCTTCAGCGAAAAGTCCAGCCAGATGCTCGGACAATTTGGCAGAAGACTTGTCATCATGCCCAAAAGGTTTCTCGATAATTATCCTTACCCAGGCATCTCTGAAATTATAAATTTTTTCTGACTAGGGGTGGCTGGCCAAACAGCTTACTTCTGGCTCATACACTCCTGCTTGATGTGGTATGTGACTGGCTCAAACACATTTGGAGGCAAAGCAAGGTAGAACAGGCGGTTTATTGGTTCTGAAAACATGTAAAGGATTTATATGGTCAACTTTTGATAACGGGCGTTCCCTCAAGTTTGACCTCTAGTTGCGTCCCACTCAGGCTGACCAACTTGCCACTTTTTGGAAAAATTTTGCCACCTTTTTTAAATTTTGAATTGGTGGGAAGGAGAAAAATGTGACACTTTGAATTGCGCCCTTTTGTGCCTCTTCAGTTTGTGGCAGAAACTTTGTGCCCTTTTCAAATTGTGCCAATTCCAATAGTGCCAATAAATTTTAATAGAAAAATCGAAAAAGTAGTGGCACAAAATGTATGTGGCACAATTTGAAATGGGCACGAACTAAGGTTGACTAATGGTCAATTGACCGGTCGATAAGAAATCGGTCAATTGTTCCCCGTCATTTGCAAACTGCCTTGGTCCCCCCTATGGTTTTGGTCATTTTTTGGTATTTTACCCCGTTTTGGGCACTGGAGATTTGCGAAAAGAGCTTCTTTATCCATTTTAACATTTTAACCTAGTCAAAAAATTACCAAAAGCCATAGGGGGGACCAAGGCAATCGAAAAACATTTTTTTTCGAAAAATGGCCTTCCCACACTTTTTTTCGCCTTTTCTTTCGTTTTTAGTGCCTAAAACTTACGCAGACCTTGAAAAAACGCCATTTTGGCTCTGGCCAGATAGTGTACAGTCAAACCTCGGTATAGTGATCACTTGCGATTGACCCAGCAGTCCAAACAACACTATATATAGTGATCATTGCTAATTTTAAGGCTAAAACGGCTAAAAGGCTTAGGCTTAGGTTTTTTCTTGGATGTGCATTTCGCTTTCAGCACTTTTTACCAATATGGATGCAATGAAGCAAGAGATTATGGAGCAATTAGCAAACGGACTATCATCGGTGCGATGCGATCTACTGTGGGTGATATGTTATGAACCATCATCGTTCAACTGTGGGTGATGTGTTATAAAGTTATAATGTGTTATATAGTCTTTAGTCTCGTACTCAAAATTTTTCTTTCTGTCCGGAAAATCCCTCGCGGCTACACTAAGTAAATCGACTATCGGCTACACGATAAAACTTTCAGAAATGCCGTGAGTGAGTTGACAGTTGTCTTCAGTCACCCTTGTCAGTCAAAAAATATAGTCAACTATTTCAATACATTCAACTCTCAGCCAACAATATAGTCAACTATCCCAATACAGTCAACTCTCAGCCAACAATATAGTCAACTATCCCAATACAGTCAACTCTCAGCCAACAATATAGTCAACTATCCCAATACAGTCAACTCTCAGCCAACAATATAGTCAACTATCCCAATACAGTCAACTCTCAGCCAACAATATAGTCAACTATCCCAATACAGTCAACTCTCAGCCAACAATATAGTCAACTATCCCAATATAGTCAACTCTCAGCCAACAATATAGTCAACTATCCCAATACAGTCAACTCTCAGCCAACAATATAGTCAACTATCCCAATACAGTCAACTCTCAGCCAACAATATAGTCAACTATCCCAATACAGTCAACTCTCAGTCAACAATATAGTCAACTATCCCAATACAGTCAACTCTCAGCCAACAATATAGTCAACTATCCCAATACAGTCAACTCTCAGCCAACAATATAGTCAACTATCCCAATACAGTCAACTCTCAGCCAACAATATAGTCAACTATCCCAATATAGTCAACTCTCAGTCAACAATATAGTCAACTCTCCAAATACAGTCAACTCTCAGTCAACTATATAGTCAACTATCCCAATACAGTCAACTCTCAGCCAACAATATAGTCAACTATCCCAATATAGTCAACTCTCAGCCAACAATATAGTCAACTATCCCAATACAGTCAACTCTCAGCCAACAATATAGTCAACTATCCCAATACAGTCAACTCTCAGTCAAAAAATATAACCAGGCTTTCAATTTTGTCGGTTGTTTTTTTATTCGTAATTCAGATATTTTTTACAAACAAATAAATGATAACTACCGTATTCTCTCTAATAGAAGGGCACTCTCTAATAGAGGGGCAGTGGTAGAGGAGGGTTGAAAAATAGAGGGGCACTCTCTAATAGAGGGGCGTGCCCCATTAGAGAGTGCTCCTCAATTAGAGAGAATACGTTAATCAATTTTCTCAATGAAATGCCGTGTTTTTCTGGTAAAATTCAGAATTTTGACGCTGCATGGACACTATAAAAAGACCGAAAATGTCAAAATGATTACAATTTTCAGGCCTCACATTATGTTTGTGTGTGAATCTTATAATTCACTTTTTTCGATTAAAAACTTCGAAATTTGCGTTTGAAAAATGTAAAATTCAGTTGAAAGTCGAACTTGAAGAAGATTACAGTTATTGATGCACATTCTGAGAGCAAAAACTTGGCAACCTACTTTTAAAGGTGTGCTCCATCTGGACAATGGCAGTATTGAGTTGCACAAACCCTTCACTTGCATCATATTGACCCTGCAAAAAGCAATAAATACTTATGCTTTCAATTTTTTTCAAACCCACAGAAATATAGCTGCACCGCTGGATGAACTCCTCAAACTTGGGTTGTTCAGTGTCCCTGACCTTGCAGAACTTCTCAAAAGACTTCCTGAGCTCTTGCAAGGACAGTTTGGAGCGAGCATAGCCTACAAAGAGGATGTCTCTGGGCAGAAGGCCGTCACGGAATAACCACCACAGGGTGGGGTAAATCTTCTTTTTGGCTAGGTCGCCCTAAAAAATCTGTAGATTATTTGGAAAAAAAGCAAATAATCTTTTTTTATTTCTGACTTTGGGGGTTTTTGGTGGGCATGTTTTTGTCCTGTTGACTATTTTGGGGACGATAATAACTGTATTCAAGGCGTAAAGTCGTTTCACATGACAAATATTTTATTTCTATAGCTCCACTAGTTTTGGGCAAAAAACATTTGGAGCACTTAACCTATACCCCCTTCATTCAATTAACCTTGACCCCCTCACTCAATTCAGCTTGAGGGACCAAGGCAAAAAAATTTTCACATTTGTCAATACAGTGAAACCTCGATAACAGGGCACCCCGATAACTGGGCACCCTCGATAATAGGGCACCTCAGGCCTGGTCCCGGCCACGGTTAACTAAAAATATAGTAAAACGCACCTCTATAATTGGGCACTCTATAACTGGGCACCCTCGATAATAGGGCACCTCAGGCCTGGTCCCGGCCACGGTTAACTAAAAATATAGTAAAACGCACCTCTATAATTGGGCACTCACCTCGATAATAGGGCACCTCAGGCCTGGTCCCGGCCACGGTTAACTAAAAATATAGTAAAACACCTCTATAATTGGGCACTCTATAACTGGGCACCTCGATAATAGGGCACCTCAGGCCTGGTCTCGGCCACGGTTAACTAAAAATATAGTAAAACGCACCTCTATAATTGGGCACTCTATAACTGGGCACCCTCGATAATAGGGCACCTCAGGCCTGGTCTCGGCCACGGTTAACTAAAAATATAGTAAAACGCACCTCTATAATTGGGCACTCTATAACTGGGCACCCTCGATAATAGGGCACCTCAGGCCTGGTCTCGGCCACGGTTAACTAAAAATATAGTAAAACCTCTATAATTGGGCACTCTATAACTGGGCACCCTCGATAATAGGGCACCTCAGGCCTGGTCCCAGCCACGGTTAACTAAAAATATAGTAAAACGCACCTCTATAATTGGGCACTCTATAACTGGGCACCCTCGATAATAGGGCACCTCAGGCCTGGTCGGCCACGGTTAACTAAAAATATAGTAAAACGCACCTCTATAATTGGGCACTCTATAACTGGGCACCCTCGATAGTGGGGCACCTTAAGATTAGTCCCGACTAAGAAGTCCGACCTCGATAACTGGGCACCATCGATAACTGCACAGCAAAATATCAGTTACGACAAAAAATTTACTTGGTTCGGGCATAAGCCTAACTTAAAATCACCTACTCAGTCATTAACACTAGAAAGACGGCCTGTAAGAGCGGTATATTCTGGTGCAGTTTTGAACGCTGAATCGAATTTCTCAGCAGAATTGGCTAATCAGCCCTTAAATGGCGTTAAATTTGCGATTTTGAAACCGGATGTTTTGAACATTTTTAAGCACAATTATTTTTTAATGAGCTGTAAAACGCAAGTCTGCAAAAGCCAGCCATATCGGCTGCTGAAGCGTACAAAGCCTTTGAGATGGTCCGTCAGTACGTAGAAGAAAATATTGTTGATCCGTCCGTGCTTGATCTTTCGACAGATGCGATGATGTGTTAATTTCCGTTCGAAAAACAAAAAGCAAAGCATTATAACTGATTTCTTTTCCTATAATGTTTGATTGTTCAATTGTTTTGATTTGGTTGATAAAATAAACAATTTATTGTTATCAAAAACTTGTAGAAAATTCTCGATAATTGGGCACCACTGTGTTCCTGAAGTTCACTGGTACTCCATAAGAGGGCACCTCGATAACGGAGCACCCTCGATAACAGGGCACCCTACAGCCAGTCCCGTGGGGTGCCCTGTTATCGAGGTTTCACTGTACAGTCAAACCTCGTTTATCCGGCACCCCCAAAAGTTCGTTCCCGCCTTGGGTCCGACACTTTCTTTAGCTCAATTTTCGAAGTCTTTTGCTAAATGTGATTCGCCAGTCTAGTCCGAAATATCTCAAGGATTCTGATTTTGCCATTCGTTTTTTCAAAATCTTTAAATTTCGCCATAAATTAAATTTCGCCATTCGCCATAAAGACCGCGGACCCCCTTTTTGAAAATCAGGTACCGGATAACCGACGTCCGCGGGTCTTCGGACCCAAGGCGGGAACGAACTTTTGGGGTTGCCGTATAGCCAGGTTTGACTGTACAGTCAAACCTGGGTTATCCGACACCCATGGTGTCGGATAAACGAGGTGTCGGTTAAACGAGGTGTCGGATGACTGGGGTGTAGGTTTACCAGGCCAACCAAATCGGGCTCATGGTGTCGGATAAAAGAGGGTGTCGGTTAACTGGGGTGTCGGATAACCCAGGTTTGACTGTACCAATAACTTTTTGCACAAAAAGTGTAAAATAAGTTGTTTTTCAGTCTTTTTAAACATTTTTACGCAAAATAATTATTGGTATTTAAAAGTGTAAAAAAATTGCCTTGGTCCCCCAAGCTGAATTGAATGAAGGGGGTCAAGGTTAATTGAGTGAAGGGTCAAGGTTAATTGAGTGAAGGGGGTATAGGTTAATTTAGCCAAACATTTTTCACAAGTTTTGAAATCTAAAAAATGCACTTACAGAAGCGCCGAAGACAACAAATACATGTGGTTTCTCAAAGTCGCAAGAGCCATACTTCTTGAGACTGTCCTTGATGAATTGGATGGTCTCTGGCAACAGGGGCTCCGACTCAGACAAAGCTCTTTGCCTATACATAATACAAGCGGTCAATTACTAACAAATGTTTCTAGTCAAGTAAAAATTGAGAAGAAAGGGCAGGAAGGGTAGTTGACAACAATAACAACAAACCCACCTTAGTTCTTCCTCTGTTGCTGAAGATGGTGAGGAAGGGGAGAGCATCAGAGAGTTAATATTCTCTGTGTCACACACAGTTATTATGTCTGTGGAAATAATAGGTCTTTATCTATTCCGCCTAAAACAACTATAAGTCATTAAAACAGTGAGAGAACAGCATAAATACACACACATGCAACACCCATATCAGTGCCAACTGGCCATGGCAAACAAAGAAGGAGAGAAGAGAAAAAAACTTTCCTATTTGTTCAAAAGATATATTGAGATTGGTTCAGTGGTTCGAATTTCTGATTACTGCTAATTTTGGTTTTATGGGTTATCCATCCACATGATCCAAGGATGGTACCCAGACCCAGGTATCCCAGTTTTTGTTTGGCAGCTTCGCGGACAAAGACCCACCTTGCTCCTTATTGCAAGCAATGGGGGATAGGTTATATACACCCTAATGAAAATATACCCATCCACCCTCAGAAAATTTTAGAAATGTGGACGGATAACTCATAAGCAGTGTTTTCAAAAGTCACACTATCACACTTGGGTCACACTAACTTCACCGACGTTTTTATCTGAAATTTTGTTTTCTTATTTCAGATGTTTTTACATCATATTGTAGCTGAGGTTTTTCTCTATCAATTGAGTGGTCAAACGCTTCAGTTAAAAATAATTTTTGAGAAAATCACACCAAGTGTGACCTTAAAGTCACACTTTTCATAAAAAGTGAAAAGTGTGACTTTAAAGTCACACTTGGTGTGATTTTCTCAAAAATTATTTTTAACTGAAGCGTTTGACCACTCAATTGATAGAGAAAATCTCAGCTACAAGACGGTGTAAAAACATCTGGGATAAGAAAACAAAATTTCAGGTACAAAGGTCGGTGAAGTTAGTGTCACCCAAGTGTGATAGTGTGACTTTTGAAAACACTGCTCATGAGTACCCTAATTTTTGATATAAAGGCGAACCTGGTTTCACCGCCACCCTCAAAAAGTTCGTTCCCGCCTAGGGTCGAACACTTTTTTAACCCAATTTCTGACACGGTTTGAAATATCTGATTCGTCAGTCTTCTCTAAAAAATCGGTATCGTTGCGATTTTCTAGACTAAACCGACGAGTCAGATTTTGCAAAACATTCCAGATATGGGCTTGGAACAAGTATGGGACCTTAGTCGGGAACGAACTTTTGGGGATGCGGTTGAACCAGGTCCAGCTGTACTAAACTGATGAGTCAGATTTTGCGATATTTGACATAACCCCTCAAGTTCGACCCGGTCCTTTTTTTCAACGCATATTTTGAACACTTTGTACAGTTAATTGGTCCGTCCAGTTTTGATTTTGAATTTGCCAATTATTTTCAAAAACTTAATAAAAAAACGACAGAATGACACTATTTTTTCATACCAGGGTGTTTTCAATTTTAAAACAATCAGCAAAATCAAATATTTGCGATTTTTAGACTAGACTGACCAATCAGCTTGTCCGAAGGTACTCAAAATATGGGTTAAAAAAGTTTCGAACCCTACAAGCGTTTTTCGCGGGGTTTTTTAATTAAATTTTTACAAATATTTGTATCTTTATTAAAGATTCCTTAATAACATTCTGCCATACACTTGCAAATAAGAACTTTTTTTGATAATCATGATTAAATTCGTAACATTTTGAATTTTTAAAATCTTTTACAAATTTAGAGTTGGAGTCAGGAATGAGATTTGCATCTAATTAGGATATTTTAGGAGGCAAAATATCCTAAAATGTGCTATTTTAGGAGGTATCCTAAATGAGGGTTTTCCCTCTTACTTTAGGATACTCCTGATATATACGAGTATCTATCAAGATATTTTGAATTTTTTGGTGGTTTTTCGGTCATTTAGTTGAAAACTTGTAAACCTGACATCAAATTCGTGCTCCGCATGGTCGATTTTCTTCTAAAACTGCTCTTTTCATTGAACTCAGTGTCAAATCAGAAATTCCGCTCGAGACAAAAAATATTCAAATTTTTTTGGAAATTTGAAATTTTACGCTAATTTTTGAGTCTTAAGACCACTTTTATATGGAAATCGACTATGTTGAACACGAATTCGTCAAGAATTATGATTATCAAATCGAATTTTAGTTCCGTAATTTCTGGTTTTGCATTTGTATGCAGGTTTTTTTGACGAATTCATGTTCAACATAGTCAACTTACATATGGAAATGGTCTTAAGACTGAAAAATTAGCGTAAAATTTCAAATTTCAAAAAAATCGAAAATTTGAATATTTTTTGTCTCGAGCGGAATTTCTGATTTGACACTGAGTTCAATGAAAAGAGCTGTTTTAGAAGAAAATCGACCATGCGGAGCACGAATTTGATGTCAGGTTTACAAGTTTTCAACTAAATGACCGAAAAACCACCAAAAAATTCAAAATATCTTGATAGGATACTCGTATATATCAGGAGTATCCTAAAGTAAGAGGGAAAATCCTCATTTAGGATACCTCCTAAAATAGCACATTTTAGGATATTTTGCCTCCTAAAACATCCTATTTTTATTATGAATAGGATGCAAATCTCATCCTTGGTTGGAGTCCGTAGGATGTAGTTTGGACACAACAACTCAAAAGTCCGATTAAAGGACTTGAAATTTTCGGGCACTGGACAACCTCACATATTTTCGATTTTGATTAGAAACTGAAATCGTGTTCGCAAAAACTCAAAAATTATACTTTCCAAAATTTTTCCTCAATTTTTTGCCATTTTTATTACAGCTTTTTAAAATCATCTGTTATATTAGACTTATTGCCACAAAATAAAAGCCCCAATATTTGAAAACAAAAATTAAATCGAAAATTTTTGACAATTAACAAACTACAGAGAAAGTTTTCCATTCTGTCTGTACAGACAAAAACCTTTTAACATATTTCAAACAAGACTTGAGTGGGGATTTGTGAGCAACCAAGTTACGTCCAAATTGGGGTGTACACCCACAACAACAAAAAAACAGTAAATTTGTGTTCTTGTAAACCCTAAGTACTGTTTGATGAGGATGTCTCTCAAGTCTTTTTTTTCGTCTAGTCCAGCCAGTTGTCCCAACAACTTCTTTCAATCTTGTTTTGGATTTTACACCAACAAGAGAAAAGTTTTTTATTTATAGGAAATATGTGTGTTTGTGCACTACAACTACACCATAATTACCACTACTAAAAATTGATGACTGTGTAAAATAGTTGTAGTTTGTATTTGTGGGAAGAGAAAAAGTAGATTTTGGTAGCCACCCTAAATCTTGTTGTTTTTTGCTTGACTGTTCACAGTTATTTTATCATTGCAACACATCTTACATTGTTCTGCTTGTAGACTTATTTTTTGTGTCAGAATAGATAGATTACTAAACCAACAAAAAGCCAGAAAATAGTGGTGTAAGAAGATGGGCCGATCAATGGGGTATTAGTGTGTGTGTCTATATCGCCACAAAACGCCTGATAATTGTTGTAGGCAGCAGAGTGGTATGGGAAATAGAGTGCTGATTAGCATGTCAAAGAGGCACAAAGAACTGGTGGAACCATACATTACACATCAAAAAATGCAAAAAATAAAGTCACGGGTCGTCCTTTCTTCAATAGGTAAAGTGATCTCATCAGTTCCAGCTGGTTCCATGGTTTGAATGGGCAGGGGTAAGAGATGTGCCAAATTTTACAAAAAATTCCACATACTAACACTTAAACCAGCTCAAGTTTTGCCGCAATTTGCATTGGAAAGATTTTTGCAAATGACCAGTCCTATGAAAATTCGATCATTTAACTAGTGGCCCTGGACTTACTTTGAAAAAGAAAACAAGAAAATATACATAAACGTCAACGATTTAACGATACATATCACGGCTGCACCGAATACGCAAAAATATCGGATGTCGAAAAATGCCGGATAAAGGTTATCGGATATTTAAAAGTTAAAAAATTGAAATTTTTTTCCGAAAATTGGCCATTTTTTCGATCCGGTGCAGCCCTAGTACGTACCGTATTTCCTCTAATAAGCGCCCTCCCCAAAATCGATATATTTTATTTATTTTTTGCCTGTCTGACCCACTTATGGATATCGACTGCTAGGGATCTATCTATCTAACACACCAAAATGTAGCTCAGTTTTCTAGCTTCTTTTCGGTATGTAAAATGCCTAGGACTCGATATCCATAATTAGGTCAAACAGGCGCAAAATAAAAAAAAGAAAATACCGACTTTGGGGAGGGCGAAAGTAATAGTTTCCTGAAACACTGTTTCAGTTTGGTCGAACTTACAAAAAATAAATAAACGAAGGTCGGTCAAAAGTATGGAATTGCAGCTGCTAGGAGTTGCTGGACTTGATTTTATTTTAAAAGTCATACCCGTTATATATATCATTATACCGTGCTTGACACCACAAAAAGTCAAATACTACAGGGCTCGGAACTCAAAATTTTGAAATAAAGGACATTTTTATAAGTCAAAGGACACTTAGTCAAAAAGTGTCATTTTATCCAGATTTTGAAGTAAAATCTAGGGTTAGTCAATGAGAAATTTCCCGAGAATTCGAGATTGGCTTGCACCTGAGCCCCCAGTCAAGCTTGGGGGACCAGGTCAAATTTTTATTCAATTTTTTTTCACCAATCATTATTTTGTAAAAAATGGTAAAATAAACATGTATTCACATTTTTTATTATTATTTCCATTATTATACAAAAACTGATTGGTGAATTGAATGAAATTGAAAAAAAAATTGCCTTGGTCCCCCAAGGCTCAGGTTCAAGTGCTCCCATTTCGTCGTTTAAACAAATAGTGCTACGGTATGTAAAATTGTGTTTAGAAATCTGTTTGATAGGGCAGAAATTGAAATTTCAGCCATCCAAACCCCAGAATCTAGAGTAGTTAAGTTGAAACAGGTAGATATTCACCTGGATGGTACGAAAAATGAAAAAAAAACTTCTCAAAGTCGCAAGAGCCATACTTCTTTGGACTGTCCTTGATACAAAAACTAACTTTTCTAACATAAAATTGCAAGCGGAATCCGTTTTGATAAGACTAAAGTTGCAATTTCAGTCACCTGAATTCCTCACTTACTGGAGAAAAAAAATATTGCTCGATTATGCTCGGTTTTAGAGAATTTTCTCAAAAAGATTTTGCTCGAGCAAAACTCCAACCCCAGTAAAAATCTCAAAAATTGTAAAGATTTCGTGTCTCTAATAAAGGACAGATATTTAAATAAAGGACGTTTTTGCGAGCGCTGAAATACTAGCATTTTCCTTCAATTTTCCTGCTTTTATATCAAACTGCTATCGATGACTTCAGATTACTTTTAAAGTCAAACAGAAAACTTCAGCCAAATTATTGAGAATTGTCCCCGAGGTACATGCGCGTTAAGTTAAAAAATATATTGCTGTGGTCCACCACATAATTTTTTAAGCGGACTGTTTATTACAAATATCAAAAAAATTTTATTAGTAACAATTGTCTGACTGGATAAAAAATAACAAGCAACATTCAGTCTTCAGCCTCCATTTCTAGATGAATATTATCACCAAACTTGGCATAGAGAATGGCTCTCAACTCTTTGAGCTCATTGTCCAGTTGGGTTTGACGCAACTTGAGCTCAGCAATTCGCTTAGCCAATTTCTCTTTGGCTTCTTCTATTTTAGTAGAGGCGGTCTCCTGCAGATGAATTAATAATAAAATCGATCGAAATAAAAACGAAGAGGGGCATTTTACTTGCATCAAAATTTTCAACAGAAAAATACCCAAGATTTTTGCTTTTATTTAGAAAATACATGACCATATAAGTTATAGCTGGACAGTCTTTACTAATGAACCTTCATAATGACACAACCAAGATATTTTGCGATGTAAGAAAACATACTTGGTCATAATGAACAAAAATAGATCCAATTTGCAAGGGGATCGAAGCTGCATCCTCATCATCCAACAACATTATTTCATCTTCTGCATCACCCAAATTTTGTGTCTCATTATTCAGTACAGATAACTCATTCTAGAAACAGTGATGTTTAGCCGACAATATTTCAACAAAAGCTAATTTTTGTATGAATCAAACTTGTGTCAAGCTGTAGAATTGATCCATTTTTCAAACCGGTCAATTGACTAGCCAAATGGACTGAATTCTTAATAAATTGTCCAAATAGCAGTCAATTGACCGAATGGCTGGTAGATTCCACAGCCCTAGTAACACCTTCAACTTGTGAAGAAAATCACCTTGACTTCAAGAAAATTTTTGTGCAGTCTGGCAAATTTGTTGATCTGCTGTTGGTCTTCAGCTGAAGCAGTCTTCTTCACAGACGACATTTTGGAGGTGCGCTAGCAAAACTAATGTAGAAAAATTAAAAAATTGAGCTGGAAACAACAGAAAAATAAATTTGCATCAAATGTACTCAGAAAATCCTATAAAACACGAAAACGCCAAAATTCGCTTTATTAGATTCTTTCAACATCAACACAACAATAACAACATTCACTAGATATCTAATCACTATCTTCGCTGGCATCAGTCGAATGTTTTCTTTTGATTGCTGTCTGAATGGACTTTTTGTTGCCGCGGAACTCCTTCATGGATGATCTAAACAGCAACAGCTGTAAGACGAACAACTGGAAACAAAAATCACGAACTTCAATTTGTTGGCTGACTTGGCGCGCAGTTCTTCTACAGTATCCTCCACTTTGGCCCATTCCAACACCAATCGTCGACCGTAGAGATGAGTGGACAGGTAGAGTGCATCATAAGCTCGTTTGGCATCTCCGGCAGCAACATAGTCTACGAAGCAAAACCCTCTGTGCGATGAAGAACTAGTTGCTCCGACCCGAAAATACAGCCGCTGTTAGAGAAAAAATGGAAATAATTTTGAAATTCACCTTTTTGGGCAGTCTGATAGCCCTAATTTCCCCGAATGCAGAAAACAGTTGCGTGAGCTCATCTAGCGTTGCTTGAAATGAAACGTTTTTGACGAGAATCTTGGTTTGCTTCCATGGCTCTGTAGACTGGTTATCCGGTGCTCTTGGATTCGATTCAACTTGGAAAGTGGTTGCATGATTGACCCGCAACGGAGCCCATTCGAGATACAGAGGCTGATCTCTTCCTGGCAATGTGGAGTAGGCAAGACGATTGAACACCCTCTTTGCATCTACCCTGTTTTGCATCTCAATGATAGCGCATAAACCACTTCCTAAAGTTATAAGAGCATTAAAGAAAAAGGAGGGCTAGAAGTAATTAAGAATTGCCTGGAGATATCTTGACATCTTTTACTCCACCAAATCTTGCAAAGGCTAACCTCAATTCTTCTGGCTCGATTCCACTCGGCAAATTCTTCACGATTATTGTAGTGTCAGATCGGCGCTCCTTTTCTTCAGATTCTGACGCTGACTTCTCCAGTTTGACGTTGCTGTTCACTAAGAAGTCCCTTGTTTCTTTAACCTAAATTCCATGTCTATAAGGGAACAACAAAAGTGTCAGAAAACCAGTTTTGTCTCTGCCATGGCCATACGCACTGCTGAGCTAAAATTTCAAAGTTTGTGAACGAAAAGGAATCGAAAAATTGGTGTTGTTACCTGCTTTCGCCGTTCCCTGCCAAGAGATCATACTTTTCTACGCCCATTTTGGCTGATAAAGCATCTGCCGTTGCATTGGAACCTAGAAAGAGCGGATTCCATGTGTGGATTTTTGCATCTTTCATTTTTAACACTTTATTTTTTTGGAACTTGGATAGCTTGAAAATTCTTCCACGTTTTCTGTCGATTTTCTGCTTTTCCATGACGAAGTATTTGCTAAAACATTCTTCTTAGCAGACAACTCTATGCATTTTGCTTGAAATTTTGAAGTTGAAAATATTCACTAACTACCGTATATTCTTTATTAAAAGACCGTGGTCGTTTATTTTTCAACCCCTCAAAAATCGGAAAAATTTGAGGTCAATCTTGAGATTTTTGGGTGAAAATCTGATATCTAAAAAGTGGAATCGCTAGAGCTCGTGAGAGTTACGAAAAAGCAAAAAAACAGATTTGCAAAATACTTACTCTACGCTGTACTCTACGCTGTCGTTTATTTGAGAGTGGTCGTTAATTAGAGAGTAGTCTTTTATTAACGAATACACGGTATATTTTTCCTTATGTGAGTCAAAATTCACTGAACAAGTAGCAAATTGAAAACCTTTTTGACATATATGTTATTTGAATGTGCGCCTTTGAGATGATTGCATGTTTAGTGCGTCAGTCCAATAAATCTGTTCATCCATTTGCTATGTAATATGTCAAGCCGCTGCGAGATAAAGTCATTCGAAAGCTAACATTCAGCTTCGGGCCGCGGATTTGCAACTTTTTGTAAGAACGGCCGCGACGGGCCGTGAAAAAAGACCAAAAATCACGATTTTAGTCTTTTTTCACTGCCTGTCGTGGCGCTTACATGTCAATTTTTACCCGCCAATTTTTCGCGTACAATTTTTTATCGACCAATTTTTCGCTGGACAATTTTTCGCCGTTATAATTCCTTTCCTGCTTTCTCTCCAAGGTTTTGCATATGCAAGACTACTTACTCGGACCCCTATATCTTGAATTATTCTTGTTTTTACTACACCTTACTATTCTCACTGCAGTTCACAGAACTACACTAAGCTGAAGCAATTAGCAACTTTATTGAGACAATGATAACATATCATAACAGCCATGAATTGAGTATATACAAAAATCACTTGTATCATTTTAATTTAATTTACTATTTTCTTTCGCATCTCCTTCATGTCGTCCTGCTCAAAATCGACCAAGGCACTACGAGATATTCGCTCCGCAAATTACATATGAAGGCTCCGCAGTCATACCCATTGTTCTGTTCCGGAATGTTCTGCAGAATTCTAAAAAAACAAACAATTAAAAGCAAACCTTAGCGCAAAACCAATCCAGTTGGAAGAGTAATCATATGTTGAATGAAGAACGTTTAAAAACTTTGAAGCCGAAAAATTTTGACAACTTTTTCAATATTGGTTGATATCTTCTGACATGCTTGATAATTTAACTGTTTTCAAAAATTCTTAATAAATCATTCAATTTAATTGATAATTCTCTGGCCTTGGAAAAAAAGCTGATCAAAAAGAGTGCCGTTATATTGAGTGTTGAAAATAAAGGTTTTTGTTTGATCATCAGTTCAAATGGTAAGGTTGTGATGAATTTCCCTTTTTGTCTGATCGTGATGAATTGTCCCTTTTTAAGGAGTTGTGATGAATTGTCCCTTTTTAAGGAGTCGTGATGAATTGTCCGTTGTGATGAATCGGCGTTGTGATGAATTGTCACGTACCGCGCTTAAATAGCGCCAAAATATTGGGCGCAGTTTGGATGTCATTGAGTTGATGGTAGTATGCCAGATTGCCAATATGATTGTGCAACATGTGACACGGCGCCAAAATGTCGTTGGCGCCAATATGATTCTGCACCAATTGCTATTGGCGCCATTTGAATTGTTGTCATTTTGTTGTTTGTGCCAAATGATTTAGCGCCATTTTGTTGTTTGTGACAAATGATTGTGTCGCCATTTTGACTGGCAACAACATGAATTGATATCAATTCTTTGAATTGCGAGTCTGAGCCAATTGTTGTTTCAACCAAAAGCTGTTTTTCTCAAATGTCTTCGCAGTCAACATTTACCATTTTATAGGAAGCAAACGCCATGGATATGTTCGAGTCGTACTCTTTCGAAGACAGTGGTGATGAAATATTCCCAGAGCAAACACAAATCACAGCGCCAATTCCGCTAGCAAACAGAAGAGATGCAGAATTCCCAAACAATGAAAGTGATGAAGAAGAAGCTGAGGACCATGAAATTCAGCAATGGTTGGCCTTTCCGGATGCAGAACCTCAGTTCTTTGAGTCAAGTCACGGCGCAATGATTCTCTGCCATGAATGTGATTCTAGTCTATTCTTATGGTTTCTATATGCTTAGATAAGAAATTAAGGATTTCCTTTCGCCTTTCGATACCATTTCGGATCTCAGGATAACAAGCACAGCAATTATATCAGTGCCAAGAATGGAAGGAAGGATGTCCGAAACGAATTTTGATGAAAGGCATTGTTTTCAAATTTAACAAAAAAAAATATCCAGGTCATATGGATTGATATCCACCTGACCAGGACTTACCTACCTTGGATTTCGGTATTCGGTGGGCAAAATCGAAATTTTGGTCATAACAAACCAGTTTCGCCATGAAATTTTGGGTTATGAACAAATTTTATTCTGAGATTTGAAAAAAATTTTATTTTTTTTATTTCGAGTGACTCAATCCTGAGAATATCAGGATATCATTTCGATCTGACCCACTATTGGCGTAGCCTCGCAAAATGGAATAGTTGTAGCCTGATCAATTGGTATAACAGCAAAATGGCTCAGAGCTAATTGGCGCCAATAGGAAAATGGCGCCAAAACATTTAGCACAAACAACAAAATGACGCCAACTTAATTGGCGCTTAATTGAATTTGGTGCAGCATCATATTGGCGCAGCGTCACATTGGCACCCGATCGCATTGGCGCACAATCATATTGGCAAGCTGGCATACTACCGAGTTGATACTTTTTAGTTAGATGTGCCAGAAAAAAGGGAGCTTCTGTGCAATGAATCCCACAAAAGGAAACAAATTGAATAGACATTTTTACGTCTTATTTTTTTTAAATCTTTATTCATTATTATTATCAAACATCGATTCAAACACATCATGATCCCGTTCGGAATCGATTTCACGACGAACCCTGAACAAAGCGGCTGTTCTGGTGAAACTTCTGGCCCGAAGTTTTCTGTCCAGCTCTTACCAGAGATGCTCGATTGGATTCAGATCAGGACATTGAGATGGAAACTCAAAAACTTGCACTTTGTTGTCGACGAACCACTGATTGACCAGCTTTGAAGTGTGCTTTGGATCATTGTCTTATTGGAAGATCCAGTCGGCGTCAAGACAAGTAATAGCGTTTTCCAGCATATTCTCCTTCAGAAGGAGCACTTGCACTAAACTCCCAGTACTCGATTGCACTATACCCCCAGCAATCAATTGTACTACTTTTTTGCAGAAGTCTTTAAAAACTGTTTATTCACCCTTTGAAATAATTTTAATTCAAAAAAATGTTTGGTTAAAAAATGAAAAAAATATTTGCCTTGGTCTCCCAAGCTAAAATGAGCGGCGCGGGTCTAGTGCAATCGAGTGCTGGGGGTTTAGTGCAATTTACCCCCTCCAGAATGTTCTTGTAGTTTTTTGCATACATCGTTCCTTTGACTCAGACCAGTGGACCCACACCATTTCTCGAAAAAGCTTAAAGCTTAAAACCTTAAAGCAAATTATTCCAACCAAACTCTGTCAATTGTTACCCCAGATAATAACTGATCCTCCACCATAATTCACTGTTGAAACATGGTACTTTGGATTGTTTCTTTGTCCAGGAGGACGTCTCACATATCGAATCCCATCGGAAGAAAAAAGATTGAACTTGCTTTCATCGCTCCAGAGCACTCTTCACCAATCAGTCCAGATGAGCACGAGAAATTTTTTTACCAAAATAAACACGTACTTGAGGATATTCCTGGCTGCATGTGTGGTAATCCCCAGCTTGAGACGCTCATTCGCATCGTGTATACTATGTATATATCGGTGTACATTATGTATGTAAAGGTATATATTCTATTTTCAAAGGTTTGCTAAAACGTATGTCTATCAAAAAATACAGAGTTAAGAACGGAAAAAATATGTAGGTGGACATCTTGCGTTGTACCTGACAGTCCTGATTTCTTCTTGTAGCCATAAATAAGGGCAATGACAGGTTGTAGGCTGTGCAAAAAGTGCCTCCTCCTAAACTCTACGACAACGGTTGTCCCTCGCCAATTAGACATGGTCCTTTAACATCTCCGCTTTTACATGGAAGTAGAACAGAGGGCATTTTCCAGTCTGCCCTGCTGGCCGCGAGTCCAAGAGTGTGTCCTAAATAGTTAAAGTATGTTTTGACTTGAACATAAACTGTACTATTACCTTTTGTCTGGTGGTACACAGAAGGTGTGGATACGTGGCCACCCATGCCTGTAAATAAAACAAGATGTTAGCTTGATGTCGTGACCAGGGTTGTGAAAACATAGAATTCTGCAAAGAATTTCTTTTAATTACTCACCATGGTGTGTTGTATTTGAAAACCCGAAAACTTGAAAAGCCGACCTTGTAACTTTTGGGTGATCAGGGAAAATCAAAAAAACAGGATTTGATGCTCGATATGTAGGCGGTGGTGGATTATTGAAGACTGGTGAGTGGTTAGAACAAATACGACCCCCTTAAAAGTGACCAGCCTGTAACTTGCCTATCAATAGTCGAACTTTTGCGTCCTCAGGCAAAGCGGCACCATCCTTCTTAACAACTGATCCGTAGCGTAGCCATTAGTTTTCGAACGTGAGGTCGTCTTCGGGAATGTAGCGGAAGCAGTCCATCCTGGATCCTAGCGATGCCATAAACATTTCTTTGCTAACTAAATTTGAATTAACACCGGATTCACCCGCCAACTTATCGCGTTCGGAAAGAAGTTTTAAAACAACAGCATTTTGCTCATTCTGAGTAGAGACCGTTACGATCGATACATCGCATCGTTAACATCGTTACATCGGTCTCGATTTTGGTCAAAAACATCGCATCGTTACATCGTTGGTCGATTTTTGAAAACATCGTACATCGCATCGTTTTTCGGCCCAACATCGTACATCGTAACGATGTATCGTTCATGAATAGGGTTGTCGATCGATTTATCGAAATCGATCGAAATCGACCGAAAATCGAAGCTTTTTCGATACTTTCGATTATTTCGATAATCGATTATCGAAAATTTTTGATTTCGATATTTTGTGGAGTATTATAAAATATAGAGTTTCATTTTTAAGAACTTACAAATTGACCTGATTTTAACGAAAAAGAGTTTCAAATTCCAGCCTCAAAGTCTACGACGGTTCTTTGGGCGCACTACTCTACTAACCACAATATGATCAAGGCTGCCAAAGTATTCCAAGGCTTACCAGGGTTAGATTTTTTGAAAATTCCTTTATTTCCTTTAACATCTTAAAGATTCATTGTCTGTGCCACAAGCTTCATCTGGTTCTGAAGAAGATGATTCTAGGTAAAACAGAAATCAAGGAAGCTGTTGACAAGGCTCAAGATGTTGGATGAAGTGAAAGTGTTTGAAGATGTTACCAAGCTGGTATGTAATACTTGACTTTAAATGAAAAAGCATTATTTAAGTTTTTAGGCTTCTGCTGATGATATCTCGATTTTTTGCTATGCTTTCCTTGCTAGGCAAAGCGCAAGCGCTTTATCAGAAAGAGTATTTTCGAAGGTAGGACAATGAGTTTCACCGATCCCGGAATCGGTCATCCGATTCTTTTAGTCAACTCTCTTCTTCTCCAACTATTTGCGCAGCCGAATAAGCACCGAAAAAGCCTCTCAAATCTTGGCAATTAAGGCAGAGCTTCTGGAACAAAATAAAGGGAGGAACGATGAACAGGAAATACCCGATGATGAAGACATATATTTCGATCATTTAGACACAATATTATCACTTTTTCGTGTGTTGGAATAATGGTATAAGGTTACCTCATTAAGGGATGATCATTTCATAGATTTCGATCGATTTTCTATCGAAATCGATCGATTATCGACCAATTTTCGATCGATTCCCGATTATCGAAATTTTTTCGAAATTTTGATTGTCGATTATCGAAATTTTTTCGAAATTTCGATTTTTCGATAATCGAAAAATTTCCAATCGATCGACAACCCTATTCATGAACAAAAAATATACTATCATTTGTTAAATTATTGCATTTTGAGTCAAAAAGTTTTTGCCTGCAACGCCATTTGCGTGTTTAAGATCTGTAATTTATCCATGTGCAACAGTTTATACGCCTATTATACTTTGAGTATGCATCTTGCAACTAGCCAATCCAGCGAACAACTTTTTTCAGTGGCAAGAGATATCTATGATTACCGAAGATCCAATGTTAAGCCGGAAAAGCGGAAATGCTCATTTTTCTCAACAAAAACCTCCCGTTGTTAAGTTTCTCGTATTGAATGTTTCTGTTGTTTGTCCTCAGCAAGGTGGGATGTAAGAAAATAGTCTGGCATTGAGCGAAATTATATTTTGTTAACGAAAATTTAAGCTAAAATTACTTCGTGCAGAAAAATTTTGCTATAACCAATTCGTAAACAACATTTTTCCTATATTATACATCGTTTGCCGAATTTTAGTGTAAAACATCGTAACGATGTATCGTTTTCCAAAGCCAACATCGATCGTTACATCGATCGTTGAATAATTGAGTCAGAAACATCGTATCGTTACATCGTTATGGGGCAAATGACGGTCTCTGATTCTGAGCTTTCATCAATTGAGCGTTTTGCTCGAGAAGCTGTTTTATATCTGCAGGTTCCATTTTAAAATTTGCGACTGCGCCAAATATGTTGTATACTGATATAGGCAAAAGGCACGAGCGCACTTACCGTAAATACTCTAATAAACGCCCCCTACAGTTAACTATTTTAAAATTTGTTTTGCGCTTTTAACCCCAATGTTGTTTATTTCTTAAAACGTACGACAACTCATTTTGTAGATCTTTCCAAACTCTACAAAATGAGTGGTCGTACGTTTTGAAAAATAAACAATGTTGGGGTTAAAAGAGCAAAACAAATTTTAAAATAGTTGACTGTAGGGGGGCCCGTTCATTAGCAGTTTTGGATTAAAGGACTCTGCCCTAGATATTTTTTTGCAGTCGGTGCTTTGCAAATGGAACCTGAAGTAAAGAAATAAAAACTTGGTGACGATGTAACATTAGTAACTGCAGGTTTATTTATAGTCTGTGTAATAGCTTTTCATTTGCATTGGTTTTGCAGACACAAAGCATACAAAGAGAGGATTTGTAACCGCTAAAGATCTAGAACGTCTGCAGGCTGGAGAGTGTCTGAATGACGCTATATGAATGACGCTATTATCAACAGCTATTTGGATTTGGTCGTAGAGAGAAGTCTAAGAAGTCCTCTTCTGCCAACGGTTTGACAACTTGACTTTATTTCTAGATAGATCTATTTTTCTATCTATTTCATACAGAGAAGTCAGAAAAGGCAAACTGGTTCAATAAGAGCAAAATGACCACTGAAAAATGTCGAATTCCCGTTTTTTGGATGTTCTTTCTTTTAAACTGAAGCTGACGTCCTGGGAAACACTATGAAATTAGCGACAAAAATGATTTTCCGATCTATGACCCATTTTTTGTCCTAAGAAGTCAAAAGATAGTTACCCACATACCCACCCATACCCACCCATATCCACCCATACCCACCCATATCCACCCATACCCACCCATACCCACCCATACCCACCCATACCCACCCATACCCACCCATACCCACCCATACCCACCCATACCCACCCATACCCACCCATACCCACCCATACCCACCATATAAGATACGATAAAAAGTTTATTTATGGCACTAATGAGGTCTTCAAACTGAAAAAACATTCTACAAATGATCTAACCGCAATTTCAAAACATAGAATAAAAAATTCTGAATCATTTCACTCTTACCACCAATATATCTGTCCTGAAAATAAAATGGCACGTTCTCAGTCAAAACAACCGCACAATAAAAATAGGAAGGAAAAAACAAATAAAATTGCATTTGATCTAAATAACTGTAGGGATAGTTAATGCATGGAGTATAACACATGGTCCCAATTATGTGTGCGCCATTGTATTGGACTCATCCAGTGTAGGAGCGGTAACAATTTGTATGGGATATGTCCAGTTGACTTGTTGTCTTGTTGGCACTTGTGATTCATGTTTACCCCCGAAAATATTCCCCTCATTTGGCAGCATTAACAGAGCGTGGCCATTGCAGTTGGTGGTGGTGGAAGGCGACAAATAGGTCTGTTTGCTGGGTGGGAATGCATACGAAGAAGACATCAGAGCAGAACTGGTGGACGCAGACACAACTGTATTGTTTAGCTGCAGACCTCCTCCTAGCTGATGAGGTGGATGCATGACTGTTGGCTGGCTGGCCGAATTCTTGGACCTTTTCCTGCCACTACTGTCACTAGCCCATTGCATTAGGTCGTGGGCGGTTTTGCCGAATGTTCGCATAAGTATTTCCAACTTTTCTTCGAACTCAGCTTCTGGAATGGAGTTGGTGTTGCTGTTGCTACACCACTGTCTGTTTCTTTGAGTGGTTGCCAACTGTAAAATATTTTTTGACCTTGGTTAACTGTGTGAGAATTAGGCTAAATATAATTACCTGGGGAGAATTTATTTTTTCGTCCAGACCAGCTGGTTTGCACGTCACCACTGCCACTCTCATGGGCGTGAATCTGAAAATGGTTTTTATACTTCCACGGTCATTAATAAAGCGATAAGTAACCTACCTGATGGTTTGCTCTACCTCTACAGCTCCTGAATACATGATGTTGGAGGTGATTTCTTTGCTGGTTTGATTGTAGCAGGACTCGGAGGAGTTGGAAGACTTCTGGCATAACTTAATGGCCTCATTCACATGAATCCAGTCGTGGTTGGAATTGAGCACGTATTCAATCTACAAAAATAATAGTAGTAAACTGCTTCTAACAGTTAAATATAGTCAATTACCTTTTCAGCTATGAGAATGTCACGAAGGTATTCATGCAGGGACTTGGCTTGCAATCTCCTGAAAGTAAATACAATTGTAGTTTTCCAGAATATCCAATTACTAGAGTCAACTTTTTATGCTATTACAATCTATATTCAAAATATAGTTAAAGTTTGAAACTGGGCTGTACGCTGATGGGTAATTTGAGTCGATTCAGTTTTCGGGTGCCTGGGTTTTTCAGTAATTTTAAGCAATTTTTCTAAAAAAAACCAGGACATTATCCTAACTAGAAGATCCGGTATCGGGTGTATCTTTTTAAACTCCATGCAATTTTTACCTAGTAATTCGGGTATGCGGGTATTCGTATTGCTTGGGTACCCGAGTACCCGATGCAATCCTACTTAAAACGTGGATTTTATCGAACTATGCAACTGACCTAATATCCAGGGGCTCCAGATTAATGATTTGGTTATTGGATTTGACAGTGAAGCAGACACACCCTCCAATCACAAATGACAATCGCATAACTAAAGCAGATTCTGGCGTGGTTTGCAGCAAGGCATGCACCTATAAAGGATAGTAATTGGTCTAAAATCTGTAGGAAGTTTGATTCTAATAAAAACCAACAGTTTCCATTTCCATGAAACCTTGGAGTAACCCGCTTTCCCAAAGATTCTTGACATCAGTTCTTTGGTCGTTGAATAAGTGTAGTAGTTCCAGCTGAACATGGTTTTTTCAGTATTGGCTTTGCAACTAAGTAATGGTATTACCATTCCCCTCCATATGCTGAATTTGACATCTGTCTTGGAGTTGGCATAATGCAAGTGAGGACACAGCACATTCTTGAAGGTGATTGAAGAGGTAGATGGTTGCTGCTGGTGCTGACTGTTCTCGCTAAATTCATCTTCTTCAGCCACTCCTACAATATAATTAAAATTAGAGGCGAGTGTAGCTAGTTACCAGTGAATGTTTGAACTCCGAACCTTTTTCTAATATTTTCCTCAATACGGTTAACCCATTCTACGTAATAAAATCTCCTTAGGATTAACTGCGATTCATTGGTCAGACCATACTTCGATTTTTACAAGTGTTTTATAAATTATAATTGTCAGCTCCAGTACTATAACCTGCTATAAAAAAGTTATTGGTCCTAGGTGTCGAGTTATTGAAGGTATCGGTTCATTGGATGTATTGATGGCTGTTTAGATTATGGAATAAACCAGAAGACGGGACCTTTAAAATAAGGTTTTAGTTGTGTTTAAAATAGATTAGGTCAGAATTTTCAGCCATCATATTTATTCCAAAATAAAAAAAAATCACTTACTATTGCTGCATTCTGGACAATGCATCTTTAACCTCAGAATGGCAAAATCCTCATCAGTCAATGAGCGCATAACTTCGGCATTCAGAGCAAAATACTGAGCATATAGCACTTTGAAGTGTTTCCACTCTATCTCTGGAAAAGAGAAAGTAATGATATACTCAAAACCTAAGTAAGTTGCCCATTACCATTGTCATACCACTGTATAATCAGACCATCCAGCACATTACTGCCATATAGCCAGAAACAAGTGGCAGTGTAGGAGGACATCATGCGTTGTACCTGACAGTCCTGATTTCTTCTTGTAGCTATAGTGAAGGGTAGTGACAGGGAGTGGGCTGTGCCAAAAGTGTTTCTTGCAAAACTGAACATCTCCGCTTTGAGATGGAAGTAGAACAGAGGACGTTTTCCAGTCTGCCCTGCTGTCCGCGAGTCCAAGAGTGTGTCCTAAAATAGTTAAAGTATTATTTTGACTTGAACATAAACTGTACTATTACCTTTTGTCTGGTGGTACACAGAAGGTGTGGATACGTGGCCACCCATGCCTGTAAATAAAACAAGATGTTAGCTTGATGTCGTGACCAGGGTTGTGAAAACATAGAATTTTGCAAAGAATTTCCGGCGCTACCGGAGTATACCCCCCAAATGAAATTTTTTTTGAACTTTTTCAAAACACCATTTTAACCATTTTTAAGCATTTCCTACACGTTGAACACGATAAAAAAGGTGTTTTCACCTACTTTTTTCTATAAAAAGTGATTTTTTTTAAATCTTGAATTTTGGTATTTTTAGTTGATTTCTGTTCATTAAAACTTAGTAAATCAGATGTTGAGGGTACCCTGACCCATAAAAAGATGGAATTTGAACATAGTTTTGTTAACTGGGGCCTACCGCATAAAGAAACTCTGGTATGCATACATTTTTCATGCATCAGAGTCACTTTCGAGTGATTTGCGTCTAAGGTATGTGGGTGTGCGCATCTCAACCCCAAGCAACCAAGCCCCCTGACCAACCAAGAGATGCTCGTACTCACTTACCTTAGACATAATTCCGAGAAAGACTCTTGATCAAAAATGCATATAGAGGCTCTTTTTGCCCAGCTCCAGTGACCAAAACATAAAACAGGCAAATGGTCGAAACTTCAAAAATGCCCAAAACTCAATTTTTTATTGACCAGAACACAAAAATAATGTCTTTTTTGAACTTCTGAGGTGATTTTAGGTTGATATAGGGTGTTTGGAAACACTTTAAAAAAAATTTCATTGGGGGTATACTCCGCTAGGGTCGAATTTCCTTTAATTACTAACTATGGTGTGTTATATTTGAAAACCCGAAAACTTGAAAAGCCGATCTTGTAAATTTTGCCTGATTAGGGAAAATCGAAAAAAAAACAGGATTTGATGCTCGATATGTAGGCGGTGGTGGATTATTGAAGACTGGTGAGTGGTTAGAACAAATACAACAATCAAAAGTTATTCTTCTCAAGAATTACATATTAATTGCGCTCATTAATTGCGCTCATCAAAACGGCTGCATGGCAATTGCGCAAAACGACAATTGTCGTTTGCACAATTGCGCAAACGACAATTGTGCAAACGACAGTTGCGCAAACGACAATTGTGCAAACGACAGTTGCGCAAAATGACAGTTGTACATCGTTTTACCGCTTTCATCACTACCTTAAATTCTCTAATATTTGGACTAATCCAGCAATTTTAAGAAGGATGAGCTTTGTCGTTTGCGCAACTGTCGTTTGCGCAACTGTCGTTTGCGCAACTGTCGTTTGCGCAACTGTCGTTTGCGCAACTGTCGTTTGCGCAACTGTCGTTTGCGCAACTGTCGTTTGCGCAACTGTCGTTTGCGCAACTGTCGTTTGCGCAACTGTCGTTTGCGCAACTGTCGTTTGCGCAACTGTCGTTTGCGCAACTGTCGTTTGCGCAACTGTCGTTTGCGCAACTTTCGTTTGCGCAACTGTCGTTTGCGCAACTGTCGTTTGCGCAACTGTCGTTTGCGCAACTGTCGTTTGCGCAACTGTCGTTTGCGCAACTGTCGTTTGCGCAACTGTCGTTTGCGCAATTGTCGTTTGCGCAACTGTCGTTTTGCGCAATTGTCGTTTGCGCAATTGATACGTTGCGCAATTCAGGGGTGGGCAAAAGATCAGATCAGAGATCAGATCAGATCAGATCGATCAGATCAGATCAGATCGCCAAAGATCAGATCAGATCAGATCAGATCAGATCGATCTGGATCTGATCTGATTTATTATGCCACACAAATGCCTTGGTCTCGAAAGATTCGTGTTAGTTTGAAATTCAAACCGGATCGAACTTTCAAACTAACAGGAATCTTTTCGAGACAAAGCATTTGGATGACATAATAAATCAGATCAGATCAGATCAGATCAGATCGATCTGATCTGATCTGATCTTTGGCGATCTGATCTGATCTCGATCTGATCTGATCTGATCTCGATCTGATCTGATCTTTGCCCACCCCTGGCGCAATTGTCATGCAGCCATCAAAACTACACCTGAAATTAAATTCTAGGCCATGTTTTGTTTGAAACTAAGTTAGAAAATCAAGATATCAAAAAATGTATTTTAAATTGGCGCCAAAACATTTTAAAAGGGAATAAGGGGAGGGAAGGAAATAATAGGTGGGCCACTTTTATGGCGAAACATAAACAAAAATAAATGTGTGTATTTTTCGACTGTCTTACCATGTTTTTCAACAAGGGCCGTGGCAAAAAGAGACTCTATATACATTTTATGATCTAGTTTAAATTTTGCCTTAATCCTCTAAGGCAAAATTTTTAATTTTTTTATAAAAAAGTGCTTTCCCAATCTTAAAAATATGTTTTCTTAACGTTAAGCATTGGAAGAAGCTCGATAAAGATGATTTCGGGCATTTTTGGGCGAGGTACACATTGTGTACTTTAGCTATTATTTTCTTCCAAAAATCTCAAAATAACTTATTTTAAGGACCACGCTCGCGGTGGCCTGCATGCTTCCTGTCAATTCAAAAAATTTTCCTAATCATTGATCTTCTGTTCGGATTTTTTATCTTGGTTTCTTAAAAAACTACACCTAAAATTAAATTATGTTTTTTAAGCCCATAAATGCCGAAGAATAAAGGAAAAGGAGGCAAAAATCGCAGACGTGGCAAGAACGAGAAGGATGAGCTGAAGCGTGAGCTTATTGAAAAAGATGGCGACCAGCAAGGTTAATGGAATTTTTGAGTTTGGGCTTTTGTGCCTCTTATAGATTTGTATCTATTTTCAGTCTACGCTCAGGTGCAGAAGATGCTTGGCAATGCAAGGCTGACAGCCTTTTGTTTCGACGGAAAAGTCAGGATGTGTCTGATTCGTGGCAAACTGCGCAAGAAAATGTGGATTGGTACAGGCGATATCGTTCTCATCGGATTGCGCGACTACCAAGATGACAAGGTAGATTTGTGCTGTGCGTATAAGTTAAACCCTTTGTTTTTCACAGGGCGATGTGATCCTCAAGTATACTCCGGATGAAGCGCGTGTTCTCAAAGCTCAGGGCCATCTGCCGGACGGTGCCAGACTGAATGAATTGGGTGATGAGCCGAATGAAGGTGACGTTGAGTTCGGTAAGTTTCTAAGTTTATTGTGAAGTTGGGCTGCTAAACATATCTCCTCGTTATTTCAGTGGATGCTGCCGTAGATGGGCTAGAGGATGATGTTGCCGCGCAGGACCGTCAATACCAGCTCTTCAGTAGTAGCAGTGAGGAAAGCGACAGCAACGAAGAAACTGGTGAAGAAAGCGAGGAAGAAGAAGCCGTCCATGAAATAAAGACCAAGAAGCCAGTCAAGGAGCAATCTTCCTCTGATGATGAGTCTGAAGAGGACAAGGAAAACGCCGAGCTGATGGCGCAGAGAGGCGAAAGAATGAAGCCGGGAGCTCGTGATCGTCGAGGAAAGGGAAAGAGAGGCAAATAAATGGCGTGGAAAATAAGCTAGATCCATCTTATCCTTGACAGTTAATTATTCTCCGACGTCTGTTGTTCTGAATAAATTGTTGTTTGAAAATTTGTCTTTAATTTTCTGGTCGACTGTGTGTGCTTATGGTCAATTTGTTGGTAGTTACTGGCTTTGGTCAGATTTTGGTACATTCCCGATTTTCGGGGAATGGCATGAATGGAAATTCTTAAAGTATTTCTCTGAGGAATTTCGCTTCTCTAGTCGTAGCGTCGTTGTAACACTTTAATGCCTTTTGGGTTGAATGAAAACGCGAAAGGATATATGATCAAAAATAGATAGAAGATAAATTGGAAAAGTGGAAGTTTGAGTCATTACCGGCTTTTTGTAAAAAAATATCGTTAAAATAGACGATTTGTGGTAGGTTCCTGCTTGGACGACAATAGAAAAATTAAGCGTGCGTGTGGGGAACGCTTTTTTAATGAGAGCAACCATCCTCTTGTTGTCTCTAACTGTTTGCTGCTTTACTAGTTATCGCTAAGGTTGTGGAATTCTCCGGAGTGATGGAAGTCAGAGAATTCTAAGGTTAAATAACACTGCACAGATTTTGAACACGGCGCAAAAAGTCAACTGACGGATAGGGTTGTCGATCGATTTATCGAAATCGATCAAAATTGACCGAAAATCGAAGCTTTTTCGATATTTTCGATTATTTCGATAATCGATTATCGAAATTTTTCGATTTTTTCGATAATTCGATTATCGAAAATCGAGAATTTTCGATATTGAAATTACGATTAATCGAAATCTTTCGATTTTTTCGAAATTTCGATTATCAATTATCGAAAATTTTCGATATTTCGATAATCGAAAAATTTTTAATCGATCGACAACCCTACTGACTAGAGATGATGGCTTCACCTTTTCGGGACGGGACAGGTCAAAAAGTTATATCGGGACGGGACCCCGGGACAGGGAAGTCATAAAAATTTCCGGTCGGGAATTTCAACCCTTTTATATACCAGTCCACCTTTTTGCTCTTCATCGCACTCCTCCTTGGTCCACGTCGCAATCTTCTGGCTGAACAGTCAACCCTCAATATAACGGCCCGCAGTGGGACCGGCCGTGGATGGACGTTATACCGAGGGTCCGTTATATCGAGGGTTGACCGTAATTTCAAGTTGAAGGTAGTTGTTGAAAAATTGAATTTTTTCGGGACGGACGAGACGGAATTTAAATATTTTTTTTTCGGGACGGGACACCGGGACGGGACAGGTGCCAAAAAATTTCCGGGCGGGATTCCGGGACGGGACGCTTCTCTAAAATTAACGGGACGAGACGGAATTGTCCCGTCATCATCTCTACTACTGACGGACTTGTTGCTCTAAGTCAAAGGTAGGGCAAAGGTAGGTAGTCAAAGGGGGTATATGGAACCATTCTTTGCTAAAAAGAGTGTTTTTAGAGAATCAATTCAGGTTTTTTTTACAATTTTTCATGTTGATATCAGACTTTTTTTGAGCAGTGTTGCACTCCACCTGAATTATCAACAGTTGACCCGAGCATACTCAAACAGTATATCGGAAATATCTGCTGAAGCTTTCGGGTTGTTTCGTTTCAAACTTATATTATAGTAAAGTGAGAGGTATAGCATTATATTATGCGACAACAAAACGGCCGAGACAAGGCAATCAGCAAGAAGTAATCTCGGTTACTACTTATTTGGGCCCCGTGGAGAAAATTTTATTGTAAGAATGTGTGGCAAGGGCCGTGGCAAAAAGAGACTCTATATGCATTTTATGATCAAGTTCAAATTTTGCCTTAATCCTCTAAGGCAAAATTTTTAAATTTTTTTTATAAAAAGTGCTTTCCCAATCTTAAAAATGTGTTTTCTTAACGTTAAGCATTGGAAGAAGCTCGATAAAGATGATTTCGGGCATTTTTGGGCGAGGTACACATTGTGTACTTTAGCTATTATTTTCTTCCAAAAATCTCAAAATAACTTATTTTAAGGACCACGCTCGCGGTGGCCTGCATGCTTCCTGTCAATTCAAAAAATTTTCCTAATCATTGATCTTCTGTTCGAATTTTTTAACTTGGTTTCTTACAAAACTACACCTAAAATTAAATTCTAGGCCTTGTTTTGTTAGAAACCAAGTTAGAAAATCCGAAAAGAAGATCAATGGAAAATTTTTGAATTGGCCCCCGCCGGGGACACACCAGACAACCGCGAGCATTGACGTTTAAAAGTCACAGTCACTATTTTTCACTTTATTGTAACTTTATTGTTATGGTCAATTTTTTCTTCATCACTTGTTTTTTAAGCCCATAAATGCCGAAGAATAAAGGAAAAGGAGGCAAAAATCGCAGACGTGGCAAGAACGAGAAGGATGAGCTGAAGCGTGAGCTTATTGAAAAAGATGGCGACCAGCAAGGTTAATGGAATTTTTGAGTTTGGGTTTTTGTGCCTCTTATAGATTTGTATCTATTTTCAGTCTACGCTCAGGTGCAAAAGATACTTGGCAATGCAAGGCTGACAGCCTTTTGTTTCGACGGAAAAGTCAGAATGTGTCTGATTCGTGGCAAACTGCGCAAGAAAATGTGGATTGGCACAGGCGATATCGTTCTCATCGGATTGCGCGACTACCAAGATGACAAGGTAGATTTGTATAGTGCCGTATAAGTTAAACCCTGTGTTTTTTGCAGGGCGATGTGATCCTCAAGTATACTCCGGATGAAGCGCGTGTTCTCAAAGCTCAGGGCCATCTGCCGGACGGTGCCAGACTGAATGAATTGGGTGATGAGCCGAATGAAGGTGACGTTGAGTTCGGTAAGTTTCTAAGTTTATTGTGAAGTTGGGCTGCTAAACATATCTCCTCGTTATTTCAGTGGATGCTGCCGAAGATGGGCTAGAGGATGATGTTGCCGCGCAGGACCGTCAATACCAGCTCTTCAGTAGTAGCAGTGAGGAATTAGATATCTAGTGAATGTTGTTATTGTTGTGTTGATGTTGAAAGAGTCTAATAAAGCGAATTTTGACGTTTTCGTGTTTTATAGGATTTTCTGAGTACATTTGATGCAAATTTATTTTCTGTTGTTTCCAGCTCAATTTTTAATTTTTTCTACATTAGTTTTGAACAATTTGGCTCGCATACATAATGAGCGTATGGTTCAGCTCGCAAAAATAGTGTGAGTTAAAATAAAGCCCAAATCTTGTTTATTCTTTTCATTTTTGTAACTTTTTGTCTGTAAAATGACAGATTCTTCCCGGCGACCGATTGTTCCCGGCTGGTATAAATGGAACAACTGTCTACATGAAAAAACCGTTCTTAACCTGTCAGTACTATAGGAGCGTACTCCTGCTTCGAAAAATCTGCTTCATAAATGGTTATAACTGACTTTATTGTCCTTTCCCATGTGACATCAAAACGAAACAATAACACAACAACAAACATAAACACTCTACTGATACATCACGAAATCGTGAGCCAGCCCACGAAGGTAATCAATAAGGTTAGTTTGACTCTGTAGATTCTGCGCTTTGAAATTGAAATTTATATCAGAACTAAAGTATTTGTAGATAAAAAGAGGAAAATATGAGCAAAAAAGGTAAACAACAACAGCGATAACAGAAAATAAGTCGAAAACTTGAAAAATAAAGCGCCTTTAGTAGCTATATATTAGCCGGGAACAATTGACACATACCGAGGAAATCTCACGACTTGGAAATTTTTTCGTAACGGCTCAAAAATTAAACTAACTAACTTGTTGCTCTGAGTCAAAAGTGGGAGGTATATGGATCCATTCTTTGCTAAAAACAACTAATTTGAAAGAATCAACCCATCTTTTCCCCAATTTTACCTGTTGACATCAGACTTTTTGTGAGCAGTATTGCCACCCCCACCTAAATTATCCGCTGATTGATTTGAGCACATTCAAACAGTCTATCGGAAATACCTGCCGAAGCTGTCGCGTTATTTCGTTTCACACCTAAATATAAATATTTTTAGTTTTCAGCACCTAAAAAGTTAAGAATCCTACCAGTGGATGGTTTCATAGCCAATAGAGCAGCACTGGGAGTGGGACGGATGGGTACTGGAGGCTCGAAAGTTTTCCTGTGCCGCATTTCTTGCTGAAAAAGAGAGGATTGACAACTTATACAATCAGCAACTGTAACAACCATACCTGAACTTGCTGAGCTACTTCCTCAGAAACAATCTGGAGAGAGAAGTCTTTGAAGAAGGAGCAGCGACACAGCGATACTATTTTCATAGGGAACAGGTTGTTGGTCACCAGGATGGCATTCTGACTAGGTTCTATGGAACTGAAAAAGTCAAAAATTTAAGGTGAGATGTTACTAACACTTCGTCGAGGATTTACCATATGGAGTCACTAAGCAAGATGTCCACCATGGCATAGACCATTTGCAGGAGGGGTGATATCAAGTCTGGCTTTTCTGACAATATTTTGCTATTTCTGGTCTCGTAGCAGAAACCCTGAAACAGTCATCAATTTATTTTCAGCTTCGAGCACAATCTATCGAACACTCCAAAATTATGAACGGTTAACTCCAGCTGCTCTAGGTCCTCTAGAAACAGAGGTTTTTTATGAGCTGCCCCCCCCATATTCTTATTCACTCTTGAGATTTTCCATGTTTTTGATGCGCTAAATGTAAAAAAATATGCGTACATCAATTTTTAGGTTTGACCACAAGACTTTCATGTGCTTAGGGGTTTACAGTTTCCCAGGGTACTTTGTGAGTGTTGTTCATATCGAGTGTTGACTAGATCCACACAAAAGTACTTATAATAATCACATACCTGCAACCTCGCAGCTAAAACCCCTAGATTGTATAGCATATTGCTGTAGAAGGACACTGCCCCTTCCAAAAATCCTTTGTTGTCAAAACAATAGCGAGTCATCTTTTGGATCTGGATTTCTCGCATCTGTCTCCATAGCAAGTAGCCGTGCTGAAAATATTCAAAAAAATTTTATATAATTCCCAAAGTCCAGAAAATACAAAAACACCCACATTGTTGCAGAATTCCCTCTGGTATTGGAAACATGTGGTCAATTGCTCTTTGAACACAGCTGCAAACTGAGATTATAGTAGGGCTGGGTCATGGCCATGTATATGGCCGATCGTTTCGTGAAATGTGGACGACCCGTTTCAAAATGACCAGCCATTTGTTATATTGCAAAATTGTAATTTTTAATGTTTTTAGTGGAGTATTTCAAGAGGATATATATAAAATTTTATTGGATACTGTAAATGTTATGAGGCTAGTTGGTTCACGTCCCAGAAGTAAGTAATAAAATCCATGGTCGCAGATATATAGAGTCGGAAGATCAATGGTGCAGCAGCGGGAACAGGTGAAATTTCTTCGTGGGTTCGATTCCCACTTTTGCGCAAATTTCGGCTTCATATGTGTTCGCGCCTGCCCAGAAAAAAACTGCCCCCTTTGTTGATTTTTTTACAATTTTTTTGAATTTGTGTATTGCACTTATGACTGCACTCATGACTTCCAACAATGACACACTCTTTTTGTGGCTTCGGCTTAGACGTAGAGTAACCCAGCCTATATTAGCTAAATGTGTTTTTCTCACTTTTTTGTGGATTGAAAAACATATTTGAGCTAGTCCGAACATACGCTCGGCTACTTTGCATCTAAGCCGAAGCCACAAGAAGAGTGTGCCATTGTTGTGTTAAGCTTAAAGATTGCAAAATAATCAACAGAGGAGTTAGGCGCGAACACATATAAAGCCCGACTTTCTCACACTTTTTTATTTTTTCAAACCTCGAGATAAATTTCTCACAGTAGTAAAGGGTGGCGCGACTTTTTCGCCCTAGTTAATTTTTGCCATAAATTTTTGAATTTTTGTTGTTTTTGTTAGATAGAGGAGACCCTGGTAAATTTTTTGGTACCAAACATTCCTTTTCTCATGTTAGCTTTGTTGACAATTAGGACCTTTTTAAAAATGTGTCGTTTCAGATGCCTTATTCGCCTGAAGATCGAGCAAAGTGCGTGGAATGGTTTATCGAGGAAGGAAAAAGTGTGGCAAACTTCCAGAAAAGATATCGCAACAGAGCAATTGTAGCCTATGAACGTCGTCTAGAATATTGCCTGGCCGTCAATGGAAGAAGCACAGAGCAAGAATACGCAGATTAAAAATTTGAACGTTCTCATAAATTGTTGTTGATTCCTTTTTTGTTGATTTATCGTCATCATGAATAAAATGTTATTACAAATGTTTGGTGCCAAAAAATTTGCCAGAGTCTCCTCTATCTAACAAAAAAAAAAGATCTCGTCAAAACAACGAAAATTCAAAAAGTTATGGCAAAAATTAAATAGGCCGAAAAAGTTGCGCCACCCCGTAGATAGTTGGCCATTTGACCGAACTCAAAATGACTATTCGTCGAAACCTAGACCATAATCAGACGCGGTCATCCTCAAAAATATACTCGAACCAACCAATTTGTGCCTCAAAGTCCGAATACAACCACTTTTGCTGGAACATTGTGTAGAGATCATGCAAGGATATCAGTGAAGTCACATAGGCCTAAAAATGTAAATTTTTTTTCTCGAAATTACTTCTTCTTAACCCATTGCTTACTTGGTAAAACCTTTCGAAGTGTGGATCGTTTGGCTGGACATTGATAGGAGGTTGCATTCGCTGGGCTTTATTCACCTAAAAAATATTTCATGTAGTTAACAGTATGTCCCAAATTTAGGATAGCCTACCAAATCCACCAGGGCTGTGTTGATTTTTTCCTGGAAGTGTTTTCCTCCTATAATTTAATTGATTAAATTGAATTTTTGTGAGAAGCTTTATTTACCATAATCAAGAAAAGTGCTCGACTCAAGGGCATCAGATTGCAAACGGTTGATGATGGACAGCAATGTCCATGTGAGGAACTGAAACAAAATAGAATTGAATTAATATTTTCAAGGTTATAAAATCCAGCAGTGCTACTGGAGAATCCGTTCCCATTTTTTGCCTTGGTCCCCTTTGTTGTTTTTTTAACAAATATGCCTTGGTCCCCCTGTTGATTTTTAGTGTTTGAAAAAAATAGTTTCGAAAATTATTAGTCTCCAAACATTTTTTCCCCGAAGTTTTTAAGATTTTGTGTTTGCTTGCAGCAGGGGGCAACAGGGGGACCAAGGCAAAAAATGGGAACGGATTCTCCAGTAGTGCCAATCCAGCTTACCGCCCACTCATCATAGTATTCTGTGGTGGTAGGTTCTGAAAATACAAAGGTTTATTGCTTAACGCGACCAAAAAGGCAAATTCCACCCGAAGTGGAAGGCAAAACACTGATTCGCAACTCAATAGCTGAAGTAGATATTATATAATCCAGGTGAAACACGCCTAGCTACCCACCATTAAGTATCTTGTACAACGACCTGTTGATGAGCTCGCCCCTTTGTTCGTTGCTCAGCGTGTTCTCAACTATGGCCCCAGGATTGGTGTCTTTGGAGGGGATTCGCTTGACTCGATGGTAGGTGCACAGCTGTAAATAGATGGTTAAACAAATATAGTCATGCCATTGCCGCTTACAAAGTCGAATATCTCTGTGTGGAGGTTCGACACATCCCTAGATTTGTTAGATGATAAACTCATGCTGATAGTTGAACTCTTGTCCATGCTAATCACAAATAATGCGTATTATAGATAAGTGTAGAATAAGCCATAGAAGTTTGGTGTGTAGTACTGAAAACAAAAAGTGCTTTGGATTATTGGCTCTGCAAAGGCAAACAAGATACAGGCTGGCTTCGGAAAATTAAAAAAATGGAGAAAATTTAAAAAAATTACGCTTTTTGAAAATTTTCATGTGCAAATTATCCCCATTCTTTTTCAGGGAAGGAGTAGAATGTGCCATTTTAGTTTGTGCTAATTCAAATTGTGCCTTTTTGGTTTGTGCCCTTTTCATATACAGTCAACCCTCTCTAAACGGGCACCCCTAGGGACCGAGCCTTAGGTGCCCGTTTATAGAGGGTGCCCGTTTATAGAGGGTGCCCGTTTATAGAGGTGCCCGTTTATAGAGGTGCCCGTTTATAGAGAATTGACTAATTGTGGGTCTTTGAGGAGCCCATTTATAGAGGTTTGGTTAAGAGACACTATAAAACAAACGAAAATTTTATTAAACAAAAATGCTTTTCATCCAGCGAATGCTTCTTGTTAGGACGCTTGCTCATAGCTACTATTAAAATCATTTTGTAAAGATGTACAAGAGAGAAAAGACTTTACGAGATTTGTAATGAAAATAATGAAAAAACAGGTTTTCTATCGTTTTCACGGTCTAATACAGCTATAGAAACCATAAAAACGTGACTTTGGGTTAGGCGATAAAAGGAATTCCTGCCAAGAGCCCGTTTACAGAGGGAATTTTATTGTTTGGGACCGAGCATTAAGTGCCCGTTTATAGAGGGTGCCCGTTTATGGAGGTGCCCGTTTATAGAGGGTCATTTCTCGATAATTTACTTATAGTACGTTCGGGACCGAGCCTTGGGTGCCCGTTTATAGAGGGTGCCCGTTTATAGAGGTGCCCGTTTAGAGAGGGTTGACTGTAGTGCCAAAAAATCTCTATATAGTATTTGGGTCGGAGGGTCCGTGGGTCACACCTTTTTAAAGCCACTGGGAGTGGTCCAAATCTTTTCCTGAGAACACTTTCTATGGTAAACTGGTGTGCCTGAACACGAATCCGGTGTCAGAATTGGGGGTTGACAAAGAAATTTTTGAGTTTTTCCCCAAATTTCATTTTTTTCGGACTTTTTTGACTTTGAAGGGGTATAACAGGGTCAAAAAGTGGTCGAAATATTTTGTTGCAGGTTTTTTTAGATCCGCCTCGATGTCAGCTTTCGTTTAAAAAAAAAGAACGTCGAAAATGATGCATTGCAAAAAAGCGATTGGGCGGATCGGAATTCCAGTCCGATGGGCTTAATCGCTCAGAATTTTACCCTGAATCACTCAAAACCACTATAAGCCTGGAATTCTGATCGATTTAGCCCATCTAATTGGTATTCTGATCCGCGCACTCGAATTTTCGCAAAAAGCTTACCCCCCTTTTGCAAACTCCCGGGCTTTTGGCCACATCGGGGTGGGATTCTGAGCAATTCAAGTCATTTTCAGACTATAAAATTTGAATTCTCACAAAATTTTGCAAAATTTGGTTGGTCTTGGACAGAAATTAGGTTTGGTACAGAAAAAAGTAAATTTAGTACAAAAAAGGTATTGCCCGTTTTTCATGCACATCTTCTGTGATGCGTCAAAAGTTGGCCTTAGAGGTCTATATTAGCTGACGAACAGGTTGGGCTAGCGCATGTTAAGACGGACCCACACAGAGAACTAAAAATTTTGAATCGGTATACAATGTAAAAATCTGACGAAACATTTACGGAATTTGTATGCACCTAATTTAGAAAACCTTTTTTATATTTTCTTTTCCACAATGAGGTGAGTTGATACCTCATTAGAAATGAAAAGAGTAGGGCTGCATGCTAACTTAAAAAATGGCTGTATTGGTTTTCGGCATTAGCAGTTTGGAAAAGCGCGAGTTTCAAAAATTTTCGTTTTCAGTAGGATGCGCAATGGAGAACTATACGAAAAATTCTCGGGAAATTCTCCGGAATTTTCCAGCAATTTCTCCAATAGATAAGAAATCGGAGAATTATTATTTTTTGCGAATTCCCTGCAAATTTTTGAAATTTTTGGGCAATCCCACTGGGATTTTTTCAGATTCATTTCGTACAATTTTGACAATTATTGTATTTGATTTTTAGACCGTCTAGCCATTGATATTTTTCTGTAATTTTTCAGATGTCAAAAAAAAAACCGCTACATTGGTGCTGGAGCTAATTTGAGAGGAAGCAAGAAACAAATGAAAATGGAAATCCGTTGCCGCAGGTTACTGCACATTCTGCAACAAGTGCTACAAATCAGATGCGGCAAAACGGAGAAGCACCTAGATACTCTTTTCTGCATCAAAGTTGGTGTTATATACTTTTGCTTGACTATCACATTTCAGATTTTATAGAGAAGTAGAATAGCATCCAGTTCTAGGTGGTGACAGAATGGGCTTCATGGCTAGCCGGAACAGGAATATTTGCGAAGGACACGCGCCGCTATGCTTGGGATGCAGTCAACACAATGGATATGCTTACTTGGTGAAATTCTTGGTTCTCTGATACACTTCTCTCCAAAGTCGTTCAAATGCTACACATTCCGATCTCAGCAGCGGCGACAGAAAAAAACTGGTCTCTTCGAGAAGGAATTCACACAGAGCTTCAGAAAAGGTTGGTTTATCAATGTTTTGAGAGGTAAAAATTATGGTTTATTTCAGCATGAAGGTAGATACAGCTTCGCAGGTGACGTTCATTAAGCACAACCTGATGTTGGAATATGCTAATCTCTAACTTTGTATCCGACAATTTCCATTCAATATGAAATCCATTCAATCCGACTCATCTCAGTATGGAAAAGAAAATAGAAAAAAAGGTTTTCTAAATTAGGTGCATATATATTCCGTAAATGTTTCGTCAGATTTTTACATTGTATACCGATTCAAAATTTTTAGTTCTCTGTGTGGGTCCGTCTTAACATGCGCTAGCCCAACCTGTTCGTCAGCTAATATAGACCTCTAAGGCCAACTTTTGACGCATCACAGAAGATGTGCATGAAAAACGGGCAATACCTTTTTTGTACTAAATTTACTTTTTTCTGTACCAAACCTAATTTCTGTCCAAGACCAACCAAATTTTGCAAAATTTTGTGAGAATTCAAATTTTATAGTCTGAAAATGACTTGAATTGCTCAGAATCCCACCCCGATGTGGCTATTAATGCTTAGGCTTGCAAAAAAAACAAAGCCTTAATCACTTCCATTGCGCCACTCATTCACTCAAGGAAACTATGCAAAACTTAACCATACTCTACACGAAAAATATCTTATATTTGAATCTTGATTTTCTCACCGTAGTCGCGTCGGCAGGAAATTCGGAAAGTGAGGCAGTCGGGGCAGAAGCTCTTGCCATAGGCGTGGCAAGAGCTTTCGGTTGGTGTATAAAGTTTTTCTAAACGCCGCCTTAAGTATGTGCACTTCCCGTGTAAGAAATATTTGAAAGCGTAAAACTTTTCCCACGCTAGGCTAATCTCAAATTCTGACACCGGATTCGTTTTCAGCATGTTCGTTTTGTTATAAAACTTAAAAAACTGCTTTCTTAAGTTATCGTAAGCCCCTACACAATATGTCATTGAAAAAAATTGAAAAAATGACCCGATTGTTTCTTTGGTTAAACATTTTACACCTATTTATCATCAACACCTGAATAATATGTCATTTGAAAGCTGAGTCTCTGGCTTTTCTAACAAGCTATGGAAATAGGGCATGTGTACAAAAAATACTTGAGTACCAGCTGATTTTCAGAACATACCCAAGTCACATTTGAGGCCATTCAGAAATTGGTCGGAATCTTTAACTGAACTGGCTTTTTAAAAAAACGGTTTGCATATTCGAATTCTCCATGAAATTCTGCACCGTAAGCTACCGGTCTCACCACCTGGCTTTGGCGTGTAAAATCAAAATTTTGATGTGTCATCGAAAAAAAAATGATTATGAAATTTTCAAAACCAACATTTTTGACCCTATTTCAAATTTTAAATACCATATCAAGCAATGCAATAATGATAATAATAGGTAGGAATAATTTTACGGTTTGTCTAATAGAAGGAGAGACTGCGTCAGTCCGCTAAATGAAGGAGGGCAACCACTGATTAGTGCTAGAACACAACCCATCCCACCACGTGGGGAGGGGAGGTGGTCACTGATTGCGCTTGTTATGCTCCAATACTTGAAGGTTCAAGAAAAAGGTTAGGAAAAATGTCACGTGTTAAACTGGAAAGGTTTTTTTTATTATCGAGGTTGACTACAAATGATCCTAAAGCAGCACAAAATAAGGAAATACCAAAGCAGTAGTATCAGTAGCAATTATCAGCAATAATGACTAATCTTTGGTTTGTTTGCACACCTATTGTGGTCCAGGTACATGCTGCTTATTCAAGATTTCTGAGGGAACTTGTAGGTGGAGGGATTATAGATACGGTCTGTTCTTTCACCGAAAGCACATTGGATGGAAATAGCAGCAGAAAAAAATAAGTTTTTGACTTCGCCAATAATTTATGCGGCGAAAAACTAAATTTATAAAACACAAAAATTCCAGACTTTATGTATGAGAACTTTTTTGTGGATTATAGAAAGAAGGATTTGAGAATATGATTTTCTACTTTTTGGGAAGTAAAAGTTGAGGAAAGTTCAGGAAATAGGAGAAAATTATAGCCCCGTATTTCCTAAGAAAAATTGATAAAAAAAGGCTATTATTGGTTAATTTAAGCTACCGTACGAAATGGCCTTAAAAAATTCAGAAGATTTTGAAAAATTTGCGTAGGTAGCTCCTTGCTCATCAGTAGTTGAGCTACCTGGGAGCTCTTCGATACGAAACACAAAAGACAAACAAGAAAAACAGTGGAAATATTAGGGTTGTCTAATCCGAATATTCGGGCGAATATCCGGGAGCAATGTTCGCAGTGCAAACATTCAAACAACTGCATTGTTGACTAAGAGTTGACTGTATTGTGGTGGTTGACTGTATTGTTGACTGAGAGTTGACTGTATTGTGGTGGTTGACTGTATTGTTGACTGAGAGTTGACTGTATTGTGGTGGTTGACTGTATTGTTGACTGAGAGTTGACTGTATTGTGGTGGTTGACTGTATTGTTGACTGAGAGTTGACTGTATTGTGGTGGTTGACTGTATTGTTGACTGAGAGTTGACTGTATTGTGGTGGTTGACTGTATTGTTGACTGAGAGTTGACTGTATTGTGGTGGTTGACTGTATTATTGACTGAGAGTTGACTGTATTGTGGTGGTTGACTGTATTGTTGACTAAGAGTTGACTGTATTGTGGTGGTTGACTGTATTGTTGACTGAGAGTTGACTGTATTGTGGTGGTTGACTGTATTATTGACTGAGAGTTGACTGTATTGTGGTGGTTGACTGTATTGTTGACTAAGAGTTGACTGTATTGTGGTGGTTGACTGTATTGTTGACTGAGAGTTGACTGTATTGTGGTGGTTGACTGTATTGTTGACTGAGAGTTGACTGTATTGTGGTGGTTGACTGTATTGTTGACTGAGAGTTGACTGTATTGTGGTGGTTGACTGTATTGTTGACTGAGAGTTGACTGTATTGTGGTGGTTGACTGTATTGTTGACTGAGAGTTGACTGTATTGTGGTGGTTGACTGTATTGTTGACTGAGAGTTGACTGTATTGTGGTGGTTGACTGTATTATTGACTGAGAGTTGACTGTATTGTGGTGGTTGACTGTATTATTGACTGAGAGTTGACTGTATTGGGATAGTTGACTGTAGCACAGTTTGCAAAAGTAGTAAGACAATGTAATGTCGACTAAGAATTGACTGTATTGTGGTGGTTGACTGTATTATTGACTGAGAGTTGACTATATTGGGATAGTTGACTGTAACACAGTTTGCAAAAGTAGTAAGACAATGTAATGTCGACTAAGAATTGACTGTATTGTGGTGGTTGACTGTATTGTTGACTGAGAGTTGACTGTATTAGATGGTTGACTGTATTATTGACTGAGAGTTGACTGTATTGGGATAGTTGACTGTAGCACAGTTTGCAAAAGTAGTAAGACAATGTAATGTCGACTAAGAGTTGACTGTATTGTGGTGGTTGACTGTATTGTTGACTGAGAGTTGACTGTATTGTGGTGGTTGACTGTATTGTTGACTGAGAGTTGACTGTATTGTGGTGGTTGACTGTATTGTTGACTGAGAGTTGACTGTATTGTGGTGGTTGACTGTATTGTTGACTGAGAGTTGACTGTATTGTGGTGGTTGACTGTATTGTTGACTGAGAGTTGACTGTATTGTGGTGGTTGACTGTATTATTGACTGAGAGTTGACTGTATTGGGATAGTTGACTGTAGCACAGTTTGCAAAAGTAGTAAGACAATGTAATGTCGACTAAGAGTTGACTGTATTGTGGTGGTTGACTGTATTGTTGACTGAGAGTTGACTGTATTGCGATGGTTGACTGTATTATTGACTGAGAGTTGACTGTATTGGGATAGTTGACTGTATTATTGACTGAGAGTTGACTGTATTGGGATAGTTGACTGTAGCACAGTTTGCAAAAGTAGTAGGACAATGTAATGTCGACTAAGAGTTGACTGTATTGTGGTGGTTGACTGTATTGTTGACTGAGAGTTGACTGTATTGTGGTGGTTGACTGTATTGTTGACTGAGAGTTGACTGTATTGTGATGGTTGACTGTATTATTGACTGAGAGTTGACTGTATTGGGATAGTTGACTGTAGCACAGTTTGCAAAAGTAGTAAGACAATGTAATGTCGATTAAGAGTTAACTGTATTGTGGTGGTTGACTGTATTATTGACTGAGAGTTGACTATATTGGGATAGTTGACTGTAACACAGTTTGCAAAAGTAGTAAGACAATGTAATGTCGATTAAGAGTTAACTGTATTGTGGTGGTTGACTGTATTATTGACTGAGAGTTGACTATATTGGGATAGTTGACTGTAACACAGTTTGCAAAATTAGTAAGACAATGTAATGTTGACTAAGAGTTGACTGTATTGTGGTGGTTGACTGTATTATTGACTGAGATTTGACTATATTGGGATAGTAGACTGTAACACAGTTTGCAAAAGTAGTAAGACAATATTCGCGAACATACCAAATATTCGCGGTCATTTCAATATTCGCGCGAATATCCCAACTCTAGGAAATATGTTTCAGGTGAAAAAATTATTTAGGGCCACCGTGTAAAACCTCAAATAATTTCTTTTGTCAAAAGTGAAAAATGTTCCTAAAACAACTTTATTCCAAATTTCTCTTCATCCAACGTTTAATTTGATTTTTGGCCGTTGAATTTTGCCTGCTAATTTTTTATTTGCATTTTTCTCTACATTTTTTTTGATTTTTTAAAAACTTTCAACATTATTGTGTAGCCCAAGATCTCAGCTTTCTAACGAGCTATCAAACTTCATCGCATGATTTCAGAAATCTAATTATATTTAGCGTTGGGACGAAACAACACCTATTTTTTTCAAACCCCTAAATCTAATCATTTCTGAAATCATTCGGTAAAGTTCGATAGCTCTTTGGAAAGCTGAGATCTTGCGCTACACAGAAATGTGAAAAGTTTTTAAAAATTGACACAAAAATGTGGAGACAAATGTTTGCAACATTTGTAAGAAATTATCCGGCAGAATTAAATATTATCCCTCATTAAATTTTCAAAATATAGCAGTCATTGCATCACTATGTCATTTTAAAAAAATCTAAAAAAAAACTAAATTTCTAAAAAAATTCTACATCAAACAGATCTTATCAAAAGTCCGGAAACCAGACCCAGCTTCTAAATCCAAAATCTAATCCAGACAAAAAACTCAATAAATTCAAGCAATACTAATAGCACTAAACTTTTTACACCAAGCCGAAGCAAGTTGGTGGTGCACACACACACACACAAAATGATGAAACAGTTTACAAAAAGGTTATAATTGATAAGATGGACACGAGCAGCGCTAGAGAATAATAAACAACACTCTAAACGGCTACCTACCCACACCACTCAATACTACTCCTCCTGGTGGTGGTGGTGGTTGTCGTCAGAGACATAGGAGGGGAGCAGTCAATTCATTATCACGAGCCCCCTCTTCCTTAATCATCACTATGATGCCCCTCTCCTTTTATCAAATTACCAAAGCGAACTTGAAAAACAACCAGAAACAACATAACCCTCAAAAAGGGTGGAGTGGTTTGGCCCCCCTCATGTCCCTACCTGCCTTTTCGGGCGTGCATGTGCTCTGATATGTGTGCCTTCCTTGTGTGTGACCAACTTCCAACAGTCATTTTTTTCTACCAAACTTACATTCTTTTTGTTTCATTGAAGAGCAGTGGACAGGTTGACCGCAAATCACGTGCTCATCATCAGCATTTCAAGCGGCGGATGTGGGTGATCTGCGATGGTTTTGGATACGGAAAAAGAGGAACATTGTGTGTTGAGTAGCGCAAGGTGGTCGAGAATTTTCGCAGGTTTTGGAACGGTCATAAATTTTGTGCCACGGCGAATTTTGGCTATGTTTCATGCAATTAATTTATACTACGCTAAAACTTTTCTTGTTGGGCAAACTTTTTTGATGCCGTATTTTTTTTTGTTGCCGTTCCAGCATGTTTTTTTTTGCCTTGGAAAATGTTTTTAGGGGCGCGAATTCAAACAAAATGGCACATAGTGACTCAAACGCCCCTATGCCTGTTTTTCTGCTAAAAAAGGTTTTTAATCGGCATAAAAAAGTTTTTTTTTCGTCAAAAAAGTATTTTTATATGCAACAACAAGGTTTGCCTGCTTTTGTTGTGGACAATTAGTTTTTTACTGTCGATTTTTTTTTACTTTTTTACCCTTATTACCGTATTACCTCTAATAAGCGCCCCCTCTCTAATAAGCGCCCCCCTCTACTTTGAGGGTCTGTATCTCGGGGCGGAGCAAATATTTTGCAAAGCCGTTTTTTGCATTTTCTTAACTCCCGCGAGCTCTACCGATTCCGCTTTTTGGATTTTGGTTATGCCCCAAAAAATCTCGAGATCCACCCAAAATTTTCCGATTTTCGGAGGGTTGAAAAATTAGCGCCCCGGGGCGCTTATTAGAGATAATACGGTATTTTTTGCTTTGGTTTTGAGTAGGGTTGTCGAATATTTGATTCGGTATTCGAATGTGGAAAATAAGATTATTCAATTTGACAACCTAGTTTTGAGTGCTTTTTGTCGTCGTTTATCGAACAAAAGATGTAAAAAGTAAATGTGACTGATCATTTGACCCCCTGGTCACACTGCTTGGTCTTGGTCGATGTCGACTTTTTTGAACTTCTTTTGTGACCAGAGATGATTTTTTCTAATATCATTTTGGAACTTATTTACTTGGGGGGGAGTTTGCATTTTCACTTATTTGTAAATCATGTTTAAACGACTCCCAAGTAACTTTTATATGCTAAAAACGATAAGAAAGGTGGTTTCCGTAATTTTCTACATAAAAAATGGATTTTTCCAAAAAAAAAATTTTTACAAAAGTTTGACATTTTGCCTTGGGGGACCAAGGTAAACCACCTTATGTAACGGTATTATACCCCGTTTTGGTCACTGGAGCTGGGCAAAAAGACTCTCTAAATGTATTTTTGATCACGAGTCTCACTCGGAATCATGTCTAAGCATAATCATCTCTAATCATCTCTAACCAACCAGGGGGCTTGGTTGCTTGGGGTTGAGATGCGCACACCCACATACCTTCTAGGGCAACTTCGCGCGGAGAACCCGAAGAAAGAGATTGGGCTGCAGAGATTCAATTTTAATTCATCACCACGAACTTGTGTGTTACGCGACTCGATGTTACGCGGGTCATAACTGGCGTAACATCGAGTCGCGTAACAAATGAAATTAGGGGGCCTGAATCTTTCCCTTTTCGGTACCTGAAGCATCTTTAATCCCTTTTTCGGGTTCTCCGCGAAAGTTGCCCTAGAAGTGTGAGCTTAAAATGGAACTGTGACAAATGAAACTAAAAAATATGGCAGGGTACAGTCTTTAATATTACGCCAGAGTCTGATTAGAGCTACAGAGTAATATTCAACAGTCGGACATTTCATCAAATTTTTTGCAAAACAGTCAGCATTCGGTCTAATTTTGCGGTCTAATTTAACCGAAATTTCGCAGTTTAATTACCGTAATTATTCTAATAGAAACCCCGGGGTTACTATTTTTCATTCCTCTAAAAATCTTGAAATTGTCAATCAAAAATAACCCTAACTCTGAAATCTTAGGCAAAAAATAGGGGGGAGGTTACTATTAGAGACGGGGTTTCTATTAGAATAATTACGGCATCCGACTTTTGAATACATATTGATTTGTTAAATAATCCGACTGTGGAAAATTACTCTGTTGAATTATTTGCTTTTTGAATTTTCCGATTGTTGAATAAACCCCCCGCCATAATAAAGCTTAGATCCTAAGCTATTGTTTGGTATAATAAACGTAAAAATGATTTTAGAAAAGCCATCTCTGGTCACAAAAGAAGTTCAAAAAGTCGACATCGACCAAGTGACCATAGCCTAAATGTAAATTTTATCAGAATTTTTTTTCACCTTCGCTAATAAAAAGTTTTGAATTTACCGCTTTTGGGTAGGTTAAGAAGTGCACAATAAATCACCTTAAAATTTACCAGTAACCAACCCTACTATCATATCGTATGGAAAATTTTGCGAAACTATCCTGTCATCACTTTTATTACATCACGCGAATTTTTTAATATCATATCATTCCCCCCAAAAACGGCATTATGTAAAAACTACGTTGCGAATTGCAATTCCGAAAACTGCATTTTAAAAGATTGGGGGAGAATTTACCGTCAACCCTTTCTTGTCGAATAATTCAGTATGTACGGTAAATAGTTCAACTATACAGCAATCCAAGTTCCTTGTTTGAAACACTTTGGTCTTGAAAGGATTGTTTTAATGCATATGACAATTCCTTGTTGCTTTCTTTACACTTTTGAACCGACGATACTTCCTGTTCGCTACTTCAACTTGTATCACAAAACTTTATTTTTTTGTTTTTAGTGGAGCTGTGATGGACAATGACAAGCAGTTAGGAGCATCCCAGCCAAAATGTGGTCTACTCGCCTTACTTCCCAAGCCGAAACAACAAGCGCAGCTCAAGTCAAAGCCAGCTAGTGTCATGCTTCCTCCAACCATCCAAAAGAATGTGTCAGCAGCAGCCGCCGCCAAAGAGCAATTGCCAGCTAAGCTAGTTGCCGCTCCGAAGCAAAGAGCAAGTCCTCCCAAGCTATCGCTAGTCGACTATGGAAGTAGTGGAAGTTCAGTAAGTGGTTTTAAATTAGTAATTTCTCTGCTTAAATTTTTGTCTTTCAGAGCTCAGAAGTTGAAGAAGATGGTGAAGAAGAAAGCTCATCGGACTTTTTTGGTATAAAGACTGCCAAGATGCCTAAGCTAGAGGATGCAGTTCTGTCTATGCCATCAGTTAGCTCTGAACACCTGCATGATGTGGAATTCGGACCTCAGAGACCGGCAGATGAGGTAAGTTTTTTTTAAATTCTTTTTTTGTACGAAAAAATCTGGTACTTGTTTACCTGAAGTCCTTACATCAAAAGTACCTGGATAAAGCTTGGACCAAGCCGTATATACATATTTATTCCCTTGTATATTCCCTTTTGTTTTGAAATATGGACTGTGCTAGTTTTATACGCGCAGCGCCAACCCTTGTCCATGTACTAAAACCGGATCTTGTGGGTTATCCATGTACACTTTTTCAATTTTTGCATTACTTCAATTTTTAGGCACTTTTCACTTGAAAATAATTTTTTTACACTAATAACATAATAACATAATTTGCTTGTTTTACCACACAATAAACACATTCAATAACATTTCCGTCCATGTTTAAAATAATTGAAAAAGTGTACATGGATAACCCACAAGATCCCTAAAACCATTGTCCGAGTACTTTTGGCGTGGATGCTGCAGGTGTATAAGTACCAAAAAAATTGAAACATCTGTGTTCAGGACTATGGCTATCCGGCAATGGATGCGGTTCACGATGATTCTCCGACCACTTCTGGCACAATCACCGACAATGTAAATTTTTCTGATTTGATTTGTACTCTCCGCTTGAAACATAATTTTTTTAGGTTGCTAGTGAAATGATTTACAAGAAAGAGTTGGCACCGTTCGGAGCAAGTTCTATCGCCGCTCGAGAGGCCGTTATGAATATGATAGACGTCAATGTGGACAAGGTAAACAATTTTGTGTTATTTTATTGGATTCTTTGGTTTCTCCTAAGTAGACTTCGGCCAAATAAAATTTTAAAACTTAAGGTACTTGGACCGCATGTGCAGGAAAATTTGCTGAAGAATCTCAACAACAAAGTGATGGCGCAAGTCTCTATTGGTCCGCTACCCAAAGTCAAGAAAGATCCGAAGGACAGGCTGTCGAAGAGAAAGCACCAGATCACTCACTTGGCTGGTCTGGCAGTGGCACGAGAAGAACAACTGCAAGAGCAATGGGCCGAGAATCGCCAGAAAAAGAAGGCAAGTTCCAAAAGATATGGGTTCTAGAATATTTATGTTTGACCGTTGGAAGTTGTAATTTGTTGTTGTATGCATTGTCTGAAATAAAGTTTTTGGGTATCAAGAATTACTTTTTCCTTGAACGATCTAGCTTAAAATTTTTTAATTTTATGAGACTGTGGCTTTGATTCTAACACATCGAACGAGAATGACCGCTTATTTTAATTCAGTATAATGCCACTGACCGCCAGTGAATGATATTAAATTGCCAGACGGAGTCGACGAGTCGAGTTGGCTGTTTACTATATTTTTTCTAATATAAGGACCCCTCTAATATAAGGCCTACTAAAGGGTCAAATTGCCTACACCTTGCAAAAAAATGTCAAAAAATAGATTTGTTTTATTGAACTGTCATTAAATATCGGGTTAATTAACCGGTTATTTAATTAATCATTTAATCGTTAAGTTAAACAAATCTACATCAAGCGTTTTTGAAGTTTGGAAGTTGACTGTCTAACGAAAGTTGACTGTAAAGTGAGAGTTGACTGTATAATGTCAGTTGACTGTATAATATGAGTCGGAAGCATATTTTTGAAGGAATCAACTGTGTCATTTTTAACCATAATTTACTTGCCGGCTAAAAATATCAAAATCAAAAAACTGGTTAACCCACTAAAAAACAGTTAAATACCATTACCCAACCCCATGAATAACTGTTTTTTTTTAATTTGCAAAGAAGACGGAGAAAACGGATATTTAAGCGACGATTTCGTTTGTTATCAATACGGTGAACAATTGAAATTCTCTCTAAGAACATTTCTAGAGTGTTTGTTTTCTTGGCTCGGCAATTCTTTCGTTTGTTTTGTGTGTAAATATCTCTCGTTTTTCAATTTAAAAATTTTAAATAAATATTTGATGGATCATTGTATTATTCCGACTTAAAAATTCGAAATCAACTGAGGGTCTTTATGGACGAATTTTGGCCTACTATTACAGGAAATGCGGTATTGAATTTTGAGTGGCAATTTACTGGACTTCGACTTCCCTTCGGCTGCATTTAATCATATTTGTTTTTTTCCAATTGTGGTTAGCACCCGCATACATTGGCAGTTTTATCCGGCGCAGATCGTGTCCGAAAACGTTTTGGTTCTGGAAATTTTCGAATTTTGCTCTAATGTTGCTCTAAGATGCTCTAATGTTTGATTCTGCCCACTAATTTCATTAAAATGTCCGATACTGTTGCATTTGCATGTTTCTCTAAATGTTTGTTTTAGGTTTTTTTAAATTTTTCACATTATTCACATTATCGTAGGATCTTGGCCCTAGTGCAGAATCGTTGTCCAAAATGTGCTTGGTCACCCCTGTTGTTTTTTATTCAAGTTTTACAAATTTACCATTTTTGTACTTATTATTATCGAAAAACACAAGCCACAATACCACATCACACTTCATAGTTATCAATACGGTGAATAATTGAAATTCTCTCTAAGAACATTTCTAGAGTGTTTGTTTTCTTGGCTCGGCAATTCTGGCGAAAAACAGCTTCATTGACGTAAGATGCTTTCAAGTTTTCGCTAGTTCCCCGCAGGCGTTTGATTTTGTGTTTCAGCTATAAAATTGTATAAAATTTGAAAAATTGAAATTGTTTTAAAAATTTTCAAAAGACAACAATAAGGGGGTCCAAGCTGTTCTTTAAGAAAAACAACAGGGGGACCGAGGCATATTTTGGACAACGATTCTGCACTAGAACCGTGTGAACCGTGAACCCCTGTTGTTTTTTGAAAATATTTTTATTGAAAAATTTATTTTTTGATTTATAAACACATGATCACAAGAACACATATAACATAATTTAACTTTCATAATTGTCGATTCTATGGATCATAGACACTCTTTCGAAGAAGGATTCAAAGATATTCTTGTTGTCAGCGTTGCAATTTTGCTTGAAGACAGCTTCTGCGACATAAGAAGATTTCAGCACTTCACTAGTTCCTCGAATTCGCTTTATCTTGTGCTTGACATGACTCCAGAAGCCTTCCACTTTGTTATAAATAAAAACATTATATAAATATGAACGATTCTATGTCTGAAATCAGAATGATTAAAATGCAAATATAACACAGACAAAACAAACAGACAAATATAGTCAAATTAAAAATTTTAAATGTGCAGGGAGACCAAGCTGTTTTTCACAAAAAAACCACAGGGGGAACCAAGCACTTTTTTTGCAACCGATTCTTTACTAGAGCCCACTGTATCTGATCGCAGAAGTATCCGATCGCTGTATCCGATCGCATTTGTATCTGATCACTGTATCCGATCGCTCTTATACCGCTTCATCATCCTATCTTTTCTTAGCTGATTTTCTTCGAAGTTCAGAAAACGACAGATATTTAGCCGTGACGCACATTCTTGTCGTGGATACCGTAGTTAGCTCTAAAATTATTCCATATTTCATTTGCATTGAAAATCCCAACTTTTGTATTTTCAAAGCCTTTTTATATACCAAAAGAAAGCTCATACTCGGGCCACGGACGTTTGACCTTAAAGTCGTTTGACCTTAAAAATTTGCAATTTTTGAATTTTGAATCCGTGCTTTCTCTACCCCATTTCTTAGATTCAACGTTTCATCACATGCTCAACTCTTTACTTCATTCAGACACCAAATTTTTTGACATAACACATCTTTATTGGCATCATAACACCCGAACGAAGTGAATGAACAAAAACTTGGTCCTCCATCTCAAAATTGTTAGCGATACCCTTCAAAAACTCGATACCCTTCAAAAAAAAACAAAAAAAAGCTTTTGCTCAATTTTTGCCCTAGTCCCCCTGTGGCTTTTGGTCCATTTTTGCCTTAGTCCCCCTGTGGCTTTTGGTCAATTTTTGCCTTAGTCCCCCTGCGGCTTTTGGTCCATTTTGCCTTAGTCCCCCTGTGGCTTTTGGTCAATTTTTGCCTTAGTCCCCGCTCGGAATCATGTCTGATACGCGCACTCACTAAGTAAGTGAGTGCGCGTATCTCTAACTCTCAATCTCCCTGCACCCCCGAAGGGGCCGTAGGGGACTTGAGAGTTCTTACTATGTTTTCAACGTGAGCCGTGGCAAAAAGAGAGATGAGGGAAATGAGCTCTACCGATTCCATTTTTTAGATTTTGGCTGAACACCCGAAAATCTCAAAATCGACATCTAAATTTTCTGATTTCCGAGGAATTGAAAATAACTCACCTGGCTGAGCTATTATTGATAGATAGAACAAGTACAGTACTCTAATTATGGCTGAGCCTCAAGTTATGTATTGCAAGATAAACAAAATCCGCTTTCCAAAACATGACTCAGCAATAATGAAACTAAACCCGCTTGTAGTCTCTTTTGTCGGTTGGGGTGTGGTAAGAGTCGTTAAATTTAAAAATTCGTGCTGCATAGGCTTATCACACAGTTGTTGGGATAGTTGTCATTGCCGCTAATTAGGCAATCAATTCGAGTGAAAGTGATAACATTTTTGTTCTTGTGTTGAAAATATTTTCACTTGTTAATTGTGTCAGACGAATTTGTGGTCTGAGAACCAAATTGAAACATGCTTCTGGTGATTCTAGTTGTTGCTTTTGCAGGTAATTTTTTTGGAACTATGTGTTACTGTTTGACAGGATCACGGGACTCGATTAATCCCGTATACCTGTGCCGCTCAGCCTTTATCCTGGGCAATGTCGAGTCTCAGAGTCTTGCTTGGCCTGTGATAAAAATTCCTGGCCTAGGATATGGCTGAGCCAAAAGGGCTCTATTCACCTTTAGGTCCCCTTTTTTTTCCTTCGTCCACCCTTTGGTTCTTTTTCCAAATTTTTTGCCTTGGTCCACTCTTTGGTTTTTATATGATAAAATGTAGGTAAAATGTAGGTAAAATGTAGGTAAAATATAAGATGAAAGACCTAGCAGAGTTCTCTTTGAGACAAAAAAAATTTGAAAAAACCAAAGGGGGGTGACCAAGGAAAAAGAGGGACCTAAAGGAGAATAGGGCCGCCAAAAGTCCTGTCCTGGGGCCTATGTCACTAATTGATGCATTGGAAAATCCATGGAAAATTTCCATTTTCCACTTTCCAAATGTTAGTGACACAGAAAATGACTTTCTATTTTCCACTTTCCAATCTTCAATTAGTGACATAGGCCGCTGGAGTTCTGCTCAATCTTCGCTGATATCACCTATTTTCATCATAGTTCTGTAAACGTGTCACAACAAATTTGCAGCAGTCTCAACAGCCACCACCTGTGACAAACCCAGCTCAGACACTTGCGATCTCAAAATTTTAGAGTGTTGTGACGAAAATTTCCGCGAAAATCTTCAAATAGCTGATAAATGTGGTGCGTATTTTACAGTTGTTGTTGACTAACTGTATGAATATGCAGCGCTACTGAGTATAACCCCCAAATGAAATTTTTTTTTGAACTTTTTCAAAACACCATTTTAACCATTTTTAAGCATTTCTTACACGCTGAACACGATAAAAAAGATGTTTTCACCTACTTTTTTCTATAAAAAGTCGATTTTTTAAAATCTTGAATTTTGGTACTTTTAGTTGATTTCTGTTTATCATAACTTAGTAAATCAGATGTTGAGGGTACCTTGACCCCAAAAAGATGGAATTTTAACATAGTTTTGTTAACTGGGGCCTACCGCATAAAGAAACTCTGGTATGCATACATTTTTTATGCATCCAGAGTCACTTTCGAGTGATTTGTGTCCAAGGTATGTGGGTGTGCGCATCTCAACCCCAACCCCTTTCCATGCATCCAGAGTCACTTTCGAGTGATTTGTGTCCAAGGTATGTGGGTGTGCGCATCTCAACCCCAAGCAACCAAGCCCCCTGCGCCCCCGAAGGGCGCTTGCATCCAGCATTTTTGTCCCGCCAGTCAAAAGAATCCCGAGTGCTGGCCAATAACGGCGTAGTGGAATTTGTGAAACATTGCTTGAACATCTGTGCAGACGGAGAAGACAACATCTAACAATTGTAAATGAAAATTTTTGTAGTGTTTAAATTAATGATTTTAATTTTTGACCCACCCAATAATTGAGTTGAGATGCTCGAAAGTGACTCTAGATGAGTCCTGTAACGTAAGGTGTTTTCACCTACTTTTTTCTATAAAAGTCGATTTTTTAAATCTGATTTCTGTTGGTAAATCAGATGTTGAGGTATGATGGTGTGCGCATCTCAACCCCAACCCCTTGGCATGCATCCAGAGTCACTTTCGATGGATTTGTGTCTAAGGTATGTGGGTGTGCGCATCTCAACCCCAACCCTTTGCATCCATCCAGAGTCACTTTCGATGGATTTGTGTCTAAGGTATGTGGGTGTGCGCATCTCAACCCCAACCCCTTTCCATGCATCCAGAGTCACTTTCGAGTGATTTGTGTCCAAGGTATGTGGGTGTGCGCATCTCAACCCCTTTCCATGCATCCAGAGTCACTTTCGAGTGATTTGTGTCTAAGGTATGTGGGTGTGCGCATCTCAACCCCAACCCCTTTCCATGCATCCAGAGTCACTTTCGAGTGATTTGTGTCCAAGGTATGTGGGTGTGCGCATCTCAACCCCTTTCCATGCATCAGAGTCACTCAGTGATTTGTGTCTAAGGTATGTGGGTGTGCGCATCTCAACCCCAACCCCTTTCCATGCATCCAGAGTCACTTTCGAGTGATTTGTGTCTAAGGTATGTGGGTGTGCGCATCTCAACCATGCATCAGTCACCCCTTTCCATGCATCCAGAGTCACTTTCGAGTGATTTGTGTCTAAGGTATGTGGGTGTGCGCATCTCAACCCCAACCCTTTCCATGCATCCAGAGTCACTTTCGAGTGATTTGTGTCTAAGGTATGTGGGTGTGCGCATCTCAACCCCTTTCCATGCATCCAGAGTCACTTTCGAGTGATTTGTGTCTAAGGTATGTGGGTGTGCATCTCAACCCCAACCCCTTTCCATGCATCCAGAGTCACTTTCGTGTGTATGTGGGTGTGCATCTCACCCTTTCCATGCAAGAGTACTGTGGTGTCTAAGGTATGTGGTGTGCTCAACCCCAACCCCTTTCCATGCATCCAGAGTCACTTTCGAGTGATTTGTGTCTAAGGTATGTGGTGTGTGCATCTCAACAACCTTTCCATGCATCCAGAGTCACTTTCGAGTGATTTGTGTCTAAGGTATGTGGGTGTGCATCTCAACTAACCTTTGCATGCATCCAGAGTCACTTTCAGTGATTTGTGTCTAAGGTATGTGGGTGTGCATCTCAACCCCAACCCCTTTGCATGCATCCAGAGTCACTTTCAGTGATTTGTGTCTAAGGTATGGGTGTGCGCATCTCAACCTTTCCATGCATCAGAGTCACTTTGAGTGATTTGTGTCTAAGGTATGTGGGTGCATCTCAGCCAACCCCTTGCATGCATCCAGAGTCACTAGTGATTTGTGTCTAAGGTATGTGGGTGTGCATCTCAACCCCAACCCTTTCCATGCATCCAGAGTCACTTTCAGTGATTTGTGTCTAAGGTATGTGGGTGTGTAACCCCTTTCCATGCATCCAGAGTCACTTTCAGTGATTTGTGTCCAAGGTATGTGGGTGTGCGCATCTCAACCCCTTTCCATGCATCCAGAGTCACTTTCAGTGATTTGTGTCTAAGGTATGTGGGTGTGCATCTCAACCCAACCCCTTTGCATGCATCAGAGTCACTCAGTGATTTGTGTCTAAGGTATGTGGCTTACCTTAGACATAATTCCGAGAAAGACTCTTGATCAAAAATGCATTTAGAGGCACTTTTTGCCCAGCTCCAGTGACCAAAACATGGTAAAACAGGCAAATGGTCGAAATTTCAAAATGCCCAAAACTAAATTTTTTATTGACCAGAACACAAAAATAATGTCTTTTTAAACTTCTGAGGTGATTTTAGGTTGATATAGGGTGTTTGGAAACACTTTTAAAAAAATTTCATTTGGGGGTATACTCTGGTAGGGTCAAATATGCAATGATTGAATTTTACAAAGTGTTTAGATGGTCAGCCCATTTACAAAAATGCAAGTTGTGCTATGTATCAACTCGGTTAGTTTCACAAAATCCTTTATCAACTTTCTCACGGCTGAATTTATATTGGGTAGTGGTTAAATCTGCCCGCTAATTTTTTTTCGAAAAATCAGCCGGCATTTTTCAGAGATTAGCGGACGAAATTAAATACCACACATTTATATTCGTGCAATTTTCGGACGTAGGACACTTTGCACCGGTGCGAACTGTCCACTTGACTATTTTTTCATAGGGATACTTACTTTTATATATTTTTTTTTATTTCAAGCCTCCCCAGTAGCCAAAATTTCCTCAGAAATCAGAATCACTTAACAGAATTTCGAAAAAATATTTGGTTGCCGAGAAATGATCCAAAATAGGAAAATACTGATTATTTTCCAACTTTAGCCTGTATCTCAACAACCAAGCATTTTTTCAAAATTCTGTTCAGTGATTCGGATTCCTGAGAAAATTTCAAGCCACGCCAGTGGCTTGAAATTAAAAAAATACGTGAAAGTAGGTATCTCTATGAAAAAATAGTCAACTGGAGAGTTCTCACCGGTGCGAAGTGTCCTTTTACCAAATTTTTCCACTTTTAGAGAGCAAAATTTTCACTGCTGGCTTGGACAATGTCTATTCTGTGTGCAGGTAAATTTTTATGTAAATTTTAAACTTTTGACATGGCTTCAGTGAGTTCAACTTGTTCCGCGACTGTCTCGGCCAATCCATGCGCTCCTGCACCGACTTTGGATGGTATTTGAAGAACCAGTACCCACTGATGGATGCCAAACTAAACCAGGGCCTGTTTACTAGCCTGATATTTCAGTGTGGAGCAGGATTGGATGGTATCTTTTACTTAGTTTCTTGAGCAGTGGTTATAGTCAGGGTGGTATCCTCAGCCGGCTGAGGCTGATGGCTGAGTTAAGATTTTAGGTTCGGCTGACGGCTGAGGAAATTTTTTCCAACTCAGCCGGCTGAGGCTGATGGCTGAGTTAAGATTTTAGGTCCGACTGACGGCTGAGGAAATTTTTTCCAACTCAGCCGGCTGAGGCTGATGGCTGAGTTAAGATTTTAGGTTCGGCTGACGGCTGAGGAAATTTTTTCCAACTCAGCCGGCTGAGGCTGATGGCTGAGTTAAGATTTTAGGTTCGGCTGACGGCTGAGGAAATTTTTTCCAACTCAGCCGGCTGAGGCTGATGGCTGAGTTAAGATTTTAGGTTCGGCTGACGGCTGAGGAAATTTTTTCCAACTCAGCCGGCTGATGGCTGAGGTAATCGTCGAGTATACCACCCTGGTTACAATATGGTAGCAGTGGCATTATACTGTGTTTCATCAAAATAGTTTGCAGCTCTCCTCAATAACAACAAATGCATGATTGAGTCACTCATCAATAACTACCCACAAAGAAGAAGCTGTGACCAGGAGTTCAAGTAAATTTGCTAATCCAATGCATCCAAATATAAAAACTTTCGTTCAATTTAGTCGCAATGTGGAAGTGAGTTGGCTTTTTTTGGTTGTGCATATGTTACGGTGGTTGACGACCATCCGATTTTTATGACAGGTTATTAGGGTAAATAGTAATTTCGTATAGGCTCCCTCATACTTCCGCGCAACATGATTCGTGCAACAAACATTCAGAGGTTTCCACAGAAAAGATTTTTATTTTCGCTTGCATACACCTTATGCCCAAAATGACCGCTAGAATCTAGAGGACATTTTATTAATTCAAAATTTATAAATTTATATAGAAAAAGTTGAGAAATCAGCGAAAGCATGTCGCGCAACGGCATAGGGGCGTTTGAGTTACTTTGCGCCCTTTTGTTTGAATTCGTTATACAGTCAAAGCTCTATATGGGATAACTCAAGGGACTGGGCAGAAGTTACTTTATACGGAGTTTTACCTTATGTAAGGTTTACCCAACAGTCAAAACTTCGTATAAGGCCTCTCATACAACCCGCGCAACAAAATTTCAGAAGTTTCCACAGAGAAGATTTTTATTTTTGGTTGCAAACACCTTGTGTTCAAAATGACCGCTAGAATCTAGAGAACATTTTGGTAATTTAACATTTATAAGTTTATATAAAAAAAGTTGAGAAATCAGCAAAAGCATAGGCGCGTTTGAGTTACTTTGTGCTCTTTTTGAATTCGCGCCTTTTAAACTTTTGTTTATTTTGCAATTCGTAAGACATTTTTCAGTCCCGGCTAACACGGACTGGCCTACCCTGAGCCTAGGGCCTAAGCCTAAGTTAAAAAAAATTAAAAAGCATGCATTAAACCGCTAAAAATAAATAAAATTCATAAGGCGCGAATTCAAACAAAGGGCACATAGTAACTCAAACGCCCCTATGCTTTTGCTGATTTCTCAACTTTTTTTATATAAACTTATAAATGTAAAATTACCAAAATGTTCTCTAGATTCTAAAAGTCATTTTGAGAATAAGGTGTTTGCAAGCGAAAATAAAAATCTTTTCTGTGAAAATTTCTGAAAGTTTGTTTCGCGGGTCGTTATTATGAGGGAGCTTTATGAATAGTAGTTTCGGTAGTTTTGTAAATTTGCTGGACTCGGTATTTTCCAAAACAGTATCAAAAAAAGACACAGGGGACAAGGGCACATTTTCCGATTTTTTTGCTGCAATGCAGAAAATCAAGCTGGTTTTGATCAATTTTGATTTCGTACATTAGCCCACCCTCCCTCCATTTTGATGAGGGCAAAGTAAAAATAGATCCGCCTAACAATGTCAGAAAACAATTTTAAAATGCTTTTTATTTGATGAAAATTGCGTAGAAATAGTTTTGTTTCACATTTTAAAGGGGCATGCTCACCTGTTCAAAATTTATCCCTGCCAATCAGGGTCGTAATTCTTTCCGGACAGAAAAGATTTGGAAAGTTAACCGAACAGTTTTCCGGAAAACTTTACGGTTGGCGGTGGGAAATCGGATAGAAATGACAAGAGATTGCACAGGTGGTAGTATACAGTTAACTGTACGGTTATCTGCAGTTAACTGTAAAGTTAACTGTACGGTTATCTGCAGTTAACTGTAAAGTTAACTGTACGGTTATCTGCAGTTAACTGTAAAGTTAACTGTTACCGTACAGGTTATCTGCAGTTAACTGTAAAGTTAACTGTACGGTTATCTGCAGTTAACTGTAAAGTTAACTGTACGGTTATCTGCAGTTAACTGTAAAGTTAACTGCACTGTTATTTGCAGTTAGCTGTAAAGTTAACTGTACGGTTATCTGCAGTTAACTGTAAAGTTAACTGCACTGTTATTTGCAGTTAGCTGTAAAGTTAACTGTACGGTTATCTGCAGTTAACTGTAAAGTTAACTGCACTGTTATTTGCAGTTAGCTGTAAAGTTAACTGTACGGTTATCTGCAGTTAACTGTAAAGTTAATTGTACGGCTATCTGCAGTTAACTGTTTCTAACTTACCGATTTTTGGTGAGTTATACAGGCTGTGGTAAGACATCGGTAAGCTACCGTTTTAACTTACCGTCTCCTAACCCCAGTGAAAACGCATAGAAATGAGGCGTAACACGAGCACGTCCCACACGGAGCTTCTGTACTCCAGTTTTTATTTCTTTCCATTTTTTTGGAAAACTTTCCGCGTTTTTTCTGTCCGAAAATTTTTCCATCTTCCGACCCTGGCAAAATTAAAGTTCGTCGTGATCCAGCTTTTGGTTCGATAAGTTTTTTATTTATTTATTTTATTTTTCACAAATCGAGCAGGTTTCCTTGATAACCCGAGATTTTTTCTTGCTCTCCAGTTGTTATTATTGATAAAAAATTATTGCTTTAATTTTCAGGGAGATCCCGACCGTGCTTGCACGTAAGTTTTTTTTTCAAACACTTTCATAGTTAATTGTTTTACAGTTATGTGAATGAGGTGAAAGGTTGCTATGAAGCTCCGGTAAAACTTGTTATAGCCATGTTTTTTTTACATTGTAAAATTTGCAGTTGTTGGCCAGCTGTGGTGTGGAGGCAGGCTGGTGGGGGTGTGAGATCAAGCGTCTGGTCACTTCTGTTACTTTCCCTCAGTGTGGTGGATACTGCTCAGGTGATTGCTACACAGTCCAGGGTTTCTAACTCAAATTTCCAAAATTAGGGTTTGAGATTCGGAATTTGGACCTTTTCACTGAAATATTCTCCAAAATCAAGCTTTCTAACTTATCTTCTTGCTTAGTTATGTCGAATTTCACCTACTTTTTTTTCAAAATGTCTGATTCACTGCCGGGAAATCAGGAGCCACCTCTAGGGCGACGGTCATTTGGTCCCCAAATCCGCCAATTCGAAAATTTAGCACATATTTGAATCCTGGTGGTGGCAAACATAATTTTTTCTTGACAAATAGTTCTGAAAGGGTGCCGTACTCCCAAACCTGGGGTGGATGCCAGGTGGATATCCACTTGAATGACCTGAAAAGTTGAAAGATTGTCAAAATTGAAAAGAAACCTGTTTTCTAACCTAAAAATCTATCGGTAATTGGGTTTGACAGTTTTAAATTTAGCTTTTACACCTTCGAACCCGGAAACCTGGGTTTGTTATCACCTGGTCAAGTGCATGTCCACATAAATGGCCTTAAAAGAAAATCATGCTATCACCCTGTGTAAAATTCGGTTTTTAGTACAATATGTTGTATGGAAAGTATGTTTGCTGCCACCACGATTCAAATCTGTTCGAAAATTTTAAATTGACGGTTTTAGGAGATCAAATGACCGTGGACCAAATGACCTAATACCCCACCCCTAGTATGAGACTACATAAATTTTGTTCGGTTGGCTGAAAAGGTACAAGGTTTCGTCAGAGATTAGTCTAGATATAAGATCATTGATACCCGGTCCCGAGGTATAGTCATATAAAGTCCTATACTCCCCTGGTGTCTAGGAATTTTTTGAACCTCGACACCGGAGTAAAAATTTGGGGTTTTTTGGAGCCAGAGGTGAAGAGAAAAAGGTGAACTATATAATAATGGTTTTATACCGAGACTCAACGTAGTTTAGAAACCCTTCATACAGTCTACAGTTATACCTTGATAATACAGTCAACCCTCGATTTAACGGTCCCCTAGGGCTAATCCCAAGACGAGCCGTCAAATCGAGGGTTGACTGTAAAATATTTTTCAGCTGCGGCAAACATCTCCTAACTTTGAAGTCATCAAGAAAAAAATTCCAAATTTTCAAAAATCATTAGCCTGATCCTTTTTTGTTAATTTTTTATATGGTTTTTTAGATTTTGTGATAATAAAGAACATTAAACTGAGCAACATTACTGCAATACAGTCAACCCCCGATTTGAAGTCACCCCCCTCAAGTTCGTTCCCACCTAGGGTCCGACACTTTTTTACCCTAATTTTTAAAGCTTTTTGCCAGTGGTCTTCGGTCAGTCTAGTCCATAGTGACCGCGCCGTCCTTCGGGCCCGTCCCCGTCTTCGTCCGAACGGCGCCCAAAAATGAGAAGGTCGGACGGCCGCCGTCCAAAAAAGAAAAATTGGACGGCCGGCCGAACGCAAAAAAATAAGGACGGCCGGCGAAAAACGTCAAGACGGCGGACGGGACGCCGTCCAATTTTCGCTTATCGCCGTCACTATGGTCTAGTCTTAAATATCGCGAGGATTTAGATTTTACCGACCGGTTTTGTACATGACCACAGTTTTGCCGAAAAGACCGCGGGTACTCGATTTAACGTCACCCCTTTTTCAAAATAGGGTGACGTTAAATCGAGTACCCGCCGTTTTTTCGGCAAAACTGTTGTTATGTACAAAAACAATTGGCAAAATCTTTGCGATATTTCAGACTAGACTGACCGAAGACAACTGGCAAAAAGCTTTAAAATTTAGGTTAAAAAAAGAGTCGGACCGTAGGTGGGAACGAACTTGAGGGGGGTGACGTTAAATCGAGGGTTGACTGTACAACATCATCAATCCCAAAATTTTATCGTTTCAAGGCACATTGTCTTAAAATCTGTAAGCTGCAAGCTTCCCTGTTCTTTGGATTATCTCTCTTCCAGTGAAATTAGAGTTGAGAGAGAGATGGAGAGACGCCACAACTCAGCAGTTTATCAAGAATATAGCCTGGAGGCAGTGCTACTGCCATCCGCAATCGCTCCTATTGACACACTAACCCCAATTGAGTGGGGGAAGTGTCTGGAGCAGAGATCTGATTCGGAATTTAGCTGCAGATTATATCTTTTGTGTTAATTGGCTTACCCACAGTCTATTTGTTTGTTGTGTTTTGGAATTGAACAATAATAATAGTCAATTATGAAGATAGTGGCAATAGGGGCAGCACCCACCTCTTTGGGTCTGGCCTACAGAATCAACGAGTTGAAAAAGGCCAATCAAGCAGAAGATGTGGAGTTGGTCATCTTGGAACAGGTATGTTGTGAAGCGGTAGTTTATTAACAGTAACTCGGTAATTTTTTAAAGACCGCTAAATTACAGGTAATATTCCGCTAAATTACCATCAAAAAGATTTTGGCTGTAACTGAAACGCAGCACCAAATCGCTGAAATCCACCACCTTATATTCAAACGGGCATTTTGTAACTATTGGGTTGGCCGGAAAGTAATGTCGCTTTTTTTCTAACGCTTACCATGCTGTGGTTGTTTTTATATCATAATAGAGCATTATATGCGAAAATGAAGCACTGTTTTTCTGCTTCTAATATGTTTTTACAACTTTCTTACACGTAAAGATTTTAACATGGTTTTAGGCCTTTCAAATGAACTGTCAAGTTGACGAAAAAACGCATTTTCGACACATCCTCCTTTTTGCATTCAACCAAGGTCAAAAAGCGACTGAAGCGGCTCGGGAAATCTGTCAAGTGTACGGAGACGGCTCGGTGGACATAAGGGCAGCTCAGCGTTGGTTTGCAAAGTTCAGAAGTGGTGATTTTTTGCCTCGACGATGCTCCGTTCCGGCCGACCATCTGAGTGTTGAAAATGCGTTTTTTATAAAACTTGACAATCTCATCTTAAGAATGGTTTAAAACATGTGGAGAAATACAATTGTGTAAGCCAGATGGTAAAATATAATAAAGGAAGTAAGCATGACAATTTGAATGGGCTTTGCCCAGAAAAGTGCAAACAACAAAAATATGAAAATTTTTAGAAAGTTTGAGACAGATGGTCGCACATTGCAAAATTTTATTACAATAAAAATATATTTGGCTTTTGGCCTTAAAAAATATATGAAAAAGATCGCGTTATCCGCGACACTCTTTCCTTGCTTCAACGCCGACTTTCTTGCACTTCTAGACAAATCTTATCAGTACCCTCAAATACTTTTATGCACTAACTGAACTTCAAATGCTTTTCCATATCCAGCTACCCTTCAGTACCCTCTACCTTGGTCCCCCAAAGCAAAAAAGTCATTTTTCAAAAGCTGCCGTTCACCACCTGAAAACATGTTTTGTACACGTTTCAGGCCCTAAAACACCCAAAAAGTGCTTCAAACCCTATTTTGGGAGAAGTTGGTATACGGAACTCCGGCCCTGTTTCCTACTTGTTGAAAAAGAATATGACTGATTTTTCATTATCCGGTCGTAATCTAGATTATAATTATGACGTAATCTAGATTATGACCGGTCATGTTACCGTAAATATTACTAGAGATGATGACGGGACGGGACTGGACAATTCCGTCCCGTCCCGTTAATTTTAGAGAATCGTCCAGTCCCGGAATCCCGCCCGGAAATTTTTTGGCACCTGTCCGTCCCGCGTCCCGTCCCGAAAAAAAATTATTTAAATTCCGTCTCGTCCCGTCCCGAAATTTTTAAATTTGAATTTTGACCCGTCCCGTCCCGAAAAGGTCAAGCCATCATCTCTAAATATTACCGTTTCACAACCCTACCCAGAACCAGTGTTTTCATATCTGGCACTGGTACCTGGCACTGGCAAAAGTGGCACCTGGTATGAATTGCCAGTGCCAGTGCTACTACCAGCTTTGCCAGTTTTGCCAACTACCAGTGCCAGTTTGCCAGTTTTGCCAGTTACCAATTTGAATTGCCAGTTTTGGCAGTCTGCCAGTTTAAATTGCCAGCTTTGCTAGTCTAATTGCCAGTTTGCCAGTTCAAATTGCAAACTATGTGCTGGTTTGGCCAGCGGCGTGCTGGTTTCATTTTTTTCGGAAATTATGTTAAAATAAGTTACAAAATGCCATTTTGAAAATTAGGTGCTGTATTTCAGTAATTTGGTGCTGAATTTCAATTTGATTCAAATATTTTTACCGGTTATTTTCACGACCCTAGTTTCGTTAGTTGAAAAATTTATCTAAAAAATCATGTAGAATATTCAAAAAGTCCGATACCGGTTTTACCAATGTCAATTTTTTTCTTTATAAAATAATTTCTATTTTGCAACTATTTCTATGCTTATAATACCTATTTCCTCTATTGCAGGAGTCTTTCCCAGGCGGTCTGTCCTGCACTGTCACCGACGACAAAGGCTTCTTGTGGGACATGGGTGGTCACATCACCTTTAGCCACAACTTCCCCTACTATGAGAAGGCAACTCGAGAGGCTGTGGGCGAGTGGAACGACTTGCAGAGACAATGTCTCGTCGACATGAACTACCTTTTTGACACCAAAGGCATCCGTCTGGTGCCTTATCCTGGTGACTGAAAACCCATCTTGGAAATGAAAAATAACCTTATTTAGCTCAATTCGCTGTGCCCTTGTTTCCGGAGCAAGTTAAGCAAAACTGCCTAGATGATCTGAAGGAACGATATGAGAATGTATGCAAAGCGCCGTTTTTAAAAAGGAAATTGTCCATACAACCCAGAAATAGTACAGTCAACCCTCGATTTAACGTCATCCCCTCAAGTTCGACTCTTTTTTACCTTAATTTCTAAAACTTTTTGCCAGTTGTCTTCGGTCAGTCTAGTCCGAAATATCGCAAGGATTTAGATTTTGCTGATTGTTTTTGTACATGACAACAGTTTTGCCGAAAAGACCCGCGGGTAGGGCTGTCGAGCGCTCTCGAGCGCTCGACTCGGAACTCGAAAAATTTTCTCGGCGGCTTCGCCGCCATTATCGGCGGTTCTCATACAATAATTAATGCACAACAGTTTTTCGAACATTCAGATGACCCGAGAGATGTGTTGTTGATTCGATTTAGCGTCACCCCTTTTTAAATATAGGGTGACGTTAAATCGAGTACCCGCGGTCTTTTCGGCAAAACTGTTGTCATGTACAAAAACAATCGGCAAAATCTGTGCGATATTTCGGACTAGACTGACCGAAGACAACTGGCAAAAAGCTTCAAAAATCGAGCTAAAAAAGTGTCGGACCCGAGGTGTCGGACACGAGGGGGGTGTCGTTAAATCGAGGTTTGACTGTATACAAATTTTTCGGAAAAAAACATATTTTAAAAAAACAATTATTTTGGCTGTTTTTGAACTAAAGGGGCCGCTTATCCAGTGCTTCTTGCCATTGTGAAGCGGAAAAAAAAATTTGACGTAAAATTTTAAAAATAGGGAAAATAGGATCTAGTGAAGAAATAGGTGCGTTTTTTTGCCTTGTTCCCATATGGTTTTCAAAACTCGGCCGTACTTTCAGATAATGCAACGCTAATTTATACATCTCAAAAATAAAATCAATCTTATAGTATTTTTTTTGTCAAATTTTGAAGTCAAATTTAAAAAAGTAGGAGAGACCAAGTCGAAAAGCTCACCCACTTAACACATTTTACTATTTTTTATGTAAAAATGCTATTTTATCTGTGCTTATCGTCATTCAGAATCAAAAAAAATAAAGTACCAGTATGTGTCATAACTCTTCGCGTTTTTTTTCAAATTTTTAGTCAGAATCGATTTTTTTCTTTTTCGCATATTTCTTCATTTCTTTCATAGAAAATCATTTCCAAATAACAGTGAAATCTTTATTCAAGGCAACGCATAACATATTTCATAACAGCAACTATTAGGTCGTCCAATAAGTTTTGAGAAAAAGCACGTGGATTCGCTTTGATTTTCAAAGTGCATCATTTGGCACATTTGACAATGATGTCTCTACGTGTCATATACCATTTTGTAGCCCGTTCTCTGCTCTTTAAAATGTGATATTGAACAATTCTTTGTTATTAAAAATAGGATCGAAAATAGGAAAACAAAAAATGTGCATAAATTTACCAAGCTTGAGAAATTATTTGTTTTTTTATTTTTGGTCCAATTTCTTTATAACAAAGAGCCGGTTAATACGACATTCAAAAGAGGAGAGAACGGGCTACAAAATGGTATATGACACGTAGAGACATCATTGTCAAATGTGCCAAATGATGCACTTTGAAAATCAAAGCGAATCCACGTACTTTTTCTCAAAACTTATTGGACGACCTAATAATTTCCTTCGGCCTTAACAATTTTCTCCCATCTTTCCTGCAGCTTTGAAATCCCTTGAAATCCCACAAAAATCCGGCCGGTCTTGAGCGCACAAGGTCTCGAGGCATCTAAAAAATGCTTAATTTGAACACAAGTCACATTTCAATGAAAAATGAAGAATTTCATGAAGAAATAGGCGAAAAAGAAAAAATCGATTCTGACTAAAAATTTGAAAAAAACGCAAAGAGTTATGACCAGTGTTGTTCCAGCGCCGAGATCGGCGCCTGCGCCGACCTCTTTTCAAAAAAGTCCCCAGCGCCGGCGCCGAGCGCCTCCATAAAAAATTTTTGGCTCCGGCGCCAGCGCCTCCCGTCTGAAAGAAATTGCCCCAGCGCCGGGTCAAAAAATTTTAGCGCCGGCGCCAGCGCCTCCCGTCCGAAAGAAATTGCCCCAGCGCCGGGTCAAAAAATTTTAGCGCCGGCGCCAGCGCCGGCGCCGAGCAAAATTTTTCATTGGCCCCAGCGCCGGCGCCGAGCGCCGGGTCGGCGCTGTTTTTTGCCGGGGCAGCGCCGGCGCCGGAACAACACTGGTTATGACACATACTGGTAGTACAGTCAACTCTCGATAACCCGCCACCTCCCTCAAGTTCGTTCCCACCTCGGATCCGACACATTTTTTACCTCAATTTTTGGAAAATTTTTGCCGAATATGATTTGTCCGTCCAGTGCAAAATATTGCAAGGATTTTGATTTTGCCGATCATTTTTAAAAATGTTAAAACTTTTGCCACTAAGATCTGCGCCTCTCGATAACCCGCCACCCTATTTTGAAAGTAGGGTGGCGGGTTATCGAGAGGCACGGGTGTTAGTGGCAAAATTTTTAACGTTTTTAAAAATTATCGACAAAATCGGAGTCCTTGCGATATTTCATATCAGGCTGACGATCCATATTCGGCAAAATTTTTCAAAAATTGGCGGGAACGAACTTGAGGAAGGTGGCGGGTTACGATACCCTGTTGTTAGATACATTTTGGCACTTTCGGGGAGGACTACATAGTAGCTGAAATACGGCAAAATGTATCAGATTTAAAGCTCGGAGCAGCTAAGAAAATCAGCATTTTCTAAGCTTTTAATATATGGAGAATCTGAATATTCTAAAGCTGAAATTAATTAATTTATTATTTCAGACCGGCCACTCGTCTGGAGCCATAGAGAACTTCGAAGACTGGATCATGGCACATTTCGGACCAACCATCTTGGACGTCTTCTTCAAGCCATACACTCGCAAAGTGTGGACCGTGGAGCCAGAGAAAATGTCTCCAAACTGGGTGGGCACTAGAGTGGCCAAACTGCCTCAAGATAAGCTCGAATCTTTGTGTGCTATGGACAGCAACGAGTTGGCGGTGGGTATTGATGGCTACTCTAATCGAAAATATGAATTGTACATTTTAGAAAGCCGATTTTGGATGGGTGAGTTTTTTTAATACTGCATAATCAATTTTTGGTGGACACTCAGCTAAAACATCGACTGTGAGGATTTAACGGTAGTTAACTGGGAGACAGCAACAAAGTCGTAGTGCAAAGTCAACTACCGTAATTCCTCTAATAGAAGACCCCCCTCTATTATAACACCCCCCTCTAATATAACACCCCCTTGGAGGGAGGTTGAAAAATATAACACCCGGGTCTTCTATTAGAGGAATTACGGTATTTGGTTGAGTGAGCCTATAGACACCCAAATAGCTGACCGTGATTTGACAGTTAACTAGGCGTTAACTGTAAACCTGCAACCAAAAAGCTGACTATATGGTCTAAACCAGGGCTGCTATCTCAAGAAAAAAAAAGACATTTGGGTAAAAAAGACATTTTGACCATTATCGAAAGAAAACGGTTACAGTCGACGCTCTCATTTAAGACACTCAAGGGACCGGCCAACTAACCGGGTTTGACACCTTTTTTAACTGAACTTTTAAAGATTTTTTCCGGTTAAGTTTCGAAGGCCTGGTCTTAAATATAGCAAGCATTCCGATTTTGCCGATCGTTTTTTAGAAATCCAAAATTTTTTGCTCTAAAAAAGCCAAAACTCGATTAAAAAACATGGATTTTTGAAAGAGCCTGTCTTCAGTGAGAGCTTTTGCATTATAGAGCAAAAAATTTTGTGTTTTTAAAAAACTATCTGAGAAATCGGAATCCTTGCAATATTTGGGACTAAACTTCCAAAACAGAACTGGAAAAGTTTTTTTAAAAATAGAGGTATAAAAAGTGTCGGACCTGAGGTGGGAACGAACTTCTGTCCTAACTGGGAGCGTCCTAAGTGAGAGCGTCAACTGTATTTTGTCCAGTCCTTATTGCCATTTCGAAGCTAAAAAAATTACTCGGACTAAAAATTTAATAAGAAAAAAAAAGATTTTTTTTGCCGAAAAAGGACAAATTTTTTTAAAACAGACAGATTGCAGCCCTGGTCTAAACTTTAGGCTCTATAATATTATAGTCCGTAAATACCCCCAAATAACCCAGGTTATTTGGAGGGGGTTATTTGGAGGGTCATGTGATTATAGTCAACTCTTTACCACAGAACTTTTCACGAAAAATAAGTTGACTGTAAAAGATATTTCAGGGACCAAATGCCACCTTCTCTTTCCCCAAATATGGAGGCACAGGTGCGGTGTGGAAGTCGATAGCAAAGATGTTGCCGCAGGAGTGGTTGCACTACAACTGTCAGGTGACCGAAGTGGACTATGAACACAAACAAGTCAAGTATCGTAAGGGTGATCAGTTGAAGACCATGCAGTATGACGCTCTCCTCAACACTGCTCCCATCGACTTGTTGGTGCAGAACACAAAAATATGTGCGGAGTTGAATATTGCACATAACCAGGTGGGCAATAGTTAACTACGAAAAACTATACTTGTTGCAATTTGCTTTTAATGATGTATACCAAATATCGAATTTGCATGACAAAAATTTGCCAAGAAAAAACATAAAGTTAAGCAACAAAGTACGCATGCAGCCAGGCGGAGTCGAACTTAACAAATTATTTAACTATTCCAACAACAAGCTTCGTGGTGGAGTGGTAAAGCGTCGATTTTGGTGTCTTTTAGAGTCTCAGGCTCGAATCCACCTAGCAACGACACTTATATTTTCGACTCTTTTAGCGGAAAAATTCAAGACTGTACCTCTTTTATTTTTTCCCTTGTTCTTTTTACGAAAAAAAAACGAATTTGTTAAAATGATTTTACCAACATGATTTTTACTTTTGTTCGGTTAACTATGCCGAAATTTAAAAAAACGCTGGATTTTTCCAGGTATTCATAATTGGAGTTGGATTGAAACTGCCTATGCCAGAGTTTTGCAAGACCTTTACCTGGCTATATTTTCCTGACCGTAATGTGCCCTTCTATGTAAGCTACTATTTTTTGGCTTACCAAGCAAAAGACAAGCTAACTTCTTAGCGAGTCACCTTCCTGTCCCGCTACGGAGAAGTCACCCCCGACAACCAGCAATATTGGTCTGTGATGTGTGAGTGTGCTAAGCCATCTGATGACCAGGTGAGTGAGGAGGAGATCCGCGACCGAGCCATTGAAGGACTCATCCTCAAGTCGATCATCAAAAGAGAACAGGTTGGATAGCTGAGAATAGTAGGTGGTTTGTAAAAACTGCTAATTGTAATAATTGCAGATCGTGTCCCTCTACTCCACCAGCCTGCCCTACGGCTACCCCATTCCCACAGTCCAACGTGATGCGGAACTGGCCAGAGCCCATCGAGCCCTCGAAAAGAACTCCATCTACAGTAGAGGACGGTTTGGAGGCTGGAGATATGAGGTGTCCAACCAGGACCATTGTTTTATTCAAGGTATGACTTATGCAACAGAATTTTAAAAAATGTCTTAATTGCTGGGATATGACTGCATTTATCCTTCAACTCAATTGTGGCAATGTATACAGTCGACTCTCGATATAACTATAGTTGCACGGCAGCAAAATTTTCAAATCCCGCCTCCGCCGGCGCTTTAAAATTTTTCCCGCCTCCGCCGGCGGACACGTATCCGCCGGCTCAATCGCTCTGCCGCCGCCTCCGCCGAGATTGTTTTTGAACCATTTTTTAAAATAAAGCGAAATTTCAAATATTAATTTTCTGCACTTTTATTTTATATAAACAAGTCAAACTTTGATCAAATGAGCATCATAAGCAAGTAAAGTTTTACTATTCAAAAGAATTGGTTTTGTTGGTGTCTTTCGGCTTGTTGAAAGCTTGTTAAAAGATATCTTAAGACTGTGGACTTGAAAATCTCATCTGTTTTTTATTCATTTAATCAATTAAATTTTATTAATTAGTCTTTTTTTGAAATAAATGAATGGAAAAACAACAAAATTAAAGCAAAATCACCCGCCGGCGGCTCCGCCTCCGCCGCCATTTTTCGCTCCGCCGCCGCCTCCGCCGCCTTCTCAAAACCGCCTCCGCCGCCGCCTCCGCCTGCGTTTAAATTTTCGCCGCCGCCCCATGCGCGCGCCGCAGTTTCTGAATTTTTCCGCATCCGCCGGCGGAGCCTGCCAGGCGGGGGTGCAACTATGGATATAACGAACCCCCAAAAGTTCGTTCCCCTAGGGTCTGACACTTTTTAGCCCGCTTTGAAGTCTTTGGGCAGTTGTCTTTGGCTGGTCTAGTCCGAAACATCGCAAGGACTCCGATTTACCAATCGATTCTGAAAATCGAACAGTTTTGCCGAAAAGAGCCCGTGCCTCTTGATACAACTACATTTATTTTCAAAAAGGTGTTCGTTATATCAGAGACCCTCTTTTCGGCAAAACTATTAAATAAATTTTCAGAATCGATTGTAAAATTGGAATCCTTGCGATGTTTTGGACTAGACCAGCAGACAACTGGCCAAATACTTCAAAAATCGGCTAAAAATGGTGTCAGAACCTAGGCGGAACGAACTTTTCGGGGGTTCGTTGAATCGAAGTCGACTGTCTTATTTTGGTCACATGGCTCAAACCTCGAATAGATGGCACCCCAGTCGCCGCCTAGGATCACACTTTTTTAGCTCAATTTTCGGAGTCTTTTGCTAAATGTGATTCGCCAGTCTAGTCCGAAATATCGCAAGGATTCTGTTTTGCCGGTCGTTTTCCAAAATTTTAAATTTCGTCATAAAGACCGCGAACCTCGGTTATACGGCACCTGATTTTCAAAAGGGTGCCATCTAACCGAGGTTCGCGGGTTATGACAAATTTAAAGATTTTGGAAAAACCGGCAAAACAGAATTGCGATATTTCGGACTAGACTGGCGAATCACATTTGTCAAAAGACTCCGAAAATTGAGCTAAAAAAGTGTCGGACCCAAGGCAGGAACAAACTTTTAGGGGTGCCATCTAACCGAGGTTTGACTGTATATATAGTTGTTACACAGTTAACTCGATTTTTCAAAAAAATTTGACCTTATTTCTTGTTTTTATGCTATTTTTTTTTCTAAAATTTTGAGCATGTTGAGCATGCCACGCTTGAAAGCCTAGAATGTTGGCTACTCAATGGTATAAAATTTTTTTGGTTTAGTTCACAAAAATGTAACTACAGGGATGTCCAAATTTTTTGAACTATTTCTTTTGCTCATAACTTTTTGAATATGCGCTATTCCGATGAGATTTTTTTTTTATTTGATAGAGGAGGTTTTAGGAATTTGTTTGATTCCTTATTTGTCATTTTACGAAAAACGTTTGATCTTCTATGGTTGGCTTAAGATTTCCTAAATTTTTTTAGGGAAAGTGGCTTATACGCAAAGAGTGTGGACGACCATTTCGCATGCGCGAATCGGATCACCAAAGAGGGTTAAAGTTGCTTATTGGGCATGTGATTTTTTTTATTGGAACATATCTACGCGCAGCTCTATCTTACGCAGCTCTATCTTACGCAGCTAGCCAGGCTGCAAGAAGTTAGGCAAAGGCTTGAAGTTGCGTGCGACCATCTGCCACAGGAAATGCTGGATCGGGCTCTCAACTCAACTTACAGAAGTTGCATTCGTAAAAGCAGTTAAGTTCAACCACGGAGTGTTAAGCAAACATATAGAATATTGAGGGAATGTTAAACTCTGTTTATGATCGGTCTTCGTTGTCAATAAAAATTTGACGTGGATCCTTGTTTTTTGTTTAGTATGACATATACCGTAAATACTCTAATAAACGGCCCCCCCCCCTACAGTTAACTATTGGGTTGATTCATAATTAATGCGGATTTTTTATTGTAACTTTATTCGACAACAAAACATTTGAAAGCATAATCATAAACATTTCTAAAGGATCACTCTGGGGCATATTCGCCATCAACATCAATAACAGCTTCCCATTTACTTGGCAGTTGATCAATTACGCGAGCAAAGAAGCGAGCATTCTTGGATGCAATCCACGCTTTGAGATCAACAACAAGTTCGTCCAAATCCTCGAAGACCTTCCCCCCCCTAGCCAATTCTTCAGAGACCGGTTGACGTGGTAGTCTGTTGGAGCTTCTGTTGGTGAATATGGAGGATGTTCGAGCAAATCCCAGCCTTTCTCATTGATGGATTCTTTCCACCTGACTTTGACTGATCGCCTCTTCGCCAAAGAGTTCGACAATATCGCGAAAAGACTGCGCTGCCCTCCATCCTTTCTCGAAGTGGTAGAGCATGATATGGCGAATGTGAAGGTGGTTTTCGACGCGCATTCTTCTTAACTAAAAGCGAGGGCATACTTTAAAACAAAAAAGCAAATTTAAAGAAGAAATAGATCAAAAGAATCATAAGGCAACAAAAATCCGCATTAATTATGAATCAACCCAATATTTTCAAATTTGTTTTGCTTTTTTAACCCCAACATTGTTTATTTTTTAAGACGTACGACCACTCATTTTGTAGAGTTTGGAAATATCTACAAAATGAGTGATAAGCAATGTTGGGGTTAAAAAAGCAGAACAAATTTGAAAATGGTTAACTGTAGGGGGGCCCGTTTATTAGACGGTGAGCCAAAAATTAACGAAATCTTAGACATACCATCGAAAATCAAAATTTTTATAGCAAAAACACAAATTAAGTGTCAAACAAAGTCCTTTAATCTCCTCTATCGAATGAAAAAAGATCTCGTCGGAGTAGCGCATGTTCAAAAAGTTATGAGCAAAAGAAATAATTCAAAAAATTTGGACATCCCTGTAGCTTGATTTTATGCATTGCAGCAAAAAAATCGGAAAATGTGCCCTTGTCCCCGTGTAGTTTTTTGATACTGTTTTGGAAAATACCGAGTCCGGCAAATCTACAAAACTACCGAAACTAGTATTCATAAGGCTCCCTCATACTTCCGCGCAACACGACCTGCGCAACAAACTTTCAGAAGTTTCCACAGAGAAGATTTTTATTTTCGCTTGCAAACACCTTGTGCTCAAAATGACCGCTAGAATCTAGAGAACATTTTGGTAATTTAACATTTGTAAGTTTATATGAAAAAAGTTGAGAAATCAGCAAAAGCATAGGCGCTTTGGAGTTACTTTGTGCTCTTTTTTGGGCACTTATGCACTTGGGGGGGCGCATTTTTTACTCATTTAATTTTCGTGTTTTAACCATTTCTAAGTAACTTTTACATGCTAAAAACGATAAAAAAGGTGTTTTCAAGCATTTCCTGGCCTAAAAAGTCACTTTTTAGTAAAAAAAAATTTGACCAAAATTCGACTTTGCCTTAAGGACTATAAAAAGCTGAGTCACAACAGCAATATTTTATTCGCACTTGAAGTCTCTATACTCGCTAATCTGATACCAAAAATGATACAACTACTTTTAAGTTCATCCATCGTATTGTACTAAAAACTACATATTAAACTGAATTTTTTGTGCCTTAGAAGACTAAAGCCACATAGACTAAAAACCTAACCTAAAGTGTACCTTTATACCCCAAAAAGATGGAATTAAACATATTTTTGTTAACTGGGCCCTACCGCATAAAGAAACTCTAGTATGCATACATTTTTTATACATCAAGAGTCACTTTCGAGTGATTTGCGTCTAAGGTATGTGGGTGTGCGCATCTCAACCCCAAGCCACCAAGCCCCCTGCGCCCCCGAAGGGGCACGAGGCTTTGAGATGCGCACTCACTTACCTTAGACATAATTCGAAATAGACTATTGATCAAAAATGCATTTAAAAAGTCTTTTTGCCTAGCTCCAGTGACCAAAACGAGGTACAATACCCTTATATAAAGTAGTCTACCTTGGTCTCCCAAGGCAAAAAGTCGAATTTTGGTCAAATTTTTTTTTACTAAAAAGTGACTTTTTAGGCCAGGAAATGCTTGAAAACACCTTTTTTATCGTTTTTAGCATGTAAAAGTTACTTAGAAATGGTTAAAACACAAAAATCAAATGAGTGAAAAATGCGCCCCCCCAAGTGCATAAGTACCCTTTTTTGAATTCCCGCCTTTTGAATTTTATTTATTTTTAGCAGTTTAATGCATGCTTTTTAATTTTTTTTAACTTAGGCTTAGGTCTTAGGCCCTAGGCTCAGGGTAGGCCAGTCCGTGTTAGCCGGGACTGAAAAATGTCTTACGAATTGCAAAATAAACAAAGGTTAAAAAAGGCGGGAATTCAAAAAAGGGCACAAAGCAACTCAAACGCCCCTATGCTTTTGCTGATTTCTCAATTTTTTTCATATAAACTTCTAAATGTTAAATTACCAAAATGTTCTCTAGATTCTAGCGGTCATTTTGAACACAAGATGTTTGCAACCAAAAATAAAAATCTTTTCTCTGGAAACTTCTGAAATTTTGTTGCGCGAATCGTTTTGCGCGGAAGTATGAGGGAGCCTATAGGATAACTTAAGAGTCTGTATCAGGACTCCTCATCAATCTGAATCACCAAAAAAATTATTTTTTTCATGCAAAATTTTCTTGTTCAAGGTAAAGAACTAGCTGACCGCTTGGTGCTCAACGAGCCGGAGAAACTCTATAAGACGGGTGTGAATGAGAAGCAGGGTTAAGTCTGCTGCTCATAACCTCCAACTATTGCAGCTTTTATATATCCCTAATCAGATGCTATAGTTGAGAATTATTTACGCAAAGAGCATATTTATTTTGGCATAATTATTTTTATTTACCGTATTTCCTCTAAAAAGGCCCACCCCTCTAAAAGGCCCACCCCTCTAAAAGGCCCACCCCTCTAAAAAGGCCCACCCCTCTAAAAAGACCCCCCTCTAATAAGGCCCCCTTCTCAACTTTGAGGACCTATATCTCAGCCCAGAGTCAATTTTTTGCAAAGCTGTTTATTGCGTTTTCTTAACTCCTACGAGCTCTACGGATTCCTCTTTTTATATTTTCAATTTTTATCCAAAAATCTCCAGATCGACCTCAAAATTTCCCGATTTTGGAGGGGTTGAAAACCAAGGCCACGGGGGCCTTATTAGAGACAATACGGTATTATTATTTTTAATGATTGTGATAAAGAATTGATTTATTCTTGTAATAAAATGAAAATTATGACAAATAATAGCTAGACTTATTTTTGCAGTCGATTTCAAGGATGTGGCTCAAATTCAGGTTTTGGACCATGACTCGGTTTCACTGGTCGGTTCTTGTGGTTATTGTTTGCGTTTCGCTCCACTCTCACTGATCTCTTGGCTTAAGTTGCTTTTTCTCATTTTATGTTAGGTATTTACTAGGGCTGACCACCACCGGTTTTTTTTCGACCTTTTTTCTCACAAAAATTTTACATGAAAATTTTAGGTACTGTTATAGTCCCTCCATACTCGGATTTTTTGAAAAGTTACCCAAAATCACCATTTAAACTCATTTTTTCTGCTTAACACAATTAAAGAAGCATTTCTGAACATTTTCTGATTGAAAAAATTTAATTTTGTCAAAAAAATTTGCCTCACACCCCTCAGGGATAGAGGGTCATTTTAAGGTATTCTAGGAGCATTTTTGGTGATTTTGGATCACTTTTCAAAAAATCCGAGTATGTATGGGGGGGGGGTGGTTTGACGGTGGTGGTGCGGTTTAACTATAATGGTGCCAAATTATAAATATGCAAGGCCATTACGGTTAAAAGTTCGCATAATTAAACTTTGCCTGTAAAATTTTTGGTAAAAAAAGGTCAAAAAAAATCTGTCGTCGTCAAACCTAGTATTAAGTGAGCAATTCGGCATAGGGAAACTTGGAAAAGATTTTTAATTAAATTCTCGCTGTTTGAAATTTATTTAATTTTGCCTATTTCCACATTTTTTCTTTTTTTCTAACACGGGAAAGGCACGACCGAACTGTGGTTTATCAAAGAACGGTACACGCCAAAAGATAGCCCTAACCGAGCTTGTTACTAACCCGCGTGCAAAATTTCCCACCGAGCCGTTTAGTCTATTTTGAAAGTTGCGAAAATTAACATCAATACCTATTTAAAAAATAGACATAATACACAGACGGCTGTTTGGTGCAGTGGTATCGGTTCAGGTTGCTCTTATTTAAGTCGCAGGTTCGAGCCCACCCGAATGATTACTTTTTTGTAGTTTTCTTTGAAACTTTTCTTTTAAAAATAGTTGTTACCACTATAGAATGAATAACGTAAAAGCCCAAGTGCACCCCCCCCCTCTCGAAAATCTAACTGACCTTAAACGCTTGTTAAAAATAACGCTACGAACTTATGCGACAACCCAGTATTAATATTCAACGAGAAACTTTGCTTCTGCGCGTAAAAGCCCAAGTGCAGCCACCCCCCTCGAAATTTTTTTTTGTACTTTCAAATAAAAGTACCCATTTTCAGCTGAAAATTTTTATTCTGAGGCACTTCAGTGAGCGAAAATTCTTCAGCAATCCGAATCACAAAACAGAATTTGAAAAAAAATACTTAGTCGCTGAGATATGACCTAAAGTTGGAGTGTCAATATTTTAAAAAATGACCATTTACTTTACTCCAACTTAAGGTCATATCTCAGCGACTAAGTATTTTTTTTTTGAAATTCTGCTTTATGATTCGGACTGCTGAGGAATTTTCGCCTACTCGGGTGCCTCAGAATAATAATTTTCAGCTGAAAATGGGCACTTTTATTTAAAAGTACAAAAAATTTTTCGAGAGGCGGGGTGCACTTGGGATACTGTCAATGAATAAGCACGGAATCAATTGAATTTTTGCTTCAAAAAGAGTAGAAACATATTTACAGAACGTACATAAACGTAACAACAGTGAATAAGGTTCAAACAAAAATAGTGGTTTGCAGACAGTATCCCAAGTGCACCCCCCCCCCTTCGCAAAATTTTTTTTTGTACTTTTCAACAAAAGTATCCATTTTTAGTCGAAATTTTTTATTCTGAGTCAATTTAGTAGGCAAAAATACTCAGGAATCCGAATCACAAAGTAGAACCTCAAAAAAAATTCTTAGTAGCTGAGATATGACCCTAAGTTGGAGTAAAGTTAAATGGTAATATTTAAAAATATTGACACTCCAATTTCAAGTCATATCTCAGCTACCGAAAATTTTTTTGAAGTTCTGCTTTGTGATTCGGATTCCTGAGGAATTTTTGCTTACTAAATTGACTCAGAATAAATATTGTCGGCTAAAAATGGATACTTTTGTTGAAAAGTGCAAAAAATCAAAAAAAAATTTTGAGAAAGGAGGGGGTGCACTTGGGCTTTTACGTGGTTTGCAATCTCGAAATTAAAAAAAGTATGTTTCCATTATTTTTGAAGCAAAAAATCAGTTTATTCCGTGATTATTCATTCTATGGTGTTGCCAAATATTTTTTTTGAATGAAAGCTTTAAAAAAGTTACAAAAAAGCAAAAAGAGCAAGAATAAAGAGTTACTCCAGTTGGAGTCGAACCTGACACGTAAAAATAGGCACCGTGAACCGATACCACTGCTCCACACAACCATACGGCAACGGCGTCTACTTTTTTAATACATACTTGACGCTAATTTTCGCAACTTTCAAAATAAAATATCTCGGCCAGTGCTTGGAAGCCCTCTTGCTCCGAGCAAAGAGCAAGAGCGGAGCAAGATTTTGAAAATTCAATGAGTAAGAGCAAGAGCGGAGCAACAATTTTAGGATTTTCCAAGCACCGATCTCGGCTTAAACGGCTCGGTGGGAAATTTCACGTGCGGGTTAGTAACAAGCTCGGTCAGGGCTATCTTTTGTCATATACCGTTTTTTGATAGGCCACGGTGTGGACGTGCCTTTCCCGTGTAAGAAAAAATATAAAAGACCGACAAAAACTTTAGTTTTACCCAACGCACTACAATTCATGGCAGTAAATAATCAGTTGATGTAAATAGCCTTATAAGTCTCAAGTCTTCACTAATCTAATCCAACTTACTTTTGCCACTTTCACCAGCCTCGGATTCAACAGTGGAAGATTCGGTTTCCATGGCTAAAATAATTATGTGATCGTTACCACAAAATCAAATATGGTCCATCTTTCGTCATAGGTCTCCCACGTCGTTTTTATAGAAATAATTTTTATAAAAAAAAACACTCTTAAACCGCAATGGCTTTTTATTATAACGATTTTTTCCACACTTCACAAAAATAAATAAAAAATTCAAATTTGTCTTGCAAACCCCCACACCGTCCCCCCTGCCTTATGCGTAGTGTGTCAAGCGTCAACTATAAGTTCAAATTCAGTTTGAAATTATTGCTCTCGTGTCGAGACAAAACGATAACTGTTGGATCCCAAATTTTCATTTTTTAAAATCAAATTTCAGTGTTTGATTTTAAAATTTAAACCAGGACTTCCAACTCAAATTTTCCAAAATCAGACAAATCTTTAAAAAAAACAAATTTCGGGACTAAAAATCAGATTTTCAAGGACTCCTGGTGTCTAAAATCAACTTTTTTCTGATTAATCAACCCAAATGGCAGATTTGATTTAAACATATTTTGGTTGCAGTATAGAATCCCCCCCAGGCACAGCGCTTATATGGAGGAAATAACTTCATATTCGTGTTTCTCGACCGCGATTTCATGAGAAAGCCGGCTGTTTTTTTAATTCTGGGCAAAAAATTTTTTTGGTTTGGTTTTTAGTCAAAATTTCAAAATTCAAATTGGCGCCTTCTGAATGTAATAGGGAATAAGGACTGTATAGGGAGGGGAAGGGAATAGGAACTTATTATTTAATTCTTGTAGGCTTTCGGGAATGGAATCGGAATGTCTGGGTTGGGGGGGGGCGTAGGGGTTAATCGAGTGGGGGGCGCAGGGGCAAATTTAGCCAAAAAAACAAATGCTCGCATTTCGGCAAAAAATGTCTAGAAATTGAAAATTTGAGTTGGTCACCCGGGGAGGGGTTGTTTGAAGTGGAGTTATTACAAAGGTGGTATCCTGGATATATTTACGCGCTCAATTGCCAAAAACATCCAAAAATTATCGTAACAATACCCCACGGGCGATCGAACTCAAGCAGCTGCTGCATCAACAGTCAATTTTTTCTATAAATTTTAACCTGCGGTAGTAGTTTCAGTGGCTTCTTTGCTACTAGCTCCTCTTTTTTCCTTCTTGGCATGCTCAGTTTCCTTGCTTCCTGCTTGCCGTTTTTTCTTCTTGGCATGCTCTGCCTCTTTACTTCCAAGTTCTCGCTTCTCTTTCTTGGCATGCTCACTTTCTTTGCTGTCCGCCCATCTTTTCTGCTTGTGAGTCACCTCCTTGCTACCAGCTTCTCTTTTTTCTTTCTTGGTTTGCTCTGTTTCTTTGCTGTGAACCTCTCGCTTATCCTTCTTGGAAGGTTCGCCACCTGTTTCTGCGGCTTTTGTAGGGCTGCCTTCCTCCTCCTTTTCCTTGGAGCCTACAGTGGCATTGGTGCTGTTTTCACTATTCAGCTTAGATTGCTCGGAGCTCTCGGGCTCCTTCCTTTCTTCATCAGCATCACCCAACTCAATCTCCTCCCGCTTCTTGCGCTCTGCAGTTGGAGTGGTCGTATGGTGACTGCCTGGTTCTCCACTCACATCTCGAGTCTCACGTTCTTCTGTAGCCAGTCCGAAAATAGGGGTGGAAGATGTATCTTTAAAGGCTAAAAGAAATATAGTTGGCGAATTTGGTAAAAGATGTGTGCTCTACAGTTAACTCTTTTTTTACACAGTTGAGTCTCAATAAGACCACCCGGTGGTGTTATACTAGCTTTGCTTTTGCCAAAAAATTAAATGTATGTGGTTTTATATTGAAGTAAGTGTTATTATCAGGGCTCAACTGCACTTCTTTAGAATCTAGCTGTAACTTTTTTGTGATTTGTAAGACCAAACATCAAAAATCTCACAATGAGTAGAATTTGTTTCAGCACCAACTTCTTCATGAGGAAACGCACAAACTAACTGGACAGTCACAAACAATACCAAAAATAGTTTGACGGTGGGGCCGGCCATTATAATGTGGTTAGTAATGCGATACAGTAATAACAAAAATACCAACTATTAAAAAGGCAGAGGACTAAAAATATGGTAAATCCGCTGGAATCAACTTCTGAATGAATCAAAGGCCCCAATTTTATTTTCTTTCCCTTCATATATACGCAGGCCTGTACTTGATGAGATTTTAATGACAGCAGACACAGGATTGCAACACACAGGGTGGCACAAGAAGATTTCTTCAACTGGAGGATAAATAGCGTTTTTTCTGTCGTTGCGTGAATAAAGTTGTTTGATACAGACATCAAAAAACTGGATAATTGCTCTGGATCATGATTTTATGTAACCTTTGCCTCCTCACAGTCAGAGTCACCAGTCAAAAGTTTGGAAAAAAGGAACACCGAACACCATTTATACTATAATTCATCAATTATTTATTTAGAGGTACTATCGGGTGCGCCAAAAGTTGCCGGACAACTTTTAGATTTAATTGTAAAAGCAAAAATGTTAGAATAAAAATATTATTAATATACAGTTTTGTAGCCCTGAATCTGCTCTTTCAAATGGTATATCAAACATTTAATTCACTCAATAAAATGACCACCATTGGCATCAATACATAACTTGAGTCTTTTTGGAAAATTGTCAATGGCATTCTGGATCATCTTCTGTGGAATTGCTGCCCATGACGAGGGGAGCTTTCAAAGCTGCGAATGTTTTGACCGTGATGGACTACTTTGTGTGGCCTTACCTGAAGTCTAAAGCATGCTCAAAGCCACACAAAACAATCGCAGCTTTGAAAGATGCCCATGACGTCATGGGCAGCAATTCCACAGAAGATGATCCAGAATGCCATTGACAATTTTCCAAAAAGACTCAAGTTATGTATTGATGCCAATGGTGGTCATTTTATTGAGTGAAAGAAATGTTTGATATACCATTTGAAAGAGCAGATTCAGGGCTACAAAACTGTATGTTAATAATATTTTTATGTTAAAATTTTTGCTTTTACAATTAAATCTAAAAGTTGTCCGGCAACTTTTGGCGCACGCGGTAGAGGTACTAGAGGGTGAATCAAAATTTGTTCAAAATTCAGTTTTTCTTATTCGTTTGTTTGTTTTTAGCTTGTTTTTTTTATTGGGACCTTATTGGGGACGTTTCCGGGACTTGCCATCCGAAACGGTGTTATGCTGCCCGATTTAAAAAAAAATGTTAACGTAATTTTGAATCACCCTGTGTTTCATAAATAAAGAGCTGCATTTTGAGCGGACAAAGATTATTTACCGGAAAAAACTAAAAGATCAACGGCTGTAAGTTTCAAACTGAAAGAAGAAGTTTTCATACACACGATGACTACCGTATTTCTTCTAATAAACGAGCAGTCTCCAATAGTCGGGCAGTCTCTAATAAACGGACAGTCTCCAATAGTCGGGCAGTCTCTAATAAACGGACAGTCTCAATAGTCGGGCAGTCTCTAATAAACGGACAGTCTCCAATAGTCGGGCAGTCTCTAATAAACGGACAGTCTCCAATAGTCGGGCAGTCTCTAATAAACGGACAGTCTCCAATAGTCGGGCAGTCTCTAATAAACGGACAGTCTCCAATAGTCGGGCAGTCTCTAATAAACGGGCACCCTCGGAGGTGATTGGAAAATTAACGGGCATGCTCGCCTATTAGAAGAAATACGGTATGTTAAATTATAATTACCTGCAAAGACCATCCATAGTATCAGGAATGTCGCCATCGAACTCCTCTTTCAGTATAATTGCAGTTTTTTTTCAAATAGTCTGCTTTTCTTTGCACAAAAACATGTTTAGTGAGTGAAACAAATAGCTGATTACCTTATAAAACCCAACAGGACATAAAATCTGAGCAGATTCGGGCAACAGGAATTGAATAATTTTCGGAATGGCACAGCCGCAAAATTTGAGGCGTTCCATTGAACCAGCAGTAATTTGATGTTCTACTTGACCACTACTTGGTGCTGGTTAACCTACAAAAATAAGCATCTTTGGTACTCTATCTTTAAAAGGTAGTAAAAAAGAACTTTTGGATCAGCTAAACACTACGTCAGTTTGTGAGCATCGACAGGAGCATCCTTGCTTTCTCGCAGTTTCGCCAAAAGCTTGAAGTGTCCAGAAATTCTTAAAGGAAGCATGGTGCACAGTCTTCAATGTCTATGACTCCTGTCTTCACAACCAGAGACGTCTGTTCAATTACCAGCTTTGGTTGCTTTCCCAAGTAGTTTGACGAATAGCCATCGACATACTTGCGCGGCCGCCTTCCGCCGCTAAAAATTGGCGATTTCGGAGCACCGGAGCCGATGCGGCGAACTTTTTAAAGAACCGGCGGCCGCGGAGGCGGCGGCGCTTATTTTCATAATCGAAATTTTTTTTATCATGGATGTTAAAAGCGGTGCGTAGGCGTTTAGGCAGTAAATGGACCTAAACGCCCCTATGCCGTCAAAAGCGATAAAATTTTTATCGCCTTTTTATAAAATAGTCCATCAAGTTCAATTCGGAGGAGTAGGGAGGCCAATCTCCAGTTGGGTTAGTGTGATGCGGGTCAACTTTGATGAGGGCAGGAAAATTTTGCTCAATCCAAATTTGTGTCTCATATGCACGGTGGGATGGAGCGCGTTGCTGGAAAGTCCATTCATCTCCCATATTGTCCACTGTCCAAATTAACAGAAAGACAAGTTTGAAGAAAAATGAACGGCCTGAAGAAAAAACCATACCTACAATTTTACAGGCTTTTTAAGAACTTTAGTTTCGGTGCCTGATTTTGTGATATTCGTGTTCTCCTTGAAAAAACACAGCAGGATGAAAAGTTGTTACAGTTAGCCGCTCTTGTGTTAAATCTCCATTTAACGAACCTTCCAATTGATTTTGGTCGAAAACCTTCGATATAGCGAACCCTTGATGTAACGAACATTTTTGACGATTCCCAGAGTTTTGTTATACAGTCAACCCTCGTTAATCCGCCACCCCTAGGGACCGGCGTCAGGGTGGCGGATTAACGAGGGTGGCGGATTATCGAGGTGCCATTACCCTACCTTTACTTAACTTTAGCTTTTTTGGGACCGGCCCTAGGGTGGCGGATTAACGGAGGGGCGGATTAACGAGGGTTGACTGTATCGAGTTGTGATTGCAACTTAAAAACACATTTTTTCAACAGCTTGGTTTATTTTGAATTTCAAGCACATTTTAAATTACGACAACACGGCTCTAGTTAAGAATCGGACCCATTTTTCGCCTTGGTCATCCCTGTTGTTTTTTTCGAAAATTTGTATTGCAGGAAATGACGAATAGCACATTCAAGCAAATAACTATTCGTAAATCTTGCGCATCTGATCAAAAAACATCTTCAAATAATGCTTTTTTTAAGGCACGGCAATTTTGTCGAAAAACTGAAGCCCAAAAAACGAAGCCCCAAAATCTTGAACAAGTTTTAAGCGAACCATATTTCCAAATTCTAAAGCATACAATATGATGACATAAACCAACTAACACACACAAAAACTAAAAAAATTCGAAAAAAAAACAACAGGGGGGACCAAGGCAAAAAATGGGACCGGTTCTTAACTAGAGTCACAACATTTAGACTGCATAAGCAAAATCATGTTATTTCAGTTTTTTCAAGAATTTCAACGATTTACTCCAAAGGCTCGAGCTAGCTCCATCAGCAATTTTATTGCCTGTTTCTTTTTCGAAAATTGTAATTGTTTGAGTTGGCATTCGATGTTTATTATAGCAACTGTTTCGTACTTCAATTTTTTCCAACGGAGTTAAAATTACAAAGAGTTCTTCAACCTCTTGCTGCAGGATATCTTTTACCTGCGTACGTCGTGTCAATTTTCCGTCTGTGTGTTTTAATTGCGTCACTTCGAATTTATTATTTTGCCCGTATTTCAGTTCATATTCATCTATTCCTTCTAATATGTCAAATGAAAGTGATCCTTCGATTTTCGGCTCACCCTAAATACAATGCTTAAACATAGGAATTGGGCTAAAATTTTGACACCAAAAAGAATAACTTAAAAAATTTAAATAAAAGTAAATTTGAAAGTAAATTTCATGTAAAAAATGTTTTTGTAAAAATTTTTACAAAAAATTATTGTATAAATTTATTTTATCGCTTTTTTTGAAAAACTTTATGGTTGTGGGTTGATTTAGTCAAGATTAGTGGCTTTTTAAAGCAACGTAAAGGAATTTGAGTGAAATGATTAGCAAAATCCAAAGTTCTGACTAGACCAGCCAAAGACAACTGGCGAAAATTTAAAAAAATTGGGTTAAAAAAGTGTCGGATCCTAGGCGGGAACCAACTTTTGGGGTGTCGGATAAACTAAAGTCAAATGTACAGCTGGGCCGACAAATTCCCAGCATTTCAAACAACCATAACTTTTTGTAACGAAATGATATCGAGAAACGGTTTTTGCAATTTTCTTCTCTCAAGTGGCGCTTGCAATTGGTATAAAATGTCAAAAACACGATTTTTGCTTGGTCCACCTGTGGTTTGAGCCTTGCACATCCAAAAAACCATCCACAGACCAGAACCCAAACCACAGGGGTACCAAGCGAGTAGTTAACCCCCCAGATTTCACGCATTGATTGATTTACGACCCCCCTGACAACTACATAGAAACCCTTTGATCTTTGCCGACATGCGGGAAAATTTTGATAATGAGTTCATTATAAAATAATGAATTATCATATGGAAAAATCTCCCAGTTTTTTAACGTATTAATTAACTCTTTTTTATTCAACATTCTCCATTCTTTAGTTTTCATGATTTTAAATTTGGCAACTTTATTAACTACTGGGGGTGTGCGTCTATTAGAGACTGTGCGTTTATTTTGTCGATCCCCCTCTAGGGTGTGCGTCTACTAGAGCCTGTGCTTCAATTGAAGACTTTACTTCTATAAGAGTAAATACGGTAATTTCATAAAAATTCTTTTCGATGAATTTTTTCCCAAATCAAATTTAAAAATAAGAAATCAAATTTGAAAAAAACCAAAGAAATAAAATTTAAATTTCTCACATCCTGACAGCTTATTGCGGAAAAGGTGCAAGGCATTCCCATATATTCAGATCTGGTAAAGACAAATGGAGCAACAGGCTGTGGCACGTTCCTTGGTACATCGACAACTATAATCAACTCAAATAAGTTTTAGACTTTAGAGTATTAAGATTTGGTCTTTTTTAACGAAATGACCTTTTGCAGGGAATGAAAAATTGCGGATACAATGTGATTTTCGTTGTTTCTGGAAGAAGTCATTAGAAAAACTCTCGAATCCTTCGTGAATATTAGCTTCAAATAGTGTATTTAGCTTTAATTTTTCAGAGTAATCAAAAATATTTTTTTTTGGTAAAGCTATAGTAGAGACCGAAAAGTATATTCTCCCAAAAAATATTCGTACAGCGCGAATAAACATGAGATGAACTAAGCTTAACAGCCAACAAAAGCCATAAATTGTCAATTTTCGGCTTCTGTCGGCTCCTAGGCTTATTTCGATTCACTTTAATTCATAATGCAACAATATTTTTTGGGAGAGTCCACTTTTTCGATCTCTACCACACCAATACAGCCTTTCTCCTTTCAAAAATAGAAAACATTTGATTTGGAAAAAATATTGGGAGGTTATAAATTTTGGAAAAAAACTTATTTTTGTCGCCGAAAGGGTTTTCTTTCTTTATCGAAAAAGTTTTCTGTTTAAGACAAAAAATTATTTTCGTCTTGAAATTTTTTTTAGAAAATTATTTCGATAAAGAAAAAACCCCTTTGGCGACAAAAATCAGTCTTTCGGCGACCATAATAAGTCTTCCCCATAAATTTTCAACATTTTTTTTGAATTTTATTATTAAGTTTACGGTGGATATGATAATGTTTTCCATCTTTATTATCACACCGCATCTTCATAACAAGAATGTTTTTATTCTGCACATCCACACGAACAAAAGTATCGTGGCTCACAACGAACAGCAATTTAGCTAGCAAAACCAATGTAAGAAATTGAATACAAGACATCTTTTTTAGCTTTAGACAATATTGCACAATTTTAAAAGCAGTGAATATGATAAGCTAAGCTTTTCCACCCTTTTTATACCAAAAATTACTCTTAAAAAACTTCCGCATAGTATAACAAACAGACGAAAAATCTGTTGTTTGTCTATGTTATAAAAGAGCATGTTCATTTTCGCTGCTATATCTATCATATCTATGTTCGGGTTGGCAAAATATAGCCCATATAGCCCTATGTCCCCATTTGGCTGATCGGCTGCGTCTGACAGCCCTGATATATTTTCCATCGCTAACATTGTGCAGGCTTGTTTGCTTCAAAAAAAAATTATATTAGTTCCCAACTATCTTTTGCCCTTGAATAAATATTTTCTTTAGCAAATATTACTAAGTTATTACTAAGTACCGTATTGTCTCTAATAAGGCCCCCGTGGCCTTCGTTTTCAACCCCTCGAAAATCGGGAAATTTTGGATTTTTGGATAAAAATTAAAAATATAAAAAGAGGAATCCGTAGAGCTCGTGGGAGTTAAGAAAACGCAATACACAGCTTTGCAAAAAATTGACTCTGGGCTGAGATATAGGTCCTCAAAGTTGAGGGCCTTTTAGAGGGTGGGCCTTTTAGAGGGGTTGGCCTTTTAGAGGGTGGGCCTTTTAGAGGGTGGGCCTTTTTAGAGGGTGGGCCTTTTTAGAGGGTGGGCCTTTTTAGAGGGTGGGCCTTTTTAGAGGGTGGGCCTTTTAGAGGGTTGGCCTTTTTAGAGGGTGGGCCTTTTTAGAGGGTGGGCCTTTTAGAGGGTGGGCCTTTTTAGAGGGTGGGCCTTTTTAGAGGGTGGGCCTTTTTAGAGGGTGGGCCTTTTTAGAGGGTGGGCCTTTTAGAGGTGGGCCTTTTAGAGGGGTGGGCCTTTTAGAGGGTGGGCCTTTTTAGAGGGTGGGCCTTTTTAGAGGGTGGGCCTTTTAGAGGGTGGGCCTTTTTAGAGGGTGGGCCTTTTTAGAGGGTGGGCCTTTTAGGGGGTGGGCCTTTTTAGAGGGTGGGCCTTTTTAGAGGGTGGGCCTTTTAGAGGTGGGCCTTTTTAGAGGGTGGGCCTTTTAGAGGTGGGCCTTTTTAGGGGTGGGCCTTTTTAGAGGGTGGGCCTTTTTAGAGGTGGGCCTTTTTAGAGGGTGGGCCTTTTAGAGGAAATACGGTATGTACAATTAACTGGTGACAAATAAGTTCGTGGACAACATTCGGGCTAATTGTTTGGGAAAAAATTTTTTTCATAAAAATATTCCAAACATATGGTTTTGTAGCCCTTTCCTTCTTCTTCAAAATGGTATATACACTTTCCCTTAACGATGGAATTATGATGCAAAATTTGAACAAAGGGTGAAGGGAAGGAAATTTAGATAAATTTGGTATTAATTGTCGACATTATCACTCTCTTTTCTGCATGCTTCAATAAAAAAATTTATTTCCGAAAATCATTCCAAATATATAATGTTGTAGCACGTTTAGACGTCTATCGAACGGTATATAAAGTTATTTTTATTCATGAAAAAGGCATGCATTTGCGGAGTCTTTTCGGGAAAGAATCAGTTGCATTCTTGATCATTTGTTGAGGAATGGCATCCCACTCTCGGACCAAACAAGCTTTCAATTCAGCGATAGAATTGTGTGGCTCGGAGCAGACCTTGGATTCGAGGTATGGCCAGGTAAAGTAGTCCATGGCATTGAGGTCAGGAGAATTGGGAGGCCATTCACCAGTCGGGCGAGTCCAGTGAGGGTCAACTGTGATTGCGTCTGGGAAATTTTCCGCAATCCATTGCTGAGTGTCGTCGGCTCGGTGTAAAGGAGCCCCGTCCTGCTGGAAGCACCATTCGCCATCCAAGTTGACAAGACAAAATAAGCAAATTGAAAATGTAAACCTTAGAAGATTAAAATGAAAATAAAGTTTAAGTAGTGAAATATACATGCTCTGCATAAATTATTTTTCCTTCCCTTCACCCTTTGTCCAAATTTTGGATCATAATTCCATCGTTAAAGGAAAGTGTATATACCATTTTGAAGAGGAAAGAAAGGGCTACAAAACCATATGTTTGGAATATTTTTACGAAATAAATTTTTTCCGAAACAATTAGCTCGAATGTTGTCCACGAACTTATTTGTCACCAGTTACGGTATGTACAATTAACTGGTGACAAATAAGTTCGTGGACAACTTTTAAGCCAATATTTATAAACAAAATTTATTTTTTTCGAAGATTTTTTCGGCATTTTTTACGTTGTTTTCTTTTGAGCTCTCGTAACTTTACTTCTTTTTTTTTAATGCAAACTTACCGTATTTCCCCTAATTAGCGCCCCCTCCTGATTCAAAATCGTGTTTTTGGCATTGTGTTTTTATCCCACTTTTTGACCATTTATCTCAGGCAGGTTACCAACCATTTTGTAGCTAGAAATATGAGCTACTAAATGGTTGGTGACTAGCCTGAGAGAAGTGATCAAAGAGCGGGCTAAAAACGCAATGCCAAAAACACGATTTTGAATCAGGGGGGCGGGCACTAATTAGAGGAAATACGGTATAATGTGTTTTACGCAGAATCAAAAGCGTTTTTAAAATATTAAAAAAAAATATTTGAAAAAAAAGAGCTTTATATAAAGAAAAGTTTGCAAAAAAAAATTGTTTATACATCCTCAACCTAAAATGACCTCTGCACAGAATATGAATTAGCTTGTTTAAGTATAAAAAAATTGCAGTTTTTGGTTCTTATCCTTTGTCCCGACCCCACCTAAGTTTTGATTGTTGAACTTTATTTTTATTTTGACACAAATAAGTTGATTCGTTGATTCGGCATAAAACATGCATGCATACCAGAGTTTCTTGGTGCAGTAGGACCAAGCTGACAAAAATTTGTTCAATTTCCATACTTTTAGGCTATTTTCCACGTGCCGGTACTCTATTAAATTAGGGTGGGGTCGGGATAAAGGATAAAAACTCAGTTTTTTAATTATAAAAATTTCTATAACGAAGAACAAAAATTATTTTTTCATTGCCCACAACGACGACGGTCAAAAGTTTTTTTATAATATCAACACCTTTGAGTGCGTAAAAGTTGAAGTGCACCCCCTCCAAAAAGTATGAGTTCTCTACCATTAAGGGAACCGATCCAACTGTACGATTCGATTCAGAAATTGTAACAATGCCATCTTGTAGCGCATAGTCGATTTACTTCATAGAATTTGAACATTTTTGTCTAACAGACAGAAAAAATCGAATCTGGAGACTCGAGAAACATCAAGCCGCAAACTGCCTTGGTCCCCCCTGTGGATTCTTAAAAAACATATTTTCTTATAATTTACCTTTGATATGGTGACACCCCTAAAAGTTCGGAACTTTTTTCGATCCCTAGCAGGGTCCGACACAATTTTGGGCCGGTATGTTAAAAAAAAAGGTGTCTGAAAATGGTTGGAGCCTAACACTTTCATTTGCCCTATAACTTTCACCTATAAGCTTTGCTCTGAAAGTGTCTCGCAAGTATAGGGCTAAAGACCACACCTTTCGATGCCTGCAAATAGATCTGTACTATTGCCGCACTCGCGACCGTGTGCATGCGAAAAAATATATATTTCATACAAAAATAGACCAATCGATGCTGCAAAAAATATATGCACTGTAGATATAACTGGTGTGAAAAAAGTTCTTTTTATTTTTTCTGTCTGTTAGCAAAAAATATTAAAATTCTATATAGTAAATCGACTATGCTCTACAAGATGGCATTGTCAGAATTTTTGAATCGAATCGTACAGTTCGATCGGTTCCGTTGTTACAGAGCTCGTACTCTTTGGTGGGTCTACATAAACCAAAAAAAATTATAAGTAACTGGTGTAAAAAAAGTTCTAGCTAATTGTTTGGAACAATATTTATTTTCCAATAAACATCCAAATACACTATGACGTAGCATTTTTCTTCCTCTATCACATGGGGGGTTTGCTTTTCACTCTGCTCAAAGAAATGACTTCCATTAGCGGCAATACACTTGCGCAGTCGTTTTGGAAAGCTGTCGATAGCATTCTGGATGTATTGCTGGGGAATCGCGTCCCATTCCCGAACCAGAGATGCTTTTAGTGCCACAATGGAGTTGCGGGGCCTAGAGCAGGCCTTCGACTGAAGGTAAGGCCAGCCGAAGTAGTCCAGTACATTCAGCTCCGGAGAGTTGGGCACTCGGGCACTCATTCACCACTCGGATTGATCCAGTGGGGGTCGACGGTGATGGCATCAGGAAAGTTGAGGAACCCTCTATTTGATAGAGGAAGAGAAATGCTACGTCATAGCCCCAGTATTCAAAACTATGTTCAACATCTTTTTGTTACCCGAAAACACACTTTGTATGCGAAATGCTTGATGGAATATCTCCATGTATCAGGCAAAGCTTTTTTTATTTGAAAAAACACAAATAATAGAAAATGATAAAATAGATCTGTCAAAAATTTCCTCTTTTTAAATATATTAGGTCGTCCAATAAGTTTTGAGAAAAAGCACGTGGATTCGCTTTAATTTTCAAAGTGCATCATTTGGCACATTTGACAATGATGTCTCTACGTGTCATATACCATTTTGTAGCCCGTTCTCTGCTCTTTAAAATGTGATATTGAACAATTCCTTGTTATTAAAAAATAGGATCGAAAATAGGAAAACAAAAAATGTGCATGAATTTACCGAACTTGAGAAATTATTTGTTTTCCTATTTTCGATCCTATTTCTTTATAACAAAGAGCCGGTTAATACGGCATTCAAAAGAGGGGAGAACGGGCTACAAAATGGTATATGACACGTAGAGACATCATTGTCAAATGTGCCAAATGATGCACTTTGAAAATTAAAGCGAATCCACGTGCTTTTTCTCAAAACTTATTGGACGACCTAATATTTTCTTATACAGGATTAAAAACAGATGCTATGCTACGCAGAAGACTTTCGAAGGTATCTGTATGGTTTTTGCGACATCATTGTCGCCAAGCATACTCACTGATTGCCAATGCAAACTCTTCTCATCGAATTCGTCTGCCTCGAAAAAATTGGAAAATTGGTCGCCAACTGGCTTCGATGCGCTGAGTGTGGGTGCCATCTGAAGCTATAAAGTGTATGTTTTTTAATTAATTTTTGGTTTTTGCTTTTGATTTACCAATAAATGGGTGGTCTGGATCCGAATGGTTAACAACTTGAAAGTGGAAAGTCCATTGTGAGCAGACCATCCATCAGTATGTATAGTTGAACCAGGTGCGACATTCACCAATCCAAATTGTTCATGAAAATCAATAGTGGTTTCAATTGTGGAAGTCATTTGTATTAGCTGCCGGCGATTCCAACGGGCATAGTTGCACGGACGCCGGCGCCCGTGTGCGCCCCAAAATTTTTCAGAAAAAACGGCGCCGGCGCTCGGCGCCGATTTGAAAAAAAAACCGGTGCCGGCGCCTCTTTTTTCAGCAATGTGCTTAATAATTTTTCAGTGAAGATCTTTTTTCATACTTAATTTTTCTTTCCATTAATTGATTTTTTTGCTGAAAATAAGATGACTCACTGATTTTCAAAAACGCCGGCGCCGGTGCCGAAAATTTTTTCCGTGCAGCTATGCCAACGGGTAAATGATTCCACATCGGTTACTAGAAAGAAATCCTCCACAATTAAGAATCTGGAAAATGCAAAGATAAATCATCTATAATCATCTAAATAAATCATGTAAATATAAAGAAAATGCAACACTATTAGCAAATGAGCAAAAAGAAACACTATGAGCAAACGAAAATAATGAATAACATATTTTTAGAATCACACAAAGAAAAAACCATTGCCTATTTAGAAATTGTTTATCAAATCGTTTATCAGAAAGCTTTGGATGGGTGGGGGTGTGCGTTAATTAGAGGAAATACGGTATGATATTTTTAAGACAACTCGATTTAACGACAATCACCTCTAATAGCTCCCCTGCTCTAATAACTCACACATCCCACCACCCCCTCCTCAACTTTGAGGACCTGTATCTCAGCCTAGAGTCAATATTTTGCAAAGCTGTTTATTGCGTTTTCTTAACTCCCACGAGCTCTACGAATTCCGCTTTTTCGATTTTAAATTTTCACCCAAAAATCTTGAGATCGATTTCAAATTTTTCTGATTTTTAAGCATCCAAAAAATAACTCCCTCGGTGGAGCTATTAGAGGAAATGCGGTAACTTTTTTTCTGACTGAAGGAACGACTTTAACTAGAGATGATGGCTTGACCTTTTCGGCACGGGTCAGAGTTCAAATTTAAAAATTTCGGGACGGGACGCGGGACGGGACAGGTCAAAAAGTGATATCGGGACGGGACCCCGGGACAGGGAAGATTTTCGGGACGGTCATAAAAATTTCCGATCGGGCTTCTTGAAGAGCTTCAATTTCCAGACGTTTGACATTCTTCCGATTGATTCACGTTGGGCTTCCTGTAAGATCTGACTCATGGTACAGTCAACCCTCAATATAACGGCCCGCAGTGGGACCGGCCGTGGAGGGACGTTATACCGAGGGTCCGTTATATTGAGGGTTGAATGTAATTACAAGTTGAAGGTTTTGTTGAAAAATTGAATCGGGACGGGACGAGACGGAATTTAAATAAATTTTTTTTCGGGACGGGACACCGGGACGGAACACCGGGACGGGACAGGTGCCAAAAAATTTCCGGGCGGGATTCCGGGACGGGACGATTCTCTAAAATTAACGGGACGGGACGGAATTGTCCCGTCCCGTCCCGTCATCATCTCTAACTTTAACGACACCTCGATTAAACGACACATATTTTGTCGGTCTCCAGAGTATCGAGGTTGACTGTATGTAAACTTTTTTTAACGGAAAGCTTTACCACTGCGCCATGAAAACACGTCTAAATCTCCAAAGTAAACTTTTTTCGCGTTCTGATAAATTCTAGATTCCATAAAAGGATTGGTTACATTGCTTAGATCGCTACTTGCTTTCCTTATATAGAAACTCAACTGTACCGCATATTTTTAACTCAAATTCCCCCTCAAAACAAATGACGTTGCGCATCCAAACAAAATGTAACACTAACTATATTTGAATAATATTTTTGCTACCATTGCACAAAAGCATTTTTACAACACCACAAAATTAAAAAAATAATCAACCCAGGTATTTTTTGTTAACAAGATTACTGTAAAAATTCAAGCTTCTTTGTACTGACTAACAAATTATGGACATTCCACGCTTCTATTACTGCTCATTCAGTCATGAATTATTTCTGGATTTCTATTTCTACTACTGCTAATTCACATCCAAATGAACGGTGTGGGCGAAAGGCAATGTGCCGTCCACCTGCTGGCTGGAGAGGTGTTTCGCATTAAGGCCGGTCCAAAAGTCACTGCAAATGAGCTTTTACGAAAAATTGATGCGTACTATGGGATCACTTTCAAGGTTTTTTTTAGTTTTTTCACCATGGCAATGCCCTACTAAAATCTATTTTAGGATGAGTCTGTAAAATATCTACAGTTGGCATTTGTTGACCAAAAGTATGGGTTTGTAGCCGCTTTTTTCTTGGATTTTTTTGTTATTTATATAATAATTTAGTGAGCAAGTGTGCTGGCTACGTGGTGATAGAGCAGTTCTGGACTTTGAATTCCCCCACAAGTACCTTCGCTCTGATGCAGAAGTCCCTCTGCACCACCTTTTTCGGTTGGTCCATTCATTTTTTCAGCTTTTCAACTCACCATATCTATTCAGCTTCTACCCGAGTCCATTGTATCTAAGGGATCCCAAAATTCTCGTATTTCTCTATCTAGACTCTCGACAACAGTTTCTAAAGGTACTTTGTCAACAATCTTTTGTAAAGTGGGTCATGGTCGGTTAGCCGAAAACTGGGTCTTAGGGCCAATAAACCGATAACCCGGAAAAAACCAAAACCGAGTTCAAGCCAAGGTCAACCAACCGAAAATTTTCGAAAAAACCGGAGCCGCAAACCGAGTTTTCTAAAACTTTCGGTTCGAAAAAACCAATCATGACGGCGGTATTATGACTCACAAAAATGCACCTTCACAAAATGCATTTTCACAAAACTGCTTACCGTATTTATTCTGATATAACAACCAGTGGGTTTATTGGAGGGGGTGGGTTCATTGTTGGATGTTTCCGCGCCAAAATTTTTGGTGCGTTAACGCTTCCGTTTTTTTTTCAAATGAACAAAAAATTTTGGGCCCAAAGTGGTCAAAAAAATATTTTTCAAAAAACAGTCTAGCCCCACTGGAAACCATGTTTTCTGAGCTTTTCAGGTGATAAAACGTTAAAAAAACCACGTTTCGGGGTGTTTCATGAGGTGGCGCTATTCGACAATTATTCCCCAGGTGGATATCCACCTGACCTGAGAGGTAAAGAATCCAATTAAGAATCAAAGAGAGATTAAATAATGAATCCAATCCAATTTACCACATGATTTTACATATAATAGCATAGTTTGTTTTTTAATTTAAAATTTTTTATTCTCAAAGGTATCATGGTGAATATCCACCTACCCGAGGGGTACCTACCCTGATTTTGGGTTGGCAATTCATGAACAATACGAAAAAGATGGATTCATCAAAACTTCATATGGAAGGTTGACTGTAATCGAAGAAACTCTTCGTAGAAAGGTTCAGAAAGTACGGGTTTTCGATACTACAGTTTGTGAAGTCAAGTGTTTATGAAATAGCGCTTTGTGAAAACGCAGTTTGTGAATATGCAGTCTTTTTCTAAATTCATTTTGTGAAAATGCACTTTTGTGGAAATGTGAGTTTGTGAAGATGCATTTTTGTCAGTCATCATACCGCTCTAGTTTTTTGCTTTATCGAAAAAAACACAATTTTTCAGGGCGATGTTGAGCTGGATCTCTTGAAATATGCCAAATGTTGTGCTTGCCTCATACTGCTATCTTTATCCACCGGACTGAGGTGGGATTTTTCAAGTTGGAAACTTCATTTTCTAACCACTATTTTGTTGTAGTGATCAAGATATTGTGGATGCATTCCAACTGCAAATATCTCCACCAATGAATTTGCTCAAAAGATTTGATGTATCGGTTGATGATATACAGAGGCAAATAGTCAAAGAATACAAGTCTCTCCAGCAGACAACTCAGGCTGAACTAATCCTTGAGTCAGTTTTTTATGATGACAATTTTCAAGTCACTGTAGATTTTATTTTTAGCTTTCTTCTGCTTCTGGAAACGTCCTCCACTATGCATGGAAGCTACTTTTATGAGGTCTCCGAGAAGTCTGGTCAGAAGTGCAAGCTGGCAGTGAATGGCAAGTGGCTGGTCCAATTTAATGCGGATGATCTGCATAGACCTAAAAAGGTAGGAAATTTCAACAAGGTGTCGAGTTCCTGCTTTTGCATGATTAGGCTCCAAATCTGTAATATTTTGGTCTTTGAGTTGACTTGTTTATCTTGAGTGACCCGTGTCCTAACCCAAATTCGGGCACCTAACTCGATAAATTATGAGTACAGTGGATTCTCTGGTCTTACGCCTTTCCTCTTTGGTGGCCAGCTTGACCGGTCCTTAGGATGACCAATGGCTAGTATTGAGACAGTCGACTGTACTTGGCAACTCTAAATATGTGTGGATTTAAAATTTTCTTAATCAGCTTGTTCGCCGCTAATATTTTCATATATATTTTTCGTTTGGCTGAGCAAAACCTTTCAGAAATTAATTATTTTTGTCAAGTCTTAAGTTTGAGGTTTTGTGAATATCCCGAAATTAACTCAATCAGTCTGGACCAAGCCAATTTTAGAAAAAAAATATTTCCCTCATTATACAGGGTGGGTCATTAAAAAAACACCCGAGTGAATTTTTGCTATAAATTTTTTTTTAATCCCCGCCTTTTGCCGAGATTTTTTCTTATTCGATAGAAGAGTTCTGCGCCGATTGAACGACACCGAACATTCATTTTGTCCTGTTTTTATTGTTGAAAATTTCGAATTTTTCAAAAATGTGTCTTTTCAGATGATTTATTTGCCTCAACGAGCAAAGTGCAATTGGCTAGACGAAATGTTTCCGCCGCGCTGGATGGGCCGTGGAACGCCTGCTGCTCTTGCTCCGATTGCCTGATCGCCTTACTCGCCGGATCTGACACCGATGGACTTCTTTTTATGGGGCTGGATTAAAAGCAAGGTTTACACAACTCCGATCGCTTCCATGGCTGAACTCCGCCGAAAAATCTAACAAGCCTTTAGTGAATTGCCTCAGGACATGGTCGACAGAGCTTCAGAAGCCTACAAACGACGTCTGGAATATTGCCTGGCCGTGAATGGACGAAGCACAGAACAGAAATACCAGGATTAAAAAATCAGAAATTTTTTTAAATTTTCCGAAATTGTTGTTAATTGTTTTGTTGAATTTGTTGGGTCATTCGAATAAAGTGTTATTGGCAAGTTTGGTGTCATCCGATCAGCGCAGAACTCTTCTATCGAACAAAGAAGTTCTCTGCAAAAGGCGTGGATTAAAAAAAAAGTTATGGCAAAAATTCACTCGGGTGTTTATAATGGCCCATCCTGTAGAATACAGCTCTAATCTCATTGCTTTTTAGATGCTTTCGTGGCAACATGTGGAAAATGTCCATTGCTCTGACAAGCAGCTCACTCTGGTGATAAATGCCAATAAAGGGTTGGTTGCCAACGTTATAGTTTTACATATAATTATTCTTACTGTATTGCTTTATTCAGGATTAGCCAAAGTCCCAGCAAAAGCTTTGACACGTGGGAGACTGCTAGCAATTCATCAGGATCCCCTCTGAGAATCAAAAAACTAGTTCAGGATGAGAACAGGGAAGTGCTAGAGCCAGCGGAAACTATAATTTCAAGGTTGGGTTGACCTAAAAGTCAGGAATAGTTAACTACTTGGGTGCTTTCAGGCAGTTGAGTTCACCCAGTCGAGTCGCTCAAAGAATAGTGTACAACTGTGAATCTGCTTCTCTATGCAAAACTATCTGGGAGGCAGTGGTCGCTCAACACCAAAATTATTTGGACCAAAGGACATGCAAAGTTGGTTTGCATTCAAGTTTCTTATGTAAATTTGAGGCTAAACTTCCTTTTATCGCCTAACCCAAAATCACGTTTTTATGGTTTCTATAGCTGTATTAGACCGTGAAAACGATAGAAAACCTGTTTTTTCCACCCGGAAGGGCATTCCCGAAAAAAAATTTTTTACCAAAATTTGACTTTTTGACCAAAAAATCAAGGTACAAACCAACCCCAACAAACACAATTTGTATGCCCGCGGCTTAAAAAAACAACTTTTCTACTTTTCAGCCATACTTTCCCCATTCACCCCAAGCATTACCTTAGGCTTTAGGCTTAGGCTTCCCCAAGCTTTAGCAATGGCTTAGGCTTAGGCCCGCTACTGTAATATACCCCCAATAATTGACCTACTGTCATATACCCCCTCCCCAATAAGGCATTTCCAGGAATGCCCTTCCGGGTTGAAAAAACAGGTTTTCTATCGTTTTCACGGTCTAATACAGCTATAGAAACCATAAAAACGTGATTTTGGGTTAAGCGATAAAAGGAATTCCTGCCAAATTTGAGAAGAGTCAATTTTTGACACATGGTCTTCCATATCATCCCATAAGTGAGAATGGTATACGGCCAGTTTTTAACAGTTTTGTAAAATATGTCTTCTGTACCCCAAGCACTGATTTTTTTGGACTTAGTCTAAGACCAGTTGGACGCATGTAGGATGGGCTCAGACGTGTGTTAATTTGTTAATAAACCGTCTCAAAATGTTTTAGTTGCAAACTGGCCGGTGTCGCTGATAATTGTGGTTTTGATATTGCAAAAAATCAGATTTTGATGATTGTTATTAATCAGAATTAACAAAAGTTTGGCCACAATCGGTGACTAGCGTCCTTGCTTTTTCGACCAGCCATCCACCACCCTATTCCATTTTTTCAAATTGTATTAAATTGGCTATTTTTGTCCGCCAAGAAGGCTAGGCATTAGGCCCCGCAGGACAGCGCGGTCACTATAACCGCAATCATTGTTAAAGGGACATACCAGAGCGTTTCGAAAATTTAAGGCGGAGACCACCAAATTTTCTTGAATCGTTCTAGTCTAACATTGATAACCTCATACTACTTTTTAAAATTAGGCAGAAAACTCAGAAAAAATCTGGATGAGAATGCATGTAAAAATGTTTCAAGAAAGAAAAGAACTACTGATCACCGCCTTTTCTCCATGTAATGCTCTGGTACACCCCTTTAAAAAGGGTTGCTCAAACTACAAAAAAACCTTATATCCGAGTTTTGAATCATGGTTGTCAAAAGGGATAAAATGGACCAAAAGGTATAAAACGTTCAAACGAGAGTTTCAATTTTATCCCTTTTTATCGGTTTTATCACCTTTTTTATCCTTTTCTTATTTTTGCTGATTCAGTCCCTTTTTCATTACAAAAACGATGAACTAAGGTGTATTGAGAATAATAGAAGTCTATTTTACAGCAAAATGTATCTTATAATTATCATATAAACTTTTTATAGGTTGGTTGAATATTTTTTTCAACACACTATTTGTGTTGCACACCTTCATCAACACAGTATTTAATTTTTCGAGGGATAATAATAGAGATTCTAGGATGCGCCTGCGAAACAAGGTGTAGTTATTTTCTACTCAAGAGAAACTGTATACGATTCCAAGTTTATTTCCACAAAAACATACTAACACCAAAACAGTTAAGCAAAGTCTTTCAAAAAAAAAGTTCTCAATGTACCAGGGAAGCAATTTTTTCTGGACTCAGCCTATTTCTTGTAAAGTCCACCAGCACACATCTCAGCTCTTTGAACGCTCGCTCACTGGGAGAACTGGAAGCTTGAACTGCGAGAACGAGATGAGCGAGTGGTGCCAAAAACGGAAAATCCTAAAAAATAAGTTACAACTACAAAATGGTAGAAATAACTTGCTGACCGTTTCATGCTTTATCCAGAATATCAGCGGATCTTCTTCCGTCAGAGGCATTGAAGAGTAGGCATTTAATTCACTCTCAATAGAACTGGGCTGTACACATGCAAATGCAGACGTTCGCTTCTTCGGTGTCACTGTGACAAAATCTTCAGGAGTCAAATTACCAGCTTCAGCGAGAACCAGATCCTTCATCTGCAACACAATTACTAATGACTATATTTACTAATGACTATATCTTCGTAGTTGGTATTTCAACACACTTCTTAGTCTATCATGCATAAACGGATCCAAAAAGGATAAACAGACTAAAATTTTTTTGTTGAGCTTTCCATTCAAGGATTGCAGCCAATTCTTCTTAGACCAATCACCAATTTTCTTGTTGAAACATTCGAGAGCTGTCGATTCCGCAGAGTGAATTACTATCAGTAATATCGGCTTTTTTCTTCAAGTTCAGCCAAATATTTTCCAGATGCTCTAGTATTCCATTAGATGTGGGCTCAGCTCCATTTTGCAAATAAAAAAATCATGGTAAAAAAACGTCCAATTAGCTACCTGCACATTGTAAATGTAAGAGGTCTTCACGATGCAAAAAATCATTTACACTTACATTTACACTTACGTCGTGAAGGAGCCATTACAAAAATGTTATCCCTTTCAGCAAAAACGAAACCCCGCAAATTTTTATCCCTTTTAGTCCATTTCATCGCTTCTGACAACCATGTTTTGAATGCACAAATTTTTTGTCGCCATCTTTAGCTGAATTGTAGCAGTGTGTCATCGGCAAAATTAAAAAGGTCTGTGAAAAGTTCTATAGTTAAGCAACTCAAGCCTAAGTCATAGTTTTGGCTGTGAATAAAAGTAGTTTATATAAAATTTAGTGAATGCACCCAAGAAAACATACTTGCCTTCTCCGTCACCATCATAATTTTGTATTTTGCATTAATTGTTTGGTTGGCTGGGGGAATGTGAAGCGTAACAAGGAGGAATGCACATAAATTGTATCCCTCTTACCCACCAACACTTTTACTATGCCTAATCTGCATAAACAAGTGGTTAGAGGAGGGGTGGAGGTAGGGAGTGCAACAAACAAAGTCATTGATTAGGCAGTAGGTGGCAGAGAAAGGGCACAACAATAATCATCTTAAACACTTTTTCGGTTTGTTATAGTCTTATCACGCCCGCTAAGTCAATAGCCATACTGACGGAAACCGGACATTCGGTCAGCATTTGAAATATTTATCCAGCGACACTCGTCAGTTTTTTGTAGTTTTTAATTTTTATTATTAAATTGGAATTACTAGGGTAGGATACGGTCGATTAACCAGATAGGTTGACCGAAGCTCGGATTTTTTCAGCCAATTAACTGAAACCGAAAATTGGAAAATTTTTTGCTGATTTTTAACTTTTTACGACAAAATGAACTAAAAACCAGGTCCCGGCTGGTTAACTGTTCGAATTTTTTAAGCAAACGAGTTTGGAAAAGTCCTGTTTAAGAAAACAGGCGGAATTCGGGAAGGAGAAAGATGTGCCATTTCGAATGGTGCCTATACATTCTGTGCCAAAAAAATTTCCTAATCATTGAACTTCTGTGCGGATTTTTCAACTTGGTTTCTAACAAAATTTTTTTTTTACCTGAAACTAAATTTTAAGCCTTGTTTTGATAGAAAACTAGTTGAAAAATTCGTACAGAAGTTCAATAGTTAGCGAAAATTTGACGCTATTCGTTTTTACCCAACTCCATCATAACCCCTCCCGAAAAGCTACTCGGTTTTACACCAACCCCCACAAAAATCGACTTTTTTAGGAATGCCTAAAAACCATTTTTCTACAATAATTTTGCCATAATAGGACCAGAAAAGCAATTTAAAAGGGATTATGGGCTGTATTGGGAGGGGAAGGGAATAATAGGGGGTTACTTTTTGTGGCTGCTTTACCGTGTTTTTCAAAATGGGCCGTGGCAAAAATAGACTCTATATGCATTTTATGATCAAGAGTACTTCTCGGATTCATGTCTGAGGTAAGTGAGTGCGCGCATCTCTAACTCTCAAGCACCCTGCGACCCCTTCGGGGGCTTGGGGGCTTGGAGGTAAAACTGAGTAGGTCAGATTTTGGGTAGGGGGGTTGATTAAAACCGAGTAGCTATGTTTTGGGGTGGGGGCGGTGTGGTAAAACCGGGGGGTGCTAAAACCGAGTAGCTATGTTTTGGGGTGGGGGCGGTGTGGTAAAACCGGGGGGGTGCTAAAACCGAGTAGCGCCGAAAATTTTTGAATTGGCGGTGGACAATCTAGAACGCACAGGCATGGTTTTTCAAGTGATTCTCATCCACTTGTATTTTGTTGTGGATTGCAGATTAGTGGTTGGAGTGGGGACTAGAGCATTCAACACCTTAGTGTGGGGCGAGGAGTAGGAGCAGGACAGCTTTTGTTGTATAACAGTACAGGCTCTCCCACACACACTCATCTTCTCTTGCTCTTCAAGAGTGATGATAGAACAAGCAGACCCAAGAAGTTGGGGCAGGAGTGGGCAAGTAAGCAGGATTACTGCTTTTGTTGTTGTGTTATCTGCTTACTAAAATTGTATTGTTGGTGGGATAGGAAAGTCTATACAATTGGTTTCTTAGTTCATTCACCCATTTGGTGATAGCTTGCTTTAAAAAAGCAAGATTTTTTTATTATCGGTGTTTTTTGAGGGAGAAGTTGGTCTAAGTGTAAGCGAAGATTCCAGAATTGATAAAACATAATCCTTTCAAAATCCGTTCCGAACTTATGTTCCACCCATTAATTCAGGCGCTTTTTGAATAGGCATACAGTCAAGCCTGAATTGACCGCCACCCCTAGCGACGCCGATTTGATGGCGGTTTATAGGGGGTGGCGGTTTAGTGGGGTTGCCATTTTCCTATAAATGTTGTGTGTCTGACCAAATCGGGTGACCATGAGGTGGCGGGTTAACGGCGTGGCGGCTTTTTTCTTAGATTTTCTAATCGAATTTGATAATTTGCTGCGAAATCCGTGTGACAATAGGGGGGAGGGTGCTATAGAAATTCAACATACCGTATTTCCTCTAATAGGAGCCCATGGGCGCTTATTTTTCAAACCCCCAAAAATCTGAAAAAATTGGGGTTGATCTCAAGACTTTTGCGTGAAATTTCAAAATCTAAAAAGTGCGATCGGTAGAACTCGTGGGAGTTAAGAAATTCCATTAAACAGCTTTTCAAAATATTCTCGCGGAGCTGAAATACAGGTCTTCAAAGTTAGGGATAGAGCATGGGCGCTAATTAGAGGAAATACGGTAAAAACTCCAACTTTGATAGTCTATAGATGTTTATTCTTTCAATAAAATTAAAAACTTTTTTTGCAAACTTACTCTGTGCTTTCCACTGAAAAAAAAATGGTCATATGCACATTTGAGAATTTTTTATTTTTTATTTTTGCCTTGGTCTTCTCTTTGGTTCAAATTTTTGGCTGAAATAAACTATTAGTACACTTGTTTTTTCACGGTCTGAACATGTTTAGGCCCTGAAAACGATAGAAACGGCAAAAAATAAGTGAGAAAGCACTTTTATGAAAAATAAATTTTTGACCGAAATTTGACTTTGGCCTTAGGGAACCAAGATGAACCAACCTAAAAGGCAGGGAACGTAACTGTACTTTTTAAAAAGATTTTTTTCGGGACCCCAAATCTTTTTTGTTTTTGAAATTTTTGGTCAAAATCTTTTTTTTTTCGCTTCGAAATAGCAATAAGCACTATATAAAATGGCATTTTGACGAAAAATGACCAAATTGTACCTTTTTTCGACCAAATGTACTTTTTTCAAAATTTTGAGTTACGTACCCTGCTGAAAGGGTACCCACGTACCTTAAAAGGATGGTTAATAAGGCAAATTGTCGGTTAAAAGGTAATCTACTATTTTTTGGTCACTAAAGCTGGGCAAAAAGAGCTTTTTATGCGTTTTGTCTGATTATGAGTCTTGCTCGGAATCGTTTCGCGGGTAAGTCTGTGCGCACACGCACCGTATTTATTCTAATAGAACGAACTCTAACCCTCTTGTTTTTCGTAGAAACTAGTTTGGTCCTATAAATTTTAATAAATTTTAATAAAAAAACAGCTTGGTCCCCCCTGTGGTTTTACAAATAAAAAAACAGGGGGGACCAAGCTGATTTTTGGAACCCTATTCTTCACTAGCGCCCGTATTTCCTCTATTGACTCCCCTCCCCAAAAGTGGGACTTTTGAATTTTATGGCATTGCCTATCGACCCACTTTTTTAAATAGACTCTTGAGCATGTAACATATCAAAATGTAGCCCAGATTCCCAGCTACATTTAGGTATGTTACATGCTCAAGAGTCTATTTAAAAAATTGGTTCGATAGGCAATTCCATAAAATTCAAAAGTCTCACTTTTGGGGAGGGGAGTCAATAGAGGAAATACGGTATATCGAGAATCTAACGTCAATGTGTTCGACAATAAAAAGCGCAGAAATATTTCTGTGCACACCATAATTTTTCGACTATTTCCAACCGCTGTTTCTAGCATCCCTAAAAGCAGATGAACAATTTCCATTTGTTTACTACTACCACCCATTTTTGTCATCATCTTCTTATTCCATCCACCACCTCTCACAGTCAACAACAAGAATAAATGTGTATGTGTATTTGTGTGAATAATAAGACAGGAGATTGGCTGGAATAGCTGAATTGATTGTAGATGGAAACGTAGCAATTCCGCTTTCCATGACTCATCTGGCTGGCGATGAGCCATTTCCTGCTGATTTTAAAATATTAAAAAAATTTGCAGCCAAAATTTTTACTTGATTAAAAATTTTAGAAAAAATTTGTGGTCTTAAATGAAAGGGTAAAGCAAGTTATTGGGTTGATGCATAATTGTCCTCGCCAACTTTATTTCACTCATTTTTATTCAAGTACACAAATATTATATATGAATAATATCATTCTGGAGCATAGTCACCGTCTACTTCAAGAACTGCGTGCCACGTGGTCGGTAACAGTTTGATTCCACGAGAAAAGAAGTTAAACGATCGGCTAGACTATAGAATCCCCCAATTTACTTATACCGAAGGGGGAGGGACCCGTCTCATATTGATTCTCGTGCTCTGAAACGGCACGGAAACACTTTGGTTTCTGAAAAATCGAAAAAAAAAATTTTTGGTTTGCCTTAGTCCCCCAAGGTAAAAAATTTAGGAAAATTAAAAAAAAATGTTTTTTTAAATTCCCGCCAAAACATTTTTAAGGGCTGTACTGGGAGGGGAAGGGAATAAAAGGGGGCCACGGCTCATGTTGACAAACATGGTTAGACTGTCTAAATAGTCTTAAATTTTCTTTTTTTTATCGTTTTGTCATGAAAGTGGCCCTTTCTATTCCCTTCCCCTCCCATTACAGCCCTTATTCCGTTTAAAAATGTTTTGGCGGGAATTTAAAAAACTTTAAAAAAAATTTTTTTTGAATTTTTCTAGTTTCATCATCTTGGGGAACCAAGGCAAACCAAAAAATTTTTTTTCGATTTTTCAGAAACCAAAGTGTTTCCGTGCCGTTTCAGAGCACGAGAATCAATATGAGACGGGTCCCTCCCCCTTCGGTATAAGTAAATTTTGCGCTGGGTTTGGGGGCGGAGGATTCTATAGTGTGACCAAATTGTTGAGGAAGGGAGTCTCTTCATTTCTTCGAAGCAAATCACTAAAGATCCGGACTCGGTCGGCTTTATTTTGATCATAGAGCTTGTGAGGGACCCATCCTGCCATTTTCCAAACTTTCCCGATGGTTGATTGGTCGACGTCGAATTGTTGTGCCAGCACACATTATGCAACCAAAATCTTGGTTCTCGCCTATCGCTCAACACTTTGTTACCTCAATTTTCGACGTTTTTACTTCTCCTCGGAATCCTTGCGATATTTGAGACCATATTGTCAAAACATAAGCGGCAAAAAATGCAAAAATTAAATTAAAAAAGTGTTGGGCCTACTTATTGACAAACCCACAACAATCGGGTAAAAAGTATCGTTAAATCGAGGGTTCATTTTGGTAGAGCGGCATGGGAAAAGGTATAAATAAATCAAGGGTATCGTTAAATCGGGGGTATCGATAAATCGAGGGTTGACTGTATAGCAAAAAGTGGGTACTTTTCCAAAAAAATTACAAAAAATTTCCGAAATGTGTCCGAGTGAGAACTGAACATATGACCCAAATCTCGTGGTACACTGGCATTTTACAACTTACTTGTTAGCAATTACTTGTTAGCAATCTCTTATAACTATCGGTTTATGCGCTGTATATTCAGGGCGGTCATCCACTCGCACCAAAATAGTGAGAAATTTCTCTACAAAATCTTTTTGTTAGGAATAGAGAAGCAAAACAAACTGTAGGAGGAATAAATGATTTCCTAGTAGTAGCACCTCTTCCAGCCATTTCCGGTCTGTCTGCTCCCCCCACCTAGTTGCTGTAAACGAAAAAGTGGTTAATCGAAAATAGAGTTTACTGAAATTGATTTAGTTTGGTTTGAGTGCACTTTGCTGACTTCCTCCCTTTTCCATTCATTAATCTTTTGGCTGTTGTTTTTGGATAAATGGCTGCATTCAAACACACACTTTTTATGCGACAAAGGGACAGGGGGAGTCCAGGTGGTAGAAGGGGCATGCAAGACACAGCCAATTACACTTTTAATCTGCTTTTCTATGTATGTGAGATTGTGCTAATTGTTTTTGTTTAGGCTTACTCCTATTGCTTGGAAAAATAGACAGTTAACAGGCATATAAGTATGGGAATTTCGGTTCTATATGCATTCGCATCTCTAGAAAAAAACGGATGCCACGGTCCCCGGCATATAAGTGTGGGAATTTCGGTTCTATATGCATTCGCATCTCTAGAAAAAACGGATGCCACGGTCCCCGGCATATAAGTGTGGGAATTTCGGTTCTATATGCATTCGCATCTCTAGAAAAAAACGGATGCCACGGTCCCCGGCATATAAGTATGGGAATTTCGGTTCTATATGCATTCGCATCTCTAGAAAAACGGATGCCACGGTCCCCGGCATATAAGTGTGGGAATTTCGGTTCTATATGCATTCGCATCTCTAGAAAAAACGGATGCCACGGTCCCCGGCATATAAGTGTGGGAATTTCGGTTCTATATGCATTCGCATCTCTAGAAAAACGGATGCCACGGTCCCCGGCATATAAGTGTGGGAATTTCGGTTCTATATGCATTCGCATCTCTAGAAAAACGGATGCCACGGTCCCCGGCATATAAGTGTGGGAATTTCGGTTCTATATGCATTCGCATCTCTAGAAAAAAACGGATGCCACGGTCCCCGGCATATAAGTGGGAATTTCGGTTCTATATGCATTCGCATCTCTAGAAAAAAACGGATGCCACGGTCCCCGGCATATAAGTGTGGGAATTTCGGTTCTATATGCATTCGCATCTCTAGAAAAAAACGGATGCCACGGTCCCCGGCATATAAGTGTGGGAATTTCGGTTCTATATGCATTCGCATCTCTAGAAAAACGGATGCCACGGTCCCCGGCATATAAGTGTGGGAATTTCGGTTCTATATGCATTCGCATCTCTAGAAAAACGGATGCCACGGTCCCCGGCATATAAGTGTGGGAATTTCGGTTCTATATGCATTCGCATCTCTAGAAAAAAACGGATGCCACGGTCCCCGGCATATAAGTGTGGGAATTTCGGTTCTATATGCATTCGCATCTCTAGAAAAAACGGATGCCACGGTCCCCGGCATATAAGTGTGGGAATTTCGGTTCTATATGCATTCGCATCTCTAGAAAAAACGGATGCCACGGTCCCCGGCATATAAGTGTGGGAATTTCGGTTCTATATGCATTCGCATCTCTAGAAAAAACGGATGCCACGGTCCCCGGCATATAAGTGTGGGAATTTCGGTTCTATATGCATTCGCATCTCTAGAAAAAAACGGATGCCACGGTCCCCGGCATATAAGTGTGGGAATTTCGGTTCTATATGCATTCGCATCTCTAGAAAAAAAGGATGCCTTGGTTCCCGGCATATAAGTATGGGAATTTCGGTTCTATATGCATTCGCATCTCTAGAAAAACGGATGCCACGGTCCCGGCATATAAGTGTGGGAATTTCGGTTCTATATGCATTCGCATCTCTAGAAAAAAAGGATGCCTTGGTTCCCGGCATATAAGTATGGGAATTTCGGTTCTATATGCATTCGCATCTCTAGTAAAAAAGGATGCCTTGGTTCCCGGCATATAAGTATGGGAATTTCGGTTCTATATGCATTCGCATCTCTAGAAAAAAAGGATGCCTTGGTTCCCGGCATATAAGTATGGGAATTTCGGTTCTATATGCATTCGCATCTCTAGAAAAAAAGGATGCCACGGTCCCCGGCATATAAGTGTGGAATTTCGGTTCTATATGCATTCGCATCTCTAGAAAAAAACGGATGCCACGGTCCCCGGCATATAAGTATGGGAATTTCGGTTCTATATGCATTCGCATCTCTAGAAAAAAAGGATGCTTTGGTCCCCCCTGTTGATTTTTTTCGAAATTTTTTTTCTCTTAAAAGTCTCAAGAAGTGTTTATTCGCACTTTTTATAAAAAATATTTCGCCTTGGTCCCCCAAGCTGATTTTTTCTACAATTTTTTTTCTCCTAAATAGTTAGTTTGAGGGACCAAGGCAAATTTTTTTATAAAAATTTTTCACCACAAAATTTTTTTGGTCTGAAATGCATAAAAAAGTGCAAATCAACACTTTTAGAGACTTTTGAAAGAGAAAAAAATTTCGAAAAAAATCAACAAGGGGGACCAAGGCATCCTTTTTTTCTAGAGATGCGAATGCATATAGAGCCGAAATTTCTACATTTTTCTGTCGAAAAAATGCCTTGGTCCCCCAAGCTGATTTTTTTTCACAGAATTTCTGGTTTGTTCAAGAGTTTTTTTTATTTCCAGTTTTCGGCTTAGGCCTTTTTCAAAAAATGTAGTTTTTTTAATAAAATAATTCAAAAATTTGGTAGATCAAAGTACAGGGTGTGTCAGAATTACGCGCACTGTTTTAAAAAATTTGGCGAGGTAGCTCTTTGCCCGAGCTGTATTCTAGACACACATGTTTGCTCGTCTAACGACACAGATATAACAGGCCAACGACTTCAACAATCTCTCAAAAGATTTTATTCCGCCAACAAATGCAACAACAACAGACAGCATACATAATAACAAATGATCACTCAAAATGTTTCCCGTCGGCATCTATACAGGCATTGATTCTTCTTGGAAAGTCCTCCACGATTGCTGCACGCAACTCTTCTGGATTTATCGGCATTTCCTAGATCTGAAAAACATAAATTAGCAGCTTAAACACGATAATAGCAAACATAGTGGTCAAAATTAATCAGGAAGATGCGTTTTTCATTTGATACAAAAATTCTGAAAAAAGTGCGCGTAATTCTGACACACCCTGTATTTTTTTAATTTTGACCTGAACTTGTTTAGAAACATAAAAATCCAAATGTGGGTCCATGTTATCGTAATTTTAGTCTGAAACAAAAGAGGCTAAACTTCACTGTTATGTAGATCGGTAAAAACACAGTTTTTGTCCGTTTCGTTCCAAAATATTTGCGTTTTTTTATAAAAAAAATTATTTTTTGTAAATTTATTTATTTGGAGACATCCTAGTAGCCGAAAAGTCTTTAGAAATCCAAATCAGAAATCAAAAATTGTTTTTTTTTGTTAAAATACAATCAAAAGTAGATTGGTCGTCATTTGAAATGCTCGCATTTGAGATTTTGGCCATTTCTGGGCGATTTTAAGGAAGTTTTGGCTGCTAGGGTGCCTTAGAATACAATTTTTTACAAAAAATTTAAATTTTTTCAAGCCCTATAGATTAAGTTTTAAAAATCTAAGCGTTGAGATATGGTCTTTACAAAAAATATTTTTTTTTTAAAACGGCCAAAACCCGAAAAGTTGTAAAAAACCGGATTTTGGTCATTTTTGAAGAAATTGATTTTTTGTGAAGGTCGTATCTCAGCGCTTAGATTTTTTAAAATTATTTTTTAAAATGGTTTTTGTAGCTCTTGAGCTGCGCTACAACATGGTGCTAAAATAATTTCGAAGAAACAAATCTTGAAACAAAATTTTGACCGGTTAAAGTGAGGAAAATAGCTAAAATCCCTTGTCAACTTTTCAAAATGACCTTACAGATGCTTCAAGCCAAATAATGCCTATTCTAGTATATTCCAAATAAACTTCCTACACCATTTGAAAGAAGAAAAAAATGGCTACAGAACCATATGTTTGGATTGATTTTGCAATGAAAAAAGTATTACTAAAAATGAGTTAGAAAAATGTCCCAGGACTTTTGGACCACCAGTTAAAAGTATCAAGGATTTTTGCATTTGCAAACAGCAACAATCTGCTCTGCTTTGAAATCGTCAATTTTGCACCTATTTTTAAATACCTGTAAATCTGCTTTAATGTTAAAAAAAAGTAAAAATCTAAATACACAGACAGAAAGAGCACAAAAAATTGATATGCATTTAAAAAGCTCATATCTTTTTTTTAAGTTAAAATTTTGAAGTCCAAAAATATTTTCGGACTTTGCTGTTGCTTGCTGCTTAACCTAAATTTTATTTGTGGTGTAGGTGTGAATGAGTAATATTTCATCGCAATAGAAGGGCCACTACTGCCACTAATAAAGAGATTAAATATTGGGGGAATGCTGCCCCTCTCTGTCGTCAACCCATAAAATTTTGGGTGTGTGGAGGGTATTGCGTTAAATTTATGGCTGTTTGACTCTTCTTCCACCACTGCTCAATACTGCCAGTGGTCTAGAAGAGTAATGCGCATATTGCGGCCGGTTGTATCCGTTGGAGATGCCCAACAAAGGAATGCGCTCTTTTGTCTTCTTTTAAAAAATGGCTCAAAGTTTTTTTCTTACTTGTTGACCACAACTTTTATGTAGCTAAAATTGGTCTTTAGTTTATTTATTTTTTGGTACTATTGCAATTTAGTAGTCCAATGGAAACTTAGTAGTCCACGATACAAGGGTTTATTGCAGGGCTGTGATCTGTCCTTATTAATAAGATTTGTCCTTATTTTGGGGACTCCAAATCTTATTTATTTTTAAGATTTTACGTCTATATCTTATTTTTGGCACGGAAATGGCAATAAGCACTGGATAAAATAGCATATTTCGCCAAAAATACCCTAAAATGTCCTTATTTTGAGCAAATGTCCTTGTTTTCAAAATTTTGAGATCTCATCCCTGGTTCATTGTGATGTTACCCATCTTTCAAAAATAATTGACCTAATGTTGTCCAAATCTGAACTATTTTAGAGGGGAGAAGGCTGTATTGGGATGGGAAGGGACAGAAAAGGGCCATTTATAATGACACACAGGGCCCACTGAAACAAGATGTTGAACATAGTTTTGTTAACTGGGGCCTACCGCATAAAGAAACTCTGGTATGCATTCTTTTTTAACTCATCCAGAGTCACTTTCTCGGAATCATGTCTAAAGTAAGTGAGTGCGCGCATCTCAACCCATCAAGCCTCCTGCGACAAAAATCAACAGGGGGCACCAAGGCATGTTTTTTCGGGAGTACCCCCAACACATATAAAGCCAACTTTTTCGTGTTTTTCTGTGAAACATGCATATTTCCATTACTAGGTTTTGACAACGAAATTTTATTTGTAGATGCTTTGGTCCCATTATGCTGATTTTTTGCTTGGGGAAATAAAGCTCCCAAAAAAAATTTTGTAGTCAAACTGGAGCTGGGATATTCGCGCTAATATTCGGAATGTTCGCGAATATTGTCTTAATACTTTTGCAAACTGTGCTACAGTCAGCTATCTCAATACAGTCAACTCTTAGTCAACAATACAGTCAACCATCCCAATACAGTCAACTCTCAGTCAACAATACAGTTGTTTGAATTTTCGCACTGCGAACATTGCTGCTGAATATTCGTCCGAATATTCGTCCGAATATTCGGATTGGACAACCTTAAGTCAAACGCAGGAATGACTATACTCATGATTTTCGCATTTAGCTTACCGAAAAACATAAAAAATGGTTTGAGGTTGAACTCGAGGTTGGCTGGCACATTACATCAAAATTCAACTGTGACTAATTGTGACTGTACACTCCACAAACAATATTATTGCATAACCAATCCCTTTTTCTTATCTATTCTACCCCAATCACTATTCCTACTGATTCATCAATAAAAAAGGCAATCTACGCTCTTTAATTTCCAGCCATTGGTCAGAACAACAAATAGTAGTTATTATTCCATCCAACCACCCACCCACCCACACTACTAATGGTCACATACCTAGATTGGCATGGCAGTAGAGCCAGTGATCATCATCACTAAAACCGCATAAACTACAGCAGCAGCCAGTCCCCAGCAATTGACCTTTGTGTTGGGCAGGCCAACGACCTTGTCCCCCCTCCACTGCATATGCGCATAAATTCAAATTGTCGGTGTGTCTGTGCCTCCCCCCCTCAAAACCATCTTAGCTAAATTTGAGCGCGGGTGATTCATTACTGCTGGCTGGATGGACGGGTAGCTGGGTGGATAGGTCCCCCCTCTTTATTGGTCTCCCCTCCTCAGCATTCCTTCATTACTACTAAATTTGAAATTGTAGTAGCATTAGAAACAAAAGAAACTGTAGCATATTTCCTTTTGTGTACATTTTATTGGGGTTTGATTGAGAAAGGAGGGCTTTTGAAGTGTTTGCGCAGTAATTGATCCCCTGTTTTTTTTTGAATCAATGGATGAATTGTTGGTGGAGTTGTCGAGAACTATAGGTTGTATACTTTATTATCTTGTGCTTGCCTTATATGGTCATTTGGCTGAAAAGACTTCTTTGCCATTTCACTCTTTTGCCTTATACAGTCAAACCTGGGTTATCCGACACCTCGTTTAACCGACACCTCGTTTATCCGACACCATAAGGGCGGTCCCTTTGGGTGTCGGATAACCCAGGTTTGACTGTAATTATTCAATCTGGTTTTTTTTCTAAGGTACCGTAAATCTTCTAATTGAAGCCCACCTCTCCAAAAGCGGTATTTTTGAAAATAATTCTTCGCCTTTTCGACCGACTTACGGTTTTGAGCCTGATGCATGTTATATACCAAAATGTAGCTGGGAATCTCGACATTTTTCAACTAAAATTTAACGAAAACCACATTATTTTTTGTTTATTATTTTTTATCCAATATGAAAATTTCGAATTTTTTAGTGTGTTCGAAAGCTTAAAAACATGTTTTCCATTCTAATTATTTTCTGTTTGTTTAAACCAGTGATGTAGGGTGTGGCACTGGCACCAAGTCAGGCAGGTGGGGATTCAGACTTCGCATCTTTTACTAATTTGCAAATCATGTTTAAACGACCCCTAAGTAATTCTTATATGCTTAACACGATAAAAAAGTTATTTCTGACAGTTAAAATATATTCATACCAGAGTTTCTATATGCGGTAGGCCCAAGTCAACAAAACTATGTTCAAATACCATCTTTTAAGGTATCTGGATACCCTTTTAGGGTGATGCACCCTGATCCCCCAAAGCAAAAAGTCACATTTTGGCCAAAAACTTTTTTTTTTTCCAAAAAATCCATTTTTTATGTAGAAAACTGTTCGATATCGTGGGACGCATAAATGACAGTAAAACCAGGTAGTCCCGATAATGCATAAGAACCACTTTTTTATCGTTTTAAGCATATAAAAATTACTTAGGAGTCGTTTAAACATGATTTACAAATTAGTAAAAAATGCGCCACCATCACCTAACCACCAACCCCCCCCCCTAGTATATATGTGCCGTAAAAATTTTCTTTTGGAACTAATCCTTGTTTCCAAATTTCGAGATTTACACTAGTGGTTTAAACACCGGAGAGAACTCCATATACCGTATTTCTTCTAATTGCCGCACAGTCTCTAATTACCGCACACCCCTAACTTTAAAGACTTATATCTCGGAGCAGAGTGAATATTTTGCAAAGCTGTTTGATGCATTTTCTTAACTCCCACGAGATCTACCGATTCCACTTTTCAGATCTTGGTTAAGCACCTGAAAATCTCTAGATCGAATTTGAAAATTTCCGATTTTCGGGTGATTGAAAAACAAGCGCACATGTGCGGCAATTAGAAGAAATACGGTAAACAAGTTAAAACCAAAAATAATTTTGATGATTTGATTCCTACTCAGATTTGTTATGGTTTAATTAAATTATATTGTGTTTTGACCATTATATAATTTTTCCTCATATCAACAGTAACAGTTTGTTTTGTAGAAAGTGTTCGCACCAGCAGAACTACAACGACGTAGAGAAGAGCAGTGTGAGAGACTGGAGCAGCACCTAGCAGTAGCAGCAGGATCTGTGTGTAGCACGCCCTCCTCTCCTCATTTATCCTGCTCCATCCCTTCTTCCAGGTACTAATGTTATACACCATTGCTGTTTTTACAACAACAAATTGGTTGTTTAGCTCGTTGGAGTCGTTTGCTTCTTGTTCAGCTGGCATGCCTTCTGCCAAGGTGGCTGATGGTAACTACTGCAGGAATATACAGGCTATACAGAACTGTGGTCAGTGGTTTTTTTTACAGTTGACCAAAAGTTAAGTGGACAATGAGGACGACTTTTGATTGGTGACCATTTCGGACCTAATTTTTTTGGTATTTTAGATTAAAAATTGGGAATTTTAAAAACGGACGCTAAGCCTAAGGACAGCTTGGGGACCGGCCAAACGCTGCCCTTAAATCGAGCGTACGTTTATCGAGAGTTGAAAATCAATTAAACAAAAATTGTGTCCTTAAATCGAGCGTCGACTGTATTTGCTTGTTGTATTACAATCCCTTGCACTAGTTCTGCTGCATTTTTCACGCTGATCATTTTGCTATATTGCACTCTCGATTTTCTTTAGAAAGTCGGACAAGAATATGGTCAACCAGGTATCCTTCAAATTTCAATATCAGGAAAACAGCTGATTTAGCCTTTTCTCCTGCAAGTTCTGAGTGATTTGTCTTGAATTTTCGTGCTGATTTTTCGCCTATCTTGTAGCTCTTGAATTTTTCTATAAGTATTGGTCAAGCATCAAGCAGTTGTACGCAGCTATAACATGCTCTTGAGTGGCTTTAAGTGAAAATTTGTGAGGTGAGAAAATGGTGGTTTTGTGAGTTGGACCCAGGTTGTCTGCCTTTTTGCAAACAGATTGTAGCTCACATAGACTCATTCGAAAGAGCAGATCCCAACGGTCATTTTGACATATTGCAGTCATAGATGTGGTGTAGAGTTATGTTAAGTCTGCCTCTTGGGAGATTGTCCACTTTCTCGAAATGGTCGAGTACTAGAAACAGGTTATTAGGTCACTTCGTGACATGTAAATACCCATACTCATATATTCAAAAATGATCTACGCAAAAAACTGCACTAGATCGTCCGCTTGTCTCGGTCAGCCTTTCTCGTGTTAATGAAAAGGTTTCGTAAAGTCCCCTCTATTACCAAAATGTCTTCTTTGACCCGAATCCGTTGAGATAAAGTCAAAAAAAGTTTTGGGTAGCTGAGATATAGGTATTTTGAGTAGACCACCTAGATAATTCACACTATTTACCTATTTCGAATGATATCTCAACTTCCTGATATTGTTTGGATGTGATCTCAACAAATTTTGCATTAAGAAAGACATTTTGGTAGTGAGGGTTACTTTACAAAAAAATTTACTGCCTAAATTCCTAATTTTTAATTTAAATTACCAAAAATTAGGTCCTAAATGGTATATAAATACCCATACTCATACATTCAAAAATGATTTACGTGAAAAACTGCACTAGATCGTCCGCTTGTCTCGGTCAGCCTTTCTCGTCTTAAAATTCGTAGATTTTTAATCAAAAGTTCCAAAAGTTAGGTTATAAATGGTCAAGAATCAATATTTTACCTACAATCAGGCTGTTTTGGGCAAAAAAGTTTCGAAAATTTGAGTTTTTTGGGTAGTATCAGTGATTTATGTGATGGATAAACTTTTTCAATTTCCCAAGGTTGTTTGAGTAAAAGGAGGGGATTTCGCATACTTTCTCACTGCAAATACAACAGCAACAGCATTACAGCGATGGAGAGAATTCACTTTTAGCACCATTAATGAAGATTAATGGTGCTAAAAGTGATGCATAATTTGTCTAATTCCTGGGGATTAAACTTAGGGTTTTCTGGGCGGACACACAAAGGATACTAATTGGGCAATAAGGCTGATTTTGGAGAGTTTTCGTACAGAAAAATTTAGACAAAATAACAAAATTAGAATTTAAAAAATAATAAACTTAACAACTTTGCATTTTCAGACAAGTCAGAAGAGGACAAAAAACGTGATGCAGAGCTGGCCAGGAAGTTGAACGAGCAGAGGATAGAGCTGGAGGACAGATTGCTGCAAAAGTTGCTAGACCTCAAGGCTGTATGCATCAGAGAAGGGGTAGGTTGTTCAGTAGTTATCTTCAGGGGTAGTGCACGGGTGGTCCATAGGTGGTTCAGACGTAGAGAGAAGTCGGGCGCTAGTGAAGAATAGGGTTCCAAAAAATCAGCTTGGTCCCCCCTGTTGTTTTATTTGTAAAAACAACAGGAAGACCAAGCTCTTTTTTATTAAAATTTATTAAAATTTATAGGACCAAACTAGTTTCTACGAAAAACAGTGGGGGACCAAGCTGATTTTTGGAACCCTATTCTTCATTATAACCGAGAAGTAGTCCATAGGTATTTTCTCTAATTATAGATCCGGGTCTATAATTTTTCAACACCCCCTCCCACCCTCGAGGGGGGGGGGTCTGTACTTTATGGGTGGTGTTCAGGTAATTCACGCTTCACCCGGGACTTCTGACGGGACTTTACAGATTTTTTTTTTGGGCAGTCAACAGTTTATTTGCAGGATTGTTAGCGGGTTGACCAGGGGTTCTCCGTAGATTGTCCCGGGGCTGTCCATAGTTGCAAAGCACAATGCTGGACACTGCATCTGCAGTGGCTCTATTTCTAGTCCCACTCTACTATCATCAACTCAATCTATTTCAGGAGATCACTGGAAAAATACCCAATGAAATCTACAAAACATTGCTGCCTGAAGAAGATCTGCCGGTGGTCAAGAAACGAATCGGGACTACCTTCAAGTTCTCAGATGATGTTCTCCAACAGGCTCATATGGTCAGTCATTTGGAAATGAAAATTTTCGGTAATGGTGTCGTACATGTGTCAGAGGTGGGCACAGGCCAGACTAGATTAGATCAAACCAGATGAGACAAAATTACAAATATTTTTTCGTTAAGCTTGAGAAATCGAATTCTAAGGTCAGAAAATTCAAAATTTGTCTAATTTGAACAAAAATACCGTATTTCCTCTAACAGAAACACTCCGCGAAATCACTCTCCGAAATATATTCTTTGCACTTTTTACCAATTTTTTTAAATCGGCTCTTGCTTATGTGTCATACCAAAATTTAGCCCAGACTTCCAGCTACATTTTGGCGCGTAACATGAGTGGGACCGAAACTAAAAAATGCATCAAAAAGGCGAAGAATAAATTTAAATCGGGTAGGGCTTTTAATAGAGGAAATACGGTATATGGAATTTGGTCTGAATTGATGGTCCTGGTCGTAGTCTTTGCCCACCCTGATATGTTTCCGGCTACAAGGCAATAGGTCCGATTTTAGGAGGGTATACGAAACTATCGTCAAATTTTCCGTAGTCAGCGTTAACTGTCTCAAATTTTAGGACGGAGACCGGCAAGCCCAACTGGCCATAGACATTGAATTGCACAGGAAGATTGTAGCTGCAGCTGAGCGACTGGCCAAAGACAAGAGCACCAACAAGTCAGTAAGGAAAAAGCGGAGGAAAGACTGGCAAGCTGCTTCTCAGAAACTCAAGGGACTGGAGAAGGGGTTGCACAAGTTGAGGGTATCTAGCAGCAAACCTGACAGTCTCAACCATTTTGAAACAGTTTCCATGTCCAATGCTGGCAGTGGATTTTCCCTTAACAGTTTGAGTGGGTTTTACTGGATTAGGGGTATAGTTGGCAATGTTGTTAGTTTTCAGAAGGCTGGTCCAACTTCTCAATCTCACTGAAAAGTGCTACTAAGTCTTGTCCAACCACTCCTAGAGGCTCAGTTCCCGATCTATTGATGGCGGATGACGTGTGCAAGGCGTTTAGGAAAAAGCTGTCTTCTAGGTTTGCTTTTCAAAACGGTGTTTTAATGGTTCCGGGCAACACAAATATGACAAAAATTAATACGTGGTGCTGGGGAGGAGAAAAACGGGCCATTTCAAATTGGGCCAAATTTAAATTGGGCCAGTGCAAACTGGGCCACACTTTTGAGTCAAGCAACACGGGTACCTCTTGCCGGCATCATGAGTAGAGTTTTCCCAGATAATCTTGCGAAAAATTCATCCACAATACTTCTGACGGGTGTATCACGATTCCGCCTGGATTCTGACACGGCGTTTGATACTCGTTTTCTGATCTAAACAAAATATTACTTGGACAAAACAGAGCCAAAAATGTTGGAAAGATACCCGTGATGTTCTTTACTTTCAGTCAGATCATCTTCATTGGTTGAAGTAGCGATCCCTCCACAGCCTATATTTTTATATCACCAATTCCATCTTCCATCACATTGACGCATCCCACGAAAGCTCATTGCGTAGCCATTGCAGAACCCAAGCAAATTTCCCTTCTGTGTATTGCATGCACCTTCCATTTTCTAAAATAAGCAGTGAAATAAATCAAGCACGGAAACAATGAGAGTAAAAGTCTGGTGAAATAACATTGCCTTGGTACCTGTGTTGTTTGACTCAAAAATGTGGCCCAATTTGAAAAGGCTCAATTGGAAATGGGACCAATTTGTTTTGGCCCAATTTGGAAAGGCACATTTTTCTCCTCCCCGTTTTGACAGTATATTCGCAAAAATCTCAAGGATTACGATTTTTCTGATCGTTTTTCAAGATCTAAATAACTTTGTCGTTTAAAAAGCTAAAGGACAAAACGGAAAAATGCCCGTGTTTGGGGAAAAAGTGCCTGCTTTTTTCTGTTTTAGTCAAAAAGGCGCAAAAGTGCCCGCTTTTTACGAAAAAGTGCCCGCTTTTCTGTGAAACTCTTTTATAACAAGGACTGAGTCGGTATATTTTGACGACAGTTTAATATACCATCCATTTACCATCCAGAAGCGGGCACTTTTTCACAAAAAAGGCACCTTTTTGACTAGAACGAAAAAAAAGCGAGCACCTTTTTCCCAAACGCGGGCATTTTTACGTATCGTCCTAAGCAAAACCTCTATGCAGTGGCCACTTTTACAAATTAGAGAACCACTTTACTGAGATTTTGCTTTTGAAATGGCAAAATTTTTTAGTTATTGAAAAACCACCGGCAAAATCTGAAATTGAAGAGACGAGTCTGGCGAATCAGTCGGGTTTCAGGGTACATTTTTCACTTCAAATTAGTACTACGGTATGGCTTTAGGTTTTTCTGCCTGACCACGCTTTCAGGGCATGCACGTGGAAGGGTCCTAGTTTTGGCAGTTCGGCTTCGGTAAAAGTTTTTTCGGCCCTGCCCGGAGGGTTCACATTTTTAAGCCCGTCTTTTGTGAGAACTGAAATAAAATAGAAGTACATTTTTATGGAATTGCTTTCAAGTATAATTTTTGGGCTGAAAAAAGCTTTTCAAAACAGCTCTAATTTCAGTAGTAGCAGTGGAAAGAGGTCAGAAACAGAGCTACTAGCCAGCACCTCCTCCCACAGTTCCATGTCCAAACATCCCAGCTCTGCATCCAACGGCTCCCTAGCTCACAACCGTCTCCGGGCCACCAAGTCGCCGTCCATGGAGAAGGGAGCAGCCAATTCCAAGAGCTCCACTGGTCTGGACTCTTTGCCACCCTCCATTCCCGGCAGAAGAGTGTTAGGCGCTGAACATAGCCGGTTTGTGGGTGCCAACACTAGTGGTTGTTTTGGAGAAGAAGTGCAGGAGGAGGATGGCATATGTTTGAGCAGACATACACCATTGTAAGTTCATTTGAGTAAGGTTGGCAATGAAAATTAAGATTTGATTTCAGGTATGCCAATGTGGGCTACACATCGTCAGTGCCTTACAAAAGTGCATATAGACAGTCTAACTTCCCTACTATTCAGGTAATTGATTTGGTAGGCATTATGAGAAGTAAACTTGGTTAAACTGAGTTAGAGCGCGTTTTTTTTCAACTGTAGGGGCATGGCTGTGATCGACGATCCAAAATTAATTAAAGCGTATGCAAAAGCCTTTTTCGGTTTTTCTATTATGCCGGCAACCGGAAAGTGAAAGTGGAACTAAAAACCCACCGAAAACAAAACCAGACGTGAACCGCAGTTCAAATTTTTTTTCCAATCCTTGGCGACGCATTTTAGTCCCTAAAACAATTTATTTCATGATCATGCTCTGACTAATAGGGGGCTAGGAGACTGAGCTATGAGGACAGTTAGCTATGGACAGTTGGCTATGATTTTTTTTGAAAATTTTCATACTTTTATAAACAAAAGTTCTTATTTTAGCAAAAAAGTTTTTCTGACGTCACCCGGTAGCCAAATTTTTCTCAGGAATCCAAATCAAAAAGCAGAACTTGAAAAAAATACTTGTGTGTTGAGATATGACTTAAAGTAAAAGGGTGGCATATTGACACACCAACTTTATGTCATATCTCAGCACACAAACATTTTTTCAAATTCTGCTTTTTGACCCCTAGAACCAACCCTAGAAACAAACCAAGACTGTTAGAATTTTAGCGTTGGCAATTTAGCCTTGGCATTTTGGTTGCTGGTATTTTGGTGTTGGCATTTTGTCCCCACGGCCGTATGAGGTAGGGTTGTCCAATCGAAAGCAATGTTCGCAGTGCGAACATTCAAACAACTGTATTGTTGACTGAGAGTTGACTGTATTGGGATAGTTAACTGTTGCACAGTTTGCAAAATTAGTAAGACAATGTATTGTTGACTAAGAGTTGACTGTATTGTGGTGGTTGACTGTATTGTTGACTGAGAGTTGACTGTATTGTTGACTAAGAGTTGACTGTATTGTGGTGGTTGACTGTATTGTTGACTAAGAGTTGACTGTATTGTGGTGGTTGACTGTATTGTTGACTGAGAGTTGACTGTATTGTGGTGGTTGACTGTATTGTTGACTGAGAGTTGACTGTATTGTGGTGGTTGACTGTATTGTTGACTGAGAGTTGACTGTATTGGGATAGTTGACTGTAGCACAGTTTGCAAAAGTAGTAAGACAATGTATTGTTGACTAAGAGTTGACTGTATTGTTGACTAAGAGTTGACTGTATTGTGGTGGTTGACTGTATTGTTGACTGAGAGTTGACTGTATTGTTGACTAAGAGTTGACTGTATTGTGGTGGTTGACTGTATTGTGGTGGTTGACTGTATTGTTGACTAAGAGTTGACTGTATTGTGGTGGTTGACTGTATTGTTGACTAAGAGTTGACTGTATTGTTGACTAAGAGTTGACTGTATTGTGGTGGTTGACTGTATTGTTGACTGAGAGTTGACTGTATTGTTGACTAAGAGTTGACTGTATTGTGGTGGTTGACTGTATTGTTGACTAAGAGTTGACTGTATTGTGGTGGTTGACTGTATTGTTGACTAATAGTTGACTGTATTGTTGACTAAGAGTTGACTGTATTGTGGTGGTTGACTGTATTGTTGACTGAGAGTTGACTGTATTGTTGACTAAGAGTTGACTGTATTGTGGTGGTTGACTGTATTGTTGACTAAGAGTTGACTGTATTGTGGTGGTTGACTGTATTGTTGACTAAGAGTTGACTGTATTGTTGACTAAGAGTTGACTGTATTGTGGTGGTTGACTGTATTGTTGACTGAGAGTTGACTGTATTGTTGACTAAGAGTTGACTGTATTGTGGTGGTTGACTGTATTGTTGACTAAGAGTTGACTGTATTGTGGTGGTTGACTGTATTGTTGACTGAGAGTTGACTGTATTGTGGTGGTTGACTGTATTGTTGACTGAGAGTTGACTGTATTGTGGTGGTTGACTGTATTGTTGACTGAGAGTTGACTGTATTGGGATAGTTGACTGTAGCACAGTTTGCAAAAGTAGTAAGACAATGTATTGTTGACTAAGAGTTGACTGTATTGTTGACTTAGAGTTGACTATATTGGGATAGATGACTGTAGCACAGTTTGCAAAAGTAGCAAGACAATGTATTGTTGACTAAGAGTTGACTGTATTGGGATAGTTGATTGTAGCACAGTTTGCAAAAGTAGTAAGACAATATTCGCGAATATTCGCGGCCATTTCAATATTTGCGCAAATATCCCAACTCTAGTATGAGGTCATCTACATTAAATTTGACGCATAACGAATGAAAAATGGAACGATTCAAAAAAATTTGCCAGTCCCCGCCATAACTTTTTAAAACGCACGGGCGTGCCCTTTAAAAATAGCATTTTTTACTTTCTATACGTAATCAATTTTGTAGTTCATAAATGCCCAAATTTACCTGAAGACACATTCTCACTCGCACCTCATTTTTCTCACAGCTAAAAACCAAAAAATCTGTTTTCAGCAACATTCCAAAGAATCGCAGAACAATTGCCTATCTAAAAGACTTCTGACATCCACAGAAAACCATTGCCTTCAGTCCTCATCTTCTCCACCCAACTCTAGTGTGGTTTGCACTCGCTTTTCTGCTCAGGTTAGTCTGCATAGTTCAACCCACAATCCATTAACCTCAATATTATTGCAGAAAGCAGAAGGATACAAGTCGCACCTGGTGATGTCCAACTCCTCCCTGTTGAACACAGCCAACTGCCATCTAGGCAATATAGTGCGCAAGATGAGTGAGTCAGTGTCAACCCCCTGTTCATCTGCCTCCTCCTCATCCACTGCTTCTTCTGGTTATATTTCTAATGGAGGGGCTGGGATGGCATTCCGAACCTCTCCCTCCAAACCAGACAATCTGGCTGTTAATGCTCTGAAACCACCTATGGCTAGTAGCGGGTTTTCGACTACGAGTTTGGACAGAAGGACCAGTATGAGGGGCAAGTAAGTTAGTTTTGGAACATTTTGGTTCAGGATTTGGATTTTTAAAATTTTTTTGTCTATTTCAGTGTTTTATCAAAATTATTCTGTCGCAAATCGTAGTTTTCTTAAAAAAACACAAGGGGCTTTTTTACATAGATGTCGTCGTTTCGCATCCTCTTTATGGACGACTACCCAGTTATCGTATTTCCTGTTTATTATAGAACGGCCTCTTGATTCAAAATCGTGTTTGTAACATTGTGTGTTTGACTCACTTTTTGAAGACTGCTTTGAGCCAAGTAATCATCCAAATTGTAGCCAATGAGTTAAGCTACAAATAGAGGGGTAATTTGCCTGATAAATTTCTTCAAAAAATGGGTCAAAGACACTATGATACAAATACGTTTTTTGGACCCTAGTATAGAATACCCCCCAAAACTTATGCCTTCTAAGTAAAGAGCACCCAAATATATGTTGCAGACCCCAGAAAAAGTGCGTAAAACACTTATTAGTCACAACTTCTATACGCTGGCCTACCCCTGAGCCTAAGGGCTAAGCCTAAACTTGTTGTTCCAAAGGGTAGGTCTGATTGGGGGGGGGGTATTCTATACTCAAACGCCGTTTTTTTAATTAGGGAAGGGGGCAGGTTCCAACAGAGATGCGTAACTTCTACGCCTGTACTGGCCAAAAAAATTTTAGCATTCCAAATCACAAAGCAAAATTTTAATAGATACTTGGCTGGAAAAAATTAAAAAATAAATGTTTTTGTATCACATTCCAGCTTTTTCGTGGCATATTTAAGCGTTCTAGCAAAACAAATCAATGTATGCCAAAATCTTTGCTAACTGACTGTACACCCTGCTTACCGTATCTCCTCTAATAGAGCCCCCCCCTAACTTTGAGGACCTATATCTCAGCCCAGAGTCAATTTTTTGCAAAGCTGTTTATTGCGTTTTCTTAACTCCCACGAGCTCTACCAATTGCACTTTTCAGATTTTAGTTGAGCACCCAAAAATCTCGAGATCGAATTCCAAATTTTCCGATTTTCGGGCATACAAAAAATAAAGCCCCGGGGGCTCTATTAGAGGAAATACGGTATATCCATTTTTCTTAGCACTACTATTAATGAAGTTGTTGTTTTAATATAAAAAGTTATCCATTTTATAGACCTTTTTCATTGAACGGCCATATATTGGACAAGAACAGCAATAGTTCAGCCCAACATTCCAATATGATCACCACTTTTCCCGTCAACGATATATGGTCAGTCTAAAAGCAAAAAACAGATAGCAAAAAAATACAAGCCGACTTTCAGCAGACCACTAGAGCCAGGTGACTTCAGCAAGTACAGATCCATCTCAGCTGTTCGCAATGACTCCAACTCCAAAAGACTGACGGGAGCGAGTTCTTCAGCCAGCAGGATACTGCCTTCAAGCAGTAACCATTGGCCGCCTATATTGAACACAGACCCCAGAATGGAGGCCCTCCTAGCTTCCATACATTCTCGCACTTCAGGCCATCACAAGCTGGGTAATGGCCATGTGAGCAGTGCTCCACGAACAACTGGTTCGCTAGCCAGTTCCCCTAGCAAAACAGCCAAGAACACGGCAACTATTGTTTAAAATTCTGCCAACTGTAAATACAGTCTTAGTTTTTTTGACATGGCCTGTATGTTGGATCTAAATTTACTAAATTATGATGATATTAGCATTTGTAGCTAATTAAGTGCCTCCTCCTTCAACATTTCCAAATAATTGTGATATTACTGCTTTTTGAGCATTGCCTTATTCGCAAATTGTTCTTTCTATATGTCCAGTACCAGCAAACATCTGCTTCTGTTGTATACATTTAACTAACTATCATATTTTACTTTTGTTCAAGAGGCGTGCTTGCCCACGATACAATTTCGAATACGAAGCTGAAATCAAAGAAAATATGCAAGGGGGTACAAACTACACAAAAAGAAGCTGATCGGGCAGACAATCAATAGAAAAACAACTGTGAGAGCACAATTTGTGGCCCTATACGACAATAGCACGCTTTTTTGCCTTGGTCCCCCTGTTGTTTTTTTTTCGCATTTTTTTCCAAATTACTTTATTTTCAACAATAGTGACGACAACAATCATTTAGACACGAATTTTTGTAATTTGTTCAATCAGCTTTTCCAAATAGTTCCAGTTCTTAGCCCGACAATTTTGACGAAAAATTGAGTCCGCAACGTGGAACACCAGCAAAACATCACAGGAATTGGAACAAATGCTTCGATCGAAGAGCAGAAAATCAGGCGTTTCGGTCGTTTCCACAAGTAATTTTCGAACCATAACTCCTATAAAAAATTGATTGTAAAAGACGCAATAAAATTCTAAAAAAATTCTCGCGTAGCGCAAAATATCAGATTTCTTATAAATTATCGAACTCCATCGAATAATTTAAAAAATGTAGAGATTTAGGGGTTTGAATGAATTAACTTTTATGTTTTTATTACTTAATTCAAAGCCCTAAATCTATACATTTTTGAACTGATTCAATGGAGGTTGATAGCTTGTTGGAAAGCTGAGATCCTGAAAATTAAAAAAAAAATCAACACAAAAATTGTAGCATATTTACCGTATTTCCTCTAATAGAAGCCCCCTCTAATACAAGCCCCCCCCTCAACTTTGACGGTCTGGATTTCAGGGTAGAAGCAATACTTTGCAAAGCTGTTTAATACGTTTTCTTAACTCCCACGAGCTCTACCGATTCCACTTTTCAAATTTTGATTGAATACCCAAAAATCTCGAGATCGAATTACAAATTTACCGATTTTTGGGGATCCAAAAAATAGAAGCCCCGGAGCTTCTATTAGAGGAAATACGGTAAGTTTATAAAAAGATATTCCTTTTTCTAAAGGGCAATATTTAATTTTGCCCGCTAATTTCTGAAAAATGCTCCCTAATTTCTTAAAAATGCCCGCTAATTTTATAGTTGCATTTTTCTCTACATTTTTGTGTCAATTTTTTAAAATTTTTAACATTATCGTGTAGCCCAAGATCTCAGCTTTCCAACGAGCTATCGAATTTTTTCGAATGATTTCAGGAATGATTATATTTAGAGGTTTGAAAAAAATAGGTTTTGTTTCGTCTCGACCCCTAAATATCTAAATTTCTGAAATCATTCAATGAAGTTCGATAGCTAGTTGGAAAGCTGAGATCTTGGGCTACACGATAATATCAAAAGTTTTCAAAAATTCAAATAAAAATGTAGAGAAAAAAGCAAATAAAAAATTAGCAGGCATTTTTAAGAAATTAGCGGGCAAAATTAAGTACCACCCTTTTATAAATTTTGCTTTCTTGTTGTTAATCGTGTGAATTATTAACGCGGTTCTGAACAATTGGGCATTACCAGTTTCTCGCATATCCGGGCTCTTTCGAACCCGGTTCTCGGTCAGGGATATTTTGTCAAAAATGGTTCAGCTCATGGTTTGAGTACTTCCGTGCATCTCTATTATCAACCTTGTTACCGTATTTCCTCTAATAGAGCCCCCTTCCCTCTAATAGAGCCCCCCCTCTAATAACTCCCCCCCCCTAACTTTGAGGACCTATATCTCAGCCCAGAGTCAATTTTTTGCAAAGCTGTTTCACGCGTTTTCTTAACTCCCACGAGCTCTACCAATTGCACTTTTCAGATTTTAGTTGAGCACCCGAAAATCTCGAGATCGAATTTCAATTTTTCCGATTTTCGGGCATCCAAAAAATAAAGCCCCGGGGGCTCTATTAGAGGAAATACGGTATCAATCTTTACCAAAAATTCATCGACTAAGACTGCAATTTTTTTGGATTTTCCATTTGAAACTTGATCTCCCACCACTGTTTTATTTGTTGTATATAGAGTAAATTTTAATTTTGTCTTATGAGAAGATAATTAAATTGCGCAATGTTTGTTCTAAATAAGTTTTTGGCTTAACTCCCTCATTCGGTGCCCTCCTAAAAACATTCAAAAACTAATTTTTTAATGTTGTAGCACCTTTTTCATTTTTCTAAAGCATATTTTTCACATATAAAAGGTGCTGAAACATTGGGGAAAATTGTGTACTTTTGGTAGGGCACCGAGCAAGATAGTCCGGCCATTTTTTTTTCAAAATGAATAGCTAATTAACTGTGCTTTTTGTAAAATAAAAAGCTTGTAATTATTTTTCAAATTTAAAAACCATTTTTTTTAATTTAGGGTGCTAGCGTCATATAGCCTTCTCAAAAACAGCTTTCTATATAATACATGGCAGTTAGAGGCCATCCCGCTGTCGCCCGACAAAAAAAACCAACCAATTTACTTTGGAATACTCTTTTGGTGCCAAAAATACCGTTTTTAGAGACTCAATATCATTATTGCAATATAACTTGTAATTTTGGGCCAACTAAGTGTATTATGAAAAATTTGGCTCTATATCAGGGCTCCCAAGTCGACCAGCTAAAAATTCAGACAAAAATCTCAAAAATTCAGATTTAAGCTCCGAAATTCAGACAATTTTCAAAGGTCAATCTTTAATCGAAATTTTATCAACAACAACAATAATCAACGGTGAGTAAACATTTAAAAGTGTTTTTCCCATGCGCTAATTGGCTAAAGTATGGTATACCACATGTTCCCAAAACTGGGGTTTGACCCCTAATTCGAACGTTTCAGGTCGTAATTAGTACGAAAAACATGTTTTCCGGTGGCGGAAAGACATTTGCAAAAAAAAATTTGACCGAAATCGACCAAAACCACAGGGTTCCCGAACAATTCAGTGCTCGCATTAGCGTTTAGGGGCCAAGGCTGACCCTTTATACACACCATAATCCTGCCCGCTAATTTTCCTTAACAGCATATTGTTCTTCAAAAGGAAGTTATACATTTCAACACATGTGAGATCAAAATTTACTTTACAATTTTCACCTCTTTCAATTGCTAACTTTTCTTCTTCCTTTACAACTAAACAAAAAAAAATAAACAACAACAAAAAGCTCTGCAGGCAAATCCGAAAAAAATTGGAAAACTTATTTTGGTCATTTTTCAAGAAATTGTTTTTTTTCAAAAGGCCATATCTCAACACCCATATTTTCAAAAATAATTCTGTAAAATAGGTCTTCTAGCTATTGAAGCGCGCCACAAGTAGCACTAAGATGTTGTTAAAGTGCCAAATTCTGAATGAAACTTTTGGCCAGTTAAAGCAATGAATGTACCCCCCTAAAGTGCCCATTGGTGAACCTCATTCCTTTTGAGCTCTTACACCCTCTATTTTATCATTCATAAACAAATGATGGCTCATTAGAAAGGCCAAGAAAAGGGCTATCAAATAGTGTATGACATATCAAAAAATGATCATAACAGGTTACATAAAAACCATTTAAAAAAAACGACATTACTTATGGTTCAAGCCAATAAAAATTTCAAAAAGTGTCAGCATTTTCACGCAAAAAATTTTTTTTGCGTGAAAAAATTTTATAAAAAATTTTGACCCTACTTGGATATACCCCCCTCCCCAAATCAATTTTTTTAAAGTGTTCCCCCCTCCCCAAATTTTTTAAAGTGTTCCACCCTATATCGACTCAAAATCGCCTCAGGAGCTCGAAAAAGACATTATTTTCAAGTTCTGGACTATAAAAAATCGAGTTTCGGGCATTTGTAATTTTCGACCATTTGACTGTTTTACCCTGTTTTTCAACATGGGATTTGGCAAAAAGTACCTCTTAATGCGTTTTTGATTAAAAGTCTTGCTCGTAATTATGTCTAAGGTAAGCCACATACCTTAGACACAAATCACTCTAAGTGACTCTGGATGCATGGAAATATATATGCATACCAGAGTTTATTTATGCGGTAGGCCCCAGTATTCAAAACTATGTTCAACGTCTTTTTTTCGCCTTGCTACATTGCTGAAGCAGTCTTTTTGTATTGGTTATATCCAAGTAGCGCCAAAATTTCAATACTTTTTATGACATATGGAAGAAAAAAAATTTTTGCAAAAAAACAACAGGGGGGACCAAGGCAAACAAAATTTGTAAAATTTTTCACCAAAAATTTTTTTGCGTGAAAATGCTAAAAAAGTGTGAATAAACACTTTTTGATACTTTTGGAAGAAAAAAAATTTTTTCTGCAAAAAAAATTAACAAGGGGGACCAAGCCATATTTTTTTCCAGAGATGCGAATGCATATAGAGCCAAACATTTTCTATACATTTAGCCATTTTTCATAAGACTGTCATATACCATTTCCCTTTCTTTTTTTTCCCTCTCACATATACCATTTCCTTACACTTTACAAAAACACATTGCTTTTAGTGGCTATGATGGCTGATGCAAAGAGAAGGAAACACATTTGTTATCTGCAAAAATCAGTCAGTATAAACATGGGAACAGTCTGGCACAAATCACAAAAAGTTTTTTTGATGGATCTAGCAGGAGGAGTCAGAGACCAATGATATGCTGCAGCCAACCATCTACACTATATTTGAGATGAGATTACTTTTTTATTTGCTGCATAGAGCATGGCCGTGGGAAGAGGCCATAATATTGTTTAACGGGTTAACTTGCAAAGTCTGTACTACAGTGTTTCAGCTTTTAAGAAACTGGTTTTGTAATTATGAGCCAATCTCAAAGAAGAGCTGGATAGTGATTTTCTGGGGTGTCGGTCTTTTTCCGCCAGGGTTGTAGCATTTTTCATGCTGAGTGATTTTTACTTATAAAGCTAGGGTCTCTTTTTTGTCCGAAAAAGAGTTAAACGGCATTTAAAGTGGCTTGACTATAGAATCCCCCCCACGGGGAGTGATCAGGTGGAGGAGATAACATCATATTCGTGTTTCTCGACCCCGATTTCATGAGAAAGCCGCGTGTTTTTTTAGTTCTGAGAAAAAAAATTTTTTCGAACCACAGGGGGGGTTCGAAAATCATGGTTTTTTAGTCGAAATTTGAAAAATTTTGAATTCGCGCCTTTTGAATTTTAAAGGGATTAAGGGCTGTATTGGGAGGGGAAGGGAATAAAAGGGGGCCACTAATCACACATGGGCCACTAACAAAAAGATGTTGAACATAGTTTTGAATACTGGGGCCTACCGCATAAATACACTCTGGTATGCATGCTTTTCATGCATCCAGAGTCTCTTTCGAGTGATTTGTGTCTAAGGTATGTGGGTGTGCGCATCTCAACTCCAATTTTTCAAATTTCGACTAAAAACCCATGATACCCCCTTGTGGTTCGAAAAAAATTTTTTTTCTCAGTTTTTTTACAATCACAAGTACCAAAAATGGAATGTTTTTTTGCAATCCTATTTTTATCGTCATTTTTAATTCTTGGTCTGATAAAGTTTATGGTCGTTAGAAAGGCTATGAAAAGAGCTTTATTATTGCATATAATTTGTCTGTGAGTCATGTGAAAATTCCTGAGATGTGGAGGTTTTTATAAAACAGTTACATTTTGAGGAGTGGCATTTTTTTGAAAAAGAGCCTAAATTGCATAATTGACCAACAATAACAACGGAGATATTTACATACCGTATTTCCTCTAATAAGGCGGCTTTTTCAAACTCCCGAAAATCGAAAAAATTTTAGGTCGATTTCAAGGTTTTTGGGTGCACAACCGAAATCGAAAAACAGGAATCGGTAGAGCTCGCGGGAACTAAGAAAACGCAATAAATAGCTTTGAAAAAGGACGTGGAACCTTATATTTCTGCCAGACTGACTCAATTGCTTGTGTATGAGCACCTGTTACCGGATCGTTGAAATTCTCTGAATGATTGACTGTCAGATGTTGATACTCTTCGTGAACCAGACAGACGGGGAACGAGAAATTTAGGGTGGGGGCACCAACCCAACAAGCGCCCTAACTTCATTTATCAAACTACAAAATTAGATTGTGTGTGATTCAGGAATGGTATTTATTTATATTTAAATACAGTCGACGCTCCCTATAAGATACACCCTCCATAAGATACAGCTCTCTGTAAGATACACCTGGAGAAGATTTGGTTGGCCAGAACTAAATTAAGGCAAAGTGACGTTCTACATAAGATACACTCCCTATAAAATACACTCCCTATAAGATACACCTGGGGCCGGTCCCGTGCAATAAATTTACACTCGATATAAGATACAGTCAATAAAAATTAAAAAAATAAATGAAGTTTTTAAAATTTCTGCCATTGCTGGTGGAAATTTCGGTTGCGCAGAAATATTTTTTGTTCACTTTATGTCATTGTTCATTTTTCGCTGCTCAATTTTTTGTCTGTTATTTTTTGACGGATTATTTTTTCTCTTCAGGAACGGGAAAGTGGAAAGTGTCTCCGAAGCGTTAAAAATTGACGAAGAGCCTCCAGTAACTGCCCGAGAGCTCAGCCAAGCAAAGAGAATCCTGCAGCGGAATGCCGATACTGTCACCAATCCCGCCACTCGCAAACTATTTGATCAAATGTATGATGCCTTGGCCGAAGAAAGAATGAAGAACATGAAACAGAGATCAATTCAAGATTATTTTGCTCCTGGTGAATGATTGACTGCCAACATTCCTTAATACTGTCTCACTTTCCAACATCCTTGTTATTGTTTCGTTTTCCAACATCCTTGATAAATTGTTTGATGTTATTGTGGAATCATATGCTCGTTTCACTTATTTTTTGTATAAAATATATTAAAACTCTGTATAAGATACAGTTGCCAAAATAAAGCCAAGTGCAGCTCTCTATAAGATACACTCCCTATAAGATACACTCCCTATAAGATACACCTAGAGCTGGTCCCGAGGGTGTATCTTATATGTAGCGTCGATTGTAGCTAGTTTCTCTTTCTTTTTGGGATTTTTTTTCGAAAATTCTGTGTCCATTTTCAGCTAACACGCTCCCCCCCATCACTTTTGTGGTTTGATTATTAGCGGCAGAGGGTGGTTGTTAAATTAAGTGTGTATTGCACTCATTCTCCTACCACTAATACTTTAATTGTTTACAGTTCTAAATGTCTATGCACAGAAAGCTTGGAGAGAAGTTTGGTGGTGTTCTTACAGCTCGCGTGAAGATCAACGGAAGTGACTACACTGGTCAGCTTGATTCTGGCTCACCTGCATGCTTTCACGGGCACCGGCGCCGATTTTTTACAACCCCGGCTCCCGGCACCGGCGGCCTTTTGATTTCGAAGGTCAGCGCCAGCACCCAATATTTCAAGAAAGGCGCCGGCCTCATCATAATTTTTGTACAAGAACTTTTTTTCAAAATTTTTTTTGAAAATTTTCTTAAAATTTTCTTAATTTTTTTGAAAAATTTTTTTTATTTTCTTTTTAGTTAAGTAATATTGAGATGAAATAATACATATTTTGTTATAAAACGTCAATGTATTCACAAAATTATCGGCTCCGCAGCCGGCGCCCTATTTATACCTTGGCGGCCGGCGCCGAAATCTTAAAAAGGGCCTGCCGCCGGCGCTTACGCCCTATTTTCCGAAATGTGCAAGTATGCTCACGTGTCACTGTTGATTCACTGATGGTAGGCCTTTTTATCTTCATAAATACAGATTTTGAACTAATCTTTTTAAGCCTATACTAGCAAAATAGCAAACTTAATATCATTTTTTCATTTTTTAATAATCCTCGACATACAGGGTGGCGCAAGAAATTCGGCCGATTTCAAACATCCATAACTTTTTGTTCTGACACCATTTCGAAATTCTGTAAACGCAGAACACCTTAGAATTACGGGCGCTTTTATTTGGTATCAAAACCAGGGAATTTTTTTTGACAATTTTTGACTTTTTTGCTTTGGTCCCCCGGACACGGACATTTATTACTGGCCACCGTTGTTCCAGGGTTGTCATGGGTAGTCTATTTTCCAACTGACGACTATGTGCTAAGTTTGACGGCACTTTTTGAAGAAGTTGTAAAATCTTCATTTTTAGCGTTTCAGACATTTTTTTGAACAGTTCGTAGTGCGCAGAACAGATAAATTTATCTATCGGATAAAATCGATCGGATAGATAAATCTGATAGATAAATTTATCGGTTCAGATAGATTTATCTGTTCTGCGCACTACGGGATGAGTATAGTGCTGTTCAACAATTTTGTATATTTTGTCTTTCTGTGCGAAACTGTTCAAAAAGAATGTCTGAAACGCTAAAAATGAATATTTTACAACTTCTTCAAAAAGTGCCGTCAAACTTAGCACTTAGTCGTCAGTGGGAAAATAGACTGCCCATGACAACCCTGGAACAAATGGTCGCCAGGAATAAATGTCCGTGTCCGGGGGACCAAAGCAAAAAAGTCAAAAATTGTCGGAAAAAATTCCCTGGTTTTGATACCAAATGAAAGCGCCCGTAGTTCTAAGGTGTTCTGCGTTTACAGAATTTCGAAATCGTGTCAGAAAAAAAATTTATGGATGTTTGAAATCGGCCGAATTTCTCGCGCCACCCTGTAGTTTTGGTCGTCAGAATTTTGGTCGGTCAAATTCAAAACCAAACAAAAAGGCACAAAAGATTACAGAGCTGTAATTTCTGTGCTCATTTCGATGCAATATTATCTCTGAAAAATTTAAAAAGTGCTTAAAATTGTATTTTGAGCTAGTTTTTTAATGTGGTAACTCAAGTGCACCATCAACAGTCTGAATCGCTTGGTTATTTCAAATTCGCGCCTTTTCTGGCGTTCTGTATTCACCTATTTTTTTGGAATTTGAGACACACGTTTGAGCCCGTCTCATAGCCAACTGGTCTTAATTTTGCAAAAACAAAATTTCTCTCGAGAAAACGCCAGAAAGGGCGAATTTTGAATGGTATCAGCAATATTCGACGCGGGTTTTTTCACTTATGTAAAAATAGTGTTTAAACGACTACCAAGTAATTTTTATACAGTCAAACCTCGATATAGTGGCCCCCACCTCAAGTTCGTTCCCGCCTTGGGTGCGACACTTTTTTCACCCTGATTTTCGAAGTTTGTTACCACTTCTGTTTTGACAGTCTGGTCCCAAATATCGTGAAGATTCCGATTTTCCCAGTCGTTTTTCAAAAACTGAATAATTTTTCCATTTGAAAATGAAAACCTCGATACACTGGCCCCCTATTAAAAAATTAAAGGGCCACTATATCGAGGTTTTCATTTTCAAATGGAAAAATTATTCAATTTGAAAACGACTGGGAAAATCGGAATCTTCACGATATTTGGGACCGGACTGTCAAAACAGAAGTGGTAACAAACTTCGAAAATCAGGGTGAAAAAAGTGTCGGACCCAAGGCGGGAACGAACTTGAGGTGGGGGCCACTATATCGAGGTTTGACTGTATGCTTAAAACGATGAAAAAGTTATTTGCTAACATTTTTCCACACAAAAAATGAATTTTTTGAAAAAAATTTTTTGACCAAAACTTGACTTTTTGCCTTGGGGTACCAAGGTAAACTACTTTATATTAGGGTATTGTACCGCGTTTTGGTCACTGGAGCTTGGCAAAAAGAGTCTCTTTATGCATTTTTGATCAATAGTCTTGCTCGGAATCATGTCTAAGGTAAGTGTCTAAGGTAACTCTAACCCCCAAGCCCCCTGCGCCTCTTTCGTGGGCGCAGGGGGCTTAGGGGAAGTGAAATTTTGGTCAAAAATTTGTTTTTGAAAAAATCAGCTTTTTATGTCGATAAGTATCGCAAAAGAACTTTTTTATCGTTTTAAGCATATAAAAATGGCTCTACCCTGTTTCCGCCCAAATTGTTTCCGCCAAAAATTGTTATAGCCAACACAGTTAAATTTTTAATTTTTTTGTGGTACCTACGTGTTGACTTGTTCACCCAAAATTGTCCTGGCTTTCACTGTAACTTAGGTAATCAATTAAATCTATAAATTTTATCTGTTACTACCACAAAAAATTAAAGATGTAACCGTATTGGCTATAACGATTTTTGGTGGAAACAATTTGGGCGGAAACAGGGTGGAGCCATAAAAATTACTTAAACTTACTTACTAAAAATTACTTACTATTTTGAAATCAGTGAAAAACCCGCCCGGCTCCAACCTCCACCGCCCCCCACTCAACAAGTGCCATATTATTTTTTGCCTCAACTTATTCTGGATTCAATAATGATTTTATAGATAGAGTAATGGCCCATGTCAGCAATTCCGTTCTGATCTCTTTTCTTCGAGCTAAAACCGTGTATGCAAACAATAGTGAGCACCGGAATGGAGTGATGTACATGATCAAATCCAACAAATACAGCCGCGACTTTTTCATAGGAAGAAGGATGGAAAAATATGGTACAGTCAACTCTCGATTTAACGAACCCCCGAAAATTCGTTCCCACCTAGGGTCCGACACTTTTTTTAGCTTAACTTTTGAAGGCTTTTACCAGTTGTCTTTGGTTAGTCTAGTCCGAAATATCGCAAGGACTCTGATTTTGCCGATCATTTTTGTGAATTCCAACAGTTTTGCCGAAAATACCGATTCAACTAACCTTTATTTTCAAAAAAAAGCTTCGTTAAATCGAGAGGCGCGGGACTTTTCGGTAAAACTGTTATTATTTACAAAAACGACTGGCAGAATCGAAATTTTTGCGATAGTTCAAACTAGACTAACCAAAGATAACTGGTAAAAGCCTTCGAAAATTAAGCTAAAAAAGTGTCGGACCCTAGGTGGGAAGGAAGTTTTGGGGAGTACTACACTACTTTTTTGTCAAAACTTTCAAAATCAACTTACTATTTTTTCAGAGCAAATGAGAGAGCTGAGCCAAGGAGACGCAGAGCGAGTTGAGAGCCAAAAAAAAAAAGTGGGCTTGACTATTTAAAGAGCGACGACCTCAACAGAGCAAAAGGCGTTCTGAAGTTGGCCCTTGATACTTCGCCCTTTGACTTTGAAATTCTGGAGCTGTTGGGAGATGTAGAATATTCCAGAGACCCAGTGACAGCAGAACAATACTACTGCAAAGCGATTTGCGCCAACAGGGACAACAAGAATAATAGCAATGCAATCAAGTAAGCGAACATTATTTTAACTTTTCAAATTAGACCGAAAAAAAGATAGTGGTCTGAAATAGGCTTAAGAGCCAGCATAAATTGAGTCAAGTTTGAGTGTAAATTAGACTTTTCCCTCCCCCTTTACTATAGCGCTGGATCTGTAGTATGTCACAAAAAAAGATTAGGGGTGTTCCGTCAATCAGATCGAAAATCTGATTACACTATTCGATTCAGCGTAGTCGATTTACTGTTTGAAAAAATTATGAAAACTTGGGTGTGACTGTCTCAAAAAAACGTTACAGCCCTTTTAAAGTTTGGTCAAAAACCACAGGGGGGACCAAGGCAATTTTGGGTGTTTTTCGGATTGCCTTGGGGGACCAAGGCATGGTTGTAGGTTCAAATCCTGGTGGTAGCATGCATCATTTTTGTAACGTGTGTTCCCCACACAGGTCCTCGGCGCCTACGAATTCCCACATCTGTGGCAACAACATATTCTAGTATTTTGAATATAGTCGAACCTGGATAACCCGACACCCCCTTAACTTCGTTCCCGCCTGGGTCCGACACTTTTTTTACCTCGATTTTTGAAATCTTTTGCCAAATGTGATTCGCCAGTCTATTCTGAAATATCGCAGGAATTCTGATTTTGCCGGTCCTTTTTCCAAAATCTTTTATTTTTGCCATAAAGACCCGCGGACCTCGATAACCCGACACCTGATTTTCCAAAAGGGGTGTCGGGTTATCGAGGTCCGCGGGTTTTTATGGATTTTGGAAAAACGACTGGCAAAACCAGAATCCCTGCGATAGACTGGCGAATCACATTTGGCAAAAGATTTCAAAAATCGAGGTAAAAAAAAGTGTCGGACCCAAGCCGGGAACGAAGTTAAGGGGGTGTCGGTTTATCCAGGTTCGACTGTAATGCGGCAAGTGTTGGTTGGGATATTTTCCGGAAAATATATTTCGAGTAAATTTTCCAGAAAATTTCTTAATACAGTCGACTCCCTCCATAGTGTACACCCGCCATAGTGTACACCCCCGCCATAGTGCACACCCTGTTCTGATTTGGTTGGCCACCATATAAATTTATAGTAACGAACCCCCCGCCATAGTGCACACCTGGGCTGGAACCAAACCAATAAACGTCTCTCTCTATAGTGCACACTTTACATATTTTTACGTTAACTTTCAAAAAAGTAAATGTTTTAAAGCGAAACTAGTTTAATTTTTTTATCATTACAAATTTAAAACAACTAACGCATCATTGTTGTTCTATTCATGTACTTTCGCCAGTGCAGTTTTGTACTGTTTGTGCTTATTCTATTTGCGCTTGTCACGTTACAGTTTTATTTTTAAGGAATTCTATATGGCTACTCCGAACAAAAAGAAGCGACATGTCATCACTTTGTCTGAAAAGAAGAGCATTATTGAAGCCCTTGGTGGCAAAAGCTTGAGCGAACTCAGCGTGCAATTCAATCTTCCGAAATCAACAGTTAAACGCATTCTGGACGACAAGGAATCAATTAACAATGCAATCGATCGAGGCAATGAGGCAAAGCGAGCTCGATTTACGCCAGTGAAAAATGAGAATCTTGAAGAAGCTGTGCTGCGTTGGGTCAAAGCGGTTAGAAGTCAAAACATTCCTCTGACAGGCTCTCTACTGACGGTATGAGAATTTAATTACATGTTCCATTACATTACTTTTATTACTGTCAGTTGTAGGAAAAAGCGAAAGAATTGGCGAAAAAGCTGGCAAAGCAACTAAGGAAAGTAGCGGAGGATGAGCCCTTGGCGGCGAAGCAAGCGAAAATGGAAGAAAAAGCCGCCGAGCTCGAAAGTTTCCAAGCAAGCGATGGTTGGCTCAGCCGTTTCAAGCATCGCCATTCAATTATCTTTCGAAGCAATCAAGATGAAGCAGCGGACATCGATTTGGGTGCACTCAATGACTGGAAGAAGGACATTTTGCTGGAAGCAATTTCTCACTTTTCTGCAGATGATGTGTTCAACGCCGACGAAACAGGTCTTTTTTGGCAGCTTCTTCCAAACAAGACACTGGCTTTCAAAGGTTTCCATTTAACGTTGGTATTTTGATAGTTCCTACGACATGTTTTTAGGCGAGAGATGCACGTCGGGCAAAAAAAGGAAAGAAAGAATAACAGTTCTCGTGGGGTCAAATATGTCAGGAACAGAAAAACTGCCCTTGCTGGTGATTGGAAAGTCAACAAATCCTCGGTGCTTCAAAAACGCGCGAGTGCCAGTAAACTATAAAGCAAACAAGAAGGCATGGATGTGGGAAATATTTTTTTATATGCAGTTGTTTTGATAACTGTTTTCTGACATGGCTACTTTTTAGCTGATCTTTTCGAGGCTTGGCTCAGAGAGTGGGACCGGAAACTAAAACAGGACAAACGCAAAGTGCTTCTTTTCCTCGACAACTTTAGCGGGCACTCGAAAATTAAACTGGAGCAAATAACGCTTAAGTTTTTCCCACCGAATACTACAGCCGAATCGCAGGTGATTTCTTAACATCTTAAAAATTATCAACACGAGTCTGATATGCAACCTACTTTTTCAGCCAATGGATCAAGGAATCATTCAGAACTTGAAGGTACATTATAGGCGCTTTCTCCTTAGTGAACGAATCGCAGCAATCGACAACAATACTGACTTCAGAATAAATCTTCTCAAGGCGTTGTGTCTCCTTCATCGAGCCTGGAGGTACGTGAGACCCGAGACGCTTGCAAATTCCTTTCTAAAAGCAGGATTCATCGTGGATGGACAGGTAGAGCTTTATTTATTTTATTTTTTGGTTGATAATTTTGGCTAATTTTTATTTTACTTTAGCCCTTGGTGGCGCAAAACGATGCAGAGGAAGAGATGAACACGCTTTGGGAAGAACTGCAAGCGGTGGAACCAACAGAATGCGATTTGCTTGACTACTTGAACGTCGATCAGGATGTCGTCACTGGAGGAACACTTAGATTGGAAGAAATTGCAGAAGCCGTCTCGACAGCCGAAGCGGAATATGACAGTGACTCTGGAGAGGTGATAATTGATGAGGAAGAGCCGGTACAGCCTGCGGTTACAACTCGAGAAGCCATCGAGGGATTCAAGCTCTTCCAGCGCTACGTGGAAACTAACTTCGCTGATCCTGCCGTCTTAGGAATGTGTGACAAGCTGGATGAACTACTGACGAATGAACGTTTGAAGAAGATGAAGCAGAAAAATCTTTTCGATTATTTTACGGCTAACAAATGATTGAGTGTTATTGTTACTCTTGTTGTTTGAATAAAACTTTGTTTTAGATGGAAAACCCCTCTATAGTGCACACATGGCCGTGTTAAAGCAAAATAGCTCTCCCCATAGTGCACCCCCGCCATAGTGCACACCTGGCGCCGGTCCCTTGGGTGTGCACTATGGAGGGAGTCGACTGTACCGGAAAATATCTATTTTGTAAAAAACACTTCCGAAATAATTTTAATGCTTAATATTTTTAATACTGAAGACAGTTTGGCGTACAAAATCAAAATTTTGAGACCGCATTCAGGTTCAGAATGATTGATTTATTTCACAAACTAGTTTTTTTAGTAGAAAGTCACTGTCAAATATAGAATTCTTGGCGCTTGTTGGGTTGGGGTCCCCACTCTAAATTTCTCGTTCCCCGCCTGTCTGGTTCACGAAGAGTATCAACATCTGACAGTCAATCATTCAGAGAATTTCGTCGATCCGGTAAGAGGTGCTCATACACAAGCAATTGAGTCAGTCTGGCAGAAATATAAGGTTCCACATAAGAATAAATTCGGAACAGCCAGAACTCTGTTTTTGTCATACGTGTCTGATTTTGTGTGGAGAACAAAATTCAATGGTCCAGACATATTTTTTACTTGTGGTGTCAAATATCAGAGATGTATGTTGTGAATGAAAAATAAATAAAAAATCTGTGTTTCCAGAAGTTTGGAAAAAAATTTGGGGTGGGGGCCCGAACCCAACAAGTGGCGAATTCTTTTCAAGACAATAAATATTCAAACATTCAATTTTTCAAAAATTTCAAAGTTTAAATGTTTGTTGTCTTGAAGGGAACTTGAAAATTGTTAGCGACCTCGGAATTCAAAGAGCAGTGTTTTAAGTAAATCAAACATACTGAACCTGAATCCAGTGTCAGAATTTCGATTTTGCAAGTATTTTACTTTTTTTGCTTAAACAAAACAAAGGTAAAAGATATTTTCCAATATTTTTAACAAGAAAATATCTTAATATTTTCCGGAAAAGTTCCATCACCCAACCCTAGTTCAAAGGATGAATTTGTTCTTATTTGTGTTACAATACAGGGTGGCCCAAATTCGCCGCACGTATGGTTTTGGTTAAAATTTTATATTTTGCTTTTCGATTTAGTTGATTTTTTTTGAAATATATATACAGTCAACTCTCGATACAGTGTACCCTCGATATAGTGTAGATCTCGATATAGTGTATATATTTTGAACCTGATTTGGTCAGCCCTGAGCCAAACTGGCTTATAGTGTACCCTCGATATAGTGTAACCCTCGATATAGTGTATATTTTTTCTCGTCCCCGGGGCTACACTGTATCGAGAGTTGACTGTAGTTGATTTTTTTGAAATATATCTTTATATAGTATTTGGACTAGTGTCCGTCCTACTTTTTTAATTTCAAAAGGTCATATCTGTTTTTTTGTTTTGTCATATATACTCCAGTTTTCTTTTTTGCAATGCGCCTACGTCTCCTCTTTCGAATAAGTATAAGCATCCTATATAAATTATGGCCCGATCTCGAGATCTCGCGCATAATATGCAGTTGATTAGGACAATTTGTTAGATAAAATTGCCAAACTTAGAGAAATTGTTTTTAAATCTTTATTCAATTTTCGACCTTTTTTGGCGCAGAGTACAGGCAAAGCTTTCTCACTTGTCACGCTTCGGGACCAAGCGAGGTTAACGTATTAGCAAAGATGCCGGACGAGTACGGCTCCCCAAAATTTGAATCCTAGTACATCAGGAAGAATTGGCACCAAACGAATTTTTTTCAGAAAACGATAATTTATAGAGTCTTTGTGTTTCGTACGCCTGATCTGATTTTTTCCTATTTGGCTTTGACATGCTTACGACCAAAATATTGCTCACGCTAAGGGATTTCAAATGAGCCATCACTTGCCCATAAAATACTGCAATTATCAAAATCACAATTGATTTCTGTGAAAACTTTCAAAAATTTTTTATTATCTGGTTGTCTAAATTGAGATTCTAAATTTTTTTTTGACAATTTATGCTCAAACAAAATTGTAGACGCGATGTAGGAGTAAATTTTGCTACATTTTCGTATTAAAGGGGCATGCCCACGCTAATAAGAGGTGGTGCCCGGGGATTCAAATTTTTTTCCTAATCATCGAACTTCTATACGAATTTTTAACTTGGTTTCTAACAAAACCATACCTAGAATTAAATTCTAGGCCATGTTTTGTTAGAAACCAAGTTGAAAAATTCGCTCGAAAGTTCAATAATTGGGAAAAAAATTTTGAATTCCCGGGCACCACCTCTTATTAGCGTGGGCATGCCCCTTTAAGGAAGTATGCAAAAAATGCAAATTTAGTGTGCTTTATGCGAAAGTTAGATGGAAAACGCAAAAACCCCTATTTATACTAGGAAAAAATGCCACTTGTTGGCTTTAAACTGTCTCTAGTTTCTAAAATAACATCTTTAAAAAAATCGGCTCAACTCTTTGAGTAGTAGAATGTCTAAACTATCTTTTGGTGTACGAGACGTGATGAAAACGACGACTTTTTTTAGATTTTTTGACGGATTCGAATTTGGTGTAATTTTCAGGTATGACTCGCAATTCAAGCTACAGAAGAGGGAAGCAGCAAGGTCGTGATCAAGAAATAAATAGAAATTCCGAAAATTGCATGCAAAATCTCAAAGGAAAGCACTACCGCACAAGCAAAGGAAGCAGGAAAATCCATCTTTGTAAGCTTTTTAACCTTACTTTCTTGGTAGCGGGGACTATTTTGTTTTAGCAAACCGGTTGCCACTGATTTTGCTTGGTATTTTTTTTTCTTTTGACCACATTGAGCTTTTCTGTTTCAGGGTTACAAAGATTTTTGCGAAGCATGAATACATTACCCGTAGTTTCCTCAAAATCATCGAATTGAAAAAGGCGGGCGTGTGACAATGGCATGGAGGACAAACTTCGGAATTTGTACTCATAAATCTAAAGATTGGGGTTCGCTGTCTTTGCTCATTCTTTTTTCATTCGTTTAGTTTGAAGTGATTGGTTCTCCGCTGCTTGATCTACGCTTGACCATATCAAGCCGATTGACCATATCAACTAAATCGAAAAACACAATAAAAACTCATAACTAAAATTATGTGTGCGGGGAATATGGGCCGCCCTGTAAAATGTATTTTTAGGAAAAGAGCTGAATTGGCTAAAAAGTTGGATTCGAAAGACAATTCGGAGCTGGTTCTTCTCGAAAAAGGTGTGGATCAGCTCTATACAAAGGTGCTTTTCAACTCTAAGCAGTTCAAAAACATGGTGCAAGGTCTCTATGTTGACCACGTGTTCAACTCGATTGCCATCGAAGGAAACTCTTTGACAAGAGACGAGGTCAAAGATTTGCTGGAAAGCCGTCAATTGAAAAGTGCAGACAGACAGGCTGAAGCAGAAGCCAAAGAAGTGTTTGGTATGAAGAATGCTATAAAGTATGCCGCTGCGAACCCTCTTCGTCTAGGCAGGGTGAGCTTGAAGGTGAAAATTTTGAAAACTTTCGCAAGTGTCAGGGTGCAAGTGTCGGGGTGCAAGTGTCGGGGTGCAAGTGTCAGGGTGCAAGTGTCGGGGTGCAAGTGTCGGGGTGCAAGTGTCGGGGTGCAAGTGTCGGGGTGCAAGTGTCGGGGTGCAAGTGTCGGGGTGCAAGTGTCGGGGTGCAAGTGTCGGGGTGCAAGTGTCAGGGTGCAAGTGTCAGGGGTGCAAGTGTCAGGGTGCAAGTGTCGGGGTGCAAGTGTCGGGTGCAAGTGTCAGGGTGCAAGTGTCAGGGTGCAAGTGTCGGGGTGCAAGTGTCAGGGTGCAAGTGTCGGGGTGCAAGTGTCAGGGTGCAAGTGTCGGGGTGCAAGTGTCAGGGTGCAAGTGTCGGGGTGCAAGTGTCGGGGTGCAAGTGTCAGGGTGCAAGTGTCGGGGTGCAAGTGTCTCTGCAAGTGTCGGGGTGCAAGTGTCACTAACAGTGCAAGTGTCAGGTGCAAGTGTCAGGTGCAAGTGTCAGGGTGCATCTCTCATTATACAGTCAACTCTCACTATACAGTTGACTCTCGCTATACAGTCAACTCTCATTATACAGTCAACTCTCACTATACAGTTGACTCTCGCTATACAGTCAACTCTCACTATACAGTTGACTTTCGCTATACAGTCAACTCTCACTATACAGTTGACTCTCGCTATACAGTCAACTCTCATTATACAGTCAACTCTCACTATACAGTTAACTCTCGCTATAGAGTCAACTCTCATTATACAGTCAACTCTCACTATACAGTTGACTCTCGCATATCAACTCTCACTATACAGTTGACTTTCGCTATACAGTCAACTCTCACTATACAGTTGACTCTCGCTATACAGTCAACTCTCATTATACAGTCAACTCTCACTATACAGCTAACTTGGGATACTGTCGGGTTCGGTTCCAGGGCTCTGTTTAGCTTTTTATATAAAATGACCAATTTGTCTTTAAAAATAATTCTCGTTTGAATATACCTGGCACCTCCAAACCAACCCTAAACAACCACCCCTCCCCCCGCCTTTTGCGAATTTGAAATTGCTTGTGTAACGCGCTGGTATGCCCTTTTAAAGTGACCATTTGAAAGACGAGGAACGGCAATTTTCCAAAACTTTTTTTACAGACTTGTTTCCTATTGTCTAACTAACATTTGTAAAAAAATATAACAGCAATATAACAGCAAATATAACAGCAATCTGATTTTTTTTTAAAGTTATGGTCAAAGTAAAGTGTGCCAAAAAGTTGGCCCACCCTGTATTTTCAAGGACCTCTTGAACGTCCACCGTGAAATTATGGCTGATGTTGATCCGGCCACAGCTGGAAAAATTCGGACAAACACCGTCCGAGTCAATAACAGATTGTGCGCTCCAGTATTTGAGCTGACTAGGTTGTTGGAGGAAATGTTGGCCTGGATTAACGCACATACGACAACAAACAAGCACATTGTTGAGGTGGCTGCCATTTCACACATTCTGCTGGTAGGTTTTTTCAAAAATAAAACTAAAGCACAAAGTTTATTAAACTAACGTAAAATTTAAAATTCCTAACAGCAGTATAAAAAAATTCGGCGCTAGTATAGAATACCCCCCCCCAAAATCAGACCTTCTAAAAATCGTTGACACTACCCTTTGGAACAACAAGTTCAGGCTTAGCCCTTAGGCTCAGGGGTAGGCCAGCGTATGGAGGTTGTGGAACATATATTTGGGTGCTCTTTACTTAGGCTTAGGAGTAGGCCTTCTATACTAGGGTCCAAAATTCTTTCAAGCAATATAAATTTTAGGCTGAAAGCATTTTACACCGTCAAATTATTCTATTACGCCGTCAAATCGTAAAAATTTGTTTCTCTCGAGTATTTCTGTAACTTTTTTTTAATTTTTTTAAAGTTTTCAAACCAACGTGTAGCCCTGGATCTCAGCTTAATCAGCTCAATTTGAGCCTAAATTTTACTTTTTTCTTAAAATTCATCAAAAACTTGCAGGTTTGCATCCATCCGTGGTCAGACGGCAACGGCCGTTGTGCTCGGATTTTTCTGAATATGCTGTTGGAGGCTGGAGGATATCCTCCATTGGTGGTCCTGCTCGAGAAGCGCGACGAGTACATGGAGTGTATAGTGCAGGCTCTTGCCGGTGACATGCGTCTATTTGTGTCTTTCATTGTCAGGGAGCTGAACTCAATGATCCAGGTTTTTTTATCTCTGCTGTAGCCCAATCAAAAAACATTTTCGATCAGTCTAAAAAGTAAAGGGTGGTTGGAAATTAAGCGCACATTGAAAAAAAGCTGTGTACGTAGCTTTTTCGATAGCCCAGTCGATTCCCGTTATCGGGACCCTTACCCGCGGAAATATCCAAAACTGTGGGCATCTCGATAATAAACTAAACAACACTCAAAAAGAAAAGAAGTAAATAAAGGATAAAGCTCGACGAAAAAACAAAAACCATGTTCTGGTATAAATCGTCTATTGTCTCACTTTATACATGTTGTCCTGTTAAACAGTATATAAGGATCTGAACGTCTGTGTTCAGTTCAGTTATTGTGTGAATAAAGGAATAAGCTAGTCGTGTGTTCTCTCTCTCTCTAGCTGTGTTCCATCCTCTACCTTCCTCCCGCTAGGACTCAACAAAAACTATCCTAGAAATAATAGACAACTAAAAATGGAAACACGTGTGCGTAATATCCGGACATCCTGTACTCCGCTTGAAGTAAAAGATCTCAGGAGGCAAGCTTAGCGCTGGTCTTAGCATATGCTGGCCTATATTGCGCCTAAGGCTTCACCAGGGTTATCAGGGGTAGTCTATTTTCCCACCGACGACTAATTGCTGTGTTCCATCCTCTACCTTCCTTCCGCTAGGACTCAACAGTGGCGCAGTCGCAACGGATATCAATGAACTCAAAGCTATGGTGGAACAGCAACAAGCTTCGATCGCTCAGCAATCAGGAGCTATGGCTCAGACGATGACAATGTTCCAGCAGGAACAGCAAAATGGTGGTGGTGACAATCCTCAGCAACCTGCAGCCGCAATTTCTACTCTGCCTCAATTGCCAGACATGGAAGTCTTCTCAGCTGACGACAGTAATCCGACCAAGTTTGAAAACTGGATGGCACGCTTCAAGTTCTCTCTCGACTGGACAGCTCCGAATATGGTGGACGCCTGCAAAGTGAAGTTTCTCATGACCAAACTCTCTGCCGAAGCCTTCGCCGAATATCGCAAGAGTTGCCTGCCTAGAGATGTGGTCGACTTCAGCCTGGATGAAACAGTTAGTGGTCTTTTAAAGCTTTTCGCCCATTCGCGCTCTTTGGTGGTGGATCGTTTCGAGTGCTTGCGTCTGGTCAAAAAAGAAGGTGAAGAGTTCCGTCATTTCGTCAACCGCCTCAAGGGTCAGCTCCGCTTCTTCAAGTTTGGTGCCCTCAAAGAAGAGGAATTCAACCGTCTACTTCTGCTGCTGGGACTCAAGTCAAATCATGATGCCATCCTCCGAATCGAAACATGTGTGCGTAATATCCGGACACTTTCTACACTGCTTGAAGTAAAAGATCTCAGAAGAAAGCCTAGCACTGGTCTTAGCATACGCTCGCCTATATTGCGCCTAAGGCTTCACCAGGGTTATCAGGGGTAGTCTATTTTCACACCGACAACTAATTGCTGGGTTTGACGGCGCTTTTTATGAAGTTGTAAAATCTTCATTTTTTGGCGTTTCAGACATTCGTTTTGAACAGTTTTGCACAGAAAGACAAAATCTACAAAACTGTTCAAGCCAGTTAGATGAGCTACAAAATGAGTGTTAATTTGCTTAACAAAGATTTAAAATTACTTGAGAAAAGAAGTTATTGGCGAAAACATACCATTAGCGAAGCGATCTCATTGGCAAAAAGATGCAATTGGTAAAAAGATATCATTGGCAAAACTTTCATTGGCAAAACGATTACGTCCCAAAATAAAAGATATACGGTCGAACCTGGCTAACCCGTCACTCCAGTAACACGTCACCCCCGCTAACCCGTCACTCCAGTAACACGTCACCCCCGCTAACCCGTCACTCCAGTAACATGTCACTCCGATAAACCGTCACTTCAAAAAAATTTGGTTGGTCGAGAAAGAAATTCCGTTGATCTTACCCCCATTAACCCGTCACCTCGGTAACCCGTGACCCCTGTTAACCCGTCACCCTCCGTCCACAATCAACAAAGAAAATTACGCTTGATAAGCCGTCACCTACATACTTGGACACGCAAAAAAAAGAGCGGCAGCGGCGGCGGCGAGCGGCGGGCTGCCAAAAAACAGCGGCAGCGGCGAAAAAAGCGGCGGCGACGGAAGGGCCAAAAAGCCGCGGCGGCGGCAGCGGCAGCGGCGGGAAAAAAATGAGCGGCTACGCTAGCGGCGTGTGAAAAAATCTCATTTGCTATTTTATTTAAAAAATTTGAGTCTTTTATTATGAAAATTATGTAATTCAAACTAATAGAAAATTTTTTTAAACTATTAACTTGGGAATTTAATCAAAAATTATTTGAAGGTTCAAACAAGTAGCGAAAGCAGCGACGGCAACTAAAAAAAAGCGGCGGAGGCAGCGGCGGAGGCAGCGGCGGAGATTAAAAATTGAGCGGCGGCGGCAGCGGCGGCTGAAAAAAGCAGCGGCGAGCGGCGCGGCGAGCGGAGCCGTTCGCCGCTCGCCGCCCGCCGCTCGCCGCTAGCGGCGCCGCCCGTCCAAGTATGGTCACCTAACATATTGCGGAAATGTTTTCAAATTTCCGTCAATTTTTTTAACCTTTTGTGTTTCATCGTCATTGTTCTTCAATCTGTGTGAACACCGACGCCTTGGATGAGGTCTTTTATCAAGAGCAAAGGAAGTCGCAGAAACAAAGTAGGATCAAAGACTTCTTCCCTACTGTTTATTTGAGTGGTTGAAATGTTAGTTGCTCGAATAAACGATTCTTATCGATACTTGCTCTTTGTAATCCTACACCCTCGGTAACCCGTCAGCCTGGCTAACCCGTCATCTCAAGTTGGTCTCCAGGGGTGACGGGTTAGCCAGGTTCGACTGTATTCTGTCTTAATAAGCGTTTGTGGCTTGTGTTTTGGCCCACCTTTTATAGACCACTCTAAGAAAAGTTACACTCGTTTGCTTATCTCAGTGGCCAAAAATTAAACGGTAAGTTGCCTGAGAGTTGACTGTAAAAGATTGACTGTACACACAATTCCGCAATCACATTTGGTGCAAATTACAGGAGTCGCACAGCCAGAGCATTTACGCTTTTACCTATGAAAACAATTAAATATTTTAGAAAATGCAGGCCGAAGTGGACAGTGCTGAACCTGCTGACTTGAATAAATCTTTTGACCTTGCTCCATATGAAAATGCTATTCGCCAGAACAGTGTTAGTGCCATATACCATCTGTGTGACAAGTGAGTGACCAAAGTTCTGCTAGTTTTACTTTTTCTGTGTTATGATGCTTTGTTTTGTTGAGTCTCCGATATAAAAAATTTTAAATTGAAATTCATTTAAAAGAGAACACATGGAAGTTTACAGAACAAACATGTTAAGTTTGCACCAGCACTGTCCAAAATAGGGACACTTGTAAAAAGTCAGATCTTAAGTCCGAATTTGGCTAAACTTCATTATAAGGGAAGTACCCAAAATCATGTGTTGACCACTTTTTTAGATGTTTTAGACATTGAATGCTACAGAAAACGTGTTGTTTTGATTGGGAAACACATTTGCATAAAAAAATTTTGAAATTAGGGTAAACCAGGTATCCCAGGTTCTAGGTATGTTTGGCCGCTTCGCGGCAAAAGACCCAACATGCTCCTCATTGAAAGGAAGGGAGGAAGGGCATATACCCATGAATCAAAAAAAATGAAAAAAAAACTTTTGATCGAAAAATGCATATAGATAGGGTTGTTACACAGTTAACTCGATTTTCCAAAAAAATTTGCCCTTATTTCTTGTTTTCATGCTTTTTTTTCTCTAAAATTTTGAGCAGATCACCCCAAGTTTGAAAGCCTAGAATGTTGGCTACTAAATGGTATAAAAATTTCTTGGTTTAGTTCACAAAAATGTATATGTTTTATTAAAACCGCTTTCGAATTATTTCGAACTATTTCGAATTAAAAGTTCGAAAATAATTCGAAAGTGTTTGTAATAAAATATATATTTTTGTAAACTAAACAAAGAAATTTTTATACCATTGGGTAGCCAACATTCTAGGCTTTCAAACGTGGGGTGACCTGCTCAAAATTTTAGAGAAAAATAGCATAAAAACAAGAAATAAGGGCAAATTTTTTTGAAAAATCGAGTTAGCTGTGTACAACCCTACATATAGAGTCTCTATTTGCCACGGCCCACGTTGAAAAACATGGTTAGACAGTCTAAATAGTCTTAAATTTACTTTTTTTATCGTAGTGCCGTGAAAGTGGCCCCTTTTTATTCCCTTCCCCTCTCAATACAGCCTTTATTCCGTTTAAAAATGTTTTGGCGGGAATTTAAAAAACAATTTTTTTGGAAATTTTCTAGTTTCATCATTTTGGGGGACCAAGGCAAACCGAAAACCGAAAAAAAAAATTCAGAAACCAAAGTGTTTCCGTGCCGCACCAGCCTTAGTGTCGCGAAGTAGTCGCGCAAACGCTACTTTTAACTTTTTTTCTTTCATGTTTTTTCTTTATTTCAGATAATGCAGCAGCTAATTAAAGTAGTCGTTGCGAGACTACTTTGTAAAAGTAGTCTCACTAAGGCTGGTGCGCAACCCACCAAACCCCCCACCCCGCCCCCAAGTGCATCAGTACCAGGCAGACAACCTGGGTCCAACTCACAAAACCACCATTTTCTCACCTCGCAAATTTTCACTTAAAGCCGCTCAAGAGCATTTCATAGCTGCGTACAACTGCTTGACGCTTGACCAATACTTGTAGAAAAATTCAAGAGCTACAAGATAGGCGAAAAATCAGCACGAAAATTTAAGACAAATCACTCAGAACTTGCAGGAGAAAAGGCTAAATCAGCTGTTTTCCTGATATTGAAATTTGAAGGATACCTGGTTTGAGAGAAGTTCAAGAGCTACAAAATAGGCAAAAATTAGCACAAAAATAAAACAAAACTTACTCAGAAATTACAAGAGAAGAGGTAAAACCGGCTATTTTCCTGGTATTGAAATTTGAAGGACATTTTGTTTGGTTTATGCTGTCGACCTTTCACAGAAATTTTTGTCTACAATATATCAAAATGCTCAGCGTGAAAAATGGAACGGCCAAACTGCCTTATATGGGACCTGCTCAAAATCGACTTTTGACCACTTTTTTGAACTTATCAGGTCGTAATTAGTCTAAAAACATGTTATTTTCACGCGGACTATTATTTTAGAAAAAATATTTTTGTGGAGTTTTGATCATTTTTCAATATTTCTTCACTTTATTCGTTTTGTCTTCGTTTGTTACTTTGTCAGTTTTTAGGTTTTTGCCCTTAGGACACTGAGCGTCGAATAAAATCTACATATAGTATTTTTGTCGGCATGTCACGCTTTTTTTTCGTGCCACGCTTTTTAACCCACTTCCCGATTGTATTATATTTTGTTCTCATCATATCTAAGGGTAAATCGGGGTCGCTGAGAACGCTAATGCTATCAGAATTGACATGTGATGCTTAAAATTTTGAGTTTTGCCAGAAAAGTGGGAAAAACCAGGTATGCTCAAGGGGGTCTTCGAAGTTCGAACCTGTGACCCCAAATTTTTTTTTCATTTTTAGTTTATTTTGGCGCCTGTTCGGCTTGTATTTATATAATTTTGGTCCCAAGAGTGTGGTGAGCATCCAATTCTCATGGATGTTTGGGTTTTCTATACTAGGGTCCACATTGCAGCTCACACACACTTTTTTGAGAGAGCATATTCCAGCGGTTGTTTTGACAACTCAAATTTGAGTCTTTTGACTCAAATTTGTGTACAGTCAACCCCCGCTATAGTGACACCCCTCGGGACCGGCCTTGGGGTGTCACTATAGCGAGGGTGTCACTATAGCGAGGGTGTCACTCTAGCGGGGGTTTCCATGAAAAGTCTTTACAAGTGTCACTATATCGAGGGTTTCCTGAACAAACTTACAAATTGCAAATTCAAAGATACTTGTATTTGTACACTAAACAACAACAATTCAAATACATTTATCAACAATTAGCGGGAAAAACAAAACAAGGCGAGCAAAACAAGGCGAATGAAGCCACTAATCAATACTGGAAGAGCTCATATGATTCATTTTGAAAAAAAGTATCTTTCAAAAACTTAGAAAAAGCAGATTTAATTCACTATACATGACATGTGTCACTATATCGAGGGTATTTTTATTTTTTGGGACCGGCCCTGGGGTGTCACTATAGCGAGGGTGTCACTATAGCGGGGTGTCACTATACCGAGGGTCTAGTCTAAGGCATTTTAGACAAAACCAACCAAATCGTCTGTAAGGTGTCACTATAGCGAGGGTGTTCCTATAGCGAGGTGTCACTATAGCGGGGGTTGACTGTATTTAGTTTCTAGTTGTGAATACTCCTCCAAAAGTTAAATTCCTACTCCTCCGCAATTTCCAGATTTCACAGCGGGTATCGAATTTGCAACACTCGACTTATTTGAATTATTCACTAAAATTTGATCAAGATTGTTGGTTGTGTGCATTTGTTCCGAAATCCTGCCCAAAGAGCAGAAGAAGACCATTTGTCCCTTCTATCCATCCACACAACAATAAATAATAGCAGCAAAGAGGGGGAGGGCGACCATCCACCACCTCGAACATCTCCATGTGGATATCTCCTCTGGATCCACCGATCCCATTCCCATCCTTGATTATTGGCTTGTGGGATTTGTCTGTGTGCCCTCTTCAGATGGATAAAACAAGCTTGGCGACACCCTTCTTGCATTCTTTACAGAAGAGGGAAAATATTTAAGTTGTTGTGCTGATTCAAACCCACCACCCTGCAGAAAAAGTCCCTTGGCTGTGGAGGCTGGCTGGATAGTCGGGGAAGGGTAGGAACTCATAGAGATGCATGACTCATCCTTTGCATGTCCTCCCCTCTACCATTTATTTTCTTTTTTGCAATTTAACAGGCTTTGTTGTTGTGACTGGTTGATTATTATGTGTTTGACTCATTCTTCGGCTGCATTAGTTATTGTTGTTGGTGGTTGAGGATGTTAGTTTGGGTATGACAATCAAATGAAAAAATGATTAATTTATTTGGCAGGTAAAAACATTATGTTGAGCCTTTTTTTTTAATAAAATATATTAAAGTTTTATGCCGAGAGACCCGCGCCTCCCGATTTAACGTAACCCTTTTGTGCAAATAGGGCTACCATACATCGAGAAGCGCCGGTCTCTTGGTATAAACTGTTGTCATTTACAAAAATGACTGGTAAAATTGTAATCTTGTGATTTTTCGGATCAGGCTAACCAAAGCCAACTGGCAAAAAACTTTAAAATCTGAGGCAAAAAAGGGGAATGAAAAAGGGGGATCTGGGTATGAACTTTTTGGGGTTACGTTAAATTGAGAGCCAACTGTATGTATATTTTTTTTAATGTAGAAAAAACGAGCTGATTCCTCTTTTGAAGCTGCACACATCATTTTTCTGACATTAAAAAAAAATATATACCGTAAATCTTATATAGTATTTGGCATGTGTGGGTGGGTGGGTGGTTAACGCTTTTTTACTTCGAAGTCCAGAACGGGTCGTAGATAGCGAAATCACTTTTGTCGCTAATACCATCGTGTTCCCCAGAATGTCAGCTTTCGTTTTAAAAAAAGAACAGGCGAAAAAAATGAGTTCTAATAGGGGATATACCTATTTTTATGAATGAAGTCATAGCCCCTTATTGAAATTTCGAAATACTATACAGGCGCCGATAGGCGCCTGTGGTCCCTTGTACTCTAATAAACGGGCCCCCCCCCTACAGTTTACCATTTTCAAATTTGTTTTGCTTTTTTAACCCCAACATTGTTTATTTTTTAAAACGTATGACCACTCATTTTGTAGAATTTGGAAGGGTCTAAAAAATGAGTTGTCGTACGTTTTAAAAAATAAACAATGTTAGGGTTAAAAATGCAAAACAAATTTGAAAATAGTTAACTGTAGGGGGGCCCGTTTATTAGAGTATTTACGGTATACAATTTTTGAATGGCTCATTTTGTAGCTCTGTTTCTTAGCTACGAGATAACCACAACTGCTAATTTTTTTTACACGGGAAGCCCTGACTTGTAATATCACCTCATTCTGGTGCATAATTTCACGGAGAATCCAGATATGCAAACTGTTCTTCAAAAAAGCCTGTTTAGCTCGAGCTCTGCACCAGAATGAGCTTGTCTTACAGTCAGGCCGGGGCGTGCTAAAAAAGGAAAAAAAAATTATGGCCATATCCGATTGTATGGTTTCAATTATATTACACCAAAAAAGGTAATTCACTAAAAAAAACGCATAACTCCAACGTTGCCAACTGCATTTTTGCACCTTCCCTAATTTTCACATGGCGTGGGTTATCAAAACAAACCCAAGTGACTGCCACCAACCGAGTGGCTCCTTTACCTGCATTCCTTTGCCTGTAGTGCTTCCATTTTATGGGTTTCTTTACTCCTCCGCAACAGCAAAACACTAACAATTATCCTTTCTTCTCCCCCCTACCCCCACTTCTCAACATTTCTTACACACAGAAGCAAAGGGGAAGGGCATGCTTCTGTCGCCGTAAAGGAGGAGGAGGGGGAACCGGTTGGCGGATGCTGGTCTCTACCCCACTACCACTTTTGTCTGCTGTCACCAGGTGAGCGAGGGCGCATGCATGACCCACCATAGAGTCATTGCTGGCAGACATTAACGACCTTGATGGAGGGGCAGGGAAAGGTGGCTATCCATAGCCAATAATCTAGATGAATCGCCACTACGAAAACACCTTCTCTACCTTTTTTCGCTGGTGATTTTGTGATATTAATGCGTTTGACTTTTTTGGAACTTTTATTGCTATTTTTGTCGATATTGCTACAGTTGATACATGTTTTTGGAGGGTTTTTTGTAATTTTTGTGTGATGAGGATTTAAATTTTTTTATGTTGGCAAAATCAAATAACGTACACATACGATCCTAACAGAACCAATGACCGGACGGCGCAACGCGTATCCACCACTTTCTTATAATAACGGTGAAATCTGATGCTAGGTTCGATCCCCGTGTGTGTCGTGCATTGTTCTTTTTCCAAAAAAAAAAATTAAATTTTTTTGGCTTCGAGAGGGTGTGTCAAGAAATTTGCCCGCTTTTAAATGGTCATAATTTTTTTTCTTGCGCTTTTTTCGAAATTCTGTAAACGCAGATCGACTTAGTTTTTGATGACAATTTTTTTGATATATAATGTCAAAAACACGATTTTTGCTTGGTCCCCCTGTGGTTTGGGTTCTCGCGTCTGGATAGCGTTTGGAAGGGCACGGCCCAAACCACAGAGGAGACCAAGCGAAAATCGTGTTTTGGACATTATATATCAAAAACAAAAGTCATCAAAAACTAAGTCGATTTGCGTTTACAGAATTTCGAAAAAAGCCCAAGAAAAAAAGTGGGCAAATTTCTTGACACACCCTGTAATCTACAGATTTGTTATTCGAATATTGGTGCTAGTAATAGGCTAAATAGTCAACTTCACTAACTTCTACAGTCAGAAGTGCTCCTACCACTATGACAGACCTGTGTCGTAAGTGGACTATAGGCAGTGCTGTGATGCTAACCATCATAGGTACTGGCCTGTCCATTGCAGCTATTTTGACCCCCAGCTGGCAGGTGGTCAACCTACGGGAGTACAACTCTATTCATGAACACGGTCTATGGTTGGACTGCACTAGGCACAGCAGAGATGGAAATGTGCTTTTGAGGAGGTAAGCAAAGATAATACAGGATCAACACAATACCCCGGGGTTTTTCTGAAAAACTTTTGTGGTCAATTTTTAGAAAAGTTTTTACCCAAAGATTCGCAAATAGCTTTTGCTAATTTTTATAAAAAATTAGAACATCAATTTTAGAAATCGATATGTAAAGTTTGTCGATTGGTTTTTGCAGCGAATTCACCACGATTTTTTTCAAAACTTCCACATTTTGCATGGTCCACTCATCCGCAGAAATGAAATGAAAAATCAAACAAACGCGTAATATATGCTTTTCCGAACGAAAAAATATTTCGCAGAGAGCACACAAAATCTAAAAGTTATGGTCAAAACAAAATCGTGGAAGAATTCGCCGCGGCGTCTAGTTTATGGTTCAGCCGGCCATTATGGCTTGGTACATAAATCTGTAAAATAAAAAATATAATAAGTTACTAGTCAAATCAACGCCAACACCATGGCCTACACTTTCACTAATGACTTGAATGTAAAAGGAAAGGGAATGATAAAGCCTGAAAACTAGGGTTGTCAAATGGAATTCCCGGGAATTCCCTGGGGTCGTATGCTAAAGCTCGGATTTTTGTGAAAAAAATCCGGACTTTTTAAAAGCTCGGATTTTTTGACGAGCTTGGATTTTTGACAAAGCTTAGATTTTTTGCTTATGGGTTGGAACACCCTCATACACTCTCTATGAATCACGGCTGTAACATTGAAGATACATTCTCAAGCAGGGTTGTCGATTTCGACATTTCCTGTCGAAATGTAGACATTTTTCGACACATCGACATTCGACTCGACACGACATGTCGAAAATTTTCGACATGTCGACATCCCTATTCTCAACCCACAGGGAACATTTGACATACATCTGACATTTGTCTGTGTACAACTGGACCAAGTTTTGGTGTTCATCGTACAGAGCATCCTTTATAAAGGGAGTCTCTTATGTAGAGACCCCCATTTATCAACTTTATTGAAAAACAAGCAAATACTTTTGAGTATCCCTTCTATAAAGCTATTCTTTACATAGATGGTCTCTTGTGCACAGATTCGACTGTATCGCAATTGTTAGGCAAAATAAGTAGTTGGCCATATATAAAGGATGATTTTATAATTGAGATTGGGCAAAAGGTTGCTTTTTATCGGGGGTATGGTTTTGCCTTATTTCTTTTTGCTAGATGAACAAGTCATATTCATGAAAGGTCCTTTATCGGGGTGGCATTTTATCGAGGCTCGGCTGTGACGTTGAAGAATCCGAAATGAGTAAAATGTACGAGTATTCAAAAATATTAAAATTTCATCATAACGTTCAAAAAATCCTAGCTTTAAAAAAAATCCGAGCTTCTTTCCGGACTTTTGGATTTTCCAAAAAATCCGAGCTTTTATCCGAACTTTCAAAAAATCCGAGCTTTAGCATAAGACCCAAGGTTACGTCAAAATGTCGCCCGTATGTTATCGATAAAATTGGATGCTTTGAGTGAAAAATTTATGTTTCCTATTTCCACGTTTTTGGGGAATTCTAGGAAATTCCCTGATTTACAATTCCCAGAAAATTTGATAACCCGACTGAAAACCGAGGTTTTGTGTCCTCCTGGTCACCAAGTGATTCTGCTGCTAAAAATTGTGACAGTTATAAATCTTCAGTATTTAGATATGCGACAGTGACAGAGCCACTGCACTGCGTCTACAAGTTTGACTATGACAAGTATTCAGGCACTTTCGACATAGAAGATGACAATAGTCCAGTGGGCGAGGTGAATAGACACAAGTTCTATGGCTGGCATACAGCCACTCTGATCCTGCTGGCTCTAGCCCTTATCACATCCTTTATTTCGGTGTGTATTGGAGCTTGTGGATGCTGCTATGCTTCCCTTGCTCTCGTCTTCACTGCCATCACTTTGCTCACTAGTAAGTTCTTAGGTTTTTTTGAAGAAAACTGTGGTAGAAAGATTGAATGAAAAAAGTTATTACGTTAAGACTTTTTGACCCATATGTTCCCAAATTAATCCATCAAGCTTGATAGTTACATAGAAAGGAAGGCTTATACGAACTAGATACTTCACCAGTGAGTAAACATGCAAATCAATACAATATTTATTTTACACATTGCGAGAAACTATTGTTTACACGGACGGCACACAACTGATTATTGGCGATATGGAAATGCTCATCTACTTGTGCTTTACTTTCTGCCCCTTGTGCTGCTTCTTAGATGACTTGACTGTCCAATCAGGTTGAGTATCATCCTCTTCGGCTAGCAAACCAATGTCTTCTTCTTGATCTTCTTCATCAATGCTGTTCTGGTTTTCATTTGGATGAATGCGAAGGAAGGTTGCGAGACTGGCATCAGAAGAGGCGTCAGGCAGGTATGTCTTCACCATAGCTGTTTTGACCTTAGTGGAGCCAACACATCTTGGAATTGTAGGATCTTTGCTGCCGACTGGAAAAGGAGTAACATCATCACTTCGAACACAAGCCACAGGCGGAACTGGTACAATCGTTTTGACGACATCTGCCGGCTGACCAATGATGTTCTTCTGATCCACGACATTTTTACCTGAAACAATAGCAAGACTACATAGCTCGCAGAATAAAGTCTCACCAGTATCCTTGCTTCTTTCGTTGGAGTTATCCAGTGGCAATATTGGCTCGACAGAATTCTTGACTCCCATATTGGCGGCAGATTGTTTTTCTATGGTAGCTTTACCCTGAAATATATTGAGTTAAACTGACCAAAAACAATGAGGCACACAGCAGACCTCATTCGCCTGATCAGCCTGCTGCAACATAAACAAGTTTTCGTACTGGTTGTCATCGGTCAGGGATTTCCTTTCTTGCTTCACAGGACGCAGAGCTAAGTGAATAATATGGTTAAATGCGCAATCCCACTTTTGAACGAAACATCTTACGCTCCTTGGACACGATTTCCTTGCTGAGAGTCGAAAAGTCTTTGCTTCCAAAACGGGAATTGCTATCTGATGAATCAGCCTTTTTCTTCTTACGAAAAGTATATCCGTTAAAGCATTTTCGCTGCTTCTCTTTGCTCTGAAACTGAATTTATTTAAAAGTATAGCGACTTCAAAAATTAAAAAAACCTTCTGCTTCTTTGGTCGACCAGTAGAATCACAGACATTTTCACCTAAAAATTTCATATAACAAAATACTATAAGGCGGCCGGCCGCCTATTTTTTTGGATGCCCGAAAATCGGAAAATTTGGAATTCGGTCTTGAGATTTTTCGGTGCTCAACCAAAATCCAAAAAGTGCAATCGGTAGAGCTCGCGGGAGCTAAGAAAACACATAAAACAGCTTGGCAAAATATTTACTGTAAGCCGAAATACAGGTCCTCAAAGTCGAGGAGGCCGCCTTATTAGAGGAAATTCGGTACAATACTCAACCAACTAAATAGTAAGTTAGAAATTTAACTTACAGATGCTAGCGGTCGGTGCTGCCTTATGCTTGCTCTTCTTACTGCGAAAGCATGAAAAAAGCACCAAATTTAGTTGAAAGAAGAAGATGCTCGCGAAAATCCACAGCATTTGATGTTCATTTCCTATCTGACTAGACATTTCCTGAAGAATTTCGAGTAATTTCAATAAAAAAAGTGATAGGCCCTATGGGGCATGTGCGTTACACGTAAAAGATGTGGGACCAGCTATGTGAGACTTTTCGTTATGCCCTGTAATGGGTGTTCAAAAAATTATTTTTAAATCACCCGAGCTGGAAGTTCAAGCCTGGAACTGAGCTATCTCGTAGAAATACAAGAAATTCGATTATAAATACAACCATTTTTAAATAATCACAGCAGCAAAAATGAAATGTGAACACAGATTTTAATTCAGAAAATTTAATTTAAAATAAAACTTTTCAAAAATGGTGCAATAATTTTGTGCCACCCTGTATTTAACGCAAATAGTCACGCGATCTCATCCTCTGTTTAGGAGGATTTTATATGACGCGAAGCAAGCCAAATCGACATTTTGATGGCAGAACATGCCAAAAAGCTTTTTTATGTAATTTTAGGTGACATGTTTTGTCAGACTTATCTTATAAAAAGATGTTGTTTTATGGTTTTGCAATTCAAATTAGCTTTATAAGCAGGGCTCGGATTTCAAGATTTTTAAAATGAGGACATTTTCAGGTATTTTGGCAGAAAATGCCATTTTATCCAGTGACTATTGCTCTTTTGAAGCTAAAAAATAATATTTTGACGTAAATTTCTAGAAAAAATAATAATTGGAGGCTCAAAATAAGGACAAATCTTATTAATAAGGACAGATCCAAGCCCTGTTTATAAGCCAATTATATTGTTATGCTAATCCTTTTCTGGGTTTCAGCCTTCCTTTCATCTGTTGCCGAAGGTCTGTTCTTTTTCTTCTCGCACCGTGCCGACAACCGCTTCATCAAAGGCATTGTGGGCACTTATGAGGTTGGTTGGTTGCTGACAGCAGCTTGTATTCCTTACTATTCTAATCCCTCTAACAATTTAGCAACGTGTGGGACTGGCTTTTTTCCTGCAAATGGCTGCTTGTTTCTTTCACTTTGTGGCTTTCCTAGTGGCCATGTTGTCCACTTATTTCGCCTTCACTAGCAAGGGGGCCACTCTGGATCGACAGTACAGTCTGCAGCACAGTTCGAAGACTAACATGACCAATGTTGGAAGGTTGGTACTAGACATCAAAATTTTGGGTAAAAGTTGGTTTACAGTTGACTAGTAGTTGACTGTGGTCTCAGCAAATTAATTCCTAGCTGACTTATGAGTTACAAATGACTATGGTCTTACAGTCAACTATATGATCTGCAGTATTGGCTACAACATTGCATTCATATACGCCGTATTTTCTCTAATTTAGACCCCATCTCTAATTTAAGCCCCATCTAGGATTTGAACGAACAATTTAAGCCCCCGCTCTAATTTAGACCCTCATCTCAGAGCCATTCTATCCAGTGCTTGAGAGTTTCTGAAATTCAAAATTTTCTTTATCAAGAGAGGAAATTTAAATTTTGTATAAAATAGCGTTGTTTATTGCTGCAGCGGCAAGAGTGCACTATTTGGCCAGAGCCAAAAGTGCGTTTTTTCAAGGTCTAAGTATTTTTTAGGCCGTGGAAACGATTAAAACGGCGAAAAAAATTGTGGGAGGGCTAAAAAAAATTCGACTGCCTTGGTCCCCCCTGTGGTATTTGGTCAATTTTCGCCTTGGTCCCACCTATGGCTTTTGGTCATTTTTGGTATTTTACACCGTTTTGGTTACTGAGGCTGGGCAAAAAGAGCCTCTATATGCATTTTTGATCAAGAGTCTGGCTCGGAATTATGTCTAATGTAATTGAGTGCGCGCATCTCTAACCCATCCAGCCCCCTGCGACTCTTCGGGGCTTGGGGTTGAGATGCGCACAACGATACACCTTAGACACAAATCACTCGAAAGTGACTCTGGATGCATAAAAAAACATGCATACCAGAGTTTTTTTATGCGTCAAGCCCTAGTTAACAAAACTATATTCAAATTCCGTCTTTTTAGGTTCAACATAGGTAAGCAAGGCGAAAAATGACCAAAAACCACAGGGAGGACCAAAGCAGTCGAAAAAATTTTTTTTCTTCGAAAAATAGCCTTTCCACACTTTTTTCGCCGTTTCTATTGTTTTCACGGCCTAAAAAATACTAGAAATACTAGAAAAATACTAAAAAATAGTGCTTTAGGCGCTGGAGCTTTTTGTTACGCAATTCCTCGTTTGCATTTATCCTATGTTACTCGATTTTCGCTTTTAGCATCATGGAACTTATTCAAGCCATTTACGAAAGTGATTCTGGAAGCGAAGAGGAATCTTTCACAGCAAAAAAATCACGAAAGCGAAAAGCATATACGACAGCGTTTAAATTAGAAGTGATTGGTTACGCTAAGAAAGGCTTTGTTCATTCTGCGGCGAAAAAGTTTAACTTTGATCGGAAGAATGCGCGAGAGTGGATAAAGCAAGAGAACAAACTTCCTGCGCTCAAGTTAGTATTTCCTACCACTTTCAGATATTGATAATGCAGAAATGAATGAATTTTTCAGAGACTCTTCGCCGGCCGATAAATCCAAGAAACATTTTCCAGGTGCTGGTCGACCATTAATATTCAAGGATCTGGATAATGAGCTAGCAATTTGGGTCCGAGAAAGGCGGTCCAATAAGCTTTGTGTCTTTAAAAGGATAATTCAGCAGAAAGCCGAGCGGATTTTCAACACGGAAGCGATGCGTGTACAAAGTTTTTACAGGCCAGCATTAATTTTAGTCAGTCTTTTTCACCTAACGAATGCTCCAAATGTAGTTTGGAATGGACCTTTCAAAGCGAAGCTACAACAGCTACACAACACTTGGATGTTAAATAGTGTGAAAATTAAATGGACAACCAGTGGGAATCCCCGGCCTGCCTTAATGGATGTATACCTAGAATTGATCTGCTCTGCTTGGGATTCGATTGCCAAAAAATCAATCGCGAAGTCATTCAAATGTAACATTTTTAGTGAATGAGCATAATTATCGTGAAAAAGGCTCTACGTTCCTGCTTTAAATTGCGGAATTACTGTCTCTCATGATGGGAGCGAGGATGATCACATACATTGCTTCAAAGAACACGTGCCAGGGAAGGATAATGATAGAGTTTGGGAGAGCCGGAATCGTGAAAGAAGCCAGTGAAAATACAGAAAAAGATTCTCAGCAAGATCAAGAGAATGAATATTTTAGGGATGAGTCATTAGAATTTGAGGAGAATGTTGTTGCGTGAACACTATTTATGTTACGAATTGCCAATAAATATTTGTCTACTATTTGGTACTTATTTACTACTTTTACGGGTGGTCGAAATATTTAAGCCCCCTCTCTAATTTAGATCCCGTATCTAATTTAAGCTCCCTCTGCAAAGGTATTGGAAAAGTCAAGCCCCAGGGCTTAAATTAGAGAAAATACGGCATGCACTTCAAAGTTTGATAATAGTTGGCTATTACAAGCTCATACAGTCCACTATAAATCAATTGTAGACCCCGCGATCAACTATGATCTGCAATACAACCTCTTGTAGACGATATTCTATCGGTATTCTATTTTTTATCCACTAAAAATATAAAAAAACTAAGTAGATCTCGAGATTTTGGATGTAAACATAAAATTGGTAAAGCTCGTGGGATTTAAAAGAACCCTATAAACAACTGTGCGGAATATTTACTACGTCCCGAGATACATACAGTAGCGGACAAAAGTCCTGCCTCACCCACTATTTTTTTGTAAAACACGATTTTGTAAGACACAACAAATTTGAAGCTCACTTGTGAATTCTTCTGGCTGTGCGTGTGCTTATTCCGAGACCAAGACGCTCATTCGCATGTTTGGTGACATCAGTAGCAGTCTTCAGAGGATCCTTTTTGACGATTCGAACCAAAGCTCTGTCATTCTTTTCGCTTGACTTGCGCGGCCGACCACTCCGAAGAAGGGTTTTAGCACTGCCAGTTGCTTCAAACCTCTGTTTGATCCGCACAACGGTCTTCTGGTCCACACCGAAAAGCTTCCCTACGGCTCGGCTTGATAATCCACCCAAACTCGCCCTTCGAACAGCTTCTTTCGTCTGCTCGGCAAGAAATTTCATCTGTAAATATAAAGGAATATAAGTTTTCACTCAGAAAACACTATCGTTGCAAGCAATATGACGAAAAGAATGCAGTGATAGTAAGTGAGGCAAAACTTTTGTCCGCCTCAAGAAGGGACACCTCGTATAGAATGACTGCAAAATATTTTTTTTCAAATAAAAGCTTAGAATGCTTACATCCAAAATGTAGCCCGAAAAACGTTCTTTCAAACGCATTCTGGTTCTTTTTGGTTATCGGGACCGCCATCATTTCACATACATACAGCTCTGCTTTTCTGCTGTTTATTTCTATAGGCCTATGTTTATGTTATTTATTTTTATGAAATGAAATTCCATGATCTGCCAAGAGAAGAAGCTGCAAGTGTTCAATTCTTGCAGGAGGGGGGTACCGATAACCAAAAAGAACCCGCATTCTTATACTTGTTCAAAACATGAAGAATTAGACTGACAAAATCGTGTTTTCCAAAAAAATAGTGGGTGAGGCAAGACTTTTGTCCGCTACTGTATCTTCAAAATTGAAGAGGGCGGGTCGTTTATTAGAGGAGTTTCTTCTAATCGAAGTTATACGGTATGTAGTCAACTACGAGCTCAGTGTTAATTTTAAGTCGGTTATCAGTTAATAGAGTTGTTTATAAGCTCGCCTATGAACAATGTGTCCTACTATCAGCTCACAGTTAATTAGAATTTAACCATCAGGTCATGCACTTGACTATGAGCACATAGTGGACCTATTTTCTCACTTCTCGCTAACCACAAGCCGCTTCTAACACCTTTAACTTCTACTACTGATCCTAAAATGGTAGAACTTACTTTCTGTTGGTTAACTGGCTATTCCTTTTAATTTTGTTTAGTTCTGTTCTTCTATTTTCCACTTTTTAGTTCAACAAAAAAGATTACTGATTGGTAGTAGTTTTAGCTTTGCATCGGCTTCCTCAGTTTGGCTTTAAAAAACAGTCGAAATTAGAGGAACAGAACAAGCAAAATTTAGAGGAGGAGCAGGCATGCAGCAAAGAGGTGGTAGTAGTGCGGAGCAGTTCCCTCTGCTTTTGGCCCCTCCGCCACCCCCTTCGTTCCATTCTCGGTCAGGCTCTGGAATTGGGCATAGCCAACCCGCACCCATCCTAGCCAATTACTATGGGGGACCAGAGGAACAATCTATAGGCGAATCATCCAGTATGTTCAGGTCGATGGAGTTTGAGCAACAGCAACACCCAGTGTTCATCCAGAACCCTCACAAGAAGGCACCCTACTACCCCACCAAGGCGGATGAATTTGACAGAGCTGTGGCTGATAGTATGCCTGAGTTAAGGTGGGTTGAGTTTCATCTACAATATGTGGCTCTGACAAAAGAGCCATGCGAACTGAGCATCTATTTCAGCAAACAGCAACATAAATTGAAGATATGGGGGAACACTAAAAATTACTTTTCTTTAATCACAGAAGTACAGGGTGTGTCAAGAAATTTGATACACTTTCAGTGGCCACAACTTTTTTCATAGGCCAAATTTTAAATACCGTATTTCCTCTAATTAACGCACCCCCCCCCCTGATTCAAAATCGTGTTCTTGGCATTGTGTTTTTGACCCACTTTTTGATCACTTCTCTCAGGCAAGTTACCAGCCATTTAATAGCTCATCTTTCTGGCTACAAAATGGGCGGTAACTTGCCTGAGAAGTGATCAAAAATGGGTCAAAACGCAATGCCAAATCAAGGGGTGCGTTAATTAGAGAAATACTACAATCAAACCTCGTTTATCCGGCACCCCCAAAAGTTCGTTCCCGCCTTGGATCCGACACTTTTTCAGCGCAATTTTCGAAGTCTTTTGCTAAATGTGATTCGCCAGTCTAGTCCGAAATATCGCAGGATTCTGTTTTGCCGGTCGTTTTCCAAAATTTTTAAATTTCGTCATAAAGACCCGTGAACCTCGGTTATACGGCACCTGATTTTCAAAAGGGGTGCTGGATAACCAAGGTTCGCGGATCTTTATGACGAAATTTAAAAATTTTGAAAACGACCGGCAAAACAGAATCCTGCGACATTTCGACTAGACTGGCGAATCACATTTAGCAAAAGACTTCGAAAATTGAGCTGAAAAAAGTGTCGGACCCAAGGTGGGAAGGAACTTTTGGGGGTGCCGTATAAACGAGGTTTGACTGTATCTCTAAACGCTAATCGAAACAGAAAAAATATGCAATTTTTTGGTATATAATGTCAAAATCACGATTTCCGCTTGGTCCCCCCTTGTGGTTTGAGTCCTGGTCTGTGGATAGCCTTTGGATGGGCAGGACCCAAACCACAGGTGGTACCAAGCAAAAATCGTATTTTTGACATTATATACCAAAAATTGTATATTTTTTTCTAGGTTGATTGGGGTTTACAGATTTTTTAAATTCGGCCTATGAAAAAGTTAAGGCCATTTAAAGTAAAAATTATTAAATTTTTTGAAGGACACATCTAAAAGCCAAAGCGCTGACCCACAAGTCAAAAAAATCAGCTCATAAAGGTTGGAAAATCGGCGAGAACCAAACCATCAAAATTTACGTAGACTTGCAATACACGTGGGCAGATATGGGTTATAGAAAAAACCGTCTGGGCTTCTGGGTTGACATGAAATCGAACCACAGGGCGACTGAGGAACTTTTGGAAAAACCGGGAAAAACAATGTGTTGGACACGATTTACGGCTTAGATTTAGGCCTACGATTTAGGCAGTTTTTTTGGAACACCCTGTATTTTCAGAAGTACCCTAGGGTCTGAGTCTGTGGTCTAGGATCTTAGTCTGGGTTCAAGGTCTTCCTTTATCCTTTTCAGTTATTCTTTATTTTTGATATAAAAGAGTCCACAACAGGGATGTGCACAGGCCGTTTTACGGACTTTTTCTTTCGATTTGTTTGTCCATGTTTTTTTATCTCGACAATATGCAAGTTACATGCCATTTGAAAGCTAACATTCAGGGCTATCTTTCTGCAAGCTTCGGAACGCAAATTTGCAACTTTTTGTAAGGACGTCCGCGTCGGGCCGTGAAAAAAGACTAAAATCGTGAATTTCGGTCTTTTTTCACGGCCCGTCGCGGCCCGTCCTTACAAAAAGTTGCCAATCCGCGGCCCGAAGCTTGCAGAAAGATAGCCCTGAATGTTAGCTTTCAAATGGCATGTAACTTGCATATTACCGAGATAAAAAACATGGACAAACAAATCGAAAGAAAAAGTCCGTAAAACGGCCCGTGCACATCCCTGGTCCAGAACAAATAAAAAAGTAGGTGTAGGTCATCATCCGTATTTATGTTAGGTGTTTTTTCTAGCCTTTTTAAGAAAAAAGAATTATGATAAATTAAATACACATGATAAATACATGATAAATTTGATTTTTTTGGACCTTAGAGTTTGGGTATGTCAGACAGAGCGTGCAATCAGGGTTCTGGGTATTACCTTAATTTTGCTTTTATTTCTTAGTCAAAATCTTTATATTTTGCTTAAGATCTAAGTCTGGTGAAAAATCGAGCATTTGAAAACATTTATTTTCTCTGATTCAGCCCAAACCCATCTCAACAAGTTTTTATGAGACCCCACCCTTTGTGAACTAGCCTTTAATTCGATCTAGTTTCCAGTAATTAGTCAGCAGTCTAATGCTTGTGCACTTTTAGCCATGCTCGCTCCTACCAGTCAGACATCCAGTTGCCCGGCAGAATCAGACGTGAGTTGCTGTAGTTGTTGTGTGCACTATAACCAATTCGGTGGTTCAGCTATATCTGTTTCAGGCAAAAGTGAGACCTGTGTCTAGAGAGCCTGCTTCAGCTTACTGGATGGATGGACGCATAGATCTCCGATGCCATAAAACAGAAACTTCTTGCCTAATTTCTTATTTCTTGCCTTGATATTTTTCAACCGCTTGCCCAAATCTGTATAATTTCGTGTACTTTTACAGATGTATTTTATCCTTTTCAACTTATTGAAAACTAGAGACAGAAATGGGACGGGATCCCGATTCCGCCCGAGCACATTTTGAGCCGAAATCCCATCCTGAAATCCCGCCCGATGATTTTTCCCAAAATCCCGATCCCGAAATTCGTTGACTCCCGAGCGACAATTTTTACTCTTTCTATGGTCTTAAAACCACCAAAATTCTAGGTTTTTGTCCCTATTTTTTCTGATTTATGATTTATACAGAATTTTCGTTGCATGTTTCAATATACCATATGAATAATCACCACCTACTCTGACAATTTAAAAATAAAAAATACAATTTGACCGTAATTTATGACCGTTTTTTGAAGACTTGGTCGCCTTTTTCTGCTCAATGCTCAATAACTTGGCAAAAAATATGAATTTTTCCTGTTTTTCTCTTTATTTTACAAAATCCCGAAATTTGGACTGGATCCCGAAATTTTTTAGCGAAAATCCCGATCCCAAAATTTTTTAGCGAAAATCCCGATCCCGAAGGCCTCTTTCTGTCTCTATTGAAAACCATTCATTTGGTACTACTGCCTATCCTTTTTTAAATTTTTATCGTAGCCTACAGTCGCCTCTCGATATAGTACCCACCTAGGGGCCACTTTTTTAACCTAATTTTACATTTTTTTTATCAATTATGTTTTGACAGTCTGGTTGCAAAAATCGTCAGAATTCCGATTTTGCGGATCGTTTTAAAAAAAGAAAACGAATTTTAGGTTAAAAAAAGTCAAAGTCGATATAGTGATCCTCATTTTTGAAAATTTTTTCAATAGACCACATTTTTATCATATCCAATTGCTCAGTAGGCATTCACTTTATAAAAGTCGGCCATCAGAAACTAACGTCAGAAATGTGGTTTGGAATGTTAAAGCTACCTAAGCTACATTTTCTGATTTCTGTGTCATGACCGTATTATCAGGCGTTCAAGCCGTAATATGGATATTACCTGGGATACCAGCGATTCCTTACATTAGCACTTAAATCAGAGAATGACCCTTCGGCGGGGCTCCCAAATAAAAATTTTGAAAAAAAATAAAATTTGGGGTCCCAAAATAAGGACAAATCTTATTAATAAAGACATTTGGGAGCCATGCCCTTCGGGCTAATTGCACTTTAGTAGTCCAAAGTATTTCAGTAGTCCAAAGGTATTTTGATAGTCCAATTATTCAAGAATCTAAAAAAGGGAATGAGGGCTGTATTTGGAGGGGAAGGGAATACTAAGGGGCCACTTTCTTGAAGGCTTTTTTGGTTCTTTCTACCATGTTTGTCAATGTGGGCCGTGGCAAAAAGAGCTTCTTTATGCATTTTATTATCAAAAGTACTTCTCGGAATCATGTCTAAAGTAAGTGAGTGCGCGCATCTCTGACCCATCAAGCCTCCTGTGCCTCCTTCAAAGGCGCAGGGGGCTTGGTGGCTTGAGATGCGCGCACTCACTTACTTTAGACATGATTCCGAGAAAGTGACTCTGGATGAGTTAAAAAAGAATGCATACAGTCAAACCTGGGTTATCCGACACCCCAGTTAACCGACACCCTCTTTTATCCGACACCATGAGCCCGATTTGGTTGGCCTGGTAAACCTACACCCCAGTCATCCGACACTTCGTTTAACCGACACCATAAGGGCGGTCCCTTTGGGTGTCGGATAACCCAGGTTTGACTGTACCAGAGTTTCTTTATGCGGTAGGCCCCAGTTAACAAAACTATGTTCAAAATCTTTTTTCAGTGGGCCCTGTGTGATAAATGGCCCTTTTCTGTCCCTTCCCATCCCAATACAGCCTTCTCCCCTCTAAAATAGTTCAGATTTGGACAACATTAGGTCAATGTGTTTTGAAAGATGGGTAACATCACAATAAACCAGGGATGAGATCTCAACATTTTGAAAACAAGGACATTTGCTCAAAATAAGGACATTTTAGGGTATTTTTGGCGAAATATGCTATTTTATCCAGTGCTTATTGCCATTTCCGTGCCAAAAAAAAGATATAGACGTAAAATCTTAAAAATAAATAAGATTTGGAGTCCCCAAAATAAGGACAAATCTTATTAATAAGGACAGATCACAGCCCTGCAATAAACCCTTGTATCGTTGGACTACTAAAACACCTTTGGACTACTAAAGTGCAATAGTGCCGATCCTTCTTCAATATCAGCCTCGTGTTTGTTTCAAACTTATTGGCCCTATACGACAATAGGTCCCATTTTTTGCCTTGGGCCCCCTGTTGATTTTTTTATTGTTTGCTTCTATTTTAAGCAATTTTATTTTATTCTTTCGGCGACACATTAACATTCATAAATTTTCACGAGTTGTTCAACAAATTTTCTGAAATAATTCTGATTTCTTGCACGACAGCTCTGACGAAAAACGGCTTCAGCAATGTACGAGGCGAGCAAATTATCACTGGTCCCATAGAGGCGCTTGATCTTATGTTTCATATGATCTAAATAAATAAAAATAAGAAATAAAAATAGAAATAAAAAAATTCATAAGAAATAAAAATAAGCAAAAATAGATTCGAAAATAAAAATCAGCGAAAAAAATCAACAGGGGGGGACCAAGGCAAAAAATGGGACCTATTGTCGTATAGGGCCAACTTATTTTCGGTCAAGAACAATACAGTAAGACTTCAATCTCCTGTGCATTTACTCAAAATTTGTTGTTGTTATTGTTGTTTGTACCAGAAGCAAAGTGTGAGTCAGCGCTCTAAATTCTCTTGGTTGATTACTCTTCTCAAAAATGTTATTGTTGTTCAAATTTTAAATTCCATTTCTTGAATTGGACGGCCTTGACTGTGTGCATGGATTACTATTGGTAGATGGCTGGCTGGCTGGATGACACATCCACTATAATACCTCAGACTAGTGTCCACCTTTGTATGTGAATTGTGGTGTCACACACACACCTACTATTATTATTGTGTTACTTTTTGTGAACGTGTGTGTCCCCCCAACTGTAGACAGTGTTTTGCATGTGAAATGTATTGATATTGTTCAGGGTTGTTAAGCGAAAAGCCGAAATGTCAAAAAAATTTCGCCTAAAATTGCGTTTTTACGTTGCGTTTCGAATTTTTTTTATAAAATCTTACAGTAAAAGATATCCTAGAATATAAGCTTTCCAACGACACCTTATAAAAAATTCTTCGGCTTTTGAGGCCAAAATGACCCTTACGAAACTTTGGTGTCGTTAAAAAAGCTTATATTCTAGGATATTTTTTACTGTAAGACTTCACAAAAAATTTATGTCAACATGGATAAAAACGCAATTTTAGGAGAATTTTTTTTGACGTTTCGGCTTTTCGCTTAACAACCCTAATATTGTTGCTAATAATAATTTAAAAGAGTAAAGTCTTAACCAGCACTGGTCCTTACAATAGGCCTAATTCTACTTGGTCTACAACCTTTTATTGGGTTGTTCAGAAAGTTCGCGCACTAACCCTTACATTTTTTTTCCAAAAATGTTTTTGTTGTAAAACTATTGAAAACGTCAATTATAAGCATAAAATTATACGCTGAGCACGAATCTGAGCTCAGAAACAGGAAAAGACAACAAAAACGCTTTATTCAATAAAATCATCACCATCATAATTAACAACATTTTGCCGCCTATCTGGCAGTTTTGCAATACCCTTAACAAAGAATCTAATCGGCTTAGAATCAAAGAATATCTGAAGATCTGTTAAAACTGCTGCTTCTGTTTGGTATTCTTGCCCAGAATTAATTAAAAATTTTAAAGCTCTAAAATTAATTAACTTAAATAAACTTTAAGCAGCTTCCTAGCTTCCAAGTAGCACATATCTAGGGCTACATTTTGACATCTGACTCGTTACCGGATAATACACATTTCATGCTTTTTGATTTAAATGTTTCATGTAACTGTTTGCACTGTGTTTGACGTAAAACCTGGATTTCCGACCGATTTAGGCTTTAAATTTTGAAAAAAAGTTACAAATCTGATTTTTATGACCTCTGTTTACTTTTTAATTTTGAGTCCAACAAAATGATAAAAAATTTTGTGAAAAAAGTTAGAAAGGTAAAAGATGCCCAGAGGTAGGCTCGAACTGAAGATTGCTTATATTGGGTTGTCGCATAAGTTCGTAGCGTTTTTTCTGATAAAACATTTTATTACTGATAAGTTACGATAAAATGCCGTTTGATATACGTAGCTCTCATTCTCTTCTATCCGATAGTTTTTTTCGTTTTGCCGTGCTCCTATAAAAAGTTCTATTTTTAGGCTTAAACAATGGAGTGTCAAGTTGAGAAAAATGTGCATTTCCGACATGTTCTTCTTTTTGCTTTCAATCAAGGAATCAAGGCTGCTGAGATTGCAAGAAGCATTCGTAGCGTCTACGGAGAAGATTCTATTGGGGATTCCACTGCTCGCGTCATCTGATCTCTATGGGAAAAGTGCAGAAGCTAGGAGCCTGGGCGCCACATTTTTTGAGCCAAGCCAACAAGACCAACGATCGAGTGTCTCTGCTTCTTTATTGGGCCCTCACCGTCGTACGCATGAGCATTCGGACCGATTTTTGAAGCGAATTGTCACTGAAGATGAGAAATGGTGCCTCTACGTCAATATGAAGCAAAGAAAGGAATGGGTGAATAAAGACGAGCAAATTGCCAGAAAGATGAGAGGAAGTCGTAAACAGTGAAAGAGAATGTATTATTAATCGACTTGTATTGTTGTTTTTGGACAATAAATTGAATTGAATTTGTACATGTGATAGCTTGTTTTGAAGAGAATGGGCTACAAAGTGGTATATAACATATCAATTAGTGTCCATGCTAACTGACCTTGAACGCTTGTTAAAAAAAACGCTACGAACTTATGCGACAACCCAATATTAATATTCAACGAGAAACTTTGCTTCTGCGCGTAAAAGCCCAAGTGCAACCCTATTCTTCTTTATAGCCATGGGTACTTTTATTTAAAAGTACAAAAAATTTTTCGAGGGGGTGCACTTGGGATACTGTCGCTTCTGCGCCATACAAGCACACTTGACATTTCCAATGGTGGAAAGTCCATATGCAACAAGACCTTGAGAAACACAAGAAAATATTTGTGGTGTGCAGTAGGAGTGTATATAGGTGCCTTTTATGCATACAGTCATCAAAAAGAAGAGAATCAAGTGGACGACTATAGTTAAAAGGGAAAGGCATGGTCATTTCCTTCCCTTTCTCAGGGGCAGAGGGTCCGCCTCTAGCTGGCAGCAACAGCATTTGAGGTCATCACTGTTTTAGGAAGGCAGATGTTCGGGATGGACGCTGCCGCTGGACAGCCCCACTGTTTTCAAATAGTGGCTGCAGAGGCGTCGTTGACTTGCTAGAGGCAGAGAGATGTGTGAATGTGATTCACCTCTGCCTCCTCCTACCTGCTTGTTTCTCTATCCCTGCTCTCTGTCGCTATTCTCCTTGTTGTTTTGGGAGTGTTTGTAGAAGAAAGAAGAAGAATAAAAAGTTTTGAATCACGCCTTTATTACCCAAGGGTATTTGCTCCTACTACGGCTTGCACAACAAGCCAGCTGGATTGATTTTGCTCCTACTACGGCTTGCACAACAAGCCAGCTGGATTGATTTTGCTCCTACTACGGCTTGCACAACAAGCCAGCTGGATTGATTTTGCAAGGGATGATATATTTGTTTATAGGCTAGGGCAATGCCTAATAGGCATCTACCCTGTTTAGCCTATTGACCACCAATTACCTTGATTGATTGCATTTTCCTGACTGCATTGACTGCATTCGACAAATTGTATCAAAAAGGAATTGATTTCTAAATTTTCTTTATTGCATGATTTGCACTGTTGCCACTACTTGCATGCCTATAGAAATTTTTTTGGCTGGAATGCACAATGGCGCACTGGCCGTAAACGGACATAAATCATGTTTTTTCAACGTTTTAGCATTTGAAAAGTTGAAAAAACATGTTTTAGGGCAGCGTCGACACTTTTTGAAAAAAAATTTTTTGACCAAATTTTTTGACTTTTTGCCTTGGGGGATGGTTGCAGGATGGTTAACTTGCGGAGCTTGTCCACAATGTGCGCCCCAAAAATATAAACAGTTATTTTGCTTGAAATGCGGTATCTCACTACGAAACAAAATCGAGTACAGTCAACCCTCGATTTAACGACACCCCAAAAAGTTCGTTCCCACCTCGGGTCCGACACTTTTTTTAGCTCTATTTTCGAAGCCTTTGGCCAGTTCTGATTCGTTAGTCTGGTCCCAAATATCGCAAGGATTCCGATTTTACCGGTCATTTTTTAAAAACTAAATGATTCTGCTAAAATGACCCGTGACCCTCGATTTAACGACACCCCTTTTTCAAAATATCGTGTCGTTAAATCGAGGGTTGACTGTATATAGAAGGATGATAAATTATTGTGCCAAATTGTTGCTTCTCTCCGGTTTCCATGTTATTACTGTGTATCGTATTACCGGATTACCTAGGTTTTTATAGATTGCAAGTTTCATATACCTGGAGTGTTACGCGATGGAAGTCATTAAGGTCCGCCAAATAATTGACTCAGAGTGGGACTATAATGCGTTTGATGATTAAATAAATAAAAGTTGGTTTCAAGAATAGTATGTGTTTCAGACATTTTTTTGGGTTGTTTACGTCGTTTTTTGTAAGTAAGAGTTTGGGGCGCACATTGTGGACAAGCTCCAGGCCACTTGCCACCTTTAGGTGGCATTTGCCACTTTTTGAAATTTTTTGCCACCTTTTCGAAAAGCAAAAGGTGGCAGTTTTGTGCGAAATTCGGCAAAATGTGCAGAACATTCTTTCCTTATCTGAGCAGAATTGGTTTTGTTAAATTCACTTCCTTTTGCTATTATCGGGAGTTTCTCGGGGTATAAAGATGTTCATATTTATACGTTTCTTTAGAAATGCCACCTTTTGGGGGAATTTCGCCACCTTTTTTGAAATTTGAGTTAACCACGGGGGTGGCGGGGCCACGTCCGTTCAAAACTCCCATTTTAGGTATAGGACCAGGGTGGCCATAATGCCCTCTTTAGAGGGCAAATGCCCTCTTTTTGAAATTTCCGCCCCTTTTTCAATTTCCTCAACAGTTATTAGTAAGAAATTATTTGTTTTTTGTTTGTCGTTGTTAGTTGGTGTTCAAATAAAAATTTCTCGGCGTATTTGGTGTTGATCGATTTCACAAAATGTTAGGTTTCAATTAAAAAAAAGATCTCTTCAAAATCGCTAGAAATAAAAAAGTCATGGCCAACATGTGATGGCTAGAAAAAATTGGGTCACCCATTTTCTTGGCCGATTTAATAGCAACCTTCGACCATTGGAGTGAACATGGAAGAGTAATTATTAGAGCGCATTTCCTATTTGTTCTAACCATCACCCCCTGCACTCCAGTATTACCGTATTTCCTCTAATAGAAGCGCACCCCCTAATTCAAAATCATGTTTTTGGCGTTGCACTTTTAACCCACTTTTCGAAGACTACTCTCAAGCAAGTTACACCTCAATTTGTAGCCAGTGAGATGAGCTATAAAATGGGTGGTGACTTGCCTGAGAGCAGTATTCAAAAAGTGGGTTAAAAGCTGACGCTAGTTGGGGCGGGCTTCTATTAGAGGAAATATGGCATTTTTCGACCCCTCAAAAATCGGAGAAATTTTGAGATCGGTTTTAAGCTTTTTGGATCACTGGGCTGGGTTCAACTAGGCTCACTGGGCTAAAACGGCTGAAAGAGTTAATTATACAGAGTAGGTTGACTGGGCTAAAACGGCTGAAAGAGTTAACTATACAGAGTAGGTTGACTGGGCTAAAACGGCTGAAAGAGTTAACTATACAGAGTAGGTTGACTGGGCTAAAACGGCTGAAAGAGTTAACTATACAGAGTAGGTTGACTGGGCTAAAACGGCTGAAAGAGTTAACTATACAGAGTAGGTTGACTGGGCTAAAACGGCTGAAAGAGTTAACTATACAGAGTAGGTTGACTGGGCTAAAACGGCTGAAAGAGTTAACTATACAGAGTAGCTTGACTGGGCTAAAACGGCTGAAAGAGTTAACTATACAGAGTAGGTTGACTGGGCTAAAACGGCTGAAAGAGTTAATTATACAGAGTAGGTTGACTGGGCTAAAACGGCTGAAAGAGTTAACTATACAGAGTAGGTTGACTGGGCTAAAACGGCTGAAAGAGTTAACTATACAGAGTAGGTTGACTGGGCTAAAACGGCTGAAAGAGTTAACTATACAGAGTAGGTTGACTGGGCTGAAACGGCTGAAAGAGTTAACTATACAGAGTAGGTTGACTGGGCTAAAACGGCTGAAAGAGTTAACTATACAGAGTAGGTTGACTGGGCTAAAACGGCTGAAAGAGTTAACTATACAGAGTAGGTTGACTGGGCTAAAACGGCTGAAAGAGTTAACTATACAGAGTAGGTTGACTGGGCTGAAACGGCTGAAAGAGTTAACTATACAGAGTAGGTTGACTGGGCTAAAACGGCTGAAAGAGTTAACTATACAGAGTAGGTTGACTGGGCTAAAACGGCTGAAAGAGTTAACTATACAGAGTAGGTTGACTGGGCTAAAACGGCTGAAAGAGTTAACTATACAGAGTAGGTTGACTGGGCTAAAACGGCTGAAAGAGTTAACTATACAGAGTAGGTTGACTGGGCTAAAACGGCTGAAAGAGTTAACTATACAGAGTAGGTTGACTGGGCTAAAACGGCTGAAAGAGTTAACTATACAGAGTAGGTTGACTGGGCTAAAACGGCTGAAAGAGTTAACTATACAGAGTAGGTTGGCTGGGCTAAAACGGCTGAAAGAGTTAACTATACAGAGTAGGTTGACTGGGCTAAAACGGCTGAAAGAGTTAACTATACAGAGTAGGTTGACTGGGCTAAAACGGCTGAAAGAGTTAACTATACAGAGTAGGTTGACTGGGCTAAAACGGCTGAAAGAGTTAACTATACAGAGTAGGTTGACTGGGCTAAAACGGCTGAAAGAGTTAACTATACAGAGTAGGTTGACTGGGCTAAATGGCCTAACTGAGCTTCTGTAAAAAAGAAGCTGCGGAGCAGCCTAGACACAGTCAAACGCGCTCAGTGCGTTCTATAACAAAAACGGTTCTTATGCATTATCGGACTACCTGGTTTTACTGTCATTTATGCGTCCCACGATATTGAAAACATATTAATTTTAATTATCTTATGGTTATCGTCCTTTATTCACAAGCATTATTAACGAGCGATACTGAAAGGCAAATTTGGAGGGTAGAGCTCGGAAATGTCTTTAGCATAAATGACAGTAAAACCAGGTAGTCCCGATAATGCATAAGAACCACAAGAACTGTTTTCTTTTTAGTAATTTTTTTAAAAATTTTTCCTCTTTTTCAAAAATCTATTTTGATCGGGCTCCCTAGTTAAAAAAATGCATTATAAACCGACTCTGGACTGAGTTATAGGTCCTTAAAGTCGAGAGGTGGATCATTAGAGAAAGTACCGGTACCTTAATTCAGATTGTATAAAACTCAAATTATTTACAACGAAAATTTCACTCCTAACCACATGCTACATACATTGCCAACACTATTTTGGCCCATTCAATCTAAGTATTCATGGATAGACTGATCGATGACTGGCTACTGTACCAAACGCTCCATCTGGATCCTTGCTTTCCTGTTAGTTCTAGTCCTAGCCTTTACCACCCATCTGATTGCTGTGCTCAGTCCTAGCTGGCAATATGTTTATTTGGAGGTGACAGGGGATTGGCAATTGCCATTTATACATCTAAAGCTAAATGTTTACAGGACGGGAGAACAGAGCACCATCATGGTCTGTGGCTTGACTGCAAACGAGACTACTCTAACGACTATGGCAGGCCCAGGGATTACTATGAGAAGTTGTACAGGTAACTAGTTGAATAGCTCCAAAATAATCTTTTTTTTAGAAAAAGTATATGCACGGTGTGTTGAAAAAAAATTGACCACCTGAGAGCCAGTTCTTTTCCGTTTTCCGTTATCATTACTACCTCCTGGGAACTCCAAAATGTGCGGCTAAACGGTACTGGTTCGGAATGTGGACCCCAAATTTGTTTGGCATATAGACGTTTACCGTATTTAGGATTTTTTTCAAATTTTTTCATATTTTTTGGCTTAGGCGGTGGTTGGCTTACGCTTAGGCTTCCGCAGTCAGTCATTTTCTGTATTTGTTTTTGTGTTCATGGCGGCTAATGTGTTATTTCTCTATCATTTGTTTCCTTTGTTTTTAATATTATTTGCTTATTTTTAGGTAATATGGATCATCTGAAGGCATTGAATCTGCGTGGGCTCTTTCGTTTTTGACCAAAGTATTTGGGGTCCACATTCCGAACCAGTTCCCGGCTAAACTACACTTTACCGGAAATCCGAAAACACGATTTCAAGCGCTCCAAAGCACTTTTTATGCCTTGAAACGGGTAGAAAACACGTTTTTAGGTGTGGGAAGGACATTTTCCAAAAAAAAATTTTCGTTTGCCTTGGTCCACTCTGAGGTTTCTGGTCATTTTTTGACTAAGTCACTTCTGTTGAACGTTAAAAGATGGAATTTGAACATAGTTTTGTTAACTGGGGCCTGCCGCATATAGAAACTCTGGTATGCATGTATATTTTTATGCATCCAGAGTCACTCTCGAGTGATTGGTGTCTAAGGTATGTGGGTGTGCGCATCTCATTTCCAAGCCAACAAGTCCCTTTCGGGGGCGCAGGGGCTTGGTGGCTTGGGGTGGAGATGCGCACACCCACATACCTTAGACAAAATCCCGAGCAAGACTCTTGATTGAAAATGCATTTAGACAGTCTTTTTGCCCAGATCCAGTGACCAAAACGGGGTAGAATACTCTCATGTATATAAAAAGTAAAGTATCCAGATACCCTCCAGTACCCTTTACCTTGGTCCCCCAACGCAAATATTCGATTTTTGGTGAAAATTTTTTTTTTCTAAAAATGGTCGACCGGGTCCTAAAAACATGTTTTCTACACGTTTCAGCAGCTAAAACGCACAAAAAAGTGGTTGAAAACACTTTTTGGGCAACCCCATTATAAGGCACTCCTGCCAAGATGTTAAAAAAATAAATTCAGGGTTTTTTTGAACGAAAAAAAAAATGACTCATGACTTTCCGAACAACCTAATAGTTTGAAATAATTAGTCACTACATTTTCATAGCAACCTGTCTTGAACTCTATTTGTTTTTTTTTGTAAATTAATATCCAATAAAATTTACAATTTTTTCACCCAATTTTTTTATCTTATTTATCTCATAGTATTATTGCCTTTATGGATTGGCGCGCCAAGGTCAACCAGCCGAATTATTCATTGCACTGTCTAATTTTTTAAATGGAAACTGTCCTGCGCTAGCAAATGGATCAGATTCAGCTTGGCTGTTTTAAATACATATGCATATTTTCAAGGTTGTTGGCTCAAACATTTGTCTGTGAGCAAACATTTTTTTGAGGGATCAGCAAGGAAAAAACATTTAAAAAAAAAGTATTTATTAATTTGCAGGGTCCAACATTATAGAGTGGTACTTTCTTTTAATAAAAAATAGGGCCGGACTGGGTTATTTGCAGTCCTCCCGAAACACTCTGAAATCATGTTTTTTTAGGTGTTTTAGCACTTTTAACGTGAAGAAAACATGTTTTTAGGGCGCGGCCGATCTTTTTTGAAAAAATATTTTTTGACCAAAAATTGACTTTTTGCCTTGGAGGACCAAGGTAAAGGGTACTGGAGGATAGCTGAATACCCTATTTTTAATTCACTTAATTCAGGGATCCCAAGTTAATTCGTCTAAAATTCAGACAAAAATCTTTCAAATTCAGATTTTGGCTTCGAAATTCAGAAAATATCCGAAGTCAAATTTTAAACAAAACTTTATTGAATTTTCAGTAAACAAAAAATAACAATAGTGAGTAGACAATTAAAAGTATTTTTCCCAGCCCCTAATTTCTTTCAACTTCTTGTTCGGCGTCAATCAAATCAAAAGTTTCTGCAGGAATTTGTTGAAGAAGGACATTCAGAGCTGAGACTTCATCGAAAAGAGCGTATTCTTCTGCAGTTTCAGGCAAAATTTGTGATGCCAAAGCCTGGACTTCGTTGTAGTCAATTTGTCGCAAGGAAAGCATTATCAAAGAGATGTTCGATGGTAGATACTCCAAATGAAACCACTTTTCAATGTACTCAAGCACTGTTGAATAGAATTCCTAAACAATAAATATTTGTGTTGGAAAATGCATGAATTAAATTAAAACAAACTTCAAAAAAATGCCTTCAAAAATTCGATTCGAGATTCATCCAATATGCGTGCCAGTAAAGTTGATGTAGCTGCTCCATAGAAGGATGACATTTTGCGATTGAGAATTTGAGTTTTAAAAGTGCTGACAATGTCCACCAATTGTGGAAGAAGACCTTTGGATCGCTAAACAAATCAGATGACAATGGCCAATTTAAAAATGAACAATATTTCGTACCTGAAGAAGTAGAAGAGGTGTTTGGAAAACCAGAAGCGCACTTTGGAGAAATTGTACATTGATCCGAGATTCGTCCGATTTGAAAAAATCATCCAGCATTTTTGGTGGTTTGTCGATGGAAGCAAAGAGTTCTCTGAAGGCATCCCACAATTGTAGCATTCTGTCCAAAACTTTTGAAACCTTAAAAATTGTAAGTTTCGCCGAACCATCCGCCGGACAAAACATTTACCTGTTATGATTTTTGCTGTTTTGGTCTGCGCACATGAGAATTTCTTGGCAACATCGGAATAAGAAAACATCTTTCGGAATAAGCCCTCTGAAAAATAAACACCATTAAAATATTAGATAAGAAATAAAACAATACCTGAGGAAACACAATCCGCTGATTGGAACGATTGATGAAGACGCGAAATGTGAAAAGCCCAGGCTCCTTCTGCGGCTGCTGTTTTGTCGTCCGTTGCTGTTGGCGCAGACTGGCTTGGAAGGAAAATAGAGAGCGATTGAGAACTTGAAGCGGCGAAACTTCTTGCGGCGTCCATGTGCTTTTGCGACTTTTGATGGATTTCGATTGCGGCTTTCCCAGTTGATCCAAGGCTAATTTCGCTTCCACAGATTGAGCAATAGGCGTAGTCGTTTCCTTTCTTGCTTTTCTTGATTCCCTTGATTTTTTCATAATCCGGCTTAAACAGCGACTTTCTTTTCTAAGGCATTGAACTAAAGAAAACCAAAGGATAAAAGTTAAAAAAACGCAGCAGTCAATTTTTTTTAAATAACAGGAAAGGCAAAAATTTAGCAGAATTCAGACATTTTGCGAAAATTCAGAACAATTCAGACATTTTGCAAAAATTCAGAACAATTCAGAACAGAAAAGTTTTTTTAAGATTTTGAGTTTAAAATTCAGAACGTTTCTGAAAAATTCAGAACACTTGGGATCCCTGACTTAATTGTATTCTACCTCCTTTTGGTCACTTGGAATTGGCAAAAAGACTATCTAGATGCATTTTTGTTTCGGGGTGTTTTGGGAGGACTCCGAATAACCCAGTTTAGCCAAAAATAGAGGAATTTTTTTGAAAAAGAATATTTTATTGTTACATGAATGTGTATTCCTGAATCTCAGCTTTCTAAGAATGCTATGGACGCATGCAGGGGGAAGCGGGACGTTCCAAATGCACAATCAAATGCACACAAAAAATTAATCCGAAAACATTATTGACAAAATTAGGTTAGTCCCGCGCGAATTCAAATTTCGCAAATTGATGTGCTTATCAAGTTGCATCGTTTTAGTTGCATGGTCCTTTAAATTTCCTGTCCCCGAAGTGTTTTTTAAAAGTATTATAATATAAAAGAGTCGAAATAAGTGTAGGTGAAATAACCTCTGACAAAGGAACCGATCGAACTGTACGATGCGATTCAAAAATTCTGACAATGCCATCTTGTAGAGCACAGTCGATTTACTATACAAAAGTTCAATATTTTTTGCTAACAACAGAAAAAATCGAATCTGGGGAACATGTCAAGATAGACCAAAATTGCCTTGGTCCCCCTGTGGATTTTTAAAAAAAATATTTGTTTATGATCTTGATATAGTGACACTCCCAGAAGCTCGATCCTTAGCAAAGTCCGACTCTGTTTTTAACTCATACAGTCTAGTCTCGCTTAACCGACACCCGTCGGGACCGGCCTTAGGTGGCGGTTAATCGAGGGTGTCGGTTAATTGAGGGTGTCGGATAAGCGAGACTTTTAGACTAAAAATCTCAAGGGTGTCAGTTTATCGAGTTTCTTATGGACATGCGAGAGATAATAAGATTTATTCTAAACAAATAATATTCATTCAACAACGGAAAAGAATTATGTTAGTTTTTTCTGCTTTTCTTTCAATTTGCGTTCTTCTTAAAAAACGGCGAAGCAAGAGAAAGATCAAAAAATTGAAAAGGAATTTTTAAAATTTGGCGGGAGTTTGAAAAAATTTCGAAAATATACAAGGTGTCGGTTTATCAGGGGTAGTTTCATTGAAAGGGACCCGCCGAGGGATGTCGGTTAACTGAGGGTGTCGGATAATCCAGGGTAAGGCTTGTAGGATTTCTTTGTCTGCCAACCAAATTTGTTTTAAGTGTCGGTTAACTGAGGGTGTCGGATAATCGAGTGTCGGTTAAACGAGGGAACAACTTCACAATATGGACCCCAAATTTTAGGGTTGGGGTTGAGATGCGCACACCCCATACCTTAGACACAAATCACTCGAAAGTGTTGTTTCCTTGTAGCTTGTAGCTCCGTGTAGCTACCGTGTAGCTTCCTTGAAAAGGTAAGTGTCTCCCTTTAGGATTTAAAGGACCCTGAGGTCAGAGAGAAAACCTCTGAAGCAAACTCTGCACAGCCAGGAGCTCCACACAGACCCACCAAACAAGGAACCGGACCCCAATTGGGACCAACCAATGGAAATTGGAGAGAAACCCCACAATGGTAAGGTAGAAAAAACAAGGACCAGACTCACTTTTTGTTTTGTGGAAACATGTGTCCAAGGTTTTTGTCTCTAAGAATGGTGAAATTGCTGTGAATCAAACGTTTGATTGTGAATGGGACTATGACGTGTTCGACGAATAAATAAATAATGTCGTTGTTAATCTGATGTTGTTTTGATTGGTTTTAAACAAAACTATGCAAAAAATGACATTTCGGAACAGCAATTTGAAGGCTAAAATTTGGGGTCCATATTGTGAAGTTGTTCCGGATAAGGCTTGTAGGATTTCTTTGTCTGCCAACTAAATTTTTTTCAAGTATCGGTTAACTGAGGTTGTCGGATAATCGAAGTGTCGGTTAAACGAGACTCAACTGTATGTGAAAAAAAAAAGTGTCGAAGCCAACTGGGGGTCACTACCCCAAAGGTTTGATCCCCAGTTGGCTTCGACACTTTTTTTTTCACATATGAGTTAAAAACAGAGTCGGACTTTGCTAAGGATCGAGCTTCTGGGAGTGTCACTATGTCAAGGATGGATTATAAACAAATACTTTTTTAAGAATCCACAGGGGGGACCAAGGCAGTGTGTGGCTCAATTTTTATTTTATTTGTTTTCGGCCGTTTGGTAACTAATCTTTTTGCTAGATTTTTGATTGGACTGTTTATTTATTTTTTAACTCTAGAAAACTTAAACGAAGCTTAGACACAGGGTAGGAGAGCGCATGTTAAGAATGGCTTGAACGTGTGTCTCGGACTGCAAAAAAATCAAAAATAAAAATGGCGCGAATTCAAATACATGGCACAAAAGGGGCTAAACGTTTACGCACCAAATTTGATCTAAAGAGATACACATAGAATCAAAAATCGACAACAAAAACAAAATTAGTTTATGATACCCCCGCAGAGCTGATATTTTGGTCAAAAAAGGTCTTGTCGGAAAATTGCAAAATCAAAGCCATGGTCAGCTTACAATACCAAATTCTATGTATATACAGTATAACTTGTACTCAAAATAATTTGTGTTGCAGAATCGCAGACCTTCAAGGCCCGTTTGACCAGTTCTTCTTGCCTGCCTTTATGTGTGTCTTCAAGTTTGACTACTGGATAGATGATGAAGACTGGTATGAACATGGATATGATGAGAACAGGCTGTGGGGTGATGCATATCAACACCTATTTCTAGGTTGGTAAAAATGGCAATGCAGTCCAGTCCTTATATACTCCGACCAATGGGACGAGCAATTACCGTATTTTCTTTAATAGAAGCCGCTGGGCTTTTATTTTTTATAGGGGGGGGAGGGGTGGTTGGTCTTATATTAGAGGGGGTCGGCGCCGGTGCCGGCGCCCCGAATATAGCCGGCACCGATTTTCAAAAACGCCGGCGCCCGGCGCCGAAAATTTTTTCCGTGCAGCTATGGATGCAAATAAAACATCTCCTGAATAAAAAGTTGAATTAGGAAAATCAATATCGGTAATGCATACATCATATCTTTGACCTTGCATACACCGTAAACTATTGGTTTGGTACAATCATATCATATACTGTCTGGCTATTAATTTCCATTTTTAGATACTAAAAAAAATTAATATATATCAAAAAATACGGCTCAGAAAAAATTGTTCGAAGAAATATGTATGCTCGCAGTGAGATTTGCACGGCAACCGGACATTGTCGGCTATTAGTAGAATTTGTCACGCGACATTGTCGACTATTTTTTAATAAAATTCGGGCGAAACAACCGAATAATCAATGACTACTTAGTCGATGACCATGGCATTGGTCTGGGTCACAGGCAACCTGAAGTGGTTCGCGCGACAAATTCGATTAATAGTCGACAATGTCCGGGTGAACCATTCGGGCCAGAAAATGTCTCCCCCCCCTTAAAATTTGCACTATGGTGGGTCACACTATATCAAGACTGGACTGTGATAGAAGGGTTTGCTCAATGGTGCTCAAAGAGAAAATAATGTTAAAATAATTGTTCGCTAAAGCTAGCTAAAAATCCGGAGTAAATTATGACTGAAAACTTGAATTTTTAATTTTTGAATATTTTAGACAGAAAAAATTATTTGATACTTCCAACCTTTGATTCAACAATTCGGCAATTTGTAAAATCACTGGCGTTTTTCCGACCAGATACGTGATCTTTTGTGGAAAATTGCTTGGACTATATAGTTGGGTCCAGCGATGTGCACATTTATGAGCTTTTTACTTTTCAGGCTTTTGTCCATGTTTTTATTCGACAGTTGGCAAGTTATGTACAGGGTGGCCCATCCTTATCCGATTATTTGAATTGGCCATAACTTTTTGATTATTTATTCATAAGGCGAGATTTTTGTTTTATCTGAAAGAGGATAGTCTAAGAATATGTTTGGTACCAAACTCGCTCCGTAACATTTTATTCAATATCTCAACAATTCTGCTGACAGATGGAAGTGCTTTTCCTGAAAAAGTCAAAAGTTAACAAGTCAAACATCCCATTGAATCACCAACTTTCAGAATTCTTTGAATTGTTGTTCTTGACGGCATTCCTTCCAGCTTGGCGACACTTCGTGGACTTGAATGTTGAGCTTCTCGGAATTTGGCCAGCACTTGTTCTTCTGTCAGCTCAATTCGCACCCATCTGAATGAAAAAAATTGAAAAGAGAATCAAAAGCCAACACACCTTGGCATTGCCTTCTTCCTTGGACCCAAGTTGCCTTGGATCCAACTTATGCCACCATTCTTGGATGCTTGCATTTCTCGGTGCTTGGCATTTTTACCAAACTTGTTGCGATATTCCAATAGCACTTTCTTCGGTGACCCGTGCCTTGCGTAAAAAATGATCGTCCAAACTCTTTACTGAAGCAAACAAGGCATTTCACTGAAAACAAGAGTAAGGTTTAAAAATTCACCAAAAATACACAAGTGAGGTGTCAAACGAATTCCTAGCCTTTTCTCTTTCGAACAAAAAAATCCCGTCGAGACAAAATAATTTTAAAAATTTATGACCAGTTCAAATAGTCGGATAAGGATGGGCCACCCTGTATATAATTTGAAAGCTGACATAACATTTATGGTCATGGGCCAGCGAAACGGGTGGATGATGATTGACCGTCCCAATTTCGAGCGTAAGTATATTTGGACCGCCCTGACTGGGTCTGGAAAACCCTGGGTATCCACAAACCGCATTGAGCTAAATTGCCCGCCTGCCTTCTACCGTAATATTCAGCATCGACTAAATTGTATATCTAGGCTGGAAAATTGCTGCCCTAACAGCCCATTGTTTTGCCCTGATTTGTTCAGTCAGTTCCTTGGTGCTATTGTTCTGGGCATTCTGCCACAGGCTACTGCTGTGTGTGGCTGCTGTGCTTGTAACACTGGCTGGTAAATTTAATGAATAGCTTTTACGTTAAAACATGTCATACTATGCGAGATTGCAGTGATCACAAGTCTGGCTGGAAATGTGATTTTCTACATGTTCGCCAGCTACCAAGACAACAATATTATCAAAGAAGAAGATGGAATTTATGAGGTTACTCTTTTTACTCTTTTTAACTTGGTTTCTAATAAAACAAGGCCTAGAATTTAATTCTAGGTATTGTTTTGTTAGAAACCAAGTTGAAAAATCCGTACAAAAATCCAAATCCTTAATACCCTGGGCCAAGTGATGGCTCGGTACCCACTCCAAGCTGGTCGACCCCAATTTCTGGGGAATCAGTCTGACTCGTCAGACCAACAGCCATAGGCGAACAAAAGATTTTCCGGCAGGGGGTCGCTAAAAATCATACCGGGAGGGGGTGTATTTGGCTATAGCCCAGCTAACAGCCAGCCCCCTGCATACGCCTATGCCAACAGCTCTACCTTGCTTAAACGACTTATACTGGTGCAATTTACATTGGCATAATTTGAATGTGGCGCAATCCGAAAGGAGAACCCCTAGAACCACCAACTCCCCCCACTAATGTCACACCTACTTTAACACTTAAATGGCTGACCATTTATAGCAAGCCAGATCTTTCACTTTTTCGCCCAACTTTTGGAAACTTTTTTTGTAAAGTTTGTTCATAGCACCTATGACCAACTATCGTAAAGTATGAGGCATGTTTTGTAAATTATTTGAAAAAATCCATTTTTTTCCATGATGAGGGTATCATGGTTTTTCGGTACCCATGATACCCCTATCGACCATATCTTGAAATTTTTTTCTCGCCAAGACCCCAGGCCAACCGTAATTCTAAGCCAATTTTTTGAGAAAAACACGAAAATCAAGTTAACTTTGCCTCAAGACATATTATTTGCTTGGGCTTTAGGACGGTGGGAATTTGGATCGGGATTTCCAAAACTTCTGGGATTCCAATTCCGTGGGATTACAATCCCACTTGCTGTTTTGACAATCGTCGTTGTTTTGGGATAATGTAGATTAGGTCTTCGTCCTCTAAGGACGAGGGAGTGGGCCTGCGTATTTAAATTGTTAAGGACATTTTGAGTGTTCAGGGTTCGGGATCATTAAGAGTGGTTCAGGGTGGTTTGAAGTGTGGTTTGGCGTGGGTTGGTACGGTTTGACGTTACTTGGGGTGTTTAGAGTGTTTTGGAGGTGTTTGTGTAGTCCAGACTTGTTTTCGAGTCATCTGGGGTTTTTTTTTGGTGGATTGAAGTGGTTCGATGTTATTCGGGTCGCTCCGGGTGATTCGGGGTGGTGTGGGCTTGTTTAATATAGTTTTATGAAGTTTTTCGAGGTACATTAAGGAGATGTACATAGAAAAAAGAGGTAAAGCTGACTCTAACAATACCATTGGAGATCCTAATTTATATAGGTCTATACTATAAACAAAAAAACTTGGTCAAAATTATGAAAATAAACAATAATAATAATATAATAAAAACTCTAAGGATTAAAATCGATAAAAAAATTTATCGATTTTGGCTACGGCATACAGTCAAACCTCGGTTATCCGGCACCCCTGGGGACCGGCCTCAAGGTGCCGGATAACCGAGGGTGCCGGATAACTGCAGTGCCGGATAACCGAGGTTTGGCTGTAATACCAAAGGTCACTTTATCGAAATCGATAAATTTATTGATTTGGCACACCATGGTGCCACCTGTTTAAACCCAAAAACATTAAATTAAGCAATTCTTTGGCTGGTCATTCTATGCTTCTGCGATCGGCAATGTGCTTCTTTTGGTGGCTTCAGTGATTGGTTGCTCTGCCACCACTGCCATACTCTCTTCTGGGCGCACTAAATTGGTGAAAATAGAGGTAAGGCAGCCTTCCAACCAGCTTTCTATAAGTCCGCCCTCATTGCAGATGGACGAGGGAGACGACAATGCCCGTTTAATCCACATTCAGTCCAGCGCACAAGACTTGGATCCAGATCGGTTTAAGCGCTCCTACTCCGCCGTCTACAAAATAGACTCAGCTGCCCTTCGCAAATGGGAAAAAAATGCTATGAAGAGTGTAGGTGGCAGGGTAGGTTACGGTTTGGCAGGTCGTAGTTGCACATTTTTGGAATTTTAGACGGATTTTAAGAGAGCCAACTCCATGCCCAATTTTAAGAAAGGAATGAGCCAGTCATCTAGAGACTTTCCTGCTGTAATGCAGTCCAACTCTGACATTTCAAAGGCTTTTACAGAGCCCACACACCAGGTTTGTCAAGCTACTCCTCCAATAGAGCATTCCAGGGCTCTATTTTTCAACCCAAAATTTTGGGTCTGCTTTGAGATTTTTAGGTGCTCAACCAAAATAGAAAAAGCGGAACCGGTGGATCTGGTGACAGCTAAAAATCGCGAAAAAACAACTTTGTGAAATATTTATTCTGCTCCAAGATTTAGACCCTCAACAGTTTAGGCTAAGTTTCGGTATACATCCCCTCCCAAGCCCCCTTCCCCCAGTTTACCTTGGTCCCCCAAGCTGATTTTTTTCAAAAAAATTTTTTTTTTGATTTTTTTCAATTTTTGTATGATATGAAAAAAAATATTGAAAAAAAAAATCAGCTAGGGGGACCAAGGTAAACTGGGGGGTGTATACCGAACTTGCTCCACAAATTACTAGGGTTGTCGCCTTGAATACTTGATTTCGAATATTATTCGAAAATATTCGGCTTTTTCGAATATCGACTCGAATCAAATATTCGAAATTTTCGAATATTCGACAACCTTACAAATTACTAAATCCCGCCCTTGAATATTATACAGGGTGGCGCAAGTAATTTGGCCGATTTCAAACATCCATAACTTTTTGTTCTGACACGATTTCGAAATTCTGTAAACGCAGGACACCTTAGAATTACGGGCGCTTTCATTTGGTATCAAAACCAGGGAATTTTTTTTGACAATTTTTGACTTTTTTGCTTTGGTCCCCCGGACACGGACATTTATTCCTGGCCACCGTTTGTTCCAGGGTTGTCATGGGTAGTCTATTTTCCAACTGACGACTATGTGCTAAGTTTGACGGCACTTTTTGAAGAAGTTGTAAAATCTTCATTTTTAGCGTTTCAGACATTCTTTTTGAACAGTTTCGTAGTGCGCAGAACAGATAAATTTATCTGAACCTAAAATCGATCGGTATTTTATCTGATAGATAAATTTATCGGTTCAGATAGATTTGTTTCTGTTCTGCGCACTACGGGATGAGCATAGTGCTGTTCAACAATTTTGTAGATTTTGTCTTTCTGTGCGAAACTGTTCAAAAAGAATGTCTGAAACGCTAAAAATAAAGTATAACAACTTCTTCAAAAAGTGTCGTCCCTCTTTGGTCCAAAATTAGTTTTGGACCATTATTTTTTTAAATTTAGGACCAAAGGGGGGACCAAAGCAAAAAAATCAAAAATTTGTCAAAAAAAAATTTCTCTGGTTTTGATGGGTTTGCCCCAAAGGTTCTGGGTAGCCACAGAATTTCGAAATCGTGCTAGAAAAAAAATTTATGGATGTTTGAAATCGGCCGAATTTCTTGCGCCACCCTGTAGTTTTGGTCGTCAAAATTTTGGGGCAAACCCATCAAAACCAGAGAAATTTTTTTTTGACAAATTTTTGATTTTTTTGCTTTGGTCCCCCCTTTGGTCCAAAATTTAAAAAAATTATGGTCCAAAACTAATTTAGGACCAAAGGGGGGACCAAGGCAAAAAAGTCAAAAATTGTCAAAAAAATTCCCTGGTTTTGATACCAAATGAAAGCGCCCGTAATTCTAAGGTGTTCTGCGTTTACAGAATTTCGAAATGGTGTCAGAACAAAAACTTATGGATGTTTGAAATCGGCCGAATTTCTTGCGCCACCCTGTGTTGCTTTTTTTTTGAACTTTTTTTGTAATTTTTGCACTATCGTATAGCCCTGAATTCTGGCCTTCTAATGAGCCATTAAACTTTAGTGAATGCTTTGAACAATGTAGAGATTTAGAGGTTATCTCGGAGCAGAGTAAATATTTTGCAAAGCTGTTTTTTGCGTATTCCTAACTAACAGGAGCTTTACCGGTTACCTCTTATATTTTGGTTGAGAACGCGAAAATATCGAAGGGTTCGAAACTCAGGTTTTTGAGTGCGCGATTTAATTTGAGCCGAAAGTATCAGCCTAAGGTGTCCGTAGGTTAGACATCAAGTAAAAAACAATACTAACTTAAATTGACCGAAAATTTCGTTTTGCAATCCACTTTAAAAGCAAAATGTGGTCTCTAATGTCAAACTACTAACACTTGCATACATTCAGTTTATTCCATCTAGCCAAAGACAGCAGTCTGCAGCAGCCCTTGAACCACTGCCTATGGCCAGTGCAGAGTCTGGAGAAGGAGAGGAGATGATCTACGAGTATGTGGATGACCAGAACTCTCTGGCCTACAACTCCACCCTCAAACTGAGCAACCAAGATGGCTTGAATGCTCAAACATTCAGGTAACAACTCAAATTTGGTGAGTGGGTATTAACTTCTGAGGTTTAGACATTCCCCCAGCACCAATATCAACAACAACATGTACGACCGAGTGCCTGCTGGTGGTGCAGTTGAAGGTGGTAGTAGTAGGACCCAACTGTTGCCTCTGGAAACAGCTGAAAATGACTATTTGAAACCGATAAGCCTTAGGAGTGACTCCTCGTCCCTGCGCAGGCTGCCTCAAGACCATCAACAACAGATGGTATATGAGGCAGCTAATCATTCGGCTAAAATCAGTGAGTCTATTCCTATTAGAACTTATTTTTTGGCGGTCTGATGCTAAGAGTGAAGTCTAATCACTGCCTCAAAGTGTCTGGTTAGTAGAGCGGTTCAGCGCTATCTTTTCTTTGTGATTTGTTCTGTCTCAAGTTCACTTCCTCTCAGCCACATTTTTTTCATTTTCAATTCATTGGCGTAATATAGGGTGGATGAATTGCAAAAAATCTTAATTCAATCAATATAACGGCGTTCCAAAAAGTTCGTTCCCGCCTAGGGTCCCTCCTTTTTGAAGCCGTTTGCCGGTTGTCTTCGGTCAGTCTAGTCTGAAAAATTCCGAGAATTCCGATTCGAGGCTCTTTTTTTAGAAACCCCCCCCCTTTACTATAGCGCTGGATTCTGTTGTCTGTGGGTCACACCTAATTGTTAGGGGTGTCCCGCTTTTCGCATCAACCATCTGATTACGCCATTCGACGCAGCGTGGTCGATTTACTTGAGTGAAAAAATGCGAAAAGTTAGCGTAGACCGTCTCAAAAAAAAGTTATGGCCACTTGAAAATTCCCAAAAACCACAGGGGGGACCAAGGCAATTTTGGGTGTTTTTTGGATTGCCTTGGGGGACCAAGGCATGGTTGTAGGTTCAAATCCTGGTGGTAGCATGCATCATTTTTGTAACGTGTGTTCCCCACGCAGGTCCTCGGCGCCTACGAATAGCCACATCTGTGGCAACAACATATTCTAGTAAAATACTAAAGCATACCGTCGGCTTCTTTTTAAAATTAGGAGGCCATTATATTCAGGGTTACCATTTTGCCTTTTAAAAAGGCTTTGCCTTTTTAAGGCGCCGCATTTTCGGCCAAAAAATGAACAAATATGCTAACAGCCGGAAGAAAAAACTCAACTGGTCCAACTTTACTTAAAAGCAAAACTTTACTTGTTTATAATAAAAAAATAATAAACGATTAATAAATGTTACTAGGGACAACAGGCGCCTATCGGCGCCTCTATCATATTTTGAAATTTTAATAAATATCAATCCATCACATATCCCCCTGATTATAACCACCCCGCCCTGATTAAACAGGGTTCCTGGAAAATATCCGACAAAAATTTGCAAAAACTGGCCGAAAATTGGGCTTAAACACAAAAATGCACTAAAAATCAGGCTAAAGTCCACCATCTCCAGTTTGGAGGGACTTAAAACCTTTTTCACAGCCACTTCGATTCTGCGGTTTTATGCTTAAAGGAAAGCTAAGATGTTTAATTTTCGGGTTCGGAAAGATATCCGACATATGTTTGCCAATAGTGGCCGAAAATCGGGCTTGAGCACAAAAGTGGCGACCCACCCACACATGCCAAATACTATATAGAGACAACTCCAATTTTGAGGGACCACAAAAGTTTTTCTTTTTCGAAGACATTTTCCTGGGTCTCGGCATAAAAAGACGCTGAATTGTCTGAAGTTTGGGGTTCCGTCGAGACATTGCCGAAAATAATCGGAAAAATAAGCAAAAATGGCCTGAATGTGGTCAAAATGTCCATTAAAAAGTAGGACGGACACATGCCAAATACTATATAGAGATTCATTAGTTAAAATGGCTTTTTATTTAAACAATCTTTAAGTTGTTTGGGCAGCGACAACAATTTTAATGTTAATCAGCGCCTAATTTTTTTTGAAAAATCTGCGCCTTTGTCGGCGCCCGGCGCCGATTTTTTTTGTGGCCGGCGCCGATTTTTTTTCGCGTGCAGCTATGGTTTGAAGTCAAAAACACCGAATTTTGATGATATCATCAAATTTGATGTTTTTGAGAACTATATTTTGAACAACTTTTTTCATTTAGAAGCATTTTACGAGCATGAACTGTACGAACGGCAACTAAAAGAGAAAATAACTACTAGTTTTGGAGTGGGTGGTCTACAGCCTACTGATCACCAGCAACCAGGCGTGTTGTCAGAGAAGACAGCTTCGGGACCATTGTTCACTTCTCGAGCCAGGCCTATGGTGCCTCCCAAACCTGTAGGACAAGTTATTTATATATTTTCTCAAAATGCCTATTTTAGCCCCAGAGATCACCTCACCTGCTGCCATCTGCCCCTTCACTCACTTACGAACCTTCCAAGCAGCAGCAGGGTATTCCCATCAACACTTTCCAACTGGACTCCACTGCTAGTAATAGGTACACTAGCAGGTGGGATATTTTGAATTCTTCGAAAGCACGCAAGTTATTCCACAGTTTAGGTCAATCACAAATTTAGTGGACTTGGGCAGTGATCGCACTCCAATCAGTGCTTTCGACAGACATGAGGGCATGTGTGAAAGGTAGGACCTTGATCGGCAATACTATATAATCAAGTTCAGGAAATACCTTGGTCACCCCTTTTTCATAAAATAATTAAAAAACAACAGTGATACCAGTCCATTTTGTCAAAAAAAAACTGCAGAAGGGGCAGAAACGGGCACGGGTCCAACTTTTCAATGCGCGGCCAAAAAATCTTTTTTGTCGCGACTCGTAAGAAATTTAAAAGTTGGAGGCCGGCCCTGAAAGCTCGTTTCAAGTCTGGCGTGAAAGAAATTTAAAAAATTACCCGAGCTTTTCGTTAAGGCCCGCAGCTTTTTAAGCCCGATTCAACCAACTGAAAATTTTCAAATTGAAGATAGGCCAAAGATGCCAAAAAATTTGTCCCCGCCTCTGAGCCAGACGACCCCTAATAGCGGACCAACGAGTTTTTGCAAAAAAAAAAAGACCAAGGCAAATTTTGAAACCTGACTGTTTAGTAGTGCCCTATGGTCTACCGTATTTCCTCTAATTAGCGCTCCCCCGATTCAAAATCGTGTTTTTGGCATTGTGTTTTTAGCCCACTTTTTGATCACTTCTCTCAGGCAAGTTACCAGCCATTTTGTAGCTAGTGAGATGAGCTACAAAATGGTTGGTAACTTGCCTGAGAAAATGATCAAAAAGAACTAAAACACAATAAAACGATTAATCAAGGGGGCGCTAGAGGAAGTACGGTATAAAACTGTGGGATAACCATCCAACATTTTAGTTCGCTATCATCTACATCAAATTATGGCCAGCACCTCTCCTCCAGTTTCCTCTCGCCCGTCGAAGGAGGAAGGGCAGTCAGAGAGACCAGTTTTAACACCACTACCACTCCTTTCAGGTACGCTGCCTCGGAGATGGACAGGTCAATGCGCTCCACGTTTGCTGCCAACAGTCCCGCTGGCGACATGTTCATGCAGGACCAGGACCAAGGCAACACTTATCCCTCAACGAATAAAATAGATGGCAGCTACAGAACCATGGTCTAGCATTATTGGCTAAAGTACCTTATATCACCTTTTCTCAAAACAGCCCAAAAATATGTTTTTAGGGCAGAGCTGACCATTTTCCAAAAAAAACATTTTTTGACAAAAGTTTGACTTTTTGCCTTGGGGGACCAAGGTAAATCACCCTCAAAGGGTATCCAGATACATCAAAAGATAGTATTTGAACATAGTTTTGTTAGCTGGGGCGTACCGCATAAAGAAGCTCTGGTATGCATATATAACTGGTGGAAAAGTTATTTCCATGCATCCAGAGTCTCCTTCGAGTGATTGGTGTCTGAGGTATGTGTGTGTGCGCATCTCAACTCCAAGACAACAAGTCCCCTTCGGGGGGCCTGATGGGTTAAAGATGCGCGCACTCAAATACCTTAGACATGATCCCGAGCAAGACTCTTGATGAAAAATGTATATAGAGACTTTTTTGCCCAGCTCCAGTAACCATAACAGGGCAGAATACCTTTATATGAAGTGGTATTTCTAAATCACCCTTTTAGGGTGATTTACCTTGGTCCCTCAAGGCAAAAAGTCAAATTTTGGTCAAACAAATTTTTTCGAAAAATTGTCGGACTCGCCCTGGAAAACATGTTTTCTACACGTTTCAGGCGCCAATACGTTGAAAAAACATGCTTTTGGGTTGTTTTGGGAGGGGGCGATACAAGGCACTCCGTGCGCATTATTTATGTTGCTGTTAACATTTAACAATTGAGATAGTTTTCATTGCCAGTTTTTTGAAATATATTTCCTCTACGGGTATTTTACTATCGACTTTTTTGTATGAAGTTTGCAAAATTAATAAATTACACGAAGTGCACTTGGTAAGGAAAAATGGTGTGCCACAAAGACAATAAAATTTCACTTCCAAGGAAACGGCCCGAGCTGTTACATTGAAGCTCTAATTTTTCGTTTCCTTTTAACACTTTATCATGTTTTTCGTTTTACTTGGTGGCCCAACATAAACGCGTGAATTCATTTTCGCCATAACTTTTTTTAATTTGCGGTACTTTGAAGAGATCTTTTTTTATTTGAACGCGGAATAGATGAGAAATTGAATGACACCAAACTTTTTAATTTTCGTGTTTGTTATCACTGTTAAAAGCATGTATGATAGAAAAGTTAATTTTTTTATCTTTTAGCTTTGGTCTTCAATGCTCAAGTCGAATGGCTTATCGAAGAGGGTATAAGCGTGTCAGTATTTAGCATTCGTTATCGCAGAGAACACGGGCTTCATGCTAAAGTGCCGTATCGAAACACGACTCTCGACTGTTACAACAAATTAAAGGTTCAAGGAAGTGTCGAAAGAAAATAGTCCAAATATCAAGGTTTCATTTTTCGCCATTATTCATTTGGCTTTGCTCTGTTTTTAGACGTTACGCACAGAACAGAAAAGTGATCGACTTTTTCAAGGCAATGCCGCATTTAAGTGTTCGTTAGGCCGGAAACGTGAATGGGAAAAGTACAGAACAGGAATATGAGTGAAATCATCGTTATTTTTGTCCGCTAAATTTTGGGCGTGTCCAAATAAGGACTTCCTTTCATGTTCGGTGTCATTCGATTTCTCATCTATTCAGCTTTCAAATAAAAAAAAGATCTCGTCAAAGTACCGCAAATTAAAAAAGTTATGGCGAAAATGAATTCATGCGTTTATGTTGGGCCACCCTGTATTTTCGGATACCTTAGTTCCCGAAACTGGTTTCGTTAGATTACAAAACTTGTATGTAAAATGTAACACCAAATTTGTGAAATCCAACACCTTATTTCTTATTTTTGCCTATCTAGGGCTAAGAAGTTTTGAAGCGAAGTTGTCCTCTTAAGGACATTCACCCCCACCAATTCATTGTCGTGTCCCTATTTGAACGCAACAATGGCCATGGTCAAAATGGAGGCGGACAGTTCTTTTTTTGTCTCTCACTGCACGCTTTTGAGTGATTTCGAACGACTCCGAAAAATATAGTATGAGACGAAAGATAACTGTCCCGCCAATTCATGTTTTGCACATACTGCTACGCTTTTCTCCAGACACAAATAACATATCGTATTTCCTGTAATTTCTCACCTCCTTCTAATTACTCCCCCTCTAAAGGAGGGTCGAAAAATTACTTATCCCCTTCTAATTTCCATCCTCACCAACCCCTCATCCCCCTTCCCCTAATTATTCCCCCCCCCCTCTTAAATTACGCTCCCCACACGAATTTAACCCAAAAATTAAAAGATTTCCGTGATTTTGAACGCCGAACTAATGGTTCATTCTCCAAATTTGACAAGTCGTAAGAAACTCTTTGCCACCACGAAAATTCAGGAATAATATAACATGGTGGATAATGCTGTAGGAGTGTTGTTTGTCTTGATAGGTACCGAATTCATTGAAATATTTTATGAGTTCACTTGAGCAGGTTGTTTAGACCCTAATTCACTGCGGATGTTCAAACCTCAAAGACCTAGCCCTGCACCCATGTAGTAGACGGGGACATGTGCTATATTCATCTTTGGTACTAGTGTTTATTCGCTTACATTTGCAGCAGATAGCACTGATGCTCATAGCTCAGTCGGATAGTCAAGTGTATTGAGGAACTATTGAGGAAGAGCCTGATTTAAGGGGTAAACCAGAGATTGAAAACAACCTAGTCCTGTGCCAGATAGGCAAAAGTCAAATACTAATATTCCAAAAACAGCAAACTTTGACATGTTAGTGCTGTATTCGTGTGTGCTATATTTGGAACAGTGCGTACACGAGCTGTCCTATATTTGGGACCGTACGCGTAGAACATCACTCAAGTTTGTTGCCACCTAGGTAACAGACACCTTTTTTTCAATTTTTTTGCCAGTTGTCTTTTACCAATCCGCCCTAAAAGTTATGTTTTTCTCAGCCACAAGCGAATATGCATGTGTCATGTTTTTTAATGGATAGTAGGTTTGAGAAATTTTGGTCATGATTTCGAACCTTTTCTACAATTTGGTGAAAAAGTTCTTAGAAATGAATTAATTGTCAAGAAAAATAGCATTTTGAAATTTGTCCCACGTATGGAACAGTGCACATTTAGGGGTTAAGAGTATTTTTGTCCATCAGGAGAGAAGATAGTCACCTTCAACTAACTGTCTTCATTTTCAATGACATGATAAGAAGTTCTTACAAAAAAATAACATCAAATATCACAGAAAGAAAACAACAAGAACAGCGATAGCGCTGGCCACAGAAGCGCACAAAAAATCTGAATTACTTTCTATTTCTTTATTGAGAAACCATCAAGAACGACAATAGAACAACAAACAAATGCGTTCTTTTGGATGATAGTCTGGCTTGGTTACTGAGCGGAAGCTGGCAACGTGATTTCTTGAGGAGCACCACTTTTGAACAGCTCGGCAGCATCAGTGACATCTGCAGCAACCTCTAGGAATTGGATGACCAGCTTGTCTTCCTTCGGCGGTCCAGCCTGAATAAGAGAAAGACAATTAGGATTGTTTCTTCAAGTATCCTAAAAAATCTTACAGTGCGAGTCACCTCCAAAGGAGCAGTCTGACCAGGCTCCACGAATCCAAAGACGGGCTTGAGACGATAGTGATCGTTGTTCGTCGACTTGACCTTGAAGGCTAGGCGAGACTCTCCGGAATTGGTCAGCGTATGCGCAGAGACACCACCAGCAGCAGGCACTTGGAGAGCAGCAGGTTCGATTGCCAAAGCCATTTTTGTTTTGAGAGCAGAAGCGAGAGAAGCAAGCGAACAGCAACCACGAAGACTGATAAGTGAATGCTAAACTATTGCCTTTTATAGTGTTTTCTGTAAAAATACTTGTTCTTCTTGGCGAGACAATAGTTTACTGAATGTTTCTATTTTCGTAGACTATAAAAGAAGATATTTTTCGCTAATAAAATCAGTTTTGTCGTTTGCTTTGTTCGTGATCAGTTGCTTTCCTTGTTCTCCGTGCTTCGTGAAAAAAAAAGAAAAATCCGTTCCTCCTGGCGACATCAACACGCAGCCGAATTCCAAGGTGGTCTTCAATGCTCCATATGATGACAAGCACACCTACCACATTAAGGTTAGCATATTGTTCTGTTCTCTTTCAGTTA